>VDFB02047230.1:626900669-627563368 GCA_007258455.2 Sequoia sempervirens
GGGACTCATTTGCCACTGATGGCGAATCAGTCCTCCTCCAAAAATTTGCAAATTTGAGGGTCAATCCTATAGGTCCAAATTTGTACTTGTCTTCTTGTCGGGTTGATGGTGTCAAATCTGTAGAAAATGGGTTGTAGGTTATCTCCAAGCTTGAATTAGGGTTTAGTTGAATTGAAACACTTTGATGATTTTTTGACCACCTTTCAACACCTATTTTCTTGATAAATATGAATACAAAAGTCTGCAAACACACATGCAAAAGGAGAAAAATGGTTAAGGGTTAGAGTATAGGGATTTGACTTGGTCAAATCCCACTTTGGTAATCAAACCCTTAATAAGAAATATAATTAAATGAGCAAGGAATGATGAATAAACATGCAAATGTTCTAAACTCACCAAAAACCTTGTCGTAGAAGTTTGAAGATATGTCAATGGTTGCTCCAAGATACTTGACAATTGCTTGATTGAATGACGCTTTGATGGATTGGATGCAAGAATGCTAATTGATGTTGAAAGAGTGAATGCAAGTGAATTAGGTGTAAAATGGATAGAAAAACACTTATTTATACGCACCTATGCCCTAATAACCCAATAATACCTCATCATAGGCCGACATAAGGTATTTTTGAATAAAAACCTGAAAGAATATTTTAATTACTTTGAATTTGGAGCCAAGAGGGACTCATTCACCACCCATGTCGAATGGGTCCCACTCTAGGCTTGTAAGTGGGTGTCAGGAATTAAGTTGCATTTAATGTTGTTTGTTGGGTTTACATTAAAAAATACACTTAAATAAGTCTTATGAGTGCATAAAGGGGTCAAATAGAGCATAAGAAAGGTGTAAATAGTGATGTCAAGCCTAGAAAAGCATGAAATATTGTTACAAGACTTTACAACACTTTAGAATAGGACTTGATAAGGGATAAAAAGGTGATTTTTAGATGAATTATAATGAAAAGAGTCTAGAAAAGTGTATAAATGTATTACAACACTTCACAACACCTTCACAAGACACCATAATTTGAATATTTAGGACCTAATGTGAATGCATAAACTACATTGCAACATTAAATCAAAGAAAAATAGATCAAGCATCACAAGAGAAAGACCTAAAAGACCATGAAAATGTCAATGATCCATTTTTCTATGGTACATTTATCCCCCACTTTAGTGAGAGGATGAACTTGCTTCAAACTCACACTAAAGTAGCCATCCACAATGCCACACCACACAACCTTGCCCTCCTTATTAGTCCTTAGAATCTTTCTTAATTTAAATATCTCTTGCATGAGAGCCCACTGTTGTGTTGTTATTTTAGCATTCTAGAGAGATTTTCAAGCCTAATCACTACCTAAAGCATCCCCTCTGAATTCCAAATAATCACTCACCTTTTCACCCCAATGTTGAGTAAACTAGAGTCTTATATCATCAAGTTCTCCATTCTCTCTCAAAGCTGGAAATCCATCCCAAGAGTCATCCCAGGACTTCACCTTCATACCATTCCAAATTTTCCAAGTAATATGATCAACTATAACCTGACGATAAGAAATAACAAATTTTCATATTGTTGAGCCAAAGGGGGGATTACGTATGGTAAAAATCCTGCTTTTTTCCATAGAATCCAGATACTTGGCTTTTAAAATCTGAACTCACAATTGAGAGGGTTGGGAGTAGATGTTCCACACCAAATTTTCACCCAAAGCCTCATTCAATAAATTCCAATCTCTCAACCCCACTCCCCCTTTTTCCTTCAATCTGCAAATCTTCTCCCATGAGAGAAGGGGTATCTTATCCTGATCATTAGCCCCATTCCAAAAACATTTCCTCATTTTTTTCCCAACAACCTTTATGATTTTTTTTGCTATTCTAAGACACATCATTGAGAATATAGGTGTTACCAATTTTTCGCTATCAGCTCAATTGGTGGAGCTGACTAAATACTATTATATTTAAAAGTGGAAAATATAATTATTTCTGTATATGCTAAGTGTTGATTGCATCTTGTTTATCATTTTATAAGTGACAGTTGTGCATTGAGATGAGGAAACAAAGTTTGAAGAATTGTTTATCATTTTTACAATCAAATGGAGTATAGGATTGAGCATACAAACAACAAAGCATTTTATTTGCTTTCTTTTATTTCATAAAGTGATTCATATTTACAACATTTCATTTGATTATAAGAATTCAAATGGTGATACATTCAAGTGATGGTACAACATTGCATTATAAATGTATTTTCTTTTCAAAATGAAAAGAAGAAAAAATGAAATTAAATATCCACACAATCCGTGGTTTTAGTAGTTCCATTCATGACAAGAAAGGAAATATACAACTGAAAGAAAAAGTGACAAGTAACATGGGACATATCTATCATTGCCTGATTTGATCTTTGGTTGATGCTTCGTAGCTTGCTCCATCCTGCTTCCACTCCTGAATGTTCCTGCAAAAGATTAAGAAGGGTGTCAATTAAGAGCTCAGGATATGAACTATACTACATGCCATACTAACAAAGATATGTTTCAATCCTTGAAATGCATAGAACCAACTAAAGAAAAGTGCAGAAACATGAGATGAAAGAGATATATCAACATGATCATATATTGTTTTTATGCTAACATCGTTTGTTTCTTTGTGCAGGTATAGGGTAAATCATAAAGCTGATTATCATTTGAAGATCAAGCATGTGGAGAAAAATGGGCTCCTAGAAGGGTAGAGCTCGACATGCTTCCCTTTATTCATTACAAGTGGGCCGAGATAGAGATTGCAATCATCATATTCATCAAGAAAGGAAATATATAATTGAAAGATTAAAATAGAGTTCATCCATCAAGTTATTAAGCCGACTGTTCACCCATAATAGTCAAATATGTCTCTGAAAGGTACAGGTGAATAGTGGGTTTAATCAAGTCAATCAATTCAATTGAGTACATTTATCTCAAACATTGCTATAGTATTATTTGTCCATCATGTTCATAATATTATGCAAGGTTCAACAATGTTCTTTCTCGCAATCAAGGATAGTGAACAGGCATACATAATGCCTCAATGAAGAGAAATGTTACTGATTTTCATTTCAGAAGAGAGCAAGTGCATGGACCAGTTTTAAATAATGGAGCATAAAAATGCATGAAGAGTGCCAGATAGAAGAGCATACTTTGAAGGGGTAGTCAAGAATGAAGGCAAGTGAGGAGAAGTCCCACTTTCCCATCAGAATGAAGGATTACAAGAATCAATATAGCAAAGACAACCATCGTTTTGGCTGGGAGTGCAATGTTGCTTCAAGTAAAGGAGACGATCAAAATGGGAGATTCATTCCATCATTCAAGTATGTTTCAAGGAATTACAATTATCATATAGATAAATGTGAGTAGGTTTTTAGAGATTTAAATACATGAAAGACATCTTCAAAATGAGTAAAATATGTCAAAGAACATAATATGAATAAAGTTTTGGACTGCATCCCTGAAGAATGTAGCTGTGAGTGCATGAGAGACTAAAGCAAACAAATAGTCTACAGAGTTAAAGTAAAAGGCTTTCTATGTGAAAGGAGGGTTCAAAACAACATTGAAACGACACTGCAAAATGTAATCAAAGTGTAGATATATGAAGGCTTCTAGAAAATATTCAGTTTTATCATATTATGGTGTACCCGTGTTAAGAAATAGCACAGATTTCTCTAAGTTTATAAATACCCATATGTTGAAAATTGAGGAATTTTTGAATGTAACAAAATCCATGATGGAACAAGCCTAGAATTTGAATACATGATAAAATACAACTTTGTTTATTTTTTCAGAATACCCACATTGGGGTTTTGAATTAAAATACAAATATTACAACTTGCAGTGACACCCATGAGAGGGTCTTTAAAGAAATAACAGAAAGTAATGTAAGGTAATGGTGGTCGAGCTCTAGACAGAAATCATGGTGAGCCATGTTCAATAAACACAAGTTTCCTCAAAATACAGTTTACCCACATTGGGGTTTCAAATTTAAAGACAATATTTTTCAATTTTCTGAGTTACCCATGTGAAGGTTTTTATAAAAGAAATAGAAGGTAAGAGAAATCATGGTGGGTTGACCTTCAGAGGAGGAGGTAACAAAAATAAGTGAAATTTCCTCAAAATAACGAATGCCCACATCTAGTTTTGTTTCTGAAAGAGCAAAAGGAGTAGAAAACCATGTTGGGTCGAGCCCAAAAGTATTCAAAAGGTTCTTGACAAGTATGCTCATGGTGTGGCCTATGGATGGCCTTTAAATTTATAAATGAAAACAATATCTTTGTTGGAGTATATGAATCTTTTTAGCTTCTATTTTATAGAAAGACAAGGAAACATGATGGAGAAGTGAGAGTTTACCATGCTCGCCAGAAGAGGACCAAGATGGTTGCGGCCAAATCTCAATGAGCTCAACATATAGCTTCCAAATAGGGCTCAGACTCTCACACAATGGTGTCTCATATAGAAGGAGGGAAACAAAAAAAAAGACAAAACAAAAATGCATCAGAAACAACATTGTAGCCGTGGCCTTGGAGGCCATTTTTTCCTTCGAAGTGAAGAGGAAAGCCACAAAATAGTTTCAAAACAACTTACCAAGCCTGCTTATGGAGGAGTCGACCAAGCTAAAGATAAAAACTAAAGTCTCCAAGAACTCCAAGCTATAAACCCTACCTCATGGCGGCGCTCACAACAGAGCCTTTTTTCTCCAAAAGTTATCTTTGCAAAATGATGCGGAAAAGTAGGCATTGTTTGCATTTTGTTCATTAGGGGTTTGCTTTACCCTAATTCGACTTGGGGCTTATAAATTTCACATTAAAATTCAAATGTTCTAAGATTAAGTGCAATATGTGGCCGATTTCATATGACTAGGTCGAATCCTTGTGAGGATGGTGAAGATATTTGCCTAAGCCTTAAGTTTGTGTGATTAAATTTTTGGCAATATGAGGGGGCTATAGACTATAGAGACTTAAGATTCAATCATGCCTTAGTAAAATGGACAGAGGTTGGAGTCTATGATTTTAATTGATTTTGTGAGAAAATCAATAAATATTGTAAATGTTTTCACCTATGATTTAGGGTTTATCTCATTTTTAAATTGATTTTAAAGAAATCAATTGAAATATTCATAAGAGAGATGCCTTCTATTTTTATGATTTTTAAAGAAAAATCAATTGTTGTATTGGAGAAATAAGGTTGTAATTGTTTTGCAAAAGATTTTCAAAAAAATATTTAGTTGCAAAAATTAGTCAAATTGTGAATCTGCATATCATGAAAAGAAAAGATAAAGCAGATTGTTTTTATCTCTTTGCTATTTTTAGGAGATTGGGGTTGATATTTTTTCCTTGGTCGGATTTGAATTTTTGGATGGAGAGATAAGGTGTTTTATTTGCTTTAAAAACAAATTTAACCTATTTTTAGGAGGTGAACAGTATGAACATGGAAAAAGTGAGTTTTTTCTGCTTTTATGTAGAATTTTGAGACAACTTTGATACCTTTTCCTGGAGCTTTCTTGTGAGCTTGGATTAGGGTTTTGGGAGTTATATCTTGAGGAAAACTTAGTTTTCTTTTTCTTCTCAATTCAGTTGGTAGTTTCTTGCTCTTAACATTTTGAGCTTGTAAACTCATTTGTACTCAGTTTAGACAGATACACTCTTTCAGTTTCAATAAAGTAGTAGAGTTCTTCTCATTTCTTGTCTCAACCTTGTAACAACAATTTGATGTCTTTGTGTTTTCAAGTTTGAAGCCTTATATGTCTTGCTTTTATGAGTCTTTGCATAGAATTTCATGTTTTTCAGGTTGCATGATGTATTCAATGCCTTCGAATCTTCATGCAAATTACTGATGAAACCATGTACCAATGAGATTGTGAGAGCTATTGTAATAGAGGAATTGTTGTGAGTGGTAAAATCTGAATTTTCAAAAATAACAGTTAATCATCAGTTAGTGTTAAATTTCATTTTCAAGCTATCCTTCTATCGCTTTTCCCAAAAATTACTTAGAATAGGGTCCATCTTTTGGAGAACCAACTCACTCTAGAGATTCTCTTTTTGCATAGATCACCCACATCTGAAAAGAGTTTCTATGTTTCAACAGATAGTCTAATTTTTGCAAATATGACGAAGGGTGCATATCTGATTGACAACAATAGGAATGGTAGAAATTACAGATTTTAGAATCAAAATTCTTCTAGTTGAAGTCAACCACCTACTTTTCCATCCATCCATTCACTTCAAACAACACTCCACCAACTCCTTTCACACTGTCAACTTACTTGCCCCCCCAAATAATGGAATGCCCAAATATTTCCCCTGGAGAGAGCCCAATTTCATACCCAAAATAGAGCAAATTTCTCATTGCTTTTGGCAACTCGTATTAAAAAAGAAAATCTTGGATTTTCTCCAATTTATGCACTACCCAAAGGATTTGCTATACTTATCTAGAACTTCTTTCATCACCCTGGCTTCCCTAAAAGAAGCTTCCCCCAACAATAAAGTATCATCAACAAATTGGAAATGAGAAAGAGAATAAACACTCTCCACAACCTGAACACCCTTCCAAAGCCCATCTCCCTTTTTTTGGATATTAGTCTTCCTAGGACTTCGACCATTATAATAAACAAGAAAGGTGAGATTGGGTCTCCCTGCCTTATTCCTTTTTCAGATTCAAAGAAACCTTGTGGGATTCCATTCACTAAAACCAAAAATCGAGGGGATTTAGTACAACTTTCAACCCAATTCACCCATGCATCATAGAAGCCAAACCTCCTAAGCACCTTTAAGAGGAAATTTCTATTAACTTCATCATATGCCTTCCTAATATCTAGCTTTACCAACATTCTTTCGATTTGAGCTACCTGAATAGAATGTTCACCTTGTGCGCAAAAATGACTCTTTCATAGATGGAGCGGTTCGGTGAAAAACCACTTTATTTAGGAGAGATCACAACATCAAGAAAACCATTTAGCATGTTTTCCATTACTTTTGAGATGACTTTGTATACAGTGTTGTAGAGAGAGATGGGTCTAAAGTCATTAAAAGACAAAATTTCATCTTTAGTGGGGACAAGAGCAATAAAGTATTATTAAAATCTTTCAAAACAAAACCACCCACTCTTGATTCCTCCACCTCCCAGAGATCGGTGGCCAAGACATCCCATAATTTCTAAAAAAATAGCACTGGAAACCATCAAGTCCAGGTGCTTTGTCTCTGCCAAGACTAAAAAGATCTACTTTAACTTCTTCCATTGTGATAGCCTTTGAAAGCACTGCATTATGATCTTTCGAGACACACGGTGGGATAACATCCAAAATTTCATCCACCTGAGAGATATTGATCTGATTACCTCTGAAAGCTTCTATAAAGAAACACATTGCTTTATTGCAGATCTCATCCTTTTCCTTAAGAATATTTCCATGCTTGTCTTGTATTGAAAATATTTTGTTACAAGACCTCTTGACCTTAACCAAATTATGAAAAAACTTCGTATTACAGTCCCCCTCCTTGAGCCATGTCTCCCTTGATTTATGCTTCCAAAAGATTTCTTCTCTTGCCAAAATCTCCGCATAATTCTTATTAAGCTTCTTTTCTTTTATAAAATCATCCTCACCCATAGCCCCTTCAATAAATTTTAAATGTAAAACCTCCAAATCTTGTTCAAGTCTAAGATTTTCTGAGAAAATGTTCTTAAACACCTCTCTGTTCCATTTCTTCAACTGCTCCTTGAAAAATTGCAACTTTTTCAAAAATATAAAGGCTTTTTTTCCAATCCATGTCGGTGCATTAGACCACCATCCAACAACCAACTCCAAAAATCCTTCCTCTCTTAGCCACATTTTTTTAAATTTAAACGGGCATCAATCTGGTACAACATCCTCTTGAATTCTCACACTAATTGGATTGTGATCAGAGCCCGTAATGGGGAAGATGTCAGCCTGAAAGGTCCACTGTAAATCTGCCCAATTCCTAGCAATGAAAAATCTATCTAATTTTTCAGCAATATTTAAGAAGCCACTTCTCCTATTTGTCCAAGAGAAATCACCACTTTTAAACTGAATTTCAAAAAGGCCATTGGTTGTCACAAAATCATTGAAATCCCTCTGCTTTTGGTTTAGCCATCCAATACCACCTCTCTTATCAGACGGTTTTAAAATTGCATTGAAGTCTCCCCCCAAAAGAAATAACCTATCACCATTAGTAGAAAGCACCTCTGAAATAGCTTTCCATACTCTCATTTTAGAGATATTGTTCGATCCATAGAAATTCATTATATAAAAGCTTGAAATTAATTTTTTAGATATAACATTGACCCATTGTGAAGAATTTTTTGATCTAATCACCTA
Source organism: Sequoia sempervirens (assembly GCA_007258455.2). Taxonomy (NCBI): domain Eukaryota; kingdom Viridiplantae; phylum Streptophyta; class Pinopsida; order Cupressales; family Cupressaceae; genus Sequoia; species Sequoia sempervirens. Next base: position 626,909,010 of record VDFB02047230.1, read on the forward strand.
GACCTCTGTGACCACGTCTTTATACAAAATACCTAAGCCTCAAGAAGCTCCTACTACTTCCACAACAAGACACTTCCAAATACCAAACCGCCTGCTAAAGGAGCCTACATTATCTCCACTAAGCTTCAATTCTTGTAACAAAACAACATTCGGTCTCGCTTGATCAAGGAATCTTTTGATCAAACGAATCTTGTTAGGGGCATTGCAGCCCCTAAAATTCCACAAAAGGACCTTCATTGCTCCTAGGAAAAGGCGTAGCCTTTTCCCGATCTTAGTTTTTTTTTCCCCGCCGCACTTCCCACAATTTCCAACTTCGTTCTTATTGATTTTGGATTTCGTTTCTTCTTTTCACCCACCTTCACCTTTGCCTATTTTTCCAAAGTTTGTTCCAAGGTTCTTTTCTCCGAAATACCTAGTTTTGAGCTTAGACCCAAGTCATCCCCACCGCCTGTCTCATCATCTGTTGGGGATTATGATCCCATATCTTCAAAGGGGCTACCATCCTCTCTAGCCTCCTCGAAAGAACTCTCTAGATTTCTAATTGGAGAGATCTGAATGTCCTTAAAGATGGGATCCTCGATTTCAAAACTTTTATCCACATCCTAATTCTTGATTAGAGGTGACTTTTTGAGATTATTCTAATTTTCCTCCACCTCCTCACCTAGTTTCTCCCCTCTTAAATTATTTAGAAGACCTTTCTTATCATTGTTGGGGCTTAATGTGTGAAATAATGAGCTTTCTCCAGCTTCCACACTCTGTGCTCTGGATTCCACCACTTTTGAAATCTTTTCTGAAACCAAATCTGCCTTCCCTAAAAAATAAACCTAACCAATATCCAAATTTTCTTTAAGGCCATCCTCCATCAAAACAACAATCTGCTCTGAAACTTTACCCGCAGACATGGTATCGTTTCCTTCCTCCTGACTAAAATCTCTTCCTTCAGGTGATTCAATGATTTCCCGGGGAGGCATCAATTTTGATTCAACAACATCTAACTACCTCTTACCCTCATCAAAGCTCCAAAAAGCTTCTTTATGCATTTCCCCTCCTTGAAAATCCATCCACAAACCAATGGTTATGTTTGAGTTTCATAGGCCCCAACCTTCTTCAATAGGATCCCGCTTTTCTGACATAGCTTCCAAGAAGCCACTATCTTCAGCTTGAAAATCTCTTTCCTTTGTCAACAAAAGATCTGTTAGAGAATTTTGATCTAGCCCCTTGCCTTTCTCTAGTTGTATGCATTCCCCTGTTGGATGTCCTACCCCTTTGCATACAAAAAACATTTTAATCATTTCCTCAACTTCAATCATTTGTTTCCAGAAACCCTCCCCTATTTTTGGTTCCACCATCTCAAGGAGAGAATCAACCACCTGCCAAAGAATGCAAATGTGAGCATACATGCTATAAACTTTACTTGCTATAGCTTCATCCACCTTTACAAAGGTTCCTAGTTGATTTACAATCAAATTTAAGGTTTCAACATCCCAATATTCATGAGGAAGGTTGTATAACTGTATCTAGATCAACACCTCCATTATGGTTTCATTTTTAGGGTTAAATTTTAGAGTCCAGTCTTTAAGAAAAAAACCCTTCCCCCCATCAAAAAAGGGCCACTAGTAAAAATCCACTCCTTATCTTTAGCACTCAGACAAATGACAATATAAAAACCATTGGGTAGTGTTTTAAGAGTGATTGCTTCACCTCAATTTTCATTAAACCAATTCCTAACCCTTCTAAAGGTTGGCCAAGGCCCACTCCATTTCATTAAAAAAGGCCTTTTCCTTCAAATGGCTCACTGATTCATTCCAGGCTTGATCATCAATCATTAAGGAAACAACTATAGTATGCTCAAAAGTTGGGTGCACCTTTTCAGTTGGGTGGAAATATCCTTTCATATTTGACCTCCAAAAATTCTTCTCTACTTTTTTAGAAATCCACTAGTGTAGTCAATTGCATATTTGCATAACCCCGCCTATTCCTTGTATCAAAACTCTGCTGAGTAGATTTGTTATTGCTAGGATTGTTAGATCCTTTGCCATTGTTTGTTGAAGCCTTCCATGCTTTCTTCGATGCTCGCCATGGCGGGTTTTGAGAGCGACCTCCATTCCTTTGGTTGAAAGGCCATGATCTCAAATCTCTGCCAGGTCCTCGAAAGCCCTGCAACTTGTGAAACCCTTGGTACCTCCTTCTCTCTGCCATTTTCATATTGAGTCATCTGATGGACTGAGTTTTTAATTTTTCACTTTATTAAATATTTCCCTAATATTAAATTATTATCTCATGTCTCCCACATATTAAATAATAATACAATGTTACAATACAACATACACATGGTCCCAAAATAATTACCTATTGTGATTAACCACACCTCCTAGGTGCATCATAACTAAAAAATTATTTAATTATAATATTATAATAGAACATTTTATGCAATGGTGTACAACACCATATCCCAATAGTTATAAGGATTGAATTAGCCTATGTGTTATGAAAAAATGTTGTCTTTATCTAAGTCACATATGGAATACATTTAAGATATAGTTTTCCCTTCCGCACTTACTCTTTTCTCTCACTATATCCTCTGGGGTATAAAAAAACTACATAAGGGATAACAGGGTACATATCTCTAAACTGTATTACCTAGTCTTGATCTTTGTTTCCTAGAACCTAAAACTAAAAGAAAACACAACAAATTGTAGAAAAAAAACCAATCACACACTAAAATAAAGGAATCCCTCTCTTATCAAGCCAACCATGGCTTTGATACCAATTTGAAAAATAGGATATAACTTATCAATGAAATTCTATTGAAAATTATACATCAAAATTCATAAACAATGATAGATCTTAAATGAAAATGTAAATAACTACAAAGATAATGAAAACTATAACATAATATATACATGGTTAAACCCTTGTGGGAAAAATTCAAACCCAAAGAGATCCAATATTGTATTAATCCTTCAAAATAGTTACATCAATACAATGTATCCCTCTATATTCTATATCACTTGGTTACTACTACAACCTATAAAAAGACTTATCCTACCTCCTAGTCCAAGATATAATTTTCAAAATAATTACAAGGTGAAACCATGGAATGAATTTGGAAACCATTTACAAGGCCAAAGGAGGTATAGTATATAAATTATTAGGAATTGAAAACTAATGAACTCCTTGGTATAATATACCTCCATCTATTACTAGCATATTCCTTGTAACATTTCATAGTATAATAAACAAGAATATTTTAGTACCAAAAAATAGGTTCCTAATTTTTCCTTACTCTACCATGCATTAAATACTTCATGACAAGTATCCAACACTATGATAAGGCTATTCAAGATTCTAATGTAACCTCTCTCTTACATTCTCTACACATCATAAAAACCTATCATAATTAACCAAAAAAATCTATAGAGAAGTCCATTTCCTATAAGAAATGGAGGAATGGAACATCTTAGCACATGAGGAAATACATTGATTAACTCACAAACCTCTTAAAGATTAATATCCATGAGTCCTTTAGTGGATCTTCCTGGACTTCAAAAATGATAAAGGGAAAGGAAAGTCTCTCATATCTATTACATCTTCATCATCTCTATAAGATAGATATTTGATTCAAGTGGTATGCACCATATGGATATATCAATGGTTCATTTCTTTACATTTGATCCATGTGCCACTCTAGCTTGTATTGGTGATGATTCTATAGTGGATTTCGTAACATTAGGAATATATGCCATGGTGATGTAGAGCAAGGGTTGACAACTCCAAAACACTCACAATCAACCAACCTTTCAACTTTTCAACCAGCAAATGATGGGTTTTTCCTCTCAAGCCTCAAATCTCCTAGTAGCCTTCACAAACTAGTTTTTCAATCATAATTTCTAGGGTAGACATGATATCAACAAGGTAAACATAGTTCCAGATACCCATTTGGGCTTTACACAACATACTTGAAAACTAGGATAGGTTCATGTTATTCCTTGCATAACCACCCCATTTTATTTTATTTTGGAACAAAATGGGTCCCCCTTTTTCTTTTGTTTTGTTCGCCTTTGGTTGTTTGGTTGGGTCTTAGGAGTTGTTTGTTTTGCTCCTAAGTCTTTCTTTTGTTCTATCGGAGGCGGGTCCGGAACCAAATCTAAACATGGAACTCTTTTAAGGTTTTCTAGTTTGGATAGTTCAGACTTTGTCTCCGCCTTCTCTTTTGTTTCTCCTTTGTTCTGTTGGTTGTTTTTGACAAACACTTGGGTTGGTCCATCCTCTTGTTTGTTGGTCGTTTCCTTGTGTTTTGTTTGTTTGCTAGCGCGGGAACGAAACTAGGATTGGAATGCATGTAGGAAGTTTCAAGTTTCCATATTGTGTTTCTGTCCTGACTCTGTCTCCACTCATTTTCTTTCTTGTTTTCTTTGTTGTTTGGGCCAGGTCCGGTGTTCGCTTCAGTCCCACTTCCCTTGTGCTTGTGTGTTTTTTTCTTCGCTTTTTGGTTGGGACCGGATCCGTGGTTGGAAATTGAGTAAGGAGATTTGGATGGGTTTCTTTATCTTGTCTCCGACCTGGATCCGCATCCACCTTACCTTTTGATGTTCCATGGACTTGACTTAACTATTTTTTCAAATCGTTGGCTCTATCCCCAAACTACCACATTGATGGCATTAAATGCAACCTGTTTGCATGCGCGAATTAATGTTTAAAAGCTTAATCATGTTTTAACTTGCTCATTATCATTATTATTCAAATTTTCTAAGAAAACCACGGCCAGAAAAGTCTTGAAAGAATTGATTTGATCGCAGAGGCGAATTGTGGAGTGAATCTTGGCTAAATACCAATCAGTCCTAAGGAGCATTTTGAGGTAGGTTTCTTTTTCTTTTCTTTCTCGTATTTTTTCTTTCACGTGTGTCATTTTAGCATATTTGCAGGAGGTTTTTGTTCTGTTAATTTGTTCGCTTGGTTGTGTTTGGTTTTTCTTTTCTTATTCTTTTTGTTTGGTCCTTTCTTTTCCGTCCCATTCCATTTTGGGTTTGTCTTTCATTTGTCATTTTGTTTTGTTGTTTGTTCTATTGTCGCTTTCGTGATAGGTTCATTTTTTCGTGCTCTAGTTTTGACTAGGGTTTCAATTTTTGAAGGGGTTTCCTTGCTTCGGTGATGAATTTCGTCTTGAAACCCTATTTTTGGTATTCTCACGTCAAGTTTGGGTTGTCTGTGTGGGATTCTCATTGTGCCCTAGTTTTTGGAAGTAGCATGTCGAGTGAACTAGGGTTTTGCTCGACAAACTTTGAAAATTGACCTTTTCCATGGTTTAAATGATCTTTTGTATGGAGGAACTATTGGAGGGTTAAACTATGCTATTTCTAGTTTCCTTAAGGGCCCATGTGACCTAGGGTTTAAGGTTCATATGACTATACCTTGTTTGAAATACTCTCCATTTTCTGGAATTATATCGCTCTCGTTCATTATTATGATGTCACTATATCTTTACTCTTGTTTAGAACCAGATCCGGAGTGGAAGTTGAACTTGATAACTAACAATTGGTTCTGGTCCGGTTCTCATTCTGGTCCTGCTTCTAACCCCATTTTGGTTCTTATCTAGTTCCGATCCCAGCCCCGCCACATGATGACAGACATCTTTTATGCCTAATACTTTTATGGTTATGCCTCTGATAAAGGTAGAGTTTGACTAAGTAAATATTATCTGAGGATGGAGAAGGGATTATATGATTGACTAATCTAGATGTTTTATTCATCTAATATAGGAAGTTGTTGCAGGAATCAAGAAATGTCGGGAGCATTGGATGAGGCCTCTCAAAGAAGCCAACTGGGTGAAACTTCATGGCAATGAGTTAGACCGAAGAAGATCAAGGTGGAACAGCTTTCGTATACCTTGAGATGTAAGCATAGGGAGGTTGTCATCATAGCTAGAAAAATTGATTCTGACTGGGCTGATGTTACTGACACCAATTTAGGCCCTTTTAACTATGAAGAATTGCATGAGGAGACATTCACCGAGGATTAGGTCACAGGAAGGACAAAAAGGATTGTTCAATCCGAGCTGGCACATGTTGCACTTTCCCCCCTATCTATCGAATGTCCAGAGTTGATTCTTGTAGCAGCTAGGGCATATAACCCTGCTACTAGACAGTGTTTGGATGTAAAGGGTAATGTTATTATTGATTTCACACCTCCAATGATCAAATTCCTATTTCATATACCTGATCCCAAGAATCCTAAACAATTGAATGAGGTGGAGGTTTTGAAGCTTTACAGTGATAATAAGGAGAGGAATAGATTTCACATGAATAAGACTTGGATGAGGGTGGAGAAGAAGTCTCTAACCAAGCTTCCAGACCAGCCTAAGAGGGCAGACTTTAGTAAAGAAATTGCAGATATAATCATGTTCCTTTCTAGGGTGTTTGGAAAAAGGGATGCTTCACTGTTTAAGGAATGGATGTTTCCTTTCATTCAAACTATTGTGGATGGGAGGCAAGAATTTGACTGGTCAATGATAGTATCAGAAAACATTCACAATCAAATGATAAAAGTGAGAGAAACCAAGCATTTATTTATGACCTCCTATGTAGTTTATGTGGCTGCTCGAGTGGGGATTTTTCGTGGACTTCAAACAGTGGGTATATTTGGGGAAGCCCAAGGACAGAAGAGAGTGTGGGAATATTATAATCAGCTCACCTTGTAGGCATCAGAGCAACATTATAGAAGGGTAAATGATGCCTTTCTTTATGTCATTATTAACAAACTTAATGGTGATGTAGGATATAGGCTTAGCAGGAAGGCAATGGCTTTTGTGAATGAATGGGGGCATTGGTTTATCCAGTACCCCACATTCACCTATTTTAGGTTAGCAGGCTTTGATGGTCACCCCCATTTGCTACTTAGATGTTGTGGTGATAGGATCATTCTAATGGAGTTTATTTATTAAGCCTTGGCTGTTAATTTCTAGTTTGGCAACAAACACAAGACTAGTTGCCATAAGTTTCCAATGAAGTTGGGAGCCTTTAGCTGTCCACACATTTAGGCAGCTAAGGCTATTTGTGATGAATTAGTTTATTTAAAGTTGGGCTTGTACACTGTAAGGAAATACTATGACCCCAAGCACAAGATGAGGGCTTTGCTTCCCCGTGTCTTTGAGAAGCACTTTAATCTGTTGGAGGATTTTTGGGAGGACTTGCAATATGAATATGACCTTAGGAAAAAGAATTATGAAAGGATACCTATCCCACTTATGGTTGAGTTTGGGATAAAAGAAGACATTCCAAAAACATTGTCTGATGATGGGATAGTTTTGGATCTCGGGTATGATGCAGACAAGATTGGTACTAAAGATCTTGATCCAATAGATTGGAATGTTGAGGAGACAATTGACATAAAGCAGATTGCAAGACCGGTGCTGGATAGGAGTATTCAATGGGTGAGTTTGAGGACTAATCAGGCCAAGGCTCCATCATCTAAGAAGAGGAAAGCTGCAAGTACCACCCAAGGATATAAAAGGGAAAAGAGAAGGATGGCACCTAAGGAACCTTTAGAGTTTATGCCTTCTAGTACACAAGAGGAGGTAGTTCCTCAAGATCTTCCAGAGGTGTAGGAAGATGAAACAATTATGGAGGAAGATGAAACAATTGTGGAGGTGGGGGCTTCTACATCTTTTGTAGGGGAGGTATCTACTCAGCCCTCTGATGCACAAGAATTAGGTCAAGAATCATGAAAGGGATCCCTCCATGATGAAGCAGAGGTCTTAAAGTGAATGGAGGATGAAATTGAGATACATAATACAGAAACATTTTTAGAAAAGACTCCATTTGATAAAGAGCATCATGTATTAACATCTTTTGATATGACAGATGATGCAGGGACCAAACACATATTGAATGAGGAAGATCAATGGAAAATCTTTGAGGATGCAAAAAGAGAAGTTGATGCCAAGGCACAAGCTGAGGCATCAGCTAAGCAACAAGAGGAGGAGGCCAAGGCACAATCTGAATTGGCAGTCAAGCAGAAGGAGTTGGAAGATAAGGTCAAGGTTGATGAATTAGCTCAATAGCAACAACAAAAGGAGCAAGAGCTCATGATACAAGAAGAGGCTTATAGGAAAAAGGAAGAGCAAGAATGTTTGAAAAGGGAAAGAGAGGCTGTTGAGATTGTTGAATATGAAAAGAAGTCTAAGGATGCATGGGACTATGTTGAAGAGATGAAGAAGTAGTGAGATAAAATGTTAGAGAAAAAGAAAGAGGAAGAAGAATGTTTAAAGCAGGAGCTAGAAACTAAAAGGCTGCAAGAGCAAAAGGATAAAGAGGAGGCAGAAAGGTTAGCACAAGAAAAGGAACAAAGTGATCAGCAAAATGTGTAGGAAGTTGATTCTCAACCGGGGCCTACATTGTTACAACCTTTGTCTTCCACTACTGTTGCTTCTTCTTTAGCCCAGACAACCACTACTCCTATTGCTCCTATTTGGTTAAAACTAGACTTGGAAAGAAAACAAGTTGTTCAACCACAGTCGTTGAATTGGGAGGAAATGATGAAAAAAATTGGGAAGGAGAAACCTAAAAAGAAGGCCCGGGTTCTTCACTCTACTAGGCTCACTGATGCTAGAGAGATTTTTGCTGAATGTGCTATACCCGTAATGGAGAAGAGTCGTGATGATATGCAAATCAATGATTATCAGTTGGGAGTGGTAAATTTGGGAAAGCCTACAAGAAACCAACAAATGAGTTTTATTGATATTGTGGCCTCTTCAACTAAAACCCGGATGATCAAAGATAAACAAAGGAAGGATGAGCTTAAGACTCAATTGGATCAGCTCCATAGGTTTTTGAAAGATGTTTCAAGTCCCATTTCTCAACAAGTTGCTCTTTCTGAATCCCTAGTTTTGTTAACAAAGAAGGAGGCAAAATGATTTAGTTCAAATGAAAAGTAAGGTAAGAATGATGGATAAATGGTTGGATAAGCTCAACCAGGAGGTTGATGATGTTCTTGTTGAGGGTTCTAAAATTCATAAGGCTACTCTTGAATTGGCAGAGGATCTAGATCAGGAGGCCAAGGATCTAGATAAACACGATGATGAATACAAGGAATATGTTAAAAGGCTTGAAGATATTAGCAAAGTTCCCAAGTCCACATTGCTGGAATATTCAATTCTTGAGCATGGTAATGTGGATTTTGTGGAAAAAACTGTGAGCATCATAGGGTATAAGTTTAGGGCTATTCATGGGCATCAAGAAGAAGTCCGAGAAATGAGAAAAGATTTGAATCAATAGATGGTTGAATTAGAGGCAATTGTGGCCATCCTAATTAACCTAGATTCCTCATACAAAGAAGGCCTATCTTTGGATAAACTAAGGGAGATATGGAGGGGTAGGTTTGAGGAAATTATGCAAAAGGGAGATGATGGGGAGAATTTATTGTTAGATCAGTTTATGGATATTAGTGAAGAGGTAAGAATTGCTAGAAAGGAGTTGATCAAGTTAAAGGAGATGCAAATATTGGTTTCTACATAATTTGAAAGGATCAAATTTGAAGGTGATTGGTTAGATGGGTCGGGTTCAGGTACTCTTCAACAGTTGTTCTCCAGTTATGATGAGTACACCCTTGAGCATTTAGTGCAAAAGTGATCTGTTTCTTTTCACCATACTCAAATATCTGCTTTTCTCCTCTTTTTGTGGGTTTTGATATAAACTCAACTCTGAGTTTGGTCCGTCAGTTTCACTCTCTTCTTGGAATATCAGATTTCTTGTTGGCATACCAGAGTGATCAGCCTTGGAACAAGAGTTCGTGAAGTCCACTTCTGTTTTTAGTTCCAGTTCCATTAATTGTGGATCTTGATTGATAATTAAGAAACTTGTGCATGTGGAACCCTATATGTATTATTAGAATCTACTTTGTAAAGGTTGATTAATTGAAGAAAGATCAGCCACTTGATGATAGAAAATAGAGATTAGATCTAGGATTTCTATGTTTTAGGAGAGATACTTTAAAATTTTAGTAAAAGCTTGGTTTTGTTTATAGTTTTTCATACATTTTCATGTTATGATTTTAAAGTTTGGATCTATTTTGATAAGGCTAATGGTACATGATCAATCCATATGCTAGTGATTTTTGTTGTGCTTAATTGTTTCTTATTTGATGAAAGTCAATAGAAGGAACTGGATTCAAGATTATATCATTGGATTATTTGTGGATGAAGTTGTTATCATATTCATTTGATCTGTGTTTTAGATGATGAGTGAGTGATTTGTTTGAAGTAAGTTTAGTGAATTTTGATAGTATTTGAATTAACATTATGGATGTATGGAGTAGCATAGTTTATTCTATGGATTGCATCTTGCTATAGTTGTGGTTAGGTGGAATAAACACTCATTATTGATATGCATCTCTGGATATGTAAGAATTTTACTCACATTTCTTTGATTTAAAGTTCTGATTCATCTTTTTCTTTTATTTAAACCCCCCAAACATAGACTAATTGATGCTATATAGTCTTGTTCCATGTTACTAGCAAAGGCCCCTTGAATATTACAGTTATATCAACCACTGAGTGATATCAACATAATTGAGAACCAATTGCCAGGACCTTGGGAGTTAGATCACCATGTGTTGTATTTCTCTTTTAGGAGAAATAAAATAGTGATATTCTATTTAATGTTGTGCTGTTTTGACCCTCAATAGTTCCTTTGTACAAAATCCTCTAAAAATTGACTGTCCTACTTGTTGCAATATGCCTAATTGGTGATTTTGTTTGGTAATAGCAGGGTATATGCACTCTAGGGTTTATTCTTCCACTCCAATGGTTCAAACATGCCTTAATAGGCCTGAAACATCAATTCAAAACACAAAGAATGATTTCCTAAAAGCTTTTCAATGAGAACCCTAAGTCTAAAGTTACTAAGCCTAATACATGAAGATATTAGACTAGGGCATCAACTTGCACGTGCCAAAATCCTCCCCCTCCATCTGTAAATTTGTGGAAACAAAAAAATTGCCTACTTCTTCCATTCCACCAAGTTTCAAGAGATTTCACTAGGTGGAATGAAACTTATTCCATTTTTTCAGTCACTAACAACCCTAACTAGGGTTTCAGCTTGTTTAGACTAAAATGCCTCTAACTTGAACAAATATTAATTAAAATGAACCAAATCAAGTTCAATGGAGGGTGGACTTAGTGCTCCATCTACTCCAATCGAATTCAAATCATGAGGAATTTGTACAAGACCGTACAACACCCTGTAGCAGCGAAATTACGTTTAGAATTGCAAAAAATAGAGGTATTTTTATTGATTCAACTTCAAATTTACAAAAATCAACCCAACATTTGACCACACAAGGTATTTTGAACATTCAAAACCCTTTCCCAACTTCTTCCAACTAATTTTCCAATTACAAACTATCAAAACATCATTAGACCCCTATTATGACAAAAGTTGCAAAAGTTGCATTGACAACAATTATGCAACATGACAACATGTTGCACTTAACCTCTAAATCACTTCTACTAACTCAAGACTGACTCTAACACACTTGAAATGGTCATGCAAGACCTTATTACCTATTATTGACTCAAAAAAATCAAAGCATCAACATTTGACCCCCTTTGGAGGTGTGACAACTTGGGTGCTCCTGCACCATACTCCCCAAAGAAAGAAAACTCAAGTCCCACTCGAGGAAAGACCAAGGAAAGACCTGCAACTGTGTGTCCATGATTCAAAATATCATCTTCAGTCATCCAAGATGCATCTTCCATTGGAAGACCTCATCATTTGACCAAGTACTAGTAATAGACCTCCTTGTCTTCTTAAGCTGAGTCTTGTCCAAGATGCACTCCAACTCCAAAGGTTGGCTTGGTGGAAGATCCCTGATCCAATCTTCATATTGCACTGATGAACCTACATTAGAAGTTGCATCAACATCCCCTTTATAAGGGTAAATATCAGAAACATTAAAAATAGGAGAAATGGCAACTCCAAGAGGTAGTTCAATCTCATATGCATTCTCTCCAAATTTGTGCACAACTTTGCATGGCCCTATTTTCTTCATTTAAAACTTAGAGTATTGTCCTTTAGGGAGTCTTTTCTTTCTAAAATGTGCCAAAACTAGGTCTCCAATCTTAAAATTAACCTCTCTCCGATCTTTTGATTAGCATGTTGCTTGTACTTTTCAACCTACTTTTGAAGATTCCCCTTAACCTGTTGGTGGAATTCTTGCATTTCCACTACAAATTATTCACCTTAAACACTCCTTTCCATCCACTAACATCTCTCAATTCAAATATACCCCTGGGCTGCATACCATAAACAATTTTAAAAGGAATTTTACCTACACTTCTGTTCACCGAATTATTGTATGCAAACTCAACTTGAGGAAAAATCAGATCCCAGTGTGTTGCATGCTCCTTTGTCAAACATATCAAAAGGTTTCCAAGGCTTCTATTCACCACCTTGGTCTACCCATCAGTTTGGGGGTGATAGGTAGAACTGAAACTCAAATTTGTGCCAAGTTTCTTCCAAAGGATCCTCCAAAAGTGACCAACAAATTTGTTATCCCTATCAAATACAATACTAAGAGGTAACCCATGGATTCTTACCACCTCTTTGAAGAAGAGTCCTACAATGTATGAAGCATTATTAGTTCTCTTACAAGGTATAAAGTGTGCAATCTTTAAGAACCTATCCACAACAACATACACTGAATCAAACCCTCTTGGAGTTCTAGGAAACCCCATCACAAAATCCATGCTTAATGATTCCCAAGGCCTATTAGGGATTGGAAGAGGTTGATATAGACCTACATAAGTGCTAGTTCCTTTAGCCCTTTGAAAAATGGCACACTTCTCCACAAAGTTCCTAACATCAACTTGCATTCTAGGCCAATAGTAGTGCCTCTTCAACTGTTCCAAAGTCTTATCTAGCCCAAAGTGACATACAAGGCTACCACTGCAATTTTCTTTGATCAAGTTAGTTCTCATAAAACATTTAGGAATGCATAATTGAGCCCCTTTAAATATAAAACCATCTTGAATTAGAAAATTCAACCATTTCTCATCACTGCTTCTACAAGGCTACGAGCAACTAGCATAGATGCCTTTGAAATCTTCATCATCAATGTACATACCTTTTAGGGAATCCACTCCCACACTATATAACTGAATTTCTTGTACCATCAAAGCTCTCCTACTTAATGGATCTGCCACCTTATTTGACTGCCCTTTCTTGTGCTTAATGGTAAAAGTGTAACCTTGTAGATACTCAACCCACTTTACATGCCTATGGCTAAGCTTTTCTTGACTATTCAAAAATTGCAAAGCATGATTATTAGTATACACTATAAATTCTCTAGGAAGCAAGTAATGTCTCCATTTCTTTAATTCTTGTACCATGGCAAACATTTCAACGTCATAAGAAGAATACCTTTGCTTGGCTTCATTCAACTTCTCATTGAAAAAGGAAACCGGTCTATTTTCTTAGCTTAAGACAACACCTATAGCATGGATACTTGCATCACAATCAATGGTGAAAACCTTATAAAAACTTGGAAAGGTTAGTATGGGCTGCTTAGCAACTTTATTTTTCAAGTATTCAAAACTCCTATCAACATCCTTAGTCCAAACAAATTTCTTCCTTTTATCACCCTTAATTGTATCAATCATAGAAGCACACACATGACTGAAACCTTTTATAAATTTCCTATAGAAGTTGGCTAGACCATGAAAAATCCTTACCTCAGCCACTGATCTAGGAGTAGGCCAACTTAAGATAGCCTCTACCTTACTTGGATCCATCTTCAAAGAGCCATTGGTGACCACAAAGCCAAGGTAAACCAACTATGTTTCAAAAACTCACACTTCTTCAAGTTTATCATTATCTTTTCCTCATGCAACCTTCTCAAAACCAATTCTAAATGTTGCAAATTTTCTTCTTTAGTTTTGATAAAAATAAGATTATCATCAAGATACACTACCACAAACTTACCAATGAAAGGTTTAAGCAACTCTTTCATCAAGCACATGAAAGTAATAGGGGAATTTGACAAACCAAAAGGAATTACCATCCATTCATACAACCCCTCATTAGTCTTGATGGTTGTTTTCCACTCATCACTAGGTCTGATTATGATTTGATGATAGCCACTCTTGAGATCAAACTTGGAGAAATAGCAAGCACCACCCAAATAGTCTTCAATTCTTGGAATAGGGAACCTATATCTTATTGTGATTTTGTTTATGGCCCTTGAATAACTGCTTCCAACTAATTTTCCAATTAAAAACTAACAGAACATCATTAGACCCCTATTATGACAAAAAGTTGCAAAAGTTGCATTGGCAACAATTATGCAACATGACAACATTTTGCACTTAACCTCTAAATCACTTCTACTAACTCAAGACCGACTCAAACACACTTGAAATGGTCATGCAAGACCTTATTACTTATTATTGACTCAAAAAAAAAATCATAAACATTTGACCCCCCTTGGAGGTGTGACAACCTGGGTGCTCCTGCACCACATGGATACAATAATGAAAATGTAAATAAACAAAAGAAATGCAAATCGATTCTCAAACTAGACTTGATTGACCTCCATGGCTCTTCTCAACCTCGCATGAGAATGCAAGCTTTCAAAGGGTTGATAATGGAAGAATGTTGGGTGCTCATTTATGTAGGATAATAGTACTCTAATGCATGATGTCCCCAGCAAAATGACTTGTTTAGGGTTTGATTTATAGAAAAGGACTGATTTGAATGGATGAATAGGATTGCAAGTTATGTTGAATGACATGGATGGTCCAAATCAATTAGGGTTGATTAGGGTCATGTCATCGCATGGATCATGTCAATTCATTATGCTCATGGATGTTGGTAGGATGATTGCGTGAGAGTGAGATGGATTAGGTAGATAGTGGGTTATGAAAGGTGTGATAATGGATTATGAAGTGGATTATGTAGGACTGAAAGTGGATTATGATGTTGATTATAATCTAAATTAACTAAGGCTAAAAGTTAGGTTTGCATGAAATCAAATGCATAAACAAAACCCTAGCTAAACAATCTCTTTTTCATAATGTAGTTTATCACATTACGACAAAGAAAATTCAATTCAAGACATACCCCAATGAAAAATAGGATGAGGAAGAATGACGAGGAGGTAGTGGTATGCCCCCTCGAGAGGACAGTCAGGTTCAAAGAACACGAGTGGGTTCTCGAAATGGATGAAAGGATTAGAAGATGAGGAATAAAAGGATAGGTGAAAATAGACAAGGATGATGAGGATGTGGACTAGAAGAAATGTTAGAGCGGAAAAGAGGAATGGTATCACAGAGAAAATGTATGTTAGCATAGAAGTCATGGATGTTAGTATGAAGAAAGAAACCTTCAATATTTTTCCAAAGTACAAATAGGTGTTGCATTAATCATCATTGGGCGGTAAAATGCTATAAATGGACAACAAACACCATGGTATGACATAGAACAAGGTGTGCAAGGTCATCCACTTGTGAAAAATAGATAGTCGTAGACAAGGAATGTCCCAACTCATACTAAGGGCTAAGTTGCCCCAGTCTTTTTGCCAGGGCAATCCACAGACATCATTCAAAGAAAAGAGTCAAGAGACATCATCGCTCCTCTAAATCCTTCGATGAGTCTAGTTTATGGTTTAATTTTGGTAGAATTTATGACCTATTTGTTGAAGTTGTCATGAACCTTGATGTTTGAATGTTGATATTTACTCAAAACCATAGACATTGAGCCTACTTTTATTTCTGCAAATCCTTAATGACATTGATGTGTTAAATGGACTATCTGTGTTAATTCTACATGTGGATTAATGAATGTTCTTTAAGATAGTTACAGATATGTGATTATTGAGTGTACTAATATTTCCATGTAGATATGATTAGAGGCCACTAAATTGAGAAGATTCCACTAGCTAGTCGTTCACCATAACAATCAACAAGGTGGTCATGCAAAGGTCAATGGAGGTCGACGATGGGAGACTCCTCATGCAAATCAAGTTGTAATCGCCTTATAAATGGTCTTTATTGTTGTTGAGTGAATATAGGTGTTATTGTTGTGCTAAATCTACATTGAGGCAAGCACATCTGACCAGATTTCATGCATGTGTAACCACCTTCCACTTTCTCTTCTTTCCCTAAAATTGTGTCCTCCCAATTCATGGAGTTGACTTCCTTGCTTAGTTAGTAGCTTCTTTTTCTATAAATAAGATTTGGATTCTCCTTCTCAAAAGGTTGCACGATCTAATGATGTAATTGCATTCTTAGTTTTCAGCAATATAGTTACATTGCTCTATTGTACTCGTGTTTTCCAATGAATAAGATGAAGTTATAAGTCTGTGCATCTAAGTTTACATTAATTTTAGACGATACTCATCCAAGGGGGCCCAGTTGGTGAGAATTTTTTCATTTAGTTTAGTTTAGTTTGGTTGTTACTTTATGTTTAGTAATTAGTTAAGAATATGACACTGATTGTTCCTACAACCAAAGTAGACAAAGTAGTTTCCTATTCGTTTGTTCAAATTTGTGTTTCTGTCATGCATTTTAGCTTAGTATAGTTGTTGGTTGATGTTCAATATTTATGTTATTCCCTTCCAAGCAATTTACCTTCAACGTTATGTTTTTCTTAGTTGTAGAATGAATATGGCTACTTTGGATCCTTAGTGCACATACTATGCTGACCCATTCAAGTTCACATCCCTGGGTTGACAAGTTAAAAGCATCTTCATGATGATTGAATGGATATTTAGTTTAGATGTCCAATCTTTGAATCATAGCTATAAGGGATTAGTTGTTAGATCATTGTAGGAGGCCAACATTTTTGGCGTCATTGCTGGGGATGGTGTCAAACTAGGGAGTTCTTTGGAGTCATTGATAGCTTTCTTGCTATAGTATTTTTGAAAGTTTATTCTTAGTATACCCCTCATTTAGGAAGTAATGACCCCCCTTATTCTTTACCAATTCTTTGTGTGAGCTGGTTGATAGTGAGTTGATACCACATGCATCAAGGAAGGAGAAGAGATGCCTATGGGAGATTCCTTCCTAACAATCTTGATCCATTCCAGCTAGTTGAATATCATAACCTGCCAAGAGAAGAAGAAGAAGAAGATCCACACCCCTTTGCTGATGTATTTCCTAATCTGACTAGCTCAGAATTTTCCTCTGAAGATCAAAAACAACTTGAGAATCCCTTTGCTTTGGAACTACATCAAGTAGGAATGGGTGATGCAAATAGAAACAAACCCAACCAACCGACTTTTCCTTTCCCCATTGCTCATCATAATGAAGTAGACAACCTTAAAAATATCCCTGCTTTAGTCCTTCCTAAGTTCTATGGACTTGTCACAGAAGATCCTGATACCTTCTTGTTTGAGTTTTCCATACTTTGCAGGAGTTATGACTATACCACCGATGCCCATAGGCTCAAGCTATTTCATACCACTCTAAAAGAAGTTGCATTAAGATTCATGAGCCTAGGTAGAGATACTGTGGAGACATGGGATGACATGAAGACAAAATTACTTGAGAAATACAGGAATATTGTAGGGGTAGTGACATGAGAGGAGATGACATTTTCAGGATGCAACAAAAGGAAGATGAGAGCCTGGAGGATTACATTGAAAGGTTTTTGTTTTTCCTACAAAAATCTCCACACCATACACTCAATTAAGACTCACAAAAGATGCTTTTCCTAAGAGGAATTAATGATAGTTGCACTGATGCCTTAGACTTGATGGGAGGAAGAGATATCTCCCAAGTTCCTTGGGAGGATATCAAGAAGATATACCAGAACTACTCTAGGGAAGCTTCAAAGAAGGGTAGGGCTTACCAATCTTCTATGGGTAAGTCATCTACCAGTGGAGTTTCAAGAATGGAGATTACTCATTTGTTGGCAGACTTCAAGCAAGACATTATAAACAATCTAGCTACTTAGTTGGATACACTTTAGGCCAAGAAGAAACAAGAGGAGGTAGAGGCAATGTTGGTAGAATATTGCCCTCATTGTAGACAAAAGAAGGACTACAAATGCAAGATGATAGCTAATATTGACAGTAAGCAGTTTGCACCTGAGTTCAAGCCAATCCATGTTGAAGAATATCAAGTCTACTATGTTGCACAAAGGAGGCCATGGGCTCCAGGACAAGGTATGCCACTAGATCCACTCTCTTTTGTTGGGCCATATTTCAATTCTTATTCATCTGGTAACCAATGGAAACCCCCATATCCATCCAACTATGGAGGATATCCACCAGAACCTTGGAGTAACCCTCCAAATACCTAGCCTAATCATCAAAACTATCCACCCTAATGGCAGTAACCTCAGGGGAATCGACATCAGTTTCAAGGAAATTGGTAGCCACCCCCAGGAAATAGGTAGCAAACAAATCAATGGAGGGGAGGACAAAAATGGCCAAACCAGAAAAATAGCTACATGCAACCACCTTCTCATCCCCAACAATCTGCTATAATGCCTCCTCCTACTAGATCAAGTGCAAATCCACCTAAACCTACTCAGCTACCAGCTCAACCCACACCCAATCCAAATAACAAACTACAACAACAACTAGTATACTCTATTGATCCAAATCAATTCCTTGCATATGTTGTGAGTGCAAGTGACATCCAATTACGTTCAGGAACTACTTTTCCAACACCTTCCACACCCATTATCACTGAGCTTCCCATTGAAGAAGAGAAGCCTCTGAATACCCCCATTTAGCTCAGTGCACCTAAGAATCCTGAACTGGTTCTAATCAAGCAGACTGCACAAACAACTTCATTTCCTCAAAAGTTGGAAACTTTGTAGGAAAAGGAAGAAAAGGAGGACACAAATTTTGACACTATAGATCAGCTGAAGCATGTATGTGTCCAAGTACCCCTATTTCATGCCATAAAAGATGTTCCAATCTATGGCAAGGCAATTAAGGAAGCATGCCTTAAGAAGCCAAGCAGGAAGAAGAGAGACCCCACTACGGTTCATGTGGTGGGACAACTAGTTGACATCATGCTTGGGAAAGTGACTACATTCCCAAACATAATGATCTAGGGAATCTTGTATTAGGAGTTGTTATAAATGGGATCTAAATAAAGAATGCTCTGATTGACTTGGGAGCAACAATAAATGTAATGACCAAGGATATACTACAAAAACTAAACATTGCAAGCATGAGACCTACTCCTATTGTCCTATAGCTTGCTGATAGTTCAACCGTTAACCTTGATGGTATAGTAGAGGACCTTGTGGTAACTATAGACACGAAAAATGTACCGACACCCTTGATCCTGATTACTAACATCACTTCGTCCTAAATCATCTTCTTAGCTATTCATCACCTTTCATCCCTTAATCGAATAAACCAATTTATCTAATTAAGTCATCACTTCTTGTTAATTAAATAAATCAATGTTATTTAATTAACCCTATAGTCTCTATTTAATTAAATAATTTATTTTATTTGATTAAATCTCTAAAGTCATCCTATTAAATTAAATAAATTAAACCTTGTTTAATTTAATCTAACATCACCCCTCTTTAATTAAATAAATCAAAATCCTTTATTTAATTAAATCTAAACCATATTCTTCTCAACTTTGATTTAAATCAACCCAAGAATATAAATCAAATTATCACTTCACCTAATCTCCTATTAAATTAATCAAATCCTGATTAATTTAATCCTAATCATCTAAATCCTCTAGATTTTGCCACTTGCACATGAAAATACATTTATTTGATTTATTAAATCTTTATTTTCTTTCAACATGGCATATTTAAGGGAATATTACTCCAAGTTTGAAAATCTCTCCAAGTGGGTTTTTCCTTCCAACAAAGCATTTAACCCTCTTTCATGTCCTTTTGCATTGAGCCAAATGGCATTTAATTCATTCATTTCTCCCTCCAACAAGTCATTTCATGATTTTCAAATTCCACCTAATATCATTTATTGGGCACATTCATCAAAATGTGCTCAAGCTTCCTCCATTCACATCTTGACAAGTGGCACTTTCTCATTGGATGTTGAATGATCCCACATTGATTCATTTTGCTCATTCCTCCATCTTGTCTTTCTATAAATAAAATGATTTTCTTCTCATTTGAGATACACAACATAGAGAAAAGTTACTCTCTTCACATTGAGAGCTAATTTTATCCATCTTCATAGCATTTGTCATCATCTTGGCTAGGTTATTGTAGATTTCACCAAGGAGCTCATTTTTCTTCATCAAAAAGAGGATCAATCTTCATCAAATCATCACAAAGCTTGCAAAGGAGTTGGGAAAGGGCCAATTTTCACAACAAATTGGCACCGATTCCCCCATGGGATTGAGGGTTTGCATGTTTAAATAGAATTTTATTACTTCTTGTTTTGTTCTTCACTTTCTTTCCTATTTTGAGCATTGTAGATGAATTTCATGGGGAATCTTAGTTCTAACTTGCATATGGATCTAATAGTGTGTTTGTTTACTATGTTTGTCTAGGTCTAGGATTGGGGTTCACATATTGGTGCTAGAGGGAGGGAAGATCTCAAGTTGTTAACACATTTTTTGACAAAATTTTGGGCCTTTTGTGTTTTTTGTGTGTCTATAGGAAATTGCGCCGCTATCAGTCTAGCGGCGCCATACAATGACGCTAGCCTTCCAACGACACCATACAACGATGCTACAAACTCCAAACTCTGTTGCTCAAACCTTCCCATCGAGAAATTCAAAATTTCAAACCATGACGCTAGGTTGTTTCTCTAACGTTGAGTTTTCAAATTTCAAACTGTGTCACTAACCAAAACTCTGCCACCATCGCACTCTCTATTCTACTGTAGAGCGTCGCTATCAGAATGAGCAACGATATACAATGCCACTAATTTCCTCAAATAGTGATGCATATGTGGGTTGCACCTCTGGGGTGGGGTAAAGGACCAAATTTCAATCTTTTTCGACATATGCTTTTTTTATTTTGATCATTTTGAGCCATTGACCTATTTTCTGCCTCTATTTTTTTTTGATTAATCAATTCTTGTAGGTGGAAGCAAGGAGGAGATTGAATTATAGCATCATTTATCCATTTGTATCAAGTGTCTTTAGACACTTTTGTGGAAGAAATTACAATTCCAAGTCTAAGGACTTTACCCCTTCAAGCTTTTAGGACTCAATATATTTCAATTTGGGTTTAAAACGAACAAGGAAAAAGGTTAAAAAGAACTTTAGGAAAACTTACTAGATTTTGTTTAAGGTTAACAATTGAACAAGTAACTTTCATCTTTCTCTTTGGTGCTTTAAAAAGAATAAAATCATTACTTTGAGGATTTAAAATGAACATGTGCATCTTTGTTTTGTAATCACTTACCCAAAATAATACCATCAAAAAGATGTATGTGCTTCTCTCGTGCCTCACGATGATCTTGAGAATCAAAAGGCTTTTTGGTGACATTAAGTCATTGATACATTTTGACTCAAAATCTGACAAAAGTTCATCAGAATTTTGACAAACTTTTGTCGGAATTATTTCGTCGATTTTCTAATGAACTTTGAAACATTGAAATTCTGACCTAGCATTGTCAGTTGGGTCAAAATTTTAACGTTTCAAAGTTCGACGAAATAATTCCAACGAAATTTCATCAAAATTTCAACAAACTTTTGTCGGATTTTGAGTCAAAATGTATCAGTGAGTTGTGTAAGTGATTACCTACACACTTCAATTTGGATCCTAAAATTGAACAAATCTTGCGAGTGTGAGTGGAACATATTGTGTGTGTTCTCTCTCTTTTTCTCAACAAAAATTGATTGAACTACGGATATGTTTGCTCACTTTGGTTTATCTTAGAGGGCCTGCCTTGTGGGAAAAAGTAATCACCCAAGGGAATGACCCAACCGGTATATAAGTGTGGGTACTTAAGGAAAGGCAAGTATCACGAGGATTATTCTGACGAGAAGGGCATAAATGGTCTCTCTCCACATGGATGGTCCCCCATGAATAGAATGCCCACATTAAAAACCTTGTTTAGAAAAGGCCCAAAATCCTTGATCTATTTGTTGGTGCAAGAACGGTCGTTCTGAAGCTACCCCACAATTTTACGGATTTTAGTAAAGATGAGAAGTATGCCATGGGAGATTCATGGGTATTGATGCTTCACTGACCTGAGAAGTGAGTGCACTATAAGGGGGAGCTTGTGTGGTCACGCATCTAATCATCTGCTAAAAGTAGGCGTAGCTGGATTTGTCCAAATGGGGATTCAACAAATACCGCCTTTCATATCCATAGGGTTGTGCATGTTCTTGGAAACAAAACAATTTGCTTGAACTGAAAAACATTGGGAAAACAAACATTCAACATTATCATCAAATTTCAAACCCTTTAAGAAGAAAATATCTTTGACAAAATTTGAGTGCTATTGCTTGCCCTTGGGATTCTATCCTTAGAGGTTTCTAAGCATTTAAATTTATATCTCAATTTTCTTACTAAAGTCAACAATAGGAAAATTTTGTCTTGATTTCCACATAATACACTTTGTGGAATGATAAGAAGTTTGGACATTAGACATTTAGTTTGAAAACTTAATCAAGAATTGCTTTTGGTAAAAGGAAGTCATTAAGAAAAGCTAAGAACAATTGAACCCCACACATGTGTCTCAAATGATATCATGCAAAATTAAAATTTGGAAACCAAATTCAAAAGATCTTAGTCCAAAAGATCATCAAAAGTGTCTCTCAACACTCTATGAATTCAGACAAAGATTTCTTTTCAACTTTTATAGGTGTGCATCAAAGAACAATCCCAATTTGTATGAATTCTTTTATCAACAAAATCCAAATATTTTTTGGCAATTTGAGCATCTTTTTTAGAGTAAAGTGTGTTCTTAAAAACTGAGGTCTTGTAAACGAGAGTCATTTTTAGGTAGACATAGGATCAAATCAAAACCTTCATCCATCTTTCAAACATCAATCAAAATCATCTCACCAACAACTCTTGAAAATATTAAAACCATCCTTTATGCTAGACTTTTTGGTAAATCCATGAATCAAAACATCAAAACATTTTGTTTGGCTAAGTATGTGTAGATTTATCCTTCTCCATATGCTTAGTCAAATTATCAACAAATTATCTTGTTTGGTTAGGTGTGGGTAGATGCATCCTTCTCCCTACACTTAGTCAAATTATCATCTTGTGAGCAAGTCTATCCTATAGATAACATCCAACATCTTGGGATCTATTTGTTCATTATCCAAATCCAAAAAATCAAAACAATCCAAAACCAAATCAACGTCAAAATCAAAATCCAAGAATCCAAAAAGTCCCAAAATTCTATCCCTCTCAATATTTTCTAAGAGTTTAATCATCCATATCATCTACCTTTCACACATTTCACCCTCACACTTTGATCTTTAATCATCCTATATTTTCTCTTTTGAGCCTCATTTTATGGTTCAAAAAATATTGCAACACAAGAAGAACATGGAGACCAACAAAGAAACATCAACTTCAAGTGACCTAAGTCAAACCAATTTTGAAATTAATGTTGAAAAATGAGGTGTTTTCTTAGCTTAATACTCTGTAAAACTTTAATATTTCTGATCTAAGTAAGCTTTTTCTTTGTTACATATATTCTTTGTGGGTGATTATCTTGATTAATCCATTTTATTGTTGTAGAATGTATACAGAAGTTGATAGAAGAACTAGACAGGATATTTGAAAGATTACACAAGATATAACGTGGAGAACCCTTTCGGGAAAAAACTCCACCAAGAATAATTCTATTATTCAATCTCTTAAATACAATAGCTCCAATTCTTGCTTGAGAATTCTTCTTCTATCTTTACTAATCTTCTTCACACCTACAAATAACATTTATAAAAACTCTCTTCAACTTGAATGAGATATAGAGGCAATATGCAACCTTGTAATCTCCAAAAGGTGATAATTACAATGCACAAGTTCAAGCCCTTGAAAAGGTACACCATATTGCTTCAAGTTGAGTTATTCTGTGAAGACTAAAGCTTACAACATGTGCTTCATGCATTTAGGCATCCCAAATTGAAGCTACAACTCATCCTTCACTTTGGTGATAATTCCAAAGCTCTTCCTCAAAGTTGGCGCCCATAAGTAATCCTACTTAATTGAGCCTTCAAAAATATCTTATCATGCAAGAGAGGTAAATCCAAGAAAGCATCTTGGGTGCCCAAGTTGTCTCCAAGTGTTTTCTAGTTAATGGAAACATTTACTCAACACCATTCATGCAAGAATGGTCATCCCCTATTAACTAGAGGTAGTCCTTGTTATCTGTCATACAACTCAATGTCATTAGGCATGCATTCCAAGTTAACTAAAGTTAACTAACATACAACTGAAACTAACTGAAGGCAACTAAACCATAATTGAACTGAACTAAACTGAATTGAACAAAACTAATTTTGAACTAAACTGAACTGAACTTCAAGCATGCAAACATCAAACCCTAACTCCTAGGATCTTTACATGCGTTCAGAAGTGTTAACTGTTACTCCGTATAGTTAACTGAACACAAGGTGAGTGCCACCTTACCATGTGGTTTCCCCATGTGCCCCTATTATTTAGGAACTCACTATGGATGCCCTCACATGCTCCTTACATTTAGAATTAATTACAAATGTCAATAATCATGATTAATTCATCAAATATTAATCTCATCCTAATCTTAGTGTTGTTGAACACATTCCAATAATCTAGGAGATACATGAAATAATTAATGTTTAGGATTTACAATTAAATGGAATCCTATTTCCAACATTCTCCTACTTGACATTATACATTGCAATTATTCTAAACAAGGAATAATAAATTTAAATCAAGTACAGGACTCAAGGCCAATGGCCTTCCTGCACCATGAGAACTTATCTATAGGAACTGGCTTCGTAAGATAATCTACAACATTAATTAAAGTGTCAACTTTTTCAATTAATACTTTTCCACTCTCAACCATTTCTTGCATAAAGTGATACTAAACATCTACATGTTTAGTACGAGCATGATACATAGGATTTTTGGCTAAACAAATAGCACTCTGACTATCACATTCAAGCCTAGCTTGCTTGCAATTAAAACCAATACCTGACCCAAGTCTTTGTAACCAAACAGCCTCTTTAGAGGAATGTGTGACAGCCATATACTCTGCTTCTATGGTGGACAAAGCAACCGTGGGCTGCCTCTTACTCATCCAACTAACCACAACTCCAAACAAAGTATACACATAACCACTTGTCGACCTTCGACTATCCAGATCTCCTGCCCAATCTGAATCAACAAACTCTTGTATGTCCAATGATCTATTCATAATATCAATATTATTAGAACCATGATAAAATAAATAGTAATCTGAAGTCCCTCATAAATATCTAAACACCCTCTTAACATAAGTCTAATGTTCTTTACCAGGGTTAGACATAAACCTACTAAGAACTCCCACTGCTTGTGCTATATCTGGTCTCGTACATACCATTGCATACATTAAACTACCAATTGCACTAGCATACAAAATTTCAGACATTTCCTCAAAATAAAAATCAGATTTAGGACTCATATCTAAACTTAACTTCGTGCCAACTGGTAAAGGAATATTAACTAGTTTACTATCCTGCATGTTAAATATTTTCAAAATAGTATCAACATAATTACTCTGACTTAAGCAAAGATTTCTATTACCTCTATCTCTACTAATATCCATATCGAGGATATATTTTGTAACCCATAGATCTTTCATCTCAAATGTGCTTGAGAGTTGTGCTTTCAATTCTCTGATCATTACCTTGTTGTTACCAATAAACAACATGTCATCAACATACAAGATAATAATTAAAAGTTGATCATCAATAATTTTTATATAAACACAGTGATCTTCCTTACTCCTAACATAACCAATTTTTAATGTGAAAGCATCAAACTTTTGGTACCACATTCTGGGTGACTGTTTCAATCCATATAAAGATCTCTTTAACCTACAATCCAATTCTTCTTTTCCTTTTACAACAAAACCTTTAGGTTGCTTCATATAAATCTCCTCATCAATATTCCCATGCAAAAAAGTAGTTTTCACATCCATTTGCTCAATTTCAAAATCATAAGCAACAACAATAGATAAAAAGAATCTAATAGAAGCTAATTTAGCAACAGGAGAGAGGATTTCATTAAAGTTAACTCCCTCTCTCTAGGAGTAGCCCTTCGCTACTAATCTAGCCTTGTACCTTTCGAGATTACCATCTGCACCAATCTTTTTTTTAAATATCCATTTACAACCAATGGAATTTCTATCTTTGGGAAAACTCTCAAGATCCCATGTGTCACAAGTATCCAAGGATTCCATTTCCTCATGCATAGCTTGTGACCAAAGCTTGTTCTCATTTGAGGACAAAGCTTCCCTGTAAGAACTGGGTTCATCATTAGTACTCATTAAAGCAAAAATATAATGGAAATTAGGTGGGCTATACCTATCAACGAGATTTTGTTGTCTTGTGGATCTCCTCAAAGGAGTTTCTTCTTGTTCTTCAATATGCTCATCTTGAGCCTCTATTTCAGAAGAACTCTCTGAATTCTCTTCTTCCAACTCATCCACTTGTTCTTCAACATGTGCATCTTGTTGCTTCTTAGTATTTGTCTCAAAATGCATTGTTTGATAAGTATCCTTCTCCTTTGGTTGTTCTTCTCTTGAACAAGCTCTAAATTCCCTGAAATAACATCTCTAGATAAAGAAAATTTTCTTTTTAGTGGATTACAAATCTTGTAACCTTTTACATTTTCACCATAACCTATGAATATGCATTTTTGTGCTTTAGGATCCAATTTAGATCATTTTTCTTGAGGCACGTGAACAAAATCCTCACAACCAAAGATCCTTAAATGTGCAACACTAGGTTTCTTACCTAACCACATCTCATAAGGAGTTTTATCTTCAATAGATGAACTAGGGGATCTATTGATTAAATAACAAGAAAGACATACCGCTTCAGCCCATAAGGACCATTCAAGCTTAGCACTACTTAACATACTCCTAGCTCTTTCCATTAAGGTTTGGTTCATCCTTTCTGCTACTCCATTTTTTTGAGGTGTATATGGAGTAGTTTTCTATCTCACTATTCCTACATGCTTACAATAATCATCAAATTCCTTAGAACAATACTCACCACCATTATCTGATCTCAACACTTTTATCTTATGATCTGATTGTTTCTCAAGCAAAGCCTTAAATTCCTTGAACTTATTAAACACATTAGATTTTTTATGCATAAAATATATCCAAGTGTATCTTGAGACATCATCAATAAATGTGACATAGTATCTAGATTTTCCAATAGAGTCAATATCCACAGGACCCATTACATCTGAGTGAATAATCTCTAATAATTTTCTAGCTCTATTTGTACCACTAGGAAATTTAGATCTAGATTTATTTCCAAACACAAAGTGCTCACAAAATTCATTTTTATCAATATTATAATTAGGAATACCGTCAACCAAATTTTTATTAAGAATGGTCCTAAGACCTTTTTCACCTATATGGCCCAATCTATGGTGCCATAGCATACATGTATTTTCAGCTTTAGTTACATTTAATAAAATATTTACATTGGAGGTATTCAGCTTAAACAAAGTCCCAATCCAAGATCCTTTAGCAACCACCATATTCCCTTTCACCAATCTACAACCACCTTTGTCAAATGTCACATACATTCTAGAATAATTAAAATTAGAGATAGAAAGTAGATTCCTTGCAAGTCCTAGAATATGTAAAACATCATTAAGGGTCTTAACACTACCATAGCTGAAACATAATTTTACCTCTCCTTTTCCAACAACTTTTGTTGTGTTGTTGTCTCCAAAGAAGACATCTCCTCCATCATATGCAGTTAAATTAGAGAGCCATTCCTTTCTAGGAGTCATATGATAGGAGCAACCTGAATCAAGAAGCCAAGAGTTATCAACAATAGTATTAGAAGAAATGACTAAAGCATCATTACTATCATTGAATTTTTCTGTAGAAGCATCAGTACTCTTCTTCTTGCCCTTACAATCCTTTTTAATATGTCTAGGTTTTCCACAATTTGAGAACTTTACCTTACTCTTACCAGGGTTTTTTACCGTCCTTTAGACTTACCCTTTCCTTTCTTGTCTGCTTTAGATTCCTTCTCTTTAGGCCTACCTCTTACAAACAAGGCATATTGGGAGCCAGTTTTAGATTTCCTCCTCATCTCCTTTGATAGGAGAGTAGGAATGATATTGTCCATTTTTGGATCTGCACCTTTACCACTAATTGCAACTATTAGATTTTCCCAAGAATTTGGTAAAGAGCAAAGCAATAAAATGCACTTATCCTCATCCTCAAGCTTTACATCTATAGATGCTAACTGACTGAGAATTAAATTGAAAGCATTTAAATGTTGTGCTACTGAATTACCATCTTTCATTTTCAATAAATATAATTTCCTTTTCAGCTACAACTTATTTGTTAGACTGTTTGTTTGATAAATGTCTCCTATTCTTTTCCACAATTTATATGCACTGGTTTCCACTAAAACATTTAAAAGAACAACATCAACAAGACACAATCTAATTGTTCCTCTTGCCTTTTTATCTAACTTAGCCCAATCTTCATCTGACATAGTTGTAGGTGTCTTTGTCTCATTATTAACTACTAACCACTAATCTCTTTCTTCAAGAAGATCTTCCATTTTTAATTTCCACATTTCATAGTTAGAACCATTGATCCTTTCAATATCTAACCTTGAATTCATTGTATCAAAAAACTTAATTACAAAATCATAAAATTACTAAAATAATAAGAGCTCCCACTAAGCCAATAAATCCTTCAAACTTTAACAGAAATTCGTCCCAATACTCTACCCAACCTCAGCTCTGATACCAAAGGTTGAAAAATGAGATGTTTTCTTAGCTTAATACTTTGTAAAACTTTAATATTTCTTATCTAAGTAATATTTTATACTTGTTACATATATTCTTTGTGGGTGATTATCTTGATTAATCCATTTTATTGTTGTAGAATGTAGACAGAAGTTGATAGAAGAACTAGATAGGATATTATAAAGATTACACAAGATATAACGTGGAGAAACCCTTTCGGGAAAAAACTCCACCAAGAATTATTCTATTATTCAATCTCTGAAATACAATAGCTCCAATTCTTGCTTGAGAAAGCTTCTTCTGTCTTTACCAATCTTCTTCACACCTGCAAATAACAATTATAAAAACTCTCTTCAACTTGAATGAGATATAGAGGCAATATGCAACCTTGTAATCTCCAAAAGGTGATAATTACAATGCACAAGCTCAATCCCTTGAAAAGGTATGCCATATTGCTTCAAGTTGAGTTATTCTGTGAAGACTAAAGCTTACAACACGTGCTTCATGAATTTGGGCATCCCAAACTGAAGCTACAACTCATCCTTCACTTTGGTAATAATTCCAAAGCTCTTCCTCAAAGTTGTTACCCATAAGTAATCCTACTTAACTGAGCCTTCAAAAATATATTATCATGCAAGAGAGGTAAATCCAAGAAATCATCTTGGGTGCCCAAGTTGGCTCCAAGTGATTTCTAGTTAATGGAAACATTTACTCAACACCATTCATGCAAGAATGGTCATCCCCTATTAACTGGAGGTAGTCCCTGTTATCTGTCATACAACTCAATGTTATTAGCCATGCATTCCAAGTTAACTAAAGTTAACTAACATACAACTAAAACTAACTAAAGAAAATTGAACCATAACTAAACTGAACTGAACTGAACTAAACTTAACTAAACTAAACTGAACTAAACTAAACTAAACTGAAGTGAAGTGAAGTGAACTGAACTAAACTAAACTGATTCTGAACTAAACTGAACTGAATTGAATTGAACTAATCTGAACTAAACTAAACTGAACTTCAAGCATGCAAACATCAAACCCTAACTCCTATGATCTTTACATGCATTCAGAAGTGTTAACTATTACTTCATATAGTTAACTGAACACAAGGTGAGTGTCACCTTACCATGTGGGTGCCCCATGTGCCCCTATTATGTAGGAACTCACTCTGGATGCCCTCACATGCTCCTTACATTTAGAATTAATTACAAATGTCAATAATCATGATTAATTCATCAAATATTAATCTCATCCAAATCTTAGTGTTGTTGAACACATTCCAATATTCTAGGAGATACATGAAATAATTAATGTTTAGGATTTTCAATTAAATGGCATCCTATTTCCAACAATTAATCTTGTTGGATCAAGCAATCCCCTAACTAATCTTCCTCCATCATCAAAAAATCCTCAAGAGGAAGGTCAAGTAGAGGATATCACCAATAATGCCTTCAGGATGACACAAGATGAGATCATCAAAATGGTCCAAAATCCCAAAAATCATAGAATTTTCAATCTCATGATGAAGCTCCATCCCTCACAATATATGCTTGAATTAGCAAAACAAGGGGCTAAAATCCCTTCTGATTATGATGTGAGCACCATTGTGGAACAACCTCTTGGGGTCATACCCCTAATATCATCCAGACTCCCAATATCATCAACACCCCCAATTCAAAGCATCACTCAATTCATCCCACAAATTTCATCATCCATTGCTCCAACTCAACCCATTGTTAACAAAGGGAGCACCTTTCTCAATGCACTACAAACACACCCCGTTGTGAATAATCAAGATTTGAACACAAACACTATCTTGGGGTAACCCATTCCCCAAAATCCATTGCATCCATATGTCCCCCTCACCTTTCAAGATCCCAATGACCCATCATCATCATTTCACGCAACACCTCAAACCTCTCTCCCTATGACCTCGCAAGGAGAAGATGGGCTATTTGGACCAGGGGGCATCTTTGACACTTCATCTTTATCATTTCCCCAAGGGAGTATTCCACTCACTTTTTCACCACTTCCACCCTTGCCACCGACATCAACATCACCTCTCAGTTTGGGGTTACCTATGTTGTTGCCACTCACTCAAAGCAACCCCCCGATCATAAATCAAAGCATCATACCGAATCCTCCCATCTTGCTATTAATATAAAAAAAATAGATGGAAACCATCCCAATAACACAAGAAACCATCACATCATCAACCATCCCCCAAATTTCTCAAAATATGGTCTCTAAAGGACCAAGCATATTGATCGCACCATCCACTACACAAATCCCAATCATCAATACAATAGTGCCTCTCATCACAACAACAAGCACCATTCTAAATCCACCACCACCGCTACCACCAAACTCAAACACGTAATAATAATATAGCCTTGTGTTGTAAGCAACTCAATAAGTTTCCTATCAAAAAGTTCTTTAGCAAATTCAAAATCAACAAGCTACACAACTAGCTGGTCAGCAAGTCGCTCAAGCTTCTAAAGTTGCCAAAGCTGTGCAAGCTACTCAAGTTGCTAAAGCTGCACAAGCTACCCAGGTTGTACAAGTTGTCCAAAAGGCACAAGCTTAGGCTTAGGCACAATCTCAAGCTCAAGCCCAATACCAAGCTCAGCAAGCGCAAGCTCAATACCGAGCACAATTTCAAGCAACCCAACAACAAGTGTATCAACAAGCCCTGCAACAATATCAAGCATAAAAAGAAGTAATATTACTAACACAACAACAACATGACCAACAACAAGCGTTGTTGGTGAAACAACAACATGACCAACAACAAGCATTTCCTGCACAACAACAACAAGACCAACAACAAGCGTTGTTGGCACAACAACAAATGTAGGCATATAAGAAAACCTTGATCGCATAGTAGAGCTTGCAAAAAACTTCCATCAACACATCCAACACTCCACCTATCACCCAAACACTTGGACCACTCCAAAATACCTTCACTCCACCCCCTGATCCACAAAATGATGTGATAGCACAAATCAAGTTGCTCTCACAACAAGTGCTTGACCTTCAATAAGGGAAAACCTCCACATAAACTTGTGACCCTACCTGTTTGATAGGACCCTTGCAATGGTACCATTCCCCAAGGGATTTGAAATCCCTAAATTTGAAAAATATTGTGGGATGGGAAACCCTGAAGATCACATCAAGGAATTCCACGTACATGTATGATGATACATATCTGATGCAACTATTTCCTCAATGTTTGGCTGGACAAGTTATGGAGTGGTTCTCTCACCTCCCTCCAGGCATCAAGAATTTCTAGGAGATAGTAGACACATTCATAATAAATTATGCCTTCAATATTGGTATCGATGTCAGTCTAGAGGAACTATTCACTCTTAAACAAGTTAAGGGAGAATCATTCATTTCCTTTCTGCAACGATGGTGATCCAAGGCCAATAAGAGAAAATGGGCCATGCCTGAAGAACAACAAGTTTGCACCATCATCTCCAATCTAGAGGGAACCTTGGCATTTCATCTCAAGCTACAAGGTATCACCACTTATGACTAATTAATTTCCAAAGCGCTTAATATCGAACGAGCCCTCATCTCAAAAGGGGGAGCTCCCTCTAATCAAGAAAATTGTCCGTCTACTAGCTATAATGACAAACCTCACACATGGGCGAAAAATAGGAACATTACCAACTATGGGGTATTCGACGCAAAAGTTGTCATCAGTGCACCTCAATAAAACACACCAACATCCTAGCAACAACCCCAAAACAACAAGCAAAACAATTGACAAGCTAACATTGTGACTCAACAACCAAACAACCAAATAGTCAACAATGTGAATGATCAAAGGGGGCCAGCCCAGTGAAACAAAAACTCCCCCAAGTGGAAGTACACAGCCCTTGGGGAATCAACTGAATCCATCATGAAGAGACTAGTGGAGGAAAAACTCATCACAATCCCCACCTATGATAACTATCAAGAGCCCTTGGTGAAATGATCATGGTACAATGAAAATCACCTTTGTGATTTCCACAAAATCAAGGGACACACAACTTCCATTTGTATGAGGTTGAAAAACTTGATTCAAGACCTCATTGATGAAAAAATCATAAATGTGGAACAACTAGCAGGGAATCAAAATCTTAAGATTTACATGAATCTGATGCCCAACCACAATAAGGGAAATAATAACAATGATAAGGGAAAGGGTACCTTCAAAAGTTTGAATCATGTATATGACCATGTCGTCACATCCCTAGATGAGTATTGCATTGTTATCACCATCAAAGGAGTCCAAGTTGATTGTGGAGTCACCACAAGAGGCGGAAAATTCACCATTGTAGGGTCCTCTCAACTTCCTAGAGCATCCACTTCCAACCAAATATTCATTCCTAATGGCTACAATGTCCTCGACCAGTTGAAAAGAACCCCAACACAAATCTCCATCATGGAATTGTTGAAGATATCACTAGCCCACAAAAAGATCCTTGAAGAAGCCTTGGCCTCATCTTTCATTCCCACTTATCTTGATATGGATCATTTCCAAGCTATGGTCGCACACCTCACTACACCTCATCTCCTAAAATTTTTAGAACATGATCTCCCGACACAACCATCTCACAATTGCACGCTTCATCTTGAGGCTTACGTCCATAAAAAACAAGGTCAAGAGGGTCCTGGTAGATGGAGGTGCAGGGTTGAACATATGCACCCTTAAATTAATAAAAAGCTTGGGCTTATCTGAAGATGTTGAAAAAGGAAAAGGCATAACTATAAGAGCCTACGATGATCAAGAAAGAGTGCCTCAAGGCACAATCCAACTCCCTATTCAAGCAGGGTCAACCATCATGGAAACAACATGTCAAGTTCTTGACTTGGAATTGCCTTATAATATTCTCCTGGGATGTCTGTGGATTCATGGGATGGAAGCAGTGGCACCAACCTCCCACCAGTGTCAAGTTCACATACCAAAACCAAGAGGTCATGATTCATGGGGATCTCGAACCCTTTTCTTACTGCAAGATCCTTGAAGCAAAATACTATAAAATCCCCCAAGTAACTAAGAACGATGAGGGCCCCTCAACTCCATACATTGATCAGACTACTCTTTCCTCCACTTCTACCATAAATACACCCACCATCATCACCTTCTCTGATATCAAGGTCATTATCCAAGAAAATGGGTGTGGAGATTATGCAATTTTGAAAATTTCTTTTATGGTGGGAGAGTTACCACAATCTCTTAGGTCAGAAGAATGACCACTAACAAATAATGCTTCCTTATCCCAAACATTCACATCAGGCTCCTCCAGCTTCAAAAGTTGGGGAGACCTAGGTCGAGAAGTAATAGAAGAGAGCCCATTAAGCCTCCTATACCAAGACAACAGACCAGTAGCTAATCGACCTATGGATGATAACAGTAAAGGCTTACAAATGATGCTTGCCATGGGCTATGACAAAAACATAAGGCTTGGGAAAAATGACAACGGACTTCTAGTACCCCTCATGTTGGAGACACGCATGAGAAATATTGGTCTTGGATGTACCCCTCCGAAGGTGACCATACTTGGAAAAGGTGCCTCGGTTAAGAAAGTGAAAACTCCTCAACAATCTGCAACTACCCTTCAATTACCTGTATCCACAGGTCTGCCTTTAGACAATTTCACCTTCGACATAACTAATGTGTGTAGTAGTGACGAGGACCCCATAATCTATTTGCCTATTCTTTTCAAAGACACCTCCCTACTCATGATTTGTACCTTGTCTTTTGAGAACAACGACCATCAAACCCATGAAATAAACCTAGTCTACCCCCAACTCATCGATTACAACCAACAAGGACCGCCAATTCTCAACACTTTCAAAAATGATGAGGTTCTCTCAAAAGTCATGGGATTGTAGAACATGGTACCATACAGAGATCACAAGGCTAGGTTTGATATCATACTGGACACACAAGCCTATTACTGGGAAATGATTGAATCCTTTAGTCACAAAAGCAAAAATTTGAGAATAATCTCAAGGTCTTTGAGTGAAAGCCACATTGTGGCACTTTCTAACCCAAAAATAGTAAAAATAAAGGATGTATCCAATGGTGAAGACCTCTCTAAGGTGCTCGAGGATGAAGGATTCAATCTTCCTCTTAGTACTCTACATTAGGAGAAGTCAACAGTTCTAGCTGAGAAATGCAACTCAGTACACTTGGGAAATGAGAAAACTCCGCATATCACATTTTATGTTGAATCATTGATGTGAGAAGAATAAAAGCTCCTAGTTGCTTTCTTAAGAGAGAGAAAGGTCAAATTTGCATGGAGCTATGCCGACATGCCTGGGCTTGATCCAAAGATTGTGGTCCACTATCTAGCAGTTTACCCTGAAACAAAGCCTATCAGACAAAAGCTCAGAAAAATGCATCCCCAGATAGCCTTGTTGGTTAAAATGGAATTAAAGAAGTTACTTGATGCAGGGTTCATACGACCAATCGACTATCCAAAGTGGGTATCAAATTTGGTACCTATTTCAAAGCATGATGGGGGCATCCGTATATGCACATATTTTAGAGACCTCAACAAGGCATGTCCCAAAGACGACTTCTCGCTTCCCAACATTGATATGATTGTAGATATGACCATAGGACATGAGATGCTTTCACTGATGGATGGATTCTCCAGGTATAACCAAATCATGATAGCCAAAGAAGACCAACACAAAATGACTTTTACTTGTCCATGGGGGACATATTGCTGAAACATGATGTTGTTTGGCCTAAAGAACGCTGGAGCAACATATTAGATGGCCATGGCATTAATCTTTCATGACATGATCCATAAGACTTTGGAGGATTATGTCAATGACATATTGGAAAAATCTAGAAAGAGAAGGGACCACATAGTAGCATTAAGTGCCATCTTTGATAGACTTGAGGAATACAAGGTCTGTCTTAATCCAAAGAAGTGCATCTTTGGCATACAATCAGGGAAGCTATTAGCATACATTGTATCTATGAGAGGGATTGAAATAGATCCCACTAAAGTAAAATAAATCCTCGAGATGGAGGCACCTAAGACTTTGAAGTAGCTAAGAGGCCTACAAGGCAGGCCCCAGTCAATCCACTGATTCATAGCTTAGCTGGTAGACAAGTCGGTCCCATATTCTCACCTACTCCACAAGGGTGTAGCGTACAAATGGGATGGCAAGTGTGATCAGGCCTTTAACAAGATCAAAGAGTATTTTCTCACACCTCCATTGCTTATGCCACCAATCCCAAAAAATCCTCTAATCCTCTACATATTGGAAAAAATAGCAGCTCTCGGTGCTCTCCTAGCTCAACACGATGAAAACGGAACAGAGAGGGCCATTTACTACATCAGTCGAACCATCGAAAAAGCTTGTCTAGCAGTGGTGTTTTCCTCACAGAAGTTTAGACACTACATGTTACCACACAAAATCAAACTCATTGCCAAGATCGACCCACTCAAGTACCTGCTTTCCAAATCAATGCTCATAGGAAGGATCACCAAGTGGGTCATGATCCTATCATAATATGGCATTGAGTACATGGAACATAAGGCCATCAAAGGGTAAGCTATTGCAAACCAACTGGTAGAAGTGCCAATATATTCAGAGAATCTGCTAATTTTAGAGTTCCCTGATAATATATCTTCAACTTGAGCATAATAAACCACTGGAAGTTGTACTTTGATGGTTCCTACACATAGCACGGATTGGGAGTCGGGGTATTTTTCATCACTCCATAGGGAGACTACATACCAAGATCCTACAAATTGGCATTTCCCTACACAAAAAAATTGCGGAATATGAGGCTCTAACCATAGGACTCAAAATAACAGTGCAGTGGCATATCATGGCTCTCAAGGTATATGGAGATTCACAACTTATAATCAATCAAGTGAATGATGAGTATCAGGCTAAGGATGAAAAGATAATTCCATACAAGAAATTGGTGGAAAGTTTTAAGGAGTCCTTCTCTAAGATCACATTTGAGCAGATACCTAGAGTAACCAACAAAGTGGTAGATGCCATGGTGACAATTGGATGGCTATTGGATATCCCTCGCAATGTCTCAAAGCATGAATTCCTAGTAGAGCAGCTTTTCATACTTGCATTCGAGGTACCAGAGTTAGAATTTGTGTGCAAAATTGTTTATCCCGGTGATCCTTGGTACCACGATATATACACTTATCTAAGAATAGGAGTCCTCCAAGCTGACTTAACCTTGAACCTTAAGAAAACCTTTGTCAAGAAAGCATCCTGGTTTGTCATCCTAGGAGAAACCCTTTACCATAGAAGCATTGAGGGAACCCTATTATGTTGCTTAACGCTGAGGAGGCATTGACCACCTTAATTGAGGTACATAATGAAATGTGTGGTTTACACTCGAGCAGTATGACCTTGGAAAATAAATTGCCGAGGATGGGGTATTATTGGCCTACTTGTTGATGGTGTTTCCTGCATAGCAACAACTTAGATAGAAAATAATATTGTATCTCTCTTGAAAGGTGAATTATCAACAAGTGCTAAAATCACCCCAAGGTCTCTCGGGTGTCAAGTCATGACAATGCATAAAACAACTCAGATAATATGTGAAAATGCTGGTAATCACAATCAGACCTTACTACAAGCAAACTGTATCTTTCCAATTTATCAAATTTTGCAATGTGATGATCTTAAATCCTAAATCTAACCAAATAATAAAGAAACAACAAAAGATGAGGGTGTAAGATAAATAATGAAATCTAAACTATTTCTAAGATGAACAATGCAAATGATAAATACCTAGAATGGACCAATCTCAAATAACCAATTCCTACTTAACCCACAATGCAATATCACAAGAAAGGTGCAATCTTCTAAGGCATACATATTTTCAAATCATAGACATTCATCCACAATCGAACTAAGCACAAATAGATGTATGGTCCAGGTTGAATTCACCAGCCTACTACAATCAGATAGTTACTGGGAGTATAGACCAGAGATTGCTACAAACATTCCAAGCATGAAACCATGAACACTATTCACCAAACTAATCTAATTCTAAATTTAACATCAAATCTTATATCTTCAAGAAATTTCAAAGGAAGAAACAATAGGAACCATGCAAGATAAACTAACACAAAAGAATTCACTAGAGAAACCACAATGCCTTCAATTGTATTAGGTCACCAAAATGTAGCAACAATCCCACTATTCTATGTTACAACACTTGCTCGAAAGAACTAACTACTACCTCCACTACAGAATGCTCTAGCTCTTTTCTCAATCTAGCTTGTCTAATTCTCTATTATCTGTCTAACCCTTACAAATGAGGCAGGAACACCAATTTAAAGAGAACCCTCAAAACATGTCAACCCAGCCAGACATTTACAAAAATAAAATAGCCAAAATAAGTCGGCCTCAGGAAATTCGAAATAAGGCACGCATTAAATGTCGATACATCATCAAGGTTGGCCAAAATACATTCCTCAATGCAACTCGGATCAATACATGCCCTATAATAATAGGGAAGCACAAATCACGAAGTGGCATGGTATTAACTACTACCTCCCTTATCCTTGTTTTGATCCAGCAATTCATGAACTTTCAAAAACACCTTGTCCAACTCAGCAATAGGTGGCAAGGGTAGGATTTTGAGCTGACATTCAATTGATTCAATCTCTTCCCTTGACTGCTTAACTGTTGTATCCCAATCACCCTTGTATGCCAGGTACTTATCCATCACAGCCAGATAAGTAGCCGCATCATCCAATTGGTGCCCTGTCATAGAATTTTCAATATTAGGGGCATAGACATCATGCCACCATTCCCTTAATTATTCCAAACTCAAGTACCTAGGGGTGATCTTCCTCCTGCCAGTCATTATCTCAAAAAAGGTGATGCATCCATCATAAACATTAGTTAAATTACCATCAATCTGCTTCCTTTGTTTGTAGATCTTCTTGATGTTTTTTTGCTAGATTTGCAGGGCTTCAAACCACTCCCAAGGCTCATTAACCCTAGATGAAGAGAGAATTCCATCAATAACTAGCTGATCCTTATTATACTCCATGATTGTTTTGGTTTTCTGCAATAAGAGATTAGTGTCCTCCTTATCCTGAGATAAAACATAATCTAACCAATCCTTAGCCCTCATCACATCCTTTCTAGTTGAAAGGATCTCCTTTATTGCACCATCTCCCTTATCCCGTACTTCTTGCAACCAATTCATTGTAGCTAGGGTGGAATCTTTCATCTTATCTAGCTCAGAGATGGTCTCCTTCAGCAAGGAACCAGTGGCAGCAGAAGAGGATGGGTGAAAAGATTGCAAGGGCTTCATAAAATCTTCCAGACATTTCCTAAGCCTTTCATTCTCTTTCTTTAGTTCATGTTTAGATTGTGTCTCCTTCCTCAATCTCCCAATGATCACCACACTGGACCCCTCATACTCTTCAATATCTTGCTCCATAGAAGTGGGCCCAAGATTAATGGTCTGTACATCATAATCCTCCCCAATGATCTCATCTTTACTTTTACCTGCAGCAGGGGTGGCAATGTGAATAACCCTATTACTAACTTCATCCCTTTCGATCCTGGAAACCACCTTGGATACCTTCTTTCTTTTACCCTTTCCAATCTTGGCCAACATTTCATCCCAGTTGAGAGGAGTGTCCTCAACAATGACCTGTTTCCTTCTAATTTCCTTGTCTAGCCAATCTAGCATAGCAGGATCCACCCTGGTTTCATCTTTCTTGACCTCTTCATGCTGATCTACCATTTCATCCTTTTCATTTTTAGGAGATTGATTACCTTTGTTTCCCAATTCTGGCTCCTCTTCATGTAGGGGTGATGGAGTCTTAACAGGAACATCCTCCTTCTCAGGAGATCTATTATCTTTATTACTTACAGGAGAATCGTCATATTGTACCAATAGAGAATGATGCATTTCCACATCTCCTACCTCAAACTCAGTAGCTGCACTATAAAGTTCCCCATCCTTAAATGGTTCCACTTCCTCACTTCTCTCATGCTCTTCATGAATCATCTGCTCAAGTATACCCAATGAAGGAGAGGTATCTTTCTGTTGTTCTGCAGTGGATGCCATTGGAAGGGGATCTACCTTTTGCATAGTCTCATTGGGAGATGGAGTTCTTGACCTTCTTGAATAAACCTAGGTTTTCTCTCCCGAGCTCTCCACATTAACCACAGGAGGGTCTGCTTTATCCTTATAAATTTCTTGATCTTTCTTCTTAGAGGCCCTGGTTGTCCTTGTCCTTTTTGGCTCTGGAGGAGTGTCTTCCTTCTCTGCTTTCTCAAGTTCCTCCTCTTCGGTAGACTTACCTATTTTCAAAGTATGACTCCTCTTCTTTCCCTTGGGTTTTCTTTTCTTTTGAAGCTCACCCTCCTGAGGGCCTCTGATTTTAATCTTAAAAGGTGAGCCTACCTTGGTTTTACCTCTAGAATCATCCTCACCTGATTCCTCTGAGGTAGAGTGAGCATTCAGATTTCCCATCAAATTGAAAGTACAAGGTACCTTTTCACTCTCCAATTCCCATACTTTATGTTTTAGCCATGACTTGGTGGATTTCACAATAGGACCCATCAGCTCCTCCAACTCAGATATCTCCCTTTCCGACCAGTTTATTTCTCCAATGGGTCTGTCCTTGACTGATTCGTATGCATGATTTTGGACTAAATTTCTGTCATCTTCCAACTGATCAAGAATCAACTTGACATTGTACATCCTGATTAAATCAACTGGAAGCCTAGAATACCTTTTCTTTCTCACCTCAAATTCATCCTTGTTATTCGCCCAGTAGTCCTCTAGATTATCTTTGTGGTGATATTCTTTAGTAGCCTTCTTCTGTGCTTCACCAGTGATGTCAAAGCCTGCCCTCTTAGAATGGAAAGAGAAGCCAAAAGTACTCAACTCTTCCCTTGATGCATGAGCTGAGTTAATTGAAGGGCATAATTCACCTATACCAATTTTTAAAGGAAAATCTCCACCAAACCCTGTCTTATGGTTCACATTTTTAACAACAGCATCAGAATCACATATCTGCCAGGTAACTTCCAAGAGTATGATGTGGTCAGTGGGATATCTTGGAAATCTGTATGGAGCAGTCAGACATCCATCAATTCTGATATAGTAGAAGGTGGGGAATTGTATAAACCAGGCTCCATATCTTTTAATTAGTTCCTTGGCTCCATCAAAAATACTCACATGCTCTGCATTTTGAAGCAACCTAGTAACATGCATAGTGAATGCATCATTCGCTCTTCTATAATTCAGATTCCCTAGGTGCAACTCAGGGTACACCTCATATATGACATCTTTCCCAAATGTTCCTCTTGGAATCAATCCCCTATATGGATAAAATCTAGCAAGTATATATACCACATAAGATGTCATGGTGAATTTCTTTGTCTCCAACACATCTCTCATCTGCCTGTCAATAATTGCACTGATAATCCCTGCCCAGTGGTAATTGATACCCTGCTCAATGTTGTTAATGACATGTACCATCCAATTCTCCAATGTCCCAGCACTCTTCAAGCCCGCCACCCTGCTCAATAGTGTGATTGCATCATATATATCTTGTCGAAACTTGACCCTGTGTAGCTATTTAGGCAGCTTAGAGAAATGAGATTTTGGCTTTTCTAGCCAGGAATTGATCATCTGCTAGGCTTTGGTAGGTTCATCCTCATAATAAGTCCTAGCCAAGTCCATGTCCAAGGCACACACACATGGTAAGTCTGGCATATCAAATGCCTGGGCAATGGAGTCTGGATTAAGATTTGCCAGTACTCTCCCATCAGGACTAACGATCCTCTACATACCAAGGTCATAATGCCGAGCACACTCCAATATTAATTCATAGCATTGAACCACAGGAGGAAATCCTACCACATGAGCCAACCCGGATTTCACCATTCCCTTGGTCAGAACCGATAAATCCCTTTGAGCTATCCTTTCTTTGAACTCCTCATATTTCCAAGCTCCTACATTGGTATCAGAGACCTCTGACCAAACTGAAACCAACTTACTATCTGGCAACTAGTTCTTCACATCCAGCTTTATCCTTTCTGCATCTGTAAGTGAAGATCCCTCTGTATCTCCTTTGGACTTTCCTGCTGCTGCCTTGCTCGATTCAGCCATGAATCAAATCCGATTGAACCTTGAGCCCAAGGAAATCACTACGAACCAGGGTGCCCTAGTGGCGATAAATCAACATGAACGCCCAAGGAATCCACACGCAAGCAGACCAAATCTAACGACCAAAGCTCAAAAATGAAC
This sequence comes from Sequoia sempervirens, assembly GCA_007258455.2. Lineage (NCBI taxonomy): Eukaryota > Viridiplantae > Streptophyta > Pinopsida > Cupressales > Cupressaceae > Sequoia > Sequoia sempervirens. Next base: position 626,951,189 of record VDFB02047230.1, read on the forward strand.
AACTCAAGTGCAAGAGCAAATAGAAAATGAACAATTAAATCAAGAAGAGTGCCAAAAGACCTTAAATTTTCCCACACTCATGCCAGAGAAGACGTACCCCAAGCATTAATGGCTGACAAGATGTATCGAGAAAATCTGGAAACCTGAGGTCAAAACAGAATTTCAAGGAAATCCGAGCCATTTGGATTATCCTGGTGGGCATGAATTCCACGGACGATGCACCCTTCTGGGACTCTGACAGAATCCAAGAAAATCCACGTGATCCAGAAAATCTCGGATTGGACCAGAAACCTGGACTCTGGCAAATTCGACATTGAAAAATGCTGGACCAGGACCCAGGAAAACCTGGGTGATCCAGAAAATCCTGGACCCAGGTCAAAAACACAAGTTTGATCGATTCAACCTTCATGGTAAGACCAAGGTAAGCAAGACCAACATCCTGAGACCTCGAAAGGACAAATCCAATAAAAGCCAAAGGTCAAAGAGACATCTGAAATCAGAAATCAGAGGGTCCCTACTCCAAGTGGGGCATGTGTGCAAAATTGCACAACACTACTATGGAAAGAGAAGCACATGACTATGTTAGAAGGTGTCTACAATGTCAACAGTATGGGGACCTCATTCATGCACAAACTCAAGAGCTCCATCCTATTGTCACACCATGGCCCTTTTCATAGTGGGGGCTCGATCTCGTTGGAAAAATCACCCCCACCTCATCCAATGGCCACAAGTTCATCATTACCACCACTGAGTACTTTACAAAGTGGGTGGAAGCCATACCAATGATTTACATTACTAGAAGGAAGATATCTAAGTTCATCCTAAACTATTTAATATGTTGCTACGGTGTCCCACAAGCCATTATCTCAGATAATGGGACACCATTCAAAAATTAGGATTCTCGTGACCTATGCTACAAATTCAAAATCCAACATCACTTTTCCACCCCACATTATCCCCAAGGAAATGACCAAGTTGAGGCTACAAATAACACCATTTTAAAGATCCTCAAGAAAACAGTCAATGAAGTTGGTCGTGATTGGCATCTCCAACTGAATCCCACCCTTTGGCCCTATTGAACCAGCATCAGCACACCAACAGGTGCCACCCCTTTCTCCCTGGTCTATGGATCAGAATCCATATTACCCATTGAGATTGAGCATCACTACAAAATCTCATCACGAATGAGGAATATCAGGTGTCAAGATTGAACGAGCTGGAGTTGTAGACACTTAAAAATGACCTAGTCCTGCAAGCTCTTTTTTTCACCTTTTTCTTCCTAGCATAATTAAGACATTTTAATTATGTCCTTGGTCCACCTTCATCTATTAATTAAATAATTCATAATTATTTAATTAATTCATGTCCCTTGATTCTTCATGATTATTAAATAAATAAATTCTATTTATTTATTTAATACATCACTTATTCTTAAGTCTTCTTATAATTAAATAGATTCCTTAATTTAATTAAATATTGGCCACCTCCTCAAATTAAATAATTATCTTTAATTATTTAATTATTTAATTTGACATTTCCCTCTTTTTCGTAAATAATTTGAAATAATTATTTACTGTCATGTGGTCCCCACCTTTTGAATTAAAATAATTTTTAATTCAAAATAGTCTTTTTCTTCCAAAAATCAAATAATTTCCATTTATTATTTGATTTTTCAACCACCTTTTTTTCTGTGCCAATCTTATCTCTTGTCACATGCATTGTCAACCCTTGATTTGATTTAATAAAAATCAATCTTGTCCATTCATTTCAAATTTGACCTAATGTTGCCCTAACCCTAATTGTGGGTTGTCAAATTGAATCTTGTCCATTGATTCTAGGGCATTTGTCAACTTTTGATCTTGGCCATTCACTCAAAATTGCATTTTTTATGAAATGGCAATTTTGGTCTCATTTTGTCATCTCATGTCATTTGGTCACCTCATGTCATTTTGATCTCTCATATCTCATGCACTCTTGTCTTAGGAACTCTTGTCATTTTCTTGCAATCTTGTTATCTTAGCTCTTGTCATAGGCATATTTACATCTCATTTGGCATAATTAGACATAGTTTAGATGCTTACTAGCTGCATGGTAGCTTAGTATTGCATTGTGTCATTAAAATCCTTCAACATTTGCTTAGGGCTTTCCATTTTCATTAGATTTCTCATCATAAATTTGAGGGAAAAATCATATTTGTAGCAAGTTGAGAAGGTATAATGGAGGTCAGTCATGGAGAATGAAGACATTTTTGTGAGATCTTTCCATTTTTTTTCATGTTTTTCCTTTGCACTTCATTATCACTTTGGGTTTTTATGTTAATGCTTTAATCTGCTAACCCTAGGAAATTTCCTTAGTTATAGGAGTTGTTGGACAAGCAGCGTATGGATGCCTTGAATCATCTATAGGTGTATCAAAACTGACTCAAGTGGAGCTATAACAAGAAGATCAGGAGTAGGACCTTCCAAGTCGAAGAACTTGTGCTAAAGGAGAACCAGAAGAATGTCCCTAGTCTAGACAACAAAGGAAAATTCAAACCCAATTGGTTGGGACCATTTTTCATCACAACAAGTTACAAGTCAGGGGAATATCAGTTATCAACACTGGAGGGCGAGCCTCTGCAAGAGCCTATGAACAACTCCTATCTCAGAAAGTTTTATGCCTAAATATTTCAAGGTATAAAACCAAAAGTACAAAAAAATCAGAAAATGTCCAAAAAAATGGTCACCCTAATGAAAACCTAACAAACAGGCATCTTGGTAACAATAAAAAAAAGAAGAAGCAAAAAATCCAAAAAAATAAAAAAAAGGATTAAAAACAGTAAAGAGAAAACCACTACAGTGGCACTTTAGGCAAGTACCTTGGTGAAAACCTGGAAAATAGGCTCCTTGTGTAAATAAGCACTTTCCATCCACTAGGATCTTCATGACTTTTTTTGCATCATTCATCCATTGCATTCCATATCTCCATCCACCACCCATCCACGTCTGCATCATAGATTGGTCCTTTGTTCGTGTCATGATCCCTCCTAGTACTACTCGGCCCATTCTTAAGGTTAGTTTGTCCAACCTATATTGGTGTAGTCTAATTGGTTCACGTTGGGGGCATGTTCTCATCAGATTGGATTCATGTATGTTCTTGAAGTCCCTAAAAATTAGAAAATTCCAAAACATCAGAAAATCAGAAAAATCCAAAAACATTCAAAACATATCGAAATCCAAAAATAGGTCAAAAAGTCAATAAAAAAAGTCAAAAAATAGAGTCATCTTGTCGAACTACATCATCTCTAAGCTTTGAACATAGGCAAGGTTGATCTTTTGATCATCCCCCGAGACACTTAGGTTAGTCCTTTGAGAGTCCGTCATAATAAATTGGCAATCCATCTGTTCATATCCCATTAATAATCGAGTCTAGGTCAATCGAACTACATGGTCTCTGTGTGTATAACATAGGTAAGGATAATGTGGTTGATCAGCCCTCAAGGCCCTTAGGATAGGTCTTTAGGTTAGGTCTTTGGTAAAAATATCAGAAAACCCGAAAACATTTGAAAATAAAAAACATTCATAAAATCTCAAAATACCAAAAACAGCCTCAAAACATTTCAAAAACTTCAAAAAAATCCAAATATTTGAAAAAATCCATTCTCATATCACTTTCACCCACAATAAACATCACTCATAATAAATCATTGTCACCTCCAACCTTTGGTGAAACAGCAAAAACAAGTCTAGCAGGTTAAAAGTGAAAACTCAATCGTTAAGGTCTCGAGTCTAGGTCAGTACATAAACAAGTTAGTCAACTCTTTATGTCAATATCCTATCATCCAATCAGTCCCAAATCAATCATTTGATAACATCATGTCCTACGATGCATCCTTCCTACAATGGACATCAACATCATGAATCATCGTAGTTTAGTCTTAGCTAGCGGTATGAAGAACATTAGCTTGTTTGTTTATTTTATCTTTGTGTTTTGGCTTATCTCATTGCGATCATTCCAATGACCTCTCAATAATGTCCAAACAAAGGGATTTAGAGAGAAAGGAATGGGGCAACAATCATTATCTTTTCATCTATTGTGCTTGTTGTATATTCTTGTAATATAACCTTGGTCATGCATGCTTTTTTAGGTGTAATGAAGGTGTTTTAGATATCTTGTTGACCACATAGGAAAGCTTTCCTTTCTATGTTTTGGTTTGGGGTGTCTGGAATATCTAAACTAAATTTTGAATGAAGTTACATATGCTAGGTGTGAACAAGGATACTCCTATCTTATTTTCAAATCAAAGTCCATCACACTAGGTGCAACGCCATCCTAGTTCTTTATACCTTGATGCATTGCGCCTATGTGTGTTATCAAACATAAGGTAATTGACCCTTTTAAAGTCCCAACTCCTTGGTAATCAGATCATCATCATCATCATCATCGTCATCATCATCTTTTGACTTGTTGTAGTCTCTTATTTTCTCCTATCTTCTTTCTGCACTAACATGGTACCATGACAGTTAATCATAAATCATTATTGCCAGTGCATCCATCCTGCATCCATAAACCATCAACATACTACATAATGCATAGCATATCATATATAAAGTATTAATCATATCATCTACATTTCATAATATAGATTGGTTATTTTGAACATCTCATAAACCATACATTTGCATTTATTACATACGCATAAAAGAAACCATTCCATATGCATTATTAAACTCATATCACATACTTCATCAAGGCATCAATCACATAGGCATATCATGAATATCATACAAATAGGAATTATTAACACCTATCACATCATATGCAGACATATCATTCATTTACATTATCATAACATGAGCATAATAACATAAACACCATCATTAAACACATCATTAAATACATCATTTCATAGACATCAATAGATGCATCATCACAACATGTCATGTAACATCCATAAATACATCATCATATCATACATGAGAAAGATAAAAATGGAAAGATTGCACCTCATATATTTTATCATCATCCATTTAAATGCATAATATAGATCTATTAGTCTAAGCATTCACATATCATAGCATTTACATACATCATCATCAAAAGAGTACATATAAAAGATACTGAAAAATAAATGCATCCATAAAAGCATCATCATCACACATCAAATAGAATCACATCATACATAAGATAGAATCATGGCATCACACATAAACCATTGCACATAGAAAATAGGATCCATCGCATAATGCATAAATAAAGTAAGACATATCATATCATACATAATCATCTCATATATATATCCTCAAATAATATACTGTCATGGTACAAAATATGGATCAAGTGTGTATTGAATACATAAAGTACAAAGGATCGTTGTGGTGCAATTCTCATATGCGTTCCAGTTTGGAGTTTGAAACCTAAATCCAAACTACGACATGACGTCGCTATTCATGACTGTGGCGCAGTTTGAGGCTGTGTAGCACCGAAACAAAGTTTGAAGCATCGCTATATTGGACTGATGGGTTAAAACATAACTTCCAAAGCTAATAAATGTACGCAAAAATAAAAAAATGGAGTCAGGTCAAGTTGACTCACTGGTGGTCCAGTGCCAGGCAGCCTCTGGTGCACTCGTACTCGATCAGAGATGTGTTGTGGGAGTGGTCGTTGTGCCATCTCTCGAAGGGGTCAGAGCTCAAATCATAGAATTTCAAAGGGCTTTGTGTGCAAATAAACTAGAAGTGGCCCCCCGAGGCCTATTTAAGCCTGAAAGTTAGGGTTTTTTGACCCTGTTTAGTTATCCAACTAGGGTTTTGGACCCCCGATCTAGTTTTTGCCCAACCAAGGACCATTTTGCATCATTTTGTCATATTTTTGCGCATTTTTGGCATAACGGAGCCTTTATGGACCCATCAAGCACCTTGTCCTCTTTTTTCACAAGATCACCCAAAAATCAAAATTTTCATTTGATCTCTCGAGGGGGTAGTATATCGGCATGTTTCTTCTTGCTAGGGCAGCAGTAGGACAAATTTTGAAAGCTAGAATTTTTTTGAATTTTGATCGAGATAGTTTATTCTTTGAATCAACGCAACAAGTAATTTGCTTCAAAGAGGGGCAAAATGTAAACATGAAAAATGTACTGACACACTTGATCTTGATTACTAACATCATTTCGTCTTGAATAATCTTCTTAGCTATTCATCACCTTTCATCCTTTAATAAGATAAACCACTTTATCTAATTAAGTGACCACTTCTTGTTAATTAAATAAATCAATTTTATTTAATTAACTCTATTGTCTCTATTTATTTAAATAATTAATTTTATTTGATTAAATATCTAAAGTCATCCTATTAAATTAAATAAATTAAACCTTGTTTAATTTAATCTAACATCACCCCTCTTTAATTAAATAAATCAAAATCCTTTATTTAATTAAATCTAAATCATATTCTTCTCAACTTTGATTTAAATCAACCCAAGAATATAAATCACATTATCACATCACCTAATCTCCTATTAAATTAATCAAATCCTGATTAATTTAATCCTAATCATCTAAATCCTCTAGATTTTGCCACTTGCATATGAAAATACATTTAATTGATTTATTAAATCTCTATTTTCTTTCAACATGGCATATTTAGGGGAATATTCCTCCAAGTTTGAAAATCTCTCCAAGTGGGTTTGTCCTTCCAACAAAGCATTTAACCCTCTTTCATGTCCTTGTGCATTGAGCCAAGTGGCATTTAATTCATTCCTTTCTCCCTCCAACAAGACATTTCATGATTTTCAAATTCCACCTAATATCATTTATTACATTCATCAAAATGTGCTCAAGCTTCCTCCATTCACATCTTGACAAGTGACACTTGTTCATTGGATGTTGAATGATCCCACATTGCTTCATTTTGCTCATTCCTCCATCTTGTCTTTCTATAAATAGAAGGCTTTTCTTCTCATTTGGGACACACAACTTAGAGCAAAGTTACTCTCTTCACATTGAGAGCTAATTTTATCCATCTTTATAGCATTTGTCATCATCTTGGCTAGGTTATTATAGATTTCACCAAGGAGCTCATTGTTCTTTATCAACAAGAGGATCAATCTTCATCAAATCATCACAAAGCTTGTAAAGGAGTTGGGAAAGGGCCAATTTTCACATCAAATTGGAACCAATTCCCCCATGGGATTGAGGGTTTGCATGTTTAAATAGGATTTTATTGCTTCTTCTTGTTTTGTTCTTCACTTGCTTTCCTATTTTGAGCATTGTAGATGAATTCCATGGGGAATCTTATTTCTAGCTTGCATAAGGATCTAATATTGTGTTTGTTTACTATGTTTGTGTAGGTCTAGGATTGGGATTCACAGTAACTCTGGACTCATGGGAGTACCCAACAAATTTCATGATTCTTTCTCCTAAAGCCACACTCAGAGGGTACCCTATCATTCTAGGAGGACCATGGTGAGCAACAATAGATGCATATATTAGATGTAGGATAGGATACATGACCATTTATGATGGAAAGAGCACCAAAAATATTATTCTCTACCATCTTGCTCAACCATCCCATGATCTGGATAATTCTATATGGCCACATGTTGGTGAAGAGGCCAAGGAAGTTAATTTTGTGGCATAGCTTATGATGTTAGGCAGAAGCTCTTTCATGCTGCTTCAAGATGAAGATGAAGTATTGGATAACATCATTTAGAATCATTGTGAAGTGGAGGAAGCATCATCTTCTCATTATGTTGTTCTAGTCAAGACACTGTTGCCTACTCTTCCCGTAGCCACTCTCCTGCAAACACTATTCCTATAGGCAAACTTCTTGTAGAAATAGGTAGGTCTCATATATTGCTTCCATATGAACTCAAGGTACCATGTATTAATGAAGCAACTATGATAGAGATAACTACACAAGTGCAAGTGGCAGAAGGAAAACATATGCACATCAACAACAAATTGAGTGAAGAACAATAGTTGTCATTGAAAACCTTATTGAAGACCCACCAGCATGCATTTGCGTGGGATTATCATGATATGAAGGCATTGGACCCTAATATTTTCACTCATAGAATTTACATCAGAGATGATTGTACCCCAATGAGACAACCACAAAGAATAATTAACCCTGCACTAAGAGAAATTGTAAAAGGGGAACTACAAAAATTGCTAGATGCAGGATTTATCTACTCCATTTCAGATAGCCAGTGGGTGTCTCCATTGGTGATTGTGCCCAAGAAAGGAGGGAAGTGGAAAGTTTTTGTTGATTACAGGGAACTTAATGTTGGCACCAAAAAGGACCATTTTCCCTTACCCTTCATAGATAAAGTTTTGGACTCACTTGCAGGAAAACAATACTTTTCTTTTCTAGATGGATTCAACAGCTACAATTAGATCCAAATTGCACCCAAGGACTAGGAGAAGACCACCTTTACCTATCCATGGGGAACCTATGCCTACTCGATACTTCCATTTGGATTATGCAATGAACATGCAACTTTTCAGAAGGCAATCATTAGCATATTTTCAGACATTTCTCATGATTGCATGGAAATTTATATGGATGATTTCACCACCTATGGTGTTGATTTCAATGAAGCATTAGAGAATCTCAGGAGAGTCCTATAGATATGTGAAGATAAAAATCTATCTCTAAACAGTGAAAAGTGCTTCATGATGATGCAGGAAGGTGTAGTTCTTGGCCACTATATCTCTCACAAAGGAATTCAAGTAGATCCTACAAAAATTGAGGTGATCACAAATCTGCCCACACCTGCAAAACAAAAAGATGTTAGGAGTTTCTTGGGACATGTAGGCTACTATAGGCAGTTCATCAAGGATTTTAGAAAAATAACAACACCATTGTATACTCTTCTCACTAAAGATTTTGAATTTCAATGGACAAAATATTGTAACAAAGCATTTTCTGATTTGAAGACAACTTTGACTCATGCTCCTGTACTCAAAGGACCTAATTGGGAGCTTCCTTTTCACATTCATACAGATGCATCAGACTATGCTATAGGATCCGTCTTAGGGCATAAAGGAGCTGTTGAAAATGTTATTTATTTTGTCAGCAAAAACTTTCAAGGAGTTGAATTCAACTATATAGTGACAAAAAAAGAAATGTTGGCAATGATCTATGCCCTGAACAAATTCAGGCACTACATAACAGGCTATCAAATTTGTGTGCACACCGATCATGCAGCCATTAGATACTTCATGAATAAACCCCTGATCATAGATAGGCTGGAAAGATGGTTATTATTGATGCAAGAGTTTGAAATAGCCATTGTAGATAAACCAGGGAAGGCCAATGTTGTTGCATATTTTCTTTTAAGGCTGACTACATCAAAAGACAATTAGGTCATAGATGAATTTTTTCCTGATGAGCATATATTCTCCATGTTGGCATATGGCTTGGGGAGATTGTTTATGGCTTCTAGTGTTGTCATTGATGGCAACTGAAGCCATTATCTCGGTTCGCATATCAGGATCTACTTATACCGACAAGAAATGTAGAAGACAATGTGTTACCGACATAAAGCATGAAGAATAGGGTATCCGACCGGTTAGTCGATTTGTATGATTCACTAGATCATCATTTTGATTTGTGGATCTCTGAGAGATTTTGTTAAACATATTCACTATCTTGTTGTTAAGTTTTGTGGTGTTACAACAATCAATGTACGAGTTAGGAGATTTGGTAGAATGATTTTTTTTTTATTTGTTCTTTGTGGCCGACTCAATGAATGTAGCGTGTCACGGATGTATAAGGAGTAGCTGTTTAATTGTTTCTAAGTTTTAGAATATTATTTTGGGTCCCAACCATGTCTTAGCCAACTTGTGTGGGTGTGCATTAAAGATTGCTCATGATTTGAGCTGACTGTTGGAGATTATTTCATGTTTTTTTGAAACCGACTTAAGTGATCAAAATCTTTGTTAGCAGATATATATAAGATTGGTAATTCATTTTTAAAAGGAGAGGACGAAGTGGTGAGGAGTGTGTGCAAAAAAGAGAAGAGCAGTTGTATGAGCGTACATCAGAAGATCAATAGAGTAAATTTTGCTTGACCAGAAGAAGACTATTGATAATTAAGGCAAAGCATAGCAGAGTGAGTTGCAGGATCAGATAGAAGGTTCAAAATCTATTTTATGTGCTTCACCAGAACTGAATCTAGGAATTTTTAGATGTTATCTTCTTAGTTCAATTTTTGTTGTAATAACAAACATTTTGTAAGGTAGTGAGCCTTCCTTATTTGGAGCAGTGAGCTCTAGGTAGTGTGTATGAATGCAAGTGCATTCCCTTTTATTCATACTTTTAACAGAGTATAAATTGTGGATTAATCTCCACCGTGGTTTTTCCCCTAATAGGGTTTCCACATAAAAATATTGGTGTTATGGTGTTTTGATCATCTTGTTCAAGTGCTTAAATCTTTATTTTTGTTTATGTGTTGTAAATGGTTTAAGATCTGAATTGAAAGTTTAATTTGTTGAACACTAATTCACCCCCCCTCTTAGTGTTCCTTGAGTCCAACAATTGGTATCAGATAATAGTTCCTCTGTAGAAGTTTAACAACTTGAGGTGGATCTTGGAATACAATGGACTCTGGTGATCTTCAACAATAGCTTATGGTGGCACTTGATGATCTTGATCAGTCTAAAGAAAAATTCATGGAATTAAAAGAAAATCTTGTGGATGTTGAGAAATTCATTCAATCATTGAAGGATAGAATCAATGAGTCAAGAGAAAAGAGGAAAGAACTCTGTGATCAACTAAAGCATAAAGAAAATACAAGCTTGGAAGATGTTCACTTGAATCATACTCTAAAAGAGATAACTGAAGAATGTGAAAAACTTGCTAGAAATAATGCTACTCTGAAGCTTGAGATAGAATCTGTGGCAATGAAGTTGACTAAGGAGATTGAAGAAAGGAAGAAGAATGAGGAGAATCTAGCCCAACCCTTAAAAGAAAAATGTTGAGAATGCAGCAGAGTAAATAATGGATTCATTCAGCTAGAGATTGAACTACAACAATCCAAAAAAAATGAACAAGAACTTGAAAGACATATAGTTATTCTCAGATATGAACTCACTACTACAAATGAGTACAAGGAGAAGTTTAGGATCAGTTATGCGAAGCTTGATGAACTGAATAAAGGACAAAAGGATGCAAATGATAAGCGAGGTTTTGGATATGAGAAGGAAGAAAGCTCTGGATATGAACATAAGGATTCTAGACAAAGAAATTAGATGAACAAAGGAAGAAGGTATCTGGAAAGACAACCCAATACTCAAAAATTTAATGGTTATTGCTTCGCTTGTAATAAATTTGGTCATATGGCTTCTGAGTGTACAAGTAAAATAAATTCAAGCAGTCCATCATTTCCATGTGAATGTTTTAGTTGCAAAAAGTTTGGCCACAAGTCTATTGAATGCAAAAGTATGTCTGTCAGTGTAAGAAATGTTAAATACTATACTTGTGGAAGATTTGGGCATGTTGCTATTCAGTGCATATTAGGAGGAAATCAGTGGAATGAGTGGTCTAGACAAAGAAATCTGGTGTGTTATAGTTGCAACAAATTTGGTCACATTGCAAGATTCTCCAGGAACATAAACATGGATAGAAGAGGTCCAGTATACAAAGGAAGAATTTTGCAAAAAGATGAAAAAAGGAAAAGGAAAAGGGATTGAGGAAGAGATAAGAGATTAGATGAAGAAAATGTGGGTAAAGAAGAGTGGATTTGATGAAGGAAATAAGCTCGTATTAGAAGTAGCCTCTAGTAATTCCTTCGGAAATTGATCTCTGGCCATTGGCCTAGGGGGAGTTTTTCAAGAAAAATCATTTGACCCCCTGTCGGTAGCTGGCACCAAAATGTAGAAATTTGTCAGTAGCTATGATAAAAGTTTGAAAATGCATCAATGATCACTTATGCAGGAACATGAGAAGTAGAAGGTCCGCAAAAAAAAATTCTTTTGCTATATGAGAAAACAGAGTTACCAAAACTCCTAGGGAAAAGTATTTAATGCAGCTAAAAAGGTTAGGTGCGTGAAGTAAAAAGGGTATTTGGAACCCTCATTTGTCACCTTGTATTAAAGAAGAATAGAAGGAGAGCCTCTGCAGTGAAATCTCAAAGGAGTAAAGAAAATTCAGCAGTGAATTCTTCAGGTATTTTAGTTGCTTGTAGAATTTTGAATTTTGTGCTCAGTAGAAAACCTTGTTTGGTAAAGAAGGTAAAATGAAGAAAATCAAAGGAACATTGACTTTGGATGAATATAGTAGTAGGAAGATTAGGGATGTAAGAAATTTGTTGCCATCTGGTGAATTGAAGTGGCTTGAAGGTGCGAAACATAAGAATTTGGACATCTGGAATGAGTTTCCTTATTTCATCAACATGGAAGTGGTTAGGTTTATCTTGAATGGATTGGATGATGATATCCTTACTCTGGATAAACCCTATCAAATTTCAAAAGAGATGATCATAAATCTAATAGGATTATGCAATATTGGAGATGTTCTGAAAAATAAGTTGATTCAGAATCAAGTGGTCAAAACCCTAACCGAAGTAACAAGAGATCAGATAGCTCTGTTAACAATCAAAGATCCAATAATGAGGTACATGCACATGAAATTTCATATAAAATTTTCTTCAGAAATAGGGAAGGATCAACTTCGGCAAGCGTATTTTTCATTTTGCACAAAATGATAATGGTAGATGAAGACTTTGGTCTATGTGGATTGCTAAAGGATTAGTTGATGGAAAATGTTCAATTAATGAAAGATGCAGATTATCCCTTTAGGTTTGGTACCCTAGTTATATGCATTATGATGTATTTTATGAATTGCTTGCCTCATAATGATAATGTGGTATGGAAGGAAAGTGAACCGTTTGCAAGTGAATTTTTACACATTTCAATACTCTAGAAAATTGTGAACAAGTTCATGAAAATTTGTTTACAGAGTTGTTGGGAAATTTTGGAATAGTTGGCATCTCCGTTCTAATAAGAGAAGTTGAAGTTGGGTCCTCTTCTGGTAAGGTGGAGAAGAAGTAGAAAAGGGCTCTAGAGTTTGCTGATGGCATTCCTCTAGCACACAAATCTCCAAGAATTGAAGAAAAAGGCAAAGAGCAGATAATTGTGGATATACCAGATGAAGATTCTAATGATTACACTCCTAGAGATGAACTGGAATTAGTGGAACCAGATGTGATGATAGCAGAAGAAAGTGATGAAGGTGATTTATTCAAAACAAAGATAGTGTAGATTGTTCAGGAGGAAGATGGAATGCAAAAGATTGCTGACATATGCTCAAATGAACCATCATATGAACATGACTTCATTGGGGACACTCTAGGAAGATACTTTGTGCACAACAACATTGAATTGGAAAGTTTGCATAATGTACTTTCAAAAGAATTGATTGAATGTATCAGGGAGACTATGGCCTTTGTGCCTCAGGATATGAAAGAGTAAGAAGTAATTCTACATCTGAAGGAGCAATTTAGGCTATCTCTTGGCAAACTGAAAAATAAAATGAATGTGTTAAGGAAATGCATTGACTCAGCAGATAAGGTTTACAATTATTGTCTTCGATGGCCTCATGTGGTTGGTAAATACTAGGAAAAGCTAGAGATAATTAAGAGTGAGTTGATCCAAATTGGTCAGGATTACAATATGTTTCAGGACTAGGATGGAGCAGTCAAGAAAAAGATTCATGAGTTACAGGTTGAGCATGCAAAGGTTCACTTTTCCAAAAACACTCTTATGGACACTTTTTGGAAAGTGAAGGATCTAACTAAATGCAGATTGGAGTAGGAAATTGAGATTCTAAAGAAAGGAGATAAGTTGGAAAAAAATATTACAATTCCAGAATCCCTTACTCAGATCATCAATCAGACATTAGAAAATAAAATTTTGATAATAATAATTGGGATTGCAATAGATGCTTGGAAGAAATTTCTTCCAAAGGTGAAAGATAAGTATAAAATAATTTTCTAATTTGTGCAACAGTTGCACTTCAAATTTTGAACTTTTGAAATGGGGAGAGAGAGCTTAGTGAAGAATATATTTGTCATTGATGTCAAAGGGGGAGGAGAGCATTTATCATTCTAAGGGGGAGCAGTGTTTTGTTGTGTTTTGAAATTTTGAGTTTTGGTTCTGAAACTTAATCATTTTTCGCTAAGTGTTGCCATCAATGCCAAAGGGGGAGATTGTTGTAATATACCTTGGGGAGATTGTTTATGGTTTCTAGTGTTGTCATTGATGGCAATTGAAGTCATTATCTCAGTTTGTAGATCAGGATCTACTTATACCGACAGGAAATGTAGAAGATAGTGTGTTACCAGCATAAAGCATGAAGAACAGGGTATCCGATCAGTTAGTCGATCTGTATGCTTCACCGGATCATCATTTTGAGTTGTGGATCTTTGAGAGAGTTGGGTAAAAATCTTCACTATCTTGTTGTTAAGTTTTGTGGTGTTGCAGCAATTTGTGTATGAGTTAGGATTCAATAGAATGATTTTCTATTTATTTGTTCATTGTGGCCGACTCAATGAATGTAGCGTGTCACAAATGTATAAGGAGTAGTTGTTTAATTGTTTCTAAGTTTGATAATATTTTTTTGGGTCCCATCTATGTCTTAGATGACTTGTGTGGGTGCACATTAAAGATTGCTCATGATTTGAGCCGACTATTGGAGATTATTTCATGTTTTGTTGAATCTGACTTAAGTGATTAAAATATTTGTTAGCGAATATATATATAAGATGGGTAATTCATTTTTAAAAGGAGAGGACGAAGTGGTGAGAAGGTGTGTGTGTGAAAAAGAGTAGAGCAGTTGTATGAATGTACATAAGAAGACCAGTTGAGTAAATTTTTCTTGAGCAGAAGAAGACTATTGTGAATTAAGGTAGAGCATACCAGAGCTAGTTGCAGGATTAGACAAAAGGTTCATAATTTGTTTTATGTGCTTCACCGGAACTGAATCCAGGCATTTGTAGATTCTATCTTCTCAGTTCAATTTTTTTTGTAATCACAAACATTTTGTAAGGCAGTGAGCCTTCCTTATTTTGAACAATGAGCTCTAGGCAGTGTGCTTGAATGCAAGTGCATTCCCTTTTATTCATACTTTTAACAGAGTATAAATTATGGATTAATCTCCATAGTTGTTTTTCCCCTAATAGGGTTTCCACATAAAAATATTGGTGTTATGGTGTTTTTATCATTTTGTTCATGTGCTTGCATCTTTATTTCTATTTATGTGTGGTAAATGGTTTAAGATTTGAATTGAAAGTCTAATTTGTTGAACATTGATTCACCCCCCCTCTCAGTGTTCCTTGATTCTAACACTCCATCAATGTGTAAACACCCTGGTATGCTGACATAGCTAACTATCTAGTCACAAGGAGAGTTCCTCCCCACTTCTCTCTAAAAGAGAGAAAGGAGCTCATTGAAAAATATTTTCCTTTTTCATGGGTTGTTAGATGTTTGTTTTACACTAGACCAGACCATGTCATGAGGAGATGTGTGAGAGAAGATGAGACCTATGATATCTTGCATGCATACCACAATGAACCATGTGGAGGACATTTTGCAGCCAAGAGGAAAGAAATGAAGATTTTGAACACATGATATTATTGGCCAACACTCCACAAGGATGTAGGGAGATATACAAGAAAATGTGATAGATGCCAGAGAATGGGCCGACCAACCAAATTTGATGAGATGCCACTTTATCCTCAGGTAGTAATCACTCCATTTGAAAAATGGGGACTAGATTTTGTAGGACCCATTGACCCTCCATCAAATAGTAAGTCTTATATCTTGGTATGCACTGATTATGTAACCAAGTGGGTAGAAGTTAAGGCCATGAAGCATGCAAGAGACAATAAGGTTGCTGAATTTCTTTATGAGGAGATTTTCACGAGGTATGGAGTTCCAAGAGAGATAGTGACTGATCAAGGGGATTAATTCACATCAACCCTTGTTGCAGCACTAGTCAATGAGTACAACATAAGGCATAGGAAGTCTACTCCTTATCACCCTTAGGCCAATGGCCAAGTTGAAGTGACCAACAGGGAGATTGAAGCCATTCTAACCAAAACAGTGGCTGTTCATAAAAAGGATTGGGAAAATAAGCTGCCAGAAGCTGTCTGAGCCTATAGGACAACCTGGAATACAACTACAAGCTTCACTCCTTTTAAGTTGTTGTATGGGAATACAACTATGATGCCCATTGAATTTAAACATAAGACTCTTAGGAATGCAGTAGACTTGGGGATGGATATCTCTGAGGAACAAAGAGAAATAATCATGTAGCTAAATGCTTTGGATGAGATGAGGAGAGAAGCCTTGCATCACATAGAGGTAGTGCAGAATCAGAGAATCAAGTGGCATGATAAATTCATCAAGGACAAGAAATTCCAATCAGGATATTGGGCCTTGCTCTATGATTCAAGATATCAGGATAATGTAGGAAAATTGCAGACAAGGTGGCTAGGACCATATGGGGTTGCTGAAGTATACCCCAATGGTGTTGTTCAACTCACTACTATTGACCCAGTCAGATTTAAGCTGCTTGTCAATGGTCATTGCCTCAAATTGTATTACACACCAACTTCCAAAGAAGAGTTCCTGCAATAATTCACTCAGCATGCAACACTCAAGCTTCATGTAGTCAAGGGAAGTGGATCTAATGTCCCTCTTTCTGGCTAACTAAGGTATGTACCTTGTCATAATAAAGACTTCCACTCCTATGGGATTCCACTTCTTCAACCATCACCCATCTACCCATCTATCTCCACCTTTCTCTCTCTTCCATCATTTCACTCCATTCCAGTTCACCTCATTCCACCTCATTTTCATTAATTGCTCAACTTACTTTTTAAAAGACGACCGATAATTTCTCCACAATCTTTGTAATGAATCTTCCATGAATCTAGGTATGTGCACATTAATTGATATCTTTTAATTGTCTTTAGTGCATTCATGTAATTGTTGTGAATTAATATGGATGTTCACCATAGCATGCAATTATTTATTGACCCTATCAAATCATCATTGCCACCTTGCATGTGAGGACACATGCTCAAATTTAGGTTGGGGGGAAAGATGTGAGTACTTTTCCCATGTGTTAGTCCATGCCAGTCTACGTCAGCAAAGTTTAAATCGAGCCAATTTGAATTCTGAGTAAGATGACGGCTCGTACGTGTGAGGTGACACCAACTGCTATCACCATTTTTCTCCATAATAACCTTCATTTATTACTCCTTTACTTCCATTATTAATCCTATCATAATCTTAAGTTGCTAAAAGGTAAAATAGAAAAAAGGGTAAACAAAAAAGGAAAATTCATATGACATTAGCATTGGAAATTTGGTAGTGTTGCAGGAAGGGAAAATTTACAGAGTGATTGTTTGATCATAGACAACTAAACAATGGGAGGTGGGTTAATCAAGAATGAACCCATAGTTCATGAAATATTACTGTAGGATACACTTTCATAGGACGAATTCATAAGCTACGGCTAGTTAGATTATTTCATGAAGTTGAATGGTTTTAATGAAGACATTGCATTAGAATTTTCCCAGACATTGTCTAAGGGAAAAGCCACAGTAAAAGGGCTAGAAGTATTGGTGACTAAAGAAAGAATTACAGGGGTTATAGGGTTTCCTGCCGATGGTGAGAATTACCCTACTTCCAGAGACACCAGGTTAGTTAGGGCCGAATTTACAAAACCTAGTGACCCTCCATTGCGCGTGGAAAAACAAGGTGCAAAAAGAACCTCTCTACCTGAGCCATGGAAGCAAGTAGCTATTTATGTTATAAAATATGTCACCTATGAAGGATGCCAATTGAATTTACATTTCATGCATTTCAAACTCTTGAATCACATGAGTCACGGGAGGAGGATGAATGTGTCGAATGTGTTATACCACCGTCTTTCAATCATGGTAGCTGAGACTCATAAAGGTAGGGACAATTTCATTTCCCACCATTGTTTGATTATATTGTTAGTTGAGAAGTCTCTGTATGATGTATCTGAGACATGATTTGGGAAGAATTCATAAATATTGATCAAATTAGACCAAAGCATTTGTGACCTAGGGTTTTACCTCAACCTCGTAGGTCTAGTAGGAGATTGAGCATGGTTGAAGCCACTCCTAGTGCTTCAACCTCTGGTGTAGGCCCTAGAGTAAACCCTCTTGCAACAAAACAAACCATAGAGATTAGTTCTTCTAAGATAAAGCACTCAAACAAAGAAAGTTCCTCTCCAGATTCTGATGATGATGTTCCTCTTGGCATCCTGATGAGAACTAGGGAATAGAAGAGAGAAGCATAAATAATAAAAGGAAAAGCTAAAAGAAGATGATAGAAAAAGAAGTACCAAGCTCTAAGAAGCGGAAGGCTAACACTTTTCATCTTGCAGCCAAAGAAAAATGTGAAAGCCCTCCCAAAAAATCAAGACTAGCTGGGCCAACCTTTGATATGCCTTCGTAGGAAATCCCTAAGTCTAGAGAAACCTGACAGGGGGAACAAAAGCTCCTATGGGGCAGGTGAATGTTGAGGAAGAGGACATATTTGAGAAAGCAACAAATATAACACTGGTAGATCTTACTGATATTGCAGAACAAGTTGAGAATCAAGGGTATGAGGAAAATCAAGAGTTCCTATAGCATGAGAAAGAACATGAACAAGAGGCCCTATAGCCAGAATTAGGAGAACAATCAATACCCCTGCAGCCGGAATTGACTGAACAACTTGAATCCCTGCAACTGGTACCATATGAAGTGCAAGCATCAGTACCAGGAAAAATGTTGGTAGGAATACATAACCCCCTGATTTTATAGTACAAACAACAATTCTAAATTTACGGAAAGAAATGCAAAGAAGGGAAGAAGAATGGAAGGAGGAGAAATGCAGGTTGAAGAAGGAAATTCAAAAGAGAGATGAGGAGATTGACGACGAGAATGCAAAAATTGCTACTTTAAAGAAGGTGGAAAATATGATAGCCTTGGTACCAAAGATTTTAGAATGTAGGGCCCCTCCAAGGGTCTATGCTTTACATTTGAAGGAGAAATATCTTTCTTTTAAGCTAGCAATGATTGTCTTAGGTTTGAACCCTTCCATTGAGACTCCTATTGAATTTTTCAATGATTATCGGATTGCATCCTGTGAGATGAAGAATTTGTTGTGTGAATTCTATTTGCACAATTATGTTGTGACTCAAGACCGTGATTGGAATCCATTGTTGTATGTTGGGGATGTCCAATTAAGGGAATTTATGTCCTGGGTACAGAATGAGATCAGTTGGGGATAGCAATACGGGGCTTATAGACATATGGAATCCAACATCCCTCTACCCATTAGGGCTAAATCAAGAAACCCAAGGGACATTTACAGGGATTGGCACATAATGCTCTTCATACCTAGCTATGGTAATATGATCATGCCTTGGATAAAAGTAGTCTACAGTGAGTATGAAGTGGTGGCAACAACAAAACAGGAAACTATGAAGAGATACCTGTAACAAAGATGGAACAACTTAATTGATGAGCTAAAACAAGCTGAGCCCCACTCTATACAAAACTATGTTGCAACACTTAAAATAATTGACAGATTTATATAGATTGGAAGGACAAAGGGATGATTCTAGATTCCACTGACTTTTCAGCCACCCATCCTACTATGGCCCATGCCAAATTATAGGTTTTACCACTTTGATTTTGTTTCATAGAGACAAAGATGGAACAGATTGGACAAACAACAAGGGTTCTATTGGGATCCCGATTCATGCACAACAAACACTCATGTAGGATAGTTGTTGATTGCAAATTTCAAGGCATTGAATAAGCAGAATAACAACCCTTCCCCTGTTGGAGGACCAACAAAACCTTAGGTTGGGGGAGTGATGAGTCTAGTTTATGGTTTAATTTTGGTAGAATTTATGACCTATTTGTTGATGTTGTCATGAACCATGATGTTTGAGTGTTGATATTTCCTCAAAACCATAGGCATTGGGCCTAATTTTATTTCTGCAAATCTTTAATGACATTGACGTGTTATATGGACTATCCATGTTAACTCTACATGTGGATTAATGAATGTTCTTTAAGATAGTTACATATATGTGATTATTGTGCGTACTAATATTGCCATGTAGATATGATTAGAGGCCACTAAATTGAGAAGATTCTACCAGTTGGTTGTCACCATAACGGTCAACAAGGTGGTCATGCGAAGGTCAATGGAGGTCGATGGCGGGAGACTCATGCAAATCTAGTTGTAACTGCCTTATAAATGGTCTTTATTATTGTTGATCGAATATAGGCATTACTATTGTGCTAAATCTACGTTGAGGCAAGCATGTCTGACCAAATCCCATTCATGCATAATCGTCTCTCCACTTTCTCTGCTTTCCCTAAAATGACATCCTTCCGATTCATGGAGTTGACCGCCTTGATTAGTTAGTAGCTTCTTTTCCTATAAATAAGAGTTGGTTGCACCTTCTCAGAAGGTTGCACGATCTGATGATGTAGTTGCATTCTTAGTTTTCAGCAATACTATTACACTGCTTTATTGTACTCATGTTTTCCAATGAATAAGATGAAGTTATAAGTCCGTGCATCTGAGCTTACATTAGTTTTAGAGGATACTCATCCAAGGGGGCCCACTTGGTGAGTATCTTGTCCTTTAGTTTAGTTTAGTTTAGTTTAGTTTAGTTGTTACTTTTTTTTTTAGTAATTAGTTAAGAATCCAACACTGATTGTTCCTACAGCCACTAGAATTCCATTATGTGACTGTTCCTATAGCCAAAGCAGACAGAGTAGTTTCTTGTTTGTTTTTTTAGATTTTTGTTTCTATCATGCATTTTAGCTTAGTATAGTTGTTGGTTGATGTTCAGTATTTATGTTATTCCTTTCCAAGAAATTCACCTTTAGCATTATGTTTTCTTAGTTGTAGAATGAATATGGATACTTTGGATCCTTAGTGCACATACTGTGCTAACCCATTTCATGTTCACATCCCTGGGTTGACAAGTTAAATGCACCTTCATGATGATTGAATGGATATTGAGTTTATATGTTCAATCTCTAAATCATAGTTGTAAGGGATTAGTTGTTAGATCATTGTAGGAGGCCAACATCCTTCATGAGACATCCTCGAGGAACTAGTAACCTGACTCATAGAAAAAATTCCAAAAGAAAGATAAGACAAGACAATCCACAATGTCAACAACCAGTTAAAATGTTTGCCAAAATTTGATTAATTTGACAATTAATTGACTAAGGGATTGATGGGTTGAGAGTTTTACAAAGCCTGGTTTCAGGAAAGAGACATGTCGTATAAGACACCGAGTCTAGTTTTGATCATGTGACCACTTGTATAAGGAAAATGATGAGTTTGACTAAATGACAATGTTTGGTTTCAGGAAGGACACATCCTATAGAAGACATAAGTTGACTAGTTGATGGTTTGACTGTTTTGACAGTTTGTTTGGTTCGACTGAGTGATGTTGTTGGCTTGTTGTCTTATTGATACATGACTTGTCAAATGTTTTGATGAATGTTTGTGTCTTTGTAGACAATGTCTGATTTATTGTGATAGATGCGACAAACCCTAAAGGACTGACTTAGGTGGCCTTGGGGGCTCATCGACAAATGGCCTTGCCTACATTTAGTCTCAAAGGCAACATAGTTCGACAATGACATGGATTGACTTACATGATTGACTTTGACTCTATTTTTGGGATTTTTGAGTGTTATTTGGATGTTTTTGTGTTTTTGACATGTTTTAATTTTTTTGGATTTTTGAAATGTTTTTATTTTTTTGGATTTTTGAAATATTTTGATTTTTTTTGGATTTTTGAGAATATTTGATTTTTTGGATTTTGAAATGTTTTATTTTTTGGATTTTTGAAATGTTTTGATTTTTTTTGGATTTTTGATAATATTTTTTTTTTTGGAATTTTGAAATGTTTTGAGGTGTCAATGGATAAAAAATTGGGTAGCCTTTGTGCTAGATACCAATGACAAGGGAAAACCAAGTCTAGGTGCAAGGAGATAGATGGGATTGATGGATGAAAGGGTAGGTGATAGAATAAGGGATAAAAGGCTCATGATATATGGATGGATGGAATGGAAGTATTTTTCCTAAGAGAGCAAGGATGTGATCTCCAAAGACTATATCGAATGGGAATAACATGCCCCATTCTAGTTACAATACTTAGGATTTTTTTGGACAAAGCATATGACAATAGGATAATGATATGATTGGTTGGAAATATGAGGTATGTCAAGAAATACCCAAAACATGTTTCAACATTTCCCCCCTATTTTTATCAAGATCCAAAGGAGGAAGAGAGGATGAATAGACTCAATATGATAGGTATGTATGACGGCTAAAGATGGTAGGATGGTAAGATAGAATGTTATGACATGAAAATGATAGTTTGGACAGATAAGACATTATTCCCCCAAGTGTAAGTGGCATAGAAGATCAACCTACACATGATGCATGTTTTCCAGGTTTTCATCATGGTACTTATCTAGGGCACCTGTTTACTAGGTTTTCACTGTTGGATGAAGGGATTTTTATTTACCTCTTTTTTTTTTAGAGAGAGAAGGGGAATATGGATAGGAGGGACTCAAGTGTCTAGTTCCATGAAAGTTGATAGTCCCACTAGAGATGGATGTCATTGCATGGACCATGTCAAATGTGCTCATATATGTTGGTAAGGGATGAAATGAAAGGGAGATGGAGTAGGTAGATGATGGATTATGAAAGGTGTGATAATGGATTATTATGTGGATTATGTAGGACCAAAAGTGGATTATGATGTGGATAATGTAGGACTAATGCAAGGAAGATGGGTGAAATGTTTATGCAAAAGCATGGACCATAGGGATAGGGTGAGTGAAATATGTAGGAAAATAGTTGAATGATGGGAAGGTGGAGGTATGGAAAGGAATCATGACCAACGTCTGCACACACTGTGAAAAAAATTGAAGCTTTTGAGTGGATGGTGGTGTAGGAAGCAATGGTGATATTTGCTTAGTGGATGGATGATGTAAGCATTTAGGGACCCACATAGACTTAGTGCTTTTATGATTTTTTATTTTCATGTGGGATGGAGGAATTTTATATTTATGTATGGAATGACATTTTTGAAGGGGTGAGGAGGATGGTTGGGATTTTTGAGAGGTGGATGCCTCATTTAACTTTCATTTTTATTTTTGACTTTACTTTTGGAGGTATGGGTTTGGGTGGATTTTTTAATGTATTTTTATTTGGTTTCTTGCATTTGTGCCCTAAGGGACTAGGACCCTTAGTATTTTTGGCTTTATGAAAGGAGGAATCCAAATGTTTATTTTTGAATCCCATGAGGTGGATGGAATGAGTGGAAGCTTTATGTTTACACAATGTGTACATTTGTTGGTCATGACTAGGATATTTAAGGTATTTATGAATGATTGGGATATTAGGTGTTGGAAGCAATGGTGGAAAAGTGGATGGAGGGATATGTGGAGTTAGAAGAAGTGAGGGTAAATTGGATGGTGGAAGGTGTATGGTCATATGCTTTTGACACTTATACCTAGATAATGGAGGTGGAATGACAATATATGGTTTGGGAATATGATAAGGCTTGTGGTGGAAAGTGGACTTAGGATGGATGGAAGAAGTGCTAGTCAACATCGTTAGATTGTTGACCTTGGGGTGTGTATCTAAGGACATAAGAGCATGGAGGGACTTTGACATGGATGGGCTCCAAAATACCTTGTTCATGAAGGTCCAAACCTTTACCTTGGTGGTTCATGTTTTGGAGTATGCAATGGATAACGGGACTAGGTGTAGGTGGAACACTAGACACGAGTTCCTTATTGGATGGAGAAAATGAAGCAAGGGAAGATAATGGTTGTTGTTTTTCTAAGGAGGAACATTCATGAATGAAGGTGGAAATACCAATAGGATATGATGGAGGACTTGTAATGGGGTCAATAGTGGGTGATGGAAGATCATTAGGATCTTGATTAACATTGTATTCACTTAGATCCAAGGTATTTGTTTGATCTTCTATGTGTCCTTGGGAGGCATATGTCTCATCAAGGGAAGTGGATGTTGATGGATCATGGATAGGGCTAGGTAGGGGGTGGATAGGAGATATGGAGGTTTCTTGCTCATGGATAGGTGAAGTGATAGGCTCTTGACCATGGAATGCATAAAGTTGGCTAAGAGGATCATCATTTCCTTATTGATCATAGGTAAGATCATAGAGGGGAGCTCGATCATAAATAGGACCAAGAATGTTACGAGTGGGATCATTAGATGGGCCCAGATCTTGATTAGAATGAGAGGTTAATGTTTCCTCATGCTTAGGATAATGCTCTTGACATAACTCTTGGCTTTCTTGAATGGAAATGGAAGGGCATGACTCTTGAATGGGCTCAACATGTTCTAGACGGTTAACAACATGTAGACATGATGGAGGTTGACTTAGGCTCAATGGGGAAGACTCTTGAATAGGCTCAAGGGGGAAACTACATGATGGGGTTGGTGTTGGCCCCATAGTTGCTATTGCACCAAAAGATCGATATTTTAATGCCCAATACAACCACCAGAGTTAACAGATCCATGGGAGGTGGTTAAGCCATGTCACGAACCCTGAGGGGAGCGCTAACCATCTACCAACAATCTCACCCTTAGTGTTACCCAAGGGGATTCGAACTTGACACCTTTGGCTTTGATACCACTTTTTGGCCTCATGGTTGCCATTGCACCAAAAGATCAATCTTTTAATGCCACATACAACCACCAGAGTTAAAGGATCCATGAGAGACGGTTAAGCCATGTCATGAACCCTAAGGGGAGCATTGACCATCTATCAACAATTGGAGGAATAGGCATGGAATTCAAGGTTCTTTGGTAAGCTCATTAACTGGTGCTTGACATGGGGATGGTTTATTCCGTGATAGTAGCCATTGGATCACATCCTTTGCAAGTGTATGGGTAGATGGATAATATAGTGGATGGTGTTATAGACTTAGGATTAGGACTAGGACATGGTGGCTTAGGGATAGGAATTTGATTGGATGGTGGTATGAGAGAGTTATAGGGTGCATGACCTAGATTAGTGTTCCCCATGTCAATGGTTGCATTACAACATGAGGAAGTTTGACCTTGTTGCAAGGTAGAACTTAAATTCACATGTGTTATGATGTGGCTTGATAGGTTGATGTGGCATTGACATGCGAAGAAGTGGATGGATTAGATTGGTATGAGGTGGAAGGGGATGGCATAGAAGGTTGAGGTGGAATCAGTTAATAATGAATGGATAGGGTATAATGTTGTGGTTGTTGGATTTGACAAGTGGAAATGAGTTGATTATCTTGAGATAGGAGGTGTTGGATTTGAGGTGATTTAATTTGTTGAAAAATTTGGAAGAGGGTTTGAAGTCTTTGTATGGTTTGGTGGTCTAGGGGTTGGGGTATTTGGTGAAGTGTTTGAAGGAGGTTTTGAAGTTTGGATGCTAGGACTTTGTTTTCGAATGTGGGCATGGTATTGAACATGTGTTTAAGTTCTTGCATGTTGATTCATTCCTCAAGGTATGCAACATAGTTCATGTCATCATTAGAGGTTATAGGATGAGCCCGTCAAAGTATGATTTTAGGTTTTGGGTTTGTTTCATTATTTGAACTAGGGAGAGGGCCTCCTTGAATTATGATCTTGGTCTTAGGTTTTGTCTCATTGTTTGCATTAGAGGGATAGCCCCCTTGAACTATGATCTTGGGCTTAGGATTATGATTGGGCTTGTTTATGATTAGGGCCATTTTGACAAGTTTTGATTGACTAGGACTAGGTTGGTGATGATGTTGAGATGATAAGATTGGATGATTAGGAATGATTAGGGTTGATTATTAGAATGAAAGTTGAATGATGAAGATATGATTGGACTATGATTAGGAATGGGTAGGATGAGATCAATGCAAAATGATGATTAGGATAATGATTTGGATAGAATGATTAGGAATGATGTGGAATGAAAAGATTGGGTGACTTGATTGGATGATTAGGAATGATTAGGGTTGATAGTTAGAATGAAAGTTGAATGATGAAGATATGATTGGACTATGATTAGGAATGGGTAGGATGAGATCAATGTGAAATGATGATTAGGATAATGATTTGGATAGAATGATTAGGAATGGCAAGATTGGGTGACTTGATTGATTAGGACGATGACTAGGATGATTAGGATATGATGTAGAATGACAAGGATATTATTTGGATTGGATTGGGATGACTTGAATATGATTAGGAATGACATGATTGTATGAATTGGATTGATTAGGATGATGACTAGGATACAATTAGGATGAATTGGATATGATGTGGCTAAGAAGGGTGATTAGGATGAAAGTGATTGGATATGAATGTGTTGGAAGAATGTGTAGAGTGACTTGTCTTTTTGTGTTTGGTGTTTAGCTTGATTTGGAAATGTTTAAACGAATGGTCACACATGTACGTGCATGAATCACTCATGCAAGACACATAAGCAAGTTTGAATTTTGAAATTTGAAGAATGTAATGATGATTATTAAACAAGCACATGTAGAAGACACATCAACAAGCCCAATGACTAGTCAAGTGGGGTATGGTCAATTAGGTCTCAAGCTAGATTGCACAATGTTGACTAAGGAATGATTTGAAAGCACAATCTTGCCACACAACTGGATGAAAGGGGTAACCCACCCTTCACCTTCACTTCCCAAAGGAATAAAGTTCTTTGGGGATTAACTAAGAGTGACAAGATTTTAACTCCCAAAGAAGCGTGTCTTTAGATTCACAGTTCGATTGAGGTAGTCCATTAGAGGGGTGTGTGCTCCAAGCAGGCCTCCTAAGAAGGGTATGACAAAAGCGAACCAAGTGAGGTGTGAAAGCACACATGCACTTGATTCACACTCATAGTTATTAATTGAATTTTAGAAATGAAATGTGTGTAAGAAAAAAATAGAAGCACTTGTTCTTTTTAGATCCCAAATCCAAATGCGTAGAAAGATAACAGTTAATTTTAGACTTGATTTTTGATATGTGATTGAAGAAAAAATTCATTTTAAGAGCCCAAATCCAAATGTGTGACAAACAATGATTAAAAGATGAAAGATGGAATGAGTGCACTTGATTATTTTCATTTTCCAAATTGTTGTTGCAACTTATCCAAATTTATGATTCACTTGCAAGTCACAAAATCAAAAAATACCAAGTAAACTTGCATAGAAGAAAGTTATGTGAAAAAGATGAATTCTGATAAAAATCTGATTATGACACATTCACCTGATAAAAGGTGCACCGTTGTGAAGTTTGTTTTGTCAAATTTTTGATGATTCCTCATTTCCGTGATTTTGAGCCCGTATGACAAAGTTATGATAAGAAGAAAAACATGCCCTTCTAAACTAAATCTAAATTAGAAGCTTTTTAATCTAAATTAAATTAGAAACTTTAAATCTAAATATAAATTAAACTAAAAATCTAAAATTAAATTAAAAATCTAAAATCTAATAAAAATCTAATTTTAAAAAAACTAATTAAAAATCTAATAAAAACCTAATTTAAAAATCTAATCAAAAAGTTGCCATGGCCAAATAGTTTATTGAGAATAGTCTCAAGATTAGCACTATTTTGACCTTGAAACTTTCAGGTTGCAATTCTCTAATGAGTGAAGAGATGCAAGGATGTGTTGGAGATTACCATAAATCCATTGTTCCCTTTCAACAAACAAAAGCAACTTGTGTAAGGAAACTAAGTCATAGATTTTGGGCAACACTAGTAGCTTGCTTGGTCACCATCGATAAAACATAGCGATGTAACTATGATAGTAGTAGAAGTGACTGCCACCTGAAAAGATTGTCGACCTTCTTAGTGTTTTCTACAGCCACAAAGATTGTGATGACTAAGATACCTAACGCTGGCAAAGCTATCCTGATTAAGAAGAAGTATAAGTTCAAGTTTTCTATAGAAAAATTGATGAAACAGATCAGCCCCAAGTTAGCAGATGGTGGAATGAAGAATAGGCAGTGGTGGCAATGATAGTGTTTAGTGGTAGGTGAGCGACTACAGATATAGGGGCATTGAAAATTGAGGAAAAGGTGACAGTGATGGGTTAGTTCCTAGAAATATGTAGCAACAACAACTCCTAAGGCTGCAACTAAGGTAGAGATTGGTGGCGGAAAGTGTAATGGTCAAAAAATTTAGGGCTGCAATGGGATAAAAATAAATGGTGGCTCACCGGAGAGAATGGTGGTCGATGGAATAGGTGGAGGCTAGTAAGCAATGTATGTCACTAGAGAACTCAGTCGATGGTCTAAAATGGACTATGACGAGGGAATATAGACAAGGTCACAGGGAATATTGACAAGGTCACCACAAAATGGTGACAAAAAATTTAACCCAAACAACAGTAGTGAAGGAGAAGTGGGGTTTGGGGGAAGATCCACTTACGACATGGTTTCTCTAGGCGGTGACTAGAGATTTGAAGTGATGATGAATTCTAAGGAGGGTTGTGATGAATGTGTTGGGAGGCGTCAATTGAGAAGAGATACAATGGTGCTAGGGTTTTGTGTTGCAGAGGTTAAGCAAACTGGAAGCGAAGGAATGGAAATCGCTGACAACGATGGTCAAATGGAGGGATTAGGGGGTGACTTTCTTTCCTGCAGTGGCGACGGGGGGTTTCCAACAAAGCTATTACCAGGAATGGTGATGGGGGGAGTTTTGGAGGAGGTAGATGTCAGGAGAGATGGGGATATAGGCAGCGGTGGTTGCCACCAACAATGGCGACCTCAAGAGTTGACCTTGCCACAAAGCCAAGCCTAGAGTTTTGACCAGGCATAAACAAAAGAATTAAACCTTTAATAACAAAAGAATTAAACCTGCAAAGAAGCTTGAAAACCATGAAAACATTTGACAGTGGACGAGGTAGCATTCATGCATTCAAAACAGTCTCAAATATGGTGAAATTGATACTGGCTTGAAATTGACATTAAGCTTAAGATTCAATAATATTAAAGGTTACGTGACCTCTACAACCATTCATATGCTCATGTTAATATAAAATGATAAACTGAATGATATTCAAGTCCCATGAATCAATACTAAAACAATATTATCATCCAAAAGAAAATATTATCATAAAACCGATGTCAATGGTCCAGTGAAGCTAGGAACTTTTGAAAATGAACACAAAAGCACACTTAATAATCTGAACCAAAGTCTTCAAATTTTTTCCAAAAAGTAGACAAAAAATTGAAAATTATGACAAAACACCATTGTCATATTATGATCATCCCAATTAGTCTGAAATAAAATCCAAATGATTACGCTAATTATGAAATGAAAATGAATAAGAGAAACAAAAGTGATTAAACAAGGATGATTTTCATTAATTCATTGTTGTAAGAAAAATGGCCACGTCAGGTTCACCAATGTAGATAGGGAAAAATCGGGTTTAGGGTTGAAATTAACAAACTAACTAAACCCTATCAAGCACCATGAAGCACAAACTAGAATGAAAATGCAAATAAACAAAAGAAATGCAAACCAATTCTCAAACTAGACTTGATTGACCTCCATGGCTCTTCTCAACCTCACATGAGAATGCAAGCTTTTGAAGGGTTGATAATGGAGGAATGTTGGGTGCTCATTTCTGCAGCATAACAGTACTCCAATGCATGATGTCCCCCCCAAAATGACTTGTGTAGGGTTTTCTTTATAGAAAAGGTATGATTTGAATGGATGGATAGGATTGCAAGTTATTTTGAATGATATGGATGGTCTAGATCGATTAGGGTTGATTAGGGTTTCCCACTTCATGAGAGGTTGTAGTCATGTGACAAGTGTGCGATGGAGGATAAATGAGACCTAATTTAAATAAAATATTATTTAAATTAGTTTGACATGTGAAGGGACTAAGTGGAAGATGTAGCGTGTGAAACTTGTTTGAATGTCATGAGAGGTGAGGGAATAAATCAAATATTTAATTTGAATTATGTGAGACATGTGAATAGGGGGAAATTAATTAAATAAAGGGATTAAATGTGAGGGAATAATTCAAAAAATTAATTTCAATTATGTGACACATGTGAATGAGGGAAATTAATTAAATAAATGGATTAAATGTGAAGGAATAATTCAAATATTTAATTTGAATTATATGAGACATGTGAATGGGGGAAATTAATCAAATAAAGGGATTTATTCAATTAATTAGGAATTTGATTAAGGTGGGACTAGGAGTGGGATTAGGACAAAATGGCTTATGATTTCCCTAGTAAAGTGTCAACTAGGTCATGGTAAGGACATGGACAAACTTATGTGTCTATAGTGACCAATAACCATTGTAGCATACCTAATGACCAGATCTTCAATTGATCTCAAAACAAGCTCTTTCCCTTCAAGGGTCGCACTAGTCTCCTTAATTATCTCTTGCTCATTCACAACCTTCCATTTGGGAACTAGTCTGGAGGAACACAAACTAATTACATCTCTGATTGCTTCTCTGGTAATTAAATGTGCTTCATCAATCCACAATGACTCATTATGAATTCTTCTCAAAACTATTTGAATGTACTTTTTGTCAAACTCAAACAAAGGGGATTTCTGCAAAACATCCAACTTCTTCTCAACTAACACTTTGTAGGCATCATGGTTTTCTTCCAATTCATTTTTCCATAGGATACTTAATTGAATTGGTGACATTTCCTCTATCTTACTATAGATGAATGCATAAATATCTTCAGTGGGCAACACTCTTGGAGGAATGTAAAAGTATGCACCAATTGACTCCTTTGATAGATTTTTCAAATGTCTCCTCAAATTGACTTGCAATCTATCCAAATTATTCACAACCTTTGAATTATCCATAGCAATAAAAATGAAAGATTGTGCAAGTAGGAATACCTCTATAATTTCCAACAAGGAATGGATAGATATCCAACTTCTAGAGCATGCTTCGATCTATCCTTCAAACCATAAAACTCTGAATTGCTTTGGCTTCTCTAAAATTCCTTTGCACGCTTCTCTAAAAATACATATGCCTCTTGAAATATCTAAATTTATTTCTTTCATTTCAAATTATTTTGCAATAAATGCTTCAAATTGTGGGTAAATTACCTCAAAATTTGTGTGCGCCTCCATTCTTTCAAGTTCTGCAAACTTCATTCTTTACACATGCAATTGAAAAATTCCTTAAATTTGTTACCATAGTAAATGTACTTCCATGATGTGACATAAGTAGCAATGAGGGGGTTTATTAAATTTTCTGATAATTGCTCCCCCTTAGTCATTGCTAGACTTGAAAATTGACGGGTGTATTTGCACCGGAGGTCAGCACAAATAATACTGATGATTCTGATTCAACTTGCTTGAATTATCCTTTCTTTCTCCAAATTATTTTCATCCCTTTTCTCATTTCTTCTGGATCAATGATTTGTTCATGCTTCTTCACCGAATAATTATCTTTTCTACTTCTACATTTATTATCAAGATGCTCTATATTGCTGCACTTACAACAAACAACATTCTTCCTTCCATTCTTTCTTTTATTCAATCTATTTTCACACTTATTAGCTTTATGTCCAACCTTCTTGCACTTAAAAAATTTGTTAGAGAATGATAGAGTATCATTCATTTAACTTTTGTAGTTCTTTTCCTTATGTCCAAATTTTGAGCAGGAATGACAAACACCATTGAAAGAAAAATACATCTTAGCATTAGGTTGTTTGATGGGAGTTCTTCCAAAATTTCTTCTTAAGTTCTTGATTCATCCATCTTTTCACTAAGTCTACTTGTTTGTAGATTGCTTCGCTTTTGAACTCTGACTTTCTTCAAATCCTAAACCACTTTTATCCATTTCCAGTCTCTGAGAAGTAATCAAATCATCAAGCATTGCAGAGCTTACCTTAAATTTATCTTCAAAAATTCTCACCTTTTCCAAATCTAATCTCAACATTTTTGCTTCTTGCTCAAGTTTGACACATTCATCCATTTTCTATTGAATTTCAACTTGTTGACATCCTTCAACTCTTTTCACTTCTTCCAGTTGTTGTAATAGTCTGGTGATCTCATCATGTTTTCTTCTCAATTAATCACATACATCTTCAAATATTCTCCCTAAATCTTTAATACAATCATTCGCTTCCTTCAAATTATTCTTCAAATCTTCAAATTCTTCTGAATATCCAACAAAGATCACTTATGAAGGAAATTTTTTCTTATACTCAAATTCCAGGACCTTCCTCAAGCTGTTAGGATCCTTTAGAGGAACCAAGCTCTGATACCAATTGTTGAACATCTAAAATACTGAGAGGGGGGTCAGTCAGTATTCCATAAAACCATTCTAATAAAATCCATCTAACCATAATCACAATTCTGACTAAATCAACAAGAGAGAACATATAAATAAATCAGAGCTACAACACACATGAACACAAGGATTTTTACGTGGAAAACCCAAAAAGGGAAAAAACCACAGTGAGGGTTAACTCACAATATATTATATCTGGATACAAGATATTATAGGGCTCACTACCAGGACTCATTGTCCTTTAAAGGTTCACAACCTGAATACAAAATATGGCTAATTGCCAACATACAAAGATTGTGGCTCACTACCAAAAGTATGAACTGATATAATACACCTTCAATGTGTAGGGTTTAGTTCCAATGAAGCTAATGCAGGAGCATTAGGAAGCATTCAAATTAGTTTGGACAATGAACATTTAGTTGCAGAGTACTAGAGAGAGCGACCTTGGAGATTACTACATTTTACCACATTTAGTTGTTAGAGGTTACAAAGTTGGAATTAGTTACTAGACACCATGAGCCATGACATATTGAAAATTTAGAGCATTTGGGTTTGTTCTTGAAGAGATATCATTGTCAAAAGATTACCTATGTTCACATCGAGGAGCCGACAGTGTCTGGTGAAGTCTAATTGGTTTGCGGAGCAATTCCATGACTTGTAGAGCCAAAAATAATATTGTTCAAGGAAGTTAAGGACCTGACTAACCTTCATGGAAATCCACACAAAGTTCTATGTATTTACAAAGCAATGCCTTATGTTGGGGACCAACCTATTTGAGTCTGCATGTCACCTTACTAGCCGTTGTAATTAGGCCAACTTGTTAATGGTTAGAAGACTTGCGAAGGATATAAATGAAGGAGAAGGATTTGTTACAAGGTATCGATGAGGAGTGATTGATAACATGAAGTTAGGAAGAAAAATGAAGAAGTGTTTTGATTTAGAAAAGTAGCAGAATAGAGAAGGCAAAGCAGAGAGTAAGAGAAGTTGCAAAGTAGAAAGTTGAGAATTAGCAAAATCAAATCAAGGAAGAATGTTGATGTATAAATCTTTTGTAATCCCTGGGCTATGACCTATAATTTGTAAAGCCCTTGAGGTATGTGTAATTGGATTTGAAGTTTTAATATATGAGGAATGAGCTTTGAAGGCTGGGTTTTTCTTTGTTAGGGTTTCCTAGGATATATGTTGTGTCATGTGTTCATAAAGATATTTTATCTTTCTATTGATTAGCTATTAGCTTTTGTTGCATATCTATTATGATCTTGGAATTAGTGGATTAGGCTGCAAGGTTGGACAGTCTTTCATTGGACCCTCCTAGCTTGACTGCATCAAAAGCTCTGAATATGAAGTACTGCCTCTCACAGCAATCGCTTAATGAATCTGATTTGATCCTCAACTGATAAAGCATTTAGGATTGTATCTTCACATACCCCTTAATCTTCTTCGCTTTTCACTACCACTACAACTCCCCTCTTCCACTCACACCCTATCCTTTCTTTAGAGAATCTTATATATATACAAGTATATCTAATTCATCAATTAGGCCATTCTAATTAGATGAAAGAAAAATAATCAAAAAATTCTTGTTAGCACCATATATGATTTAAAACATTTTTTTCCATGTAGTGCATTATATCAAGTCGGCTAACATCCATAAAGTATAACTAGTCTCCTTAGTGTATTGCATACATTAGGTCAGCCAAGACTAGAACTTAATCCACATAAACTCCAAACCAACATACAATTCTCAAAGAAAACACCTTCCGAATTTGAGATTACATCAATTTCTCATCATACTACCATCATAGAGACTACCGTCAGAACCATAGCATTAGAATGTTCTCCTTAAGAAAATGTGGAATCTCCCACACTGATATGTTGAGCAAAGAACAACAGTAAAATACATAGTTGAACTCTGTCAGTGATAACTTTTTGCTCACAACCCAAAACTTCTCAAGATCCAGGATATAGCTATTTGAATGAGATATGATAACATGGTTAAGAGATTAGAGTTATATATTTTCTTGCAGTGAATTCCAAACTCAAAAACCAATGCACTGGCTCATCACAAAAGATCACTAATGGTAGAGAACAACTTCTGGTAAACTAAGTAAACTTCTTGTATAGTTGTTACCATGTTGACATCAATGAAAACATAGGAAAAACCAACACAAACCATCTACACTTCATGCTCATGTTGCAAGGCTCCATAATTCCAACAAGATTATCTTTCATTTCATTCCAAGTGTCTAAAGGTTTTGTCTTTAACCAAACTAAGCTTCCCCACTCAATGTCACATTGCAAAGAATATTCCACGTGACTAGAAAATAATATTTAATTATGAAAAATACTCTTCATATCAAACATGCAAGTTCCCCTTCCATGGTTATTAGAGTCACATGGAATAAAAATTGACTATTAAAATATTAAAAGTTAAGATTGACAATATAGGATTACAAGGTTATATCACAAATCCTAACATTCCCCCACTTGATATTCACATTGCAATGACATAATAGGGAATGCAAAAAAAGAAAATTAGGTGCTAGGAGAAGCAAGGCCTATGGTCTCCCTACCCCAAGAGAACTTTCAATCACTAGCAACATTCTTTGAAGTGTCCACTTTCTAGAACATGACCTTGCCACCTTCAACCATTTATTGAACAAAATGATACTAGAGATAAATACACTTTGTGTGAGCATGATACATTGGCTTTTTAGCCAAACAAATGGAACTTTAACTATTATATCTGTTGCACCCCATTGTGTGTTTACCTATTTACTATTACTATTTTAGGGTAAATTATTGCATTTATGAATGTATTTGGAATTCTACTTGGATATGTGTGTGTGTGTGTGTGGTTGCACTTTGTTTATCTAAGTCATTAGAAAATTAGGAATGAATGTTTATTTCATTGTATGTTATCTAATGGAATAGATATCTGAAATGAATGGTTATTGAATTTGGTATTCTAACTATGAATTGTATAAATGCTTTTTTTGATGAACAACTGACTACCATGAAAATGTGTTAAGTTGTATGTAGATTCAGGTTCAATCCTCCAAAAGCCAGGGGAAGTATCACTTAGGAGGAGAACTTGGTTGGGTAACCTGTAATGAAACCTAACTGAGCTTACACACACACTCACTTATAGAATGATTGAGTCAAGTCCTAATTTTGGGAATTGGTAAGTCATCCTTTAGTATGATGTGTTTTCATTAGAAAGGATCCTGATTTCTATTAAGTGCATTCTAGATTATGTTTAGTGCTTGGTAAATGTGGGTACTTCTTCATATTACTATACTTTATTGATGAGGTATATAGACATCTATGTATATATATGTATGCATGTGCATGTCAATGATAATCCATACACTTGAGAGTATGTAGGTATACGTACCTATGCATGCTCATGGATGGGTTGCTCATGGGTCTGGAGATATCGAGAGGACAATAAAGACATGCATGTATATATATATACATCACATGTATATATATACTTATCAATAAGATAGCAATTGTTTATATGATTGATTGATTGCATAATCGAATGTATATATATGAGATATGCATATATACATATATACACATATCGATATATGCATATGTGTGACAAATAAGAATGTTCATAGGAGTATATCGACATATGTATATGTACGTACACATGTATGTATATATATATATACAAATGATATAGCTTATGAAATATTAACTTGATCTCATTCAATCGAATATCAAGTGGAATATTTAGACACTTATTTTTCAAAGAATATATATAAATAGTGTTGAATGCTATTTACTGATGTTTTATATATATACATGTACACATATATATATATGTATGTATATATATGTGTATAAATGTATGTATATATGTATGTGCTTATGGCCAATTTATAGATTATATGCCATGGTCGATATAATTTAATATAGTGCTAAATGTAATAGTGCAAGGCTTAGTATTAAACCACACTTGTGACTGAAGATAAATGGCGATGAAAACATATAAAGTATTAACTATTGTGTGAAGTTTATTAAACTCATTGATAAAGTGTCATGCACTACAAAATGCAATGTACCAAATCAAACATTAATCCATGCTATTTTGAAGGTGGTTGACTCACTAAAAGGTGTCAATTTCATTGGCTTGGACCAAGTCAACTTTTTTATATGCAGCTAGATAGAAACATACTTATTCCTTTGTTTTAAACAACAAGCATGAAAATAGGAAATGTGATGAATAGTTGGTGCCATTATATGAATTATGTGTTTCTTTTAGAAGTCTTTTATGCTTGGAAGTTGATTTCCTAAATGAAGCATGTGCTTTATGAAATAGTCAAATTGATGTTGGCAAGCATTGGGTTGATTTGTTGTTTAGTTTTGATGAGTAATATGATAGAAATCCACCACCTTTTTATTGATAAGTTGATTTGATGGTATATGGTTGAGAAGTTTCATAGTATAAGCCTTGTTTGTAGCCTAAGGATGCTGGTTTTTGGGTATAAATATGAGGAATTCTCACCTCATTTGGATACACTTATTTTATGCATCATTATGTTGCTCCATTTCGCTGTATTTTCATTTTGAGATTCTTGTTTTGCTAAGAGTTATTGTGAGGGATTTTTAGTGAGAGAAATAGAGAAGGGCTTGTTGCTAAGTTGATTTTAAGAGGAGGTCAAGCTTGAGATCTAGTGAGTCGATTGGAATAAGCGAATAATGTGCATGAGATTTTATTCTCTTCAGGTTTTGTCTTTTATCTGAAAGATTGATTGCCTTGTGTGTTTAATTTGTATTTGTATTAGTTTTCTTGAAATAGAATAAAAGTCTATTTGGTTATAAGAAAGGGAAAGTCTTATTGATATGATTTTCATATAAGTGTTTGTATTTAATCCAAAATAATGAGTGATTGATTATCATCTATAGTATTACATACTAGGATTGACAAATTGGAAATAGCTTGTTAAGTTATTTTATGCAAAGTGGTTTTGTAGACTTAGATAGATTGTATGTTATACCTAGGGTTAGGTTATCTATTGAAGAGGGTAACCTATGCATTTTCTTATACTTTTATTGGTAGAGGTACCATTGTGATTTGAAAAAGGGAATAGGTTATTTCTAAGGTTAATGATTACCTATTAAGGGTTTACCTATGCATATTTTATAATGTTCTAAAGTCAAATTGAGCTAGGGTAGCGTATGTGAATAGGATGACTACCACTCAAAGTACTGAGTGAGAATACTTTCACCAAAGTAGTGTTTTACTATTAGTTCACCGTGTTCCTTTTTATGCATGCTGGATCAGGATTGTAAGGTCTACAAGTTCTAGTTATGTAGTGCACAACACTAAGCTCAAAGTGGTTATAGTTATGAGGTTACTTCACCAATCTCTCCGTTGAAGGTTAGGGTCATCTATCAGATGATAGATGTGCAGGGGACTAAATTTGAGTCTATTGTTGGTGGAAAAGCGCTTGAGTGATGCTTCTCCTCCTCATTTGGCATCCAAGATTTGAAAGGAGACTCCTAAACCATCTATATCCATTACTTTGAAGCTTGGTTGAGCTATGCATGTATTTTTTTATGATCTTGGAAATATTGTAACATGTGGAATATTGTATTAGAAATGAAATCAATGAATAAAATTTGTTATATCATTTATGCTCATTTTTCTCATTTGGAAATGAATTTTTTTATTCTGATGGTTATGAAACATAGTTTATTTACTTGAAAGTGAAAACTAAGGAAATTTACTTGCATTAACAATTGGCATGTTACAATACCTAATCCCCAACTATTTACAACAAAGGTGAATACCTAAACACAATATTTCTAACTAGACTAGCTCTTTACAAACATATGTTACAGCCATATACTCTATTTCTATAGTGGAAAACATGAGTGCACCTTGTTTTTTTCTCATCCAACTAACTTATCCTCTAGATAAAGTAAAGACAATTTTTTTTGGACTTCCTATAATCAAGATCACTAACCCAATTTGAATTAGCAAATCCTTGCAAACCAATCAACATGCCCACATCATTAGATCCATGATGGTTAGAAGTCCCATGTAGATAAATTTGAAAAACCATTTTAATATAAGTCCAATTTTCTTTACTAAAATTTATCATAGCCTATTAAGAACTATCAATGCTTGATCAATATTAAGTTTTGTGTAGACTATGACATACATAAGGATTCCTAAAATAGTCATATATATAATTTTATACATCTCTTCAAGTTTATCATCATTTTTAGGAGTTAATAAAGAGATATCCTAATTCCAAGTAGAAAGGGAATATTGACTATTTTACAATCACTATGAAAAAATAATGTAAAATAGTGTCAACAAATGCAATTTGATTTAACCATAATTTTATATTAACCTATTCACTATTGATTACCACATTAAAGATATATTTTACAAAACATAAATCTTTTGTATTAAAGGTACTAGATAATTGACCATTAAAAACCCTAACCATTTAAAATAAATAATATATCATCAACACATAGGACAATAATTAGTGGTTAGTCATCAATTAATTTAAAATAAATACAATGATCTTCTTCACTTCTAAATTTTTTTCATTTAATTCAAAAGAATCAAAATTTTAATACCAATTTTTTTAAAATAACAAATTAATGAAACTCTTAGATTGGAAAATATCTCCTATTCTATTCATAACTCATATGCAATAATCTCATTAGAAACATTCAATAAAATGGAATCAAATAAACAAAAAAATAGTGCATGTGATTTTTTATCTAGTTTTACTCATTCATCACTCAATATATTGTATAGCTTCTTATTTTAAACAACAATATATCGATCCATTTCTTCTAAAAGATCCTCCATATTTATATTTTAAATCTTAAAACCTATACCTTTTAAATTTTTCAATCTCCAACCAAGATGACCTACCCTTGATCTTTGTTTCCTAGAACCTAAAACTATAAGAAAACACAACACAATCTTATTGTAAAAAAAAATAGTCACACACTAAAATAAAGGAGTCCCTCTCTTATCAATCCAACCATGGCTCTTACACCGAATTTAAAAAACAAGATATATAACTTATCAATGAAATAATATTGATAATTATACATCAAAATTCATAAACAATGATAGATCCTAAATGAAAAGGTAAATAACTAGAAAGAGAATGAAAACCATAACACAATATATACACATGGATAAATCATTGTGGGAAAAATTCAAACCCAAAGAAATACAATATTGTGTTAATTGTTCAAAATATTTACATCAATACATTGTATCCCTCTAATATTCTATATCACTTGGTTACTACTACAACCTATAAAAAGACTTATCCAACCTCCTAGCCCAAGATATAATTTTCAAAAGAATTACAAGGTGAAACCGTGGAATTTTTTTGGAAACCATTTACAAGGCCAAAGGAGGTATGGTATACAAATTACTAGGACTCAAAACCCAATGAACTCCTTGGTATAATATGCCTTCATCTATTACTAGCATATTCCCTGTAATATGTCACACTACAATAAAAAAGAATATTTGACTACCAAAAAATAGGTGTCTAATTCATCCTTACTCTACAATGCATTAAATACTTCATGAAAAGTATCCAACACTATGATATGGCTATTCAATATTCTAATGTAACCTCCCTCTTACATGCTCTTACACATCATAAGAACCTATCGTAATTAACCAAAGACATTTATAGAGAAGCCCACTTCCTATAAGAAATGTAGGAATAAATCATCTTACTGCATGAGGATGTTGGAACACAACAATATACTAAGGAGGGGGGGTGAATCAATAGATCAAATAAAAATTTATCTTTTAACCCTTAAGCAAATTCAAAGAACAACATACAAAAATTACATTCACACACACAAAAACTCATGACACCAGAGGAATGGATAGGACCCTCAGTGTAGTGCGCAATGCACCGATATCCTTTCTACTAGAAATGCATTTTGGGACTCTCATGTTACCCTTTAGTTGTCTTGTGGTGTCTCTAGTGTGAAGTGAATTTGAGTGTGTATGTGGTGAATGTGTGTTAAATCTGAAATTATGAGTGTTTTGAAGTGATAATTATGTTTTCGTTTTTGAAAAGGCCATAAATTATGATCTTGTGATATATATATATTGTGAGATTTTGCATTGAGTAATGAATAGAATGTAGTACATGATGTTTAAATGATGAAGTTTAACTAGAAATGTGTATCTTGGCAATGAATTGGTGTGATTAATTGGTGCTAATGTGTTATGTTTCCATCTTAGTTTATGATTTTCAGGTAGTCGGCTTCGAATCTTGATGATGAAGGTAATAAATTGGTTATGTTTAAATATGTGGATTTAGTACTATGGTTGTATTTGATTAGTAATTGTTATTGATGATTGTTTATGATGTAACACTAATTGTTAAGTGTTAGAAGGATGATGTCGTATCACTCATTCATGAGAGGCATACGACACGACAATTTCCTCTACACTAGGTTGATTTGATATATATATATATATGGTGTACACAATGTTTGTTTTTATGCAGGTTGCAGGTAGTAAGCCTCAATTCCACCTGCTCTGGCAGGACTGGGCGAGCCTCATGAAATCCAATGGGAATAATGTGGAAAAAGAGAGTTGACAAGAAGGTTCCCAACTTTTCTATCATCCTCGACGAGGATATGTACCCCCACTGTGTAACCAAGTCGGTATGGTTTCTATGTTTTGTCAATTGTCTTGGTTGTTCTTCCGCTTTTTGGATTGTGTTGTAGTGATGATATCGTGATTATAATGTTTATCCTGTGAAGACATGTCGTTGGTTGTTTTCATATTTGGTTGCTTGAATTTTGTTGACTCTTATAAATATGAATGCTACGTTTAACTATGCGACTTCCAGGAGTAAGTCGGGACTAAGGGGGGGAGAATGTAATACCCCCCTGCACTTCATCTTGACCATGAAGCCATTAAGGGCATTGTGATAATTGAATGCAAGATTTTATATATATATATATTTAAGGAATTGATTAAATAATTGCTTTAATCATATCTATATATATATAAAATAAAATAAAAATAATAATGATTGTGGTGCATAATAAATTAAGAATGAAAACAATAATTTGATATATATTCATTCTAGGGGATAGAAATTCGTTGGAGAATATCAGTAATTTTGTAACCACCCTACTAGGACACCTCATGCAGTGCGTGCACAGGTAGTTCTATCATGCACATTTAATGTTCAACTGCTTATGCATACAAGGAGTCACTTTGTGCATGATTTTAGGCATGCAACAACTATTTTTTTTTTATAGAAAAGATAGTTGAAAGGGAGAGTTGTCCCTGGGTGGATCTAGAGAGAGTTTCCTCACGAATTTTGTGGCTTTACTTCCGGTCCTCACTGTTATTGTTTATATACAAAGCAATGTGAGCCAGAGTTTGTGGGGGGGGGGGGAAAGTTTAATATATGTACGTTGCTTATGCTCATATCAACACGGGTCTTCCTTGTTGGAGCTCCCCTTGTTTCACAAGGCATCTATCAGGAAGGGGAAATTTATCTCTATCTTCTGCTGCTGCAAAACTTTATTATGGTGAAGGCTGCTCCAAGCCTCTTCTTACAGACAGATCCAGGTTACCCCTGTTAACCATGGTGCATGAGGAAGCAGTGATGATTTTGTTCGCCGGTTTCTAGTACTCTTGGAGATCTTGACATCAAATATTCTAGTGCCTCAATCAATTTAATTCCAGGTTCCTTCTTTCTAAAACAACCTTTGTTCTTATAATAAAATTTGTGCATGCTCATGCTATTTAGTATCAGATAATTCTTGCTTATTTGCTTTGAAATTGGAATTATTAGAGCATTAAATTTCTCTAAAGGTATTTGAGACTGGTCTGTAGTAAACCCGTTTGTGATATCTATCATGATGATGTTTGGGAGTCTCTGAGTCACATCCAACAAATTTCTTTTTGTGGGTCTTTTGCGCTTCTTGAGCTGTCTATTTTCCTGACAGTTTGAATTTGTACATATATCTCCTCAAATCATGCTGTCCTTATATCAATCTATGCTTGTTGCGTATTCTGTGTTTGTTGGCTTTGACAGAGGAGGGCCTGCGACATAGAGGTATCTTGTGCATGGACAGATCCAAGGCAACGAAAATCACAGTGCCCACAAGTAGCCCGCGAGACCTCGAATCTGAAGCACCCTCCCATACACGCCTATTTGTCTGATTGTGCATCAGAAAATTGACTCCTTCACCAATGAATGGACCCGATCTGCAAGTGAATTTGCTTGCTTGCTGGACGGATTTTCCATTTTGCTTCTGTGGTATGTGCTGGTTCTAGTCGCTCTTGACAGAGAATCGACGCATGAGTATTAGTTATGTCTTGAGTCTTAGAATAAATATACCTCGGTCTTTGGTTGATTAGTGTGGATCTCTATCTCATGCATGACTTTGGCATCAACCTCTACACATGCTCCTTTCTTGTTTCTCTGTTAGAGAGCCTTATTTTGCTACGTTGTTACCTCCTGATCTTTGTCAAAGTTTGTGAAAGAATTTTCTTTTACTTCTGTCGAAATTGTCCAGCTTGTATGTACTTCCACCTTTTGCATGCATGACTACCAGAGAACTTGCATTCTCTATACCTGACAAAATTACCCTTTATGTTATGCTTTGATGAATGAACGTATCCTGTTGTCGAAGTGCTCGCTTTGGCACAAGATGGGTGGATGCTGGCGAACATGTTAAGATTCGGCCTTAAGCCTGCCAATTGCC
This sequence comes from Sequoia sempervirens, assembly GCA_007258455.2. NCBI lineage: Eukaryota > Viridiplantae > Streptophyta > Pinopsida > Cupressales > Cupressaceae > Sequoia > Sequoia sempervirens. The sequence continues at coordinate 626,994,280 of VDFB02047230.1, forward strand.
TTTGTTTGAAATGGTTTACTTCTGAAGCCCTTTCAATAAATTCATGTTGTGCTTAACCGACAATCACCTCATTTTAGAAAATACTTTTCTCGGGTTAAGTTATCAAACAGTTCGTGCACCTTTTCTGTCTCAGTCTATTATTGACGCATTTTGTCAAATAGCTCTTGTGTCTTGTCTAAGCTCTCGCATTTTGCATGCGTTAACGGTAAGTGGGAGTTGAGTTCACTGCAACAGTTTTCTTGAGTTTTGTCATCTTATGGCTATATATCATTTCTTACTTCCCTTTTAATTTTATTCGGGAGTGATATCTTGAGGTTATGTTGATATATGTTGTTTTGCAATTTAATTTGTTTGTATCAACTCTATATCTGTTCTTCGCGGGTTGCAATCTAAATTTGTACTAAATTTGTACTTATCCTAATACCGCAGTTGACATAACTGGTGTAATCTGCCCCTAATTACTACTCAGATTTCAAATATATGCCGCTACCTTTCATAATTGAGCAAACTGTTTCTGATTACTATTTAGACTGCAATCATCATACATTATAGTCTATTAGAAGTGGTGCAATCTGTTTTAATTGTTTAGTGTGAGCTATGTTTGCCTTTTTCCGATTGGATCAGTACACTACTATTATAATATTTGAGCATTACAACAATTGACAATATAGCCTCATAAAGTGATTCCAAATATATTTGCATTTTGGAAAATTATATAGTAGGTATAAGTGAGTTAATTAATTTGGTAAATATATGAGTGGTAGACTAATTAGAGGAAAGTTGATTAGCTATTTCTAAATAAGTATAAGAGATTTCTAGCAAGATTGATTTATAATTTGTCATTTTTACCATAGAAGAACAATTTGTGTCTATTTAATTGATTACATTGATAAGAGATTTAGGAAATTAAAGGCAAAGAATTTAGGGACTGAATCAGATCTATTAGGAAAGGATGATTCTATTTGTTTTCAAGTTTAAGAAAATGTATGCTTAGTATCTATGTTGGCTTTATTTGGTGTTATTGTATAAACGTTATATTTGATTTATTTTATTTTTATTTATTTATTTTGAAGTTGTGAGAATTACATTGGAAGTGGTACAATATTTAAAATCAATAGGTAATATTAAGTATTGTAAAACTACTTGGTGAAGATAGTGAATTTTGGAAACAAATAAGTAAATATTTATGATTGAAAGATTTATTTAAGTTGAGTGGATTAAAGGTTATAAAAATAGAATTTTAAATTAATAATTAATCTTTAATTATGTTATCATGAAAGAATGGCAATTCGTAGGATAGTTGTTTTGAACCTTGAGATTGCAATTGATTTGTTTGATTGAGTAGGTTGTTTCTTTTCTTTTAATTGAGAATGCGAATAAGATAATTGTTGTCGTTTCTATGATCGCTGATCTTATGAAAGGTGTTGCTTTATTATCGGCCTTTATTTTTGGTTCTTTGAGAACTATTGTTCGTATGGTCTATTTGATGTTATGGTTCTTTGAGAACTATTGTTCGTATGGTCTATTTGATGTTATGGGTTTAGCCTTGCACTTGAAATTAGTTTTATTATGAAGATTTTGAGTAGGATGATGTATGCCTTGCTTAATGCAATTTAACTTGTGACTTTATATGTCGTGCATGGGGGCTTACCCTGATAGTTTCTTTGGATTTTTGTTGTTCATAAGGGGAGTGGCTTTCAATGGGGGCCGAGACCCAGAAGTGGTCTCAGGGTAACTCATTGGAAGTTTATTAATCAAGTGAAAACAATAATATTTATTTAGGGGTTATGGATAGAATCACATATTAATAAGATATAAATGAATGCCTCACTCATGGCTCAAGTGCTTGTATGGGCTTGAGATGAGTTGAGAAGGCTTGGAATGGAAAAATCATTGTCTTGTCTTTATGAAAGATAAATGATGCCGCATTGGATTGCATGTGGGGCCGAGTTTCGTAAGAGGTCACCAGGGTAACCCAAGTTGGGGGCCGGGACCTAGGAAGATTTGCCAGGGTAACCAATGCAACATTGCGATGACACTCTTCCTTTAACAACTATGTATGCTTGATTTCCCTCTATGACATTCTTAAGTCTCTGGAAGCACATGTTGTCATTTGTATGTTGATGCTTTATTGGTTATTCCTTATGTTGGGGACATCTTGTGTTAGTTATATCTTGTGCTGAGATTGCCTTATGTTATTGTGAATCTTGTTGTGAAGTCTTGTGCCCTTGTTCTGTATGATGGTTATTGTTGGGGATCCTTCTTGTCACCTCTTGGCAGGGGGGTGGGCCTTCGGGTCCACGTGGTTGGGTGGAACGTGCTATGCACCCCATTGGGTCCCCAGTCATCGATCGAGAAGTGCGAAATTGTACCTTGCAGAGTCTCTTGAGTTGTACCAAAGTTGGATCCAGTATTGCAGCTTTGTACTTCTTCATTTCAAATGTATCATACTATTTTATTGTATCTTTCCCATTCATATTGGGAAACGACATTGTAATATTGTAACCCTTGATTAATGAGTTGATCATGTTCATATTATCCTATGATTATTGGTGTATACTTATTTTTTCATGTGATGTAATTATGTTATTGTGAGAAGTAATGCAGTCTTGTTAACTCAAGGGATTTGTTATATGTAGTTCATGTTTAGTTTCATTTCATGTGATGTATGATTATTATAATGTATATTAGTACCCTTTTTAAAAAAATTTGGTACCATAAATGCTACATGTAATGTATCCTTTGGGCTTGCTTGGTGGGGCATTACATGAGAATAGCTTCTTGAGTCTACTACTCAAATCTAGTCTCACAATAAAAGGTATTACTTATTTTTTGTAAGCACCCACTTACAAGTACATAGACACTCAAGACAATATTTTGAGGCACCAAATTTTGGTATGCTACACACCAAAATGTTTAGGAGCACCAACCCAAAGGAATTACCCCCTCCCTCATTGAGCACCAACTCAACTATCTAATGGCACCAACCGATCAAATTTACAATGAAAAATACAAATGATTCAAATGAATTTGGTTCACTATTATAGACCTATTCTAAAATTGTTCATTTTTTTCTCTACTTATCTACAAGAATTCTCTCTATCTCTGTTGATGTGGCTTCAACAAATCATTCCTCTCTTCTCTTCTCTATACTACACATTACATCATCTTTTGTTCTATCTCCCTCTTCCACCTTTCCATACCTCTCTCACCTCTTTGTTGTGCAAACCCTAGATGATGTTCTCTATCATTTGCTCAAAGTCATTATTCTCTTCTCTACTTTGCACTTAGTTGTGCAACTTCTTTTTTACAACATCATCTTTTTTTTCAACATCACACCTAACTTTCGCATTCAAATTCACATACTTTCCTTCATTGACAAGTTTCTTCTCAAGCCCAACACCGCCAACAACATTCAGTGCATTTTCTATTTTTAGCGTGTGACAAACTAGTGTTTTTTCTTCATTTAATGCCCATACATATGAAGCCTATTCATATCAGATTGCATAGCCATCATGCCTACATGCTCAATCTCTTCTAGATTCATAGTTGACCTGCGTATTAATGACATTGTCAATTTCTTCCAATCACAACAAGAATGTAGTTAGAGTGGTTAATCTAATTTTTGTGCATTAATTTCATTTGATTGAACTTGGAGTTCCACCATTTTGTTTCCTTGTAGATTTCAGAATCAAATCTTCATAATTTTCTCATTGACCTTTTAAAATCATGCCATAATGGTTCCCAACAACAATGTGAATCAACCTAGCCAATCGCTTTTAGCCACTTGTCACTTTCCTTAAAATATGCACAAGTAAACTCAAGCATACCATGGAATGGTAAAAATACTCCTTCAATTTTGGTGACTTTATTCTTCCTTTACATCAAGGGTTGGGAGTCACTAATCTCCCTTACCTTATGCTTGGATTGCATTGCCAAAATCAACAAGAAAGCTTGAGCCCTTGTGCCTGATGCTCTTTTTCTCCTGTTAGGGTTCATCCATTGGCCTTACCCTTTACCATTTACCTCCTTTTGCATCTATCACAAACCATAACTCATACCTTTGAAACACTGAATGTGAAACTCCAAAAATCTCATTAGATCATTAGAAGTCAAGGTTGACACTTTCTTCATACTGCTTACCTGTCGTTCAGTAAGCTATATCCATACCTACAACTCATGATGCTTGATAAAGTCCATGGCAAGAGTTTTTAATCATAACCCTTTCGAGTGTTGGCCTTCGGGCTTCATCTTTCAAAATACTTCATAAAATGTCAAGGAAAAAACCTTAACTTTGACCCACAATGCTTGAAACCTCTTTGTGGATCAGAGATCTGGGATCCTCCATACCTCTTTATCCATTTTTCATTAAGGTGTAAGCCTTAATCGTGATCAATGAACACTGAAACCTTTTCGGGGTTTCGGGTTCGAGTATCTTGCATACTCGTTTCTTCAAACATAAAGGTAAGTCATAAGCCAATAGTTTGAATCCTTTTCAAAATTAACTCATTTCTTTATGAAATCAGTATGAGGTATGCCTGAAGTTCAAAGTCTGAAACCCTTTGGACTTAGCACAATTTTCCTTTATTTCTTTAAGGAACTCGATAAGAGGTATAACCGAAGCCCAATGTCTGATCACTTTCTATACAGGATAAGCCTTAAGTTTGAAGTCCAAAGCCTAAATAGGCTTGGCTAAAAATGGCTAACACTTTCTTCTCTTAACAAGTTGTATGGAGTAAGCACGAGAGGCTTGAAGCCCAAACTTCTACAAATATTTAACACTTGCTTCCTTGGTATCATAATGTTGATCAATCTCTCTTTTTGACATCAATGAGCCAACAATCTCCCTTATTGGATATCACTTATATATCCCATTTTGACATCAATGAAAATAAAATTTCCAACAATATCCCCTTTTTTCATTGATGGAAAAACCAAATTCTATGTCCAAACATCAACATCCATTCTCCTCCTTAGGCACACAGTTGTTTGTAGTTACAGCTCCTCCTTAGACACATCTCCATATCTTGCAGACACAAAGCATTTTTATCAATTTCTTCCCCTTTGAAATCAATGGAAAAGGGACTCTTCAAGACACCATGCTTCTATAGTGTTAACTCCTCCTTTGTCAAATACAAACTGATACCAATTTGTTCTCTCCCCATTTACCAAATAAAGGAGTGTGTCCATGACATCTGCAACCATCAAGCAGTTAGAAATTTGGAAAACAAATCATACCTGACTTTCCTTTACTCTCTTCTTCTAGGGATGAATGAAGTTTTTTGTGTGTCACCCCCTAGACTGATGCCCTATCACTAAGGTTTAGTGATATGAGGTAGGAGCAACCACTCTGAGTGCTTCCATCTGACCTTTCTCTTTCCACACCTTCTTAGGCTTCTTCTCTATCTTTTTTTTCTCTTTTATAGAGATTTTCTTAATTTTTTGCTTACTTTAGGGGGCATGCTTTTCATTTTTATCTGTACTTCTTCCTATGATGTAGCTTTGACCATTCATAATAGTGTTATCTCCCAAACTCATAGATCCTTCTTTTTATTTTTTGAGTTCGATAAATTTTCTCCCATCACTTGTCATGTACTTTGAGCAACCACTATCCTTCACCCACAAATTCTACACTTTAGCATAAAGTGCAGTTTGTGCTATCATATATTGTGCAAACTTCTCCTCCTTCTCTTTCAAGCCTTTCTTGGATTTCTTCTCTACTTTACTTGCATTCTTTTCAGGGACTGTGAACATTTGTTCACATCGGGGAACATGCTTCTCTTTTTACTCCATGCCTTTGGTCTTGTAAAATTTGTTCTATAATGTTTGGATATGTGACCAAAATTATTGAAATTGTAGCGCATTACATTCATATACAACAAAGGAGAAAATGGATTTCTACTCACATAGTTTGTACTCCTTTCAAGAACAACTCTACATTCACATGTCCTATGACCAAATTGATTACATGTATAACAATAACCATAGAAAAATGAAGAACACATGGTCATAAATTTTTTTTGTGTAGGATGAGGTCTTCTTGTCCTTTGCTTCTTCAAATCTCTCACCCTTTTGAAACCATTTGCATTAGCTCCCTTTTTGTTTTGCATCTTCTTCAAGTATTTAGGAATTTATTAATCCTCCTATATGCTACTAGTTTCTCTTCTCTGTCAGCTTTCTTCATCCTTGTAGTGACTTCATCTAATTTTTCATTTACAAAGGCATTCTCCTTGCAAGTGTTTCCATCCTTTGTACCACACTTTTCTTCTGCTTTAAAATTATCATACAATTTAGCAGATGCATAGGTAGTAGAACCCTTTCCTTTTTCAAACCCAAGGCCTGAATTTCCTTTTCAAGGCTTTTTTGAGTTAATAAACTCATCTAATATCTCAAAGCCACCTTTCAACTTCAAACCTTTGTCAATTTTCTCTTTAGCCTTTTCAAGACCTTTTCTCAACATCACAATTTCTGCTTCTAGTTTCATGCATTCATTTGATTTAGAGTGTAGTTAAATTTTGACTACATCTTCAATCCTTTTAGCCTCCTCAACTTGTGTCTTCAAGGTGATCACCATTTGATCAATCTCTTCAATATTTTTGGACAATTTTTCAATTTCCTTTTGTGCATACTTTTTCTATTTTTTGTTTTCCTTTCTCAAGCAATCAATCTCATCTAAAGCATAGATGAGTTCACCTTCTAGGTACACTTATCCTTCTTCTTCTTCATCATAGGTATCAACTTCTTCTTCTTGATCAATAGAATATTTTTCCATGAATAGGGATTCATCTCTCTCAACCACACATGCACAATCATATTCATCATCTAAGCTGTCACTAACATCAAATGAACCACTTTCTTCTTTATTATGCAGACTTTTGTAATTTCTAAAGACATCCTTTTTCTTAGAATAGTAGGGTCTCATCTTTTTACTATCCTCTTCTGGCTCATAGTTATCCTTTTCTTCATAAGGTCATTTAGTAGCAAAATGACCTATTCTACCATAGTTAAAGCATTTAAGGGGTAACTTACCTTTTTATTTTCTAGATCCTCCTCTTAATATTATGATGAAGTTAGCCTCTTCTCCATCAATCTCCTTAGATCTGGATGTAGATGCTTCATTCTTTTCCTTTCTGCTCACTTTGAATGCATCTTCTGTTTTGGATGTATCTGCATCTCCCATTCTCATCTCATAGGTATTAAAGATACCATGCAACTCATCAATAGTAATATTTTCCAGATCTCTTGCTTCGTCTATTGCAAAAATTTTGGAATCATATCTTGAGGGTAAGGATCTTAGAACCTTTTTCATGATGATTCTTTTACTTCTCCTAGACCTCTGATAGCATTGACAATTTCATCTACTCTTAAGAGGTATTCTGCAATCTTTTCTTCACTCATCTTCATAATTTCAAACTTACCTTTGTAAGTTAGTATCTTGGCTTGCTTTACCTTGTCATCTCCTTTGTAGATGCTCTTCAATTTACCCAAAACAGCATGTGTTGTTTGATAGTGCATTACTTTGACAAACACTAAACTTGACAACCCACAACGAATATCATTATTTTCCATGGAATTATTCTCATATGCCTTCTTTCCAGCCTTATTAGTAGGATTTGTAGCAATAATTGTACATCCATTTACAATAGCCATCCATACATAAAACCCTACTGAAGTTAGATATGCTTCTATCCTGATGTTCTGAAATGCATAGTTTGATGCATCAAAGAGAGGTATATCATTTAAAGAGGAATATTCTTGACTCAACATTTGTGTTCATAGTCTAAGATCCATCCAAGAGGATTAAGCTTCTCAAGGGAACCAGGGCTTTGATACTAATTATTGGAACACAACAATCTACTAAGAAGGGGGTGAATCAGTAGATCAAAAAAAACTTTATCTTTTAACCCTTAAGTAGATTCATAGAAAAAAAATGCAGAGATTACATACACACACAAAAAATCATGACACTAGATATATGTTGAAAACATAGTATGGGAAAAACAACGGTGATAATATTTGCTTGAGTCTACTACTCAAATCCAACCTCACAATAAAAGGTATTACATATGTTTTGTAAGCACCCCCTTATAGGTACATAGACACCCAAGATAATATTTTGAGGCACCAACCTCTAGTATACTACACACCAAAATGCTTAGGAGCACCAACCCCAAGGAAGAACCCAATCTCTCACTAAGCAACAACTCAGCTATCTGATGGCACCAACCAATCAGATTTATAATGACAAATACAAATGATTCAATGAATCTGATTCACTGCTACAGACTGATTCACTATTACAGACCTATTCTACAACTGCTCATATTTTGCTTTGCTTATTTGCAAGCATTCTCTCTATCTCTGTTGTTGTGGCTTCAAAAATGCATTCCTCTCCTCTCTTCTCTGCATTGCACATTAGAACATCCTCTATTCTATCTCTCTCTTACATTATTCTACTTTAACCTTTGCATACCTTTCTCACCTGTTTGTTGTACAAATCCTAGATGATGTTCTTTATCATTCACTCAGATTCATTCTTCTCTTCTCTACTTTTCACTTATTTTTGCAACTTCTTTTTCATAGCTTCATCTTTCTTTCAACATCACACCTAAATTTGGTGTTCAACTTAACATACTTGCCTTCACCAATAAGTTTCTTGTCAAGCCCAACACTGCCAACAACATTCAATGCATTTTCTATTTTTAGCATGTGACAAACTAGGTTTTGTTCTTCATTTAATGCCCATACATATGATACCAATTCATATCAAATTCCATAGCCATCATACTTGCATGCTCGATCTCTTCTAGATTCATAGTTGACTTGTGTATTAACATTTGGTTTTATCCATTTCTTCTAATCACCAACAAGAATGTAGTTGGAGTGGTTACTCCAATTTTTGTGCATTAATTTTATTCACTTGAACTTGGAGTTCCACTATTTTTTTCCCTATAGATGTTAGAATCAAATATTCACAATCTTCTCATTGACCTTCTAAAATCGTGCCATAATGGTTCAAAGAAACAATGTGAATCAACCTAGCCAATCGCTTTTAGCCACATGTCACTTTCCTTCAAATCCACAAAAGTCAACTCAAGCATTCCATAGAATGGCGGAAATACTCCTTCAATTTTAGTGACTTTATTCTTCCTATCCATCAGGGTTTAGGGGTTGATAATCTTCCTTACCTTATGCTTGGAGTGCATTTCCAAGATCAACGAGCAAGATCGAGCCCTTATGCCTGATGCTCTTTTTCTCTTGTCAGGGTTCATCCATCGGCCTTACCCTTTAACATTTACCTCCTTTCAAATCTATCACAGACCATATCTCATACCTTTGAAAGATCAAATGTGAAACTCTGAAATCATTAGATCATTAAAAGTCAAGGTTTTCCCTTTTTTCATACTGCTTACCTAGCATTTGATAAGGCGTAAGCCTTACCTATGACTTGCAATGTCTGATAAAGTCCTTGGAAATAGCTTTCAATCATAACCATTTCAAGTGTCAGCCTTCCGGATTTCATCTTTCACCATAATTAATAAAATGTCAAGGTGAAAGCCTTAACTTCGACCCATGATTCCCAAAACCTTTTCGGGGGTTGGGGATTGGGGATTTTCTATACCTCTTTATCCACTTTTTGTTAAGGTGTAAGCCTTAACCATGACTAGTAAACACTGAAACCTTTTGGAGGTTTGGTATTTAGGTATCCTGCATACTCCTTTCTTCATACTTAGCTCATTTCTTTCTTCATTCCTTTATGTAATCGGTACAAGGTACGCCTGAAGTCCAAAGTTTCAAATCCTTTGGAATTAGCACATTTTTCCTTCATTTCTCTGAGGAACTTGGTAAGAGGTATAACTAAATCCCAATGTCTAATTACCTTCTGTAGAGGATAAGCCTTAAGTTTGAAGTCCAAGTCCCAAACAAACTTGGCTGAAAGTGGCTAACACTTTCTTCTCTTAACAAGATGTATGGAGTAAGCTTGAGGCCTGAAGCTTGAACTTCTACAAATATTCAACACTTGGTTCCTTGGCATCATAATGTTGATCAATCTCTCTTTTTGACATCAATGATCCAACAATCTCCCTTATTGGATATCAAATAGATATCCCCTATTGATATCAATGACAATCAAATTTCCAATAGAGGAAACAAATTGATTAACTCACAATCCTCTTCAAGAAGAATAAGATCAATGTTCTTGATTCCTTTAGTGGATCTTCCTCCCCGAAAAATGATAAAGGGAAAAGAAAATCTCTCATAACCATTACATATTCATCATCTCCATAATATAGATATTTGATTCAAGTGGCATGCACCATATGAATTCATCTAGAATAATTTCTTCACGTTTGATCCATGTGACACTCTAGCTATGTATGGGTGATTAAATTCTATAGTGGATTTTGTAACATTAGGAATTATTTTTGTGGATACTAGGAAATTTAGAAATATTCTTTGTGTACCTTTCTTTTCTAAAAATATACTCTGTATCTATAATATTAACCATATAGGCTCATGGAAGTGAGTTAAATTTACCCTAGATATAATCACAATTCAAGTTCTTGAAGATCGTACTCTAGTTACCATAGGAAATATAGACCATAAGGTACACTTATATATTTTTTAACACTTTGTGTTTAATTCATCTTCTCGGGCTCTTCTTACTCACTCTAATGAATTTAGTAAACTATGGAATGATTAGTTTGGTCACTTGAACTATCACTACCTTTAGTATTTAATTAGTCATAAAATGGTTAGCATGACTTCCTCTAATATAGTTTCTTGATTATTTCTACCATTTTTGCACCCTAGGACAGAATATTCAAGAGAAACATGAAAAAGGAAAGGCTACGAGAGATTTAGAACCCCTTTATTAATTCATAGTAATTGTGGGTCCTTATCCTAGTTTTTCATTTAGCAAATGTTGACACTTGCTCACTTTCATTGACAATTTCTCACACTTCACAATTGGAAATTTCCTTTGCATGAAGAATTAAATGTTTGGAAAGTTTCAACATTTCAATATTTTAATTTAGAAACAAACATGAAAGGTCATAAAAATTATTCACACTAATAATAAGTAGGATAATTTAAATAGTTAGCTTGAGGACTTCTATTCTACCAAAGGGATTGATATTTATCACATTGTATCATATAGCCAAATCATAACGAAGTAGTGTAAAATAAGAATAGATCCTTGAAAGAAAGAAAAAATTGTATAATGCAACCAAGATCATTTTGACAATAGTATTGGGTTGAGGTAATAATTTATTCTAACTACATATAGAAGTTCACTCCACACAAATTATTGGAAGGCATAACTCCACTTAAGGCTTGGAGTGGCCACAAACTATTAATTAACCACCTAATATTTTTTGGATATCAATCTTCGTCTCAAATACCTTCAAAGGGCCATGTAACCGCATAGTAAGCCTTGTTTGTTTCTTGGTTATCTTAATTGGGTCAAAGGGTATTAGATTTAAATATTAATACTCATGATGTGATGATTACTCAAAGTGTCAATTTTGAGGAAACTATTTCCCCTACTATATAGTATTCTCATTCCTTCTATATAAATATATAATATTGATCATGATTCTAATTGTGAGATATAGGAATACCATCCTCCTTGTATAGCCTCCACTCTATTTATTCTAATTCAATGTCTCCTCTCATCATAGGTACTCTTCCACTTTATGCTTGTCAGATTTTACAAGTAATAGGTACATTAGTTGGGGATACATTAGATACTATGAGAACATGATCAAAATATTAGATTATTTCATGTGTACATTGCTCAAGATTTTAAACCATATTCATTTCAAGAAAAAGTAAGTATTGTTGAATGTGACTCAATAATGGAGGTATAATAATCTTCCTTAATAAAAGATCATAATTGATATTTATTTCCTCTTCCTAAGGAATGGTAAATGGTTCAATGTAAGTGGATATTGTACTAGATTGGACATTTGAAAATATTAAAGTATCAATTGTCCCAAGAGGATTTTCACAAGTATAAGGTATATGCTACATTTAAATATTTGTACATCACCAAAATGAATCCCATCTACCTCATTTTTTATATTTGAGTTTCATATTGATATATAGGAGTAAATATACATAGAAAAATAACAAGTTTTAATTTTGAGATTCTTTCTTGGTATATAATACTTAAAAATCCTTTTATAGACTCAAACAATGCTCTTGATATTGGTAATACCAAAATTTATTCATTCCTTTTTTATGTTGGATTTACTTAATTTCACTCTAACAAGATGATAAACATATCCTTTTCATTCTTTCTATTATTGAATTGATCATCATAGGGAGTTCTTTATATCTCATTGGCTCATGTATAATATATTTTAGAAGACACATTTTCTATGACTATCTTGGGAGTGTTACGTTGCTTCCTCAGGACTGAGATCATTCAAATTAATACTAGGATAAGTATGTCTCAACCCAAGTATGATCTATATCTCTTCTCATGGTTATAAATGAATTATTGTAAGATAACATCAACCTCCCTTATATTAGTAGTAAATATGGAGGCTCATTATTTGACTCCTCTTGTTGATTCTACCTTGTATTCACAACTTGTGGAGAGTTTAATATACATCACGCAAACTCAACTTGACATTTCCTATGTTGATTAGAGCAAGCTTTTGGATTTAACTGTGTATGTTTTTAATTGACGTTATGAATCACACTTAGTGATCAATCATCAAGAAGAGGAAAGTGTGGAATTGGAGTGTATATAAGGCCTTAAAAGGTGGGAAGAGATAAGGGAGAGGGAGAGTAGAACCATTAAAAAAATTAATTAAGAAAAGGTGTGGTTGACAATGAGTAAAACTATATGCCCCACCTTGCAATTAAAGTAAAAAAGGAATGAGATAGATTAAGGTAAAGAGGTAACCAACTTAAAGAGAAGGAAAAAATATATGCATAAATATACCAACTATTTCTTATGCTATTGGCATGGTATTACACTTTATGCAAGAACCTCATGAGCTTCATTGAAAATATATCGAGTGTATAGTGTGCTATGAATAAGGGATAAATTTATGTATGGATACACTATGATGTGAGTATATATATGTAAAAACTTTATATATATTGTTATTAGGTTGGTGATTCTAAGGATCACAATTTCACATGTCTTTATAACTTTTTCCTTGGATATAATCCCACTTTTTGGCTAAACATGAAGTAACATTTATTTATTTTTCATTATAGAGGCAGTATAAATGGGAGTTATGAATGATAGCCTAGAGGAAATTTGGATTCATCAAATTCTAAGTTTGGCATCACCTATCGAGTTCTATCTATCATTTGATAAAAAAAATAGTGTATTATTTCAATCTCCAAGAATTTGGTTCACCATCAATGAACTAAGAATATTGAGATCCATATGCACATCAAATATCTTATCCAAGAGTAGATGATTGATATTCAATATTGTCCCACATTAGAGTAGGTTGTTGGCATATTCACCAAACCCTTTATAGAGGTCACATATAATCATATTCAAGATCTTTTGTGGGTGCTAGATACTATCCCTTCTACGTGGATATCTAGTTCATATCTCTTCCTTCATTTATTTGGGGCTACTCTCTTATATCTTGGGGTTATTTTATAATGTACATGGGTACCTAACATTCCTTGTCTTTCCAAGACCCATACCCTTTTTCATCTTGGTTTCATTTAGCCTAGTGTTGGTGTAATTAACTATTGTACTTATTAGATTAAGGTTATTTAGATAAAAAAAATGCTTACATAGGTAAGAGAGGATGATGACCTCACATATTCTCTTTATTTTTTGGGGTTTTTCTTTATTTATATCCTCTTGTATTTGGAAACTTATATGTTTATCCCTTCTTTTTAAGTTTTCTATCTTTTCCTCATCTCCATCAAATATAGAAACTATGAAGCCATTTATTGTAGCTTCTTCCTTAGAGTTTAAAAAATAATAGAATTCAAATATTATAATGTTGAAATCCTATCTTTCTTATTTGCATTAAATTCTATGTCATTATAATGTTGTTCATATGCCAATTTATATTGCATGCCTTTATAAAATCTAATAGTTCCCAAAGGTTATGATGTAAAATATCTTGTAACCATCGTAGAGATAATGATAATGATATGGAAAAATGTATAGTTTGAAAAAAATCCAAGATTAAATTAATAATGACATGATACATGTGGAAGGAATAATTTATGATAGGAGAAACCATTTTGTTTCTCCTCCAAATAAAAACTTGTAAATCTAAACCGACTTTTCTACATCATTCTCAATTAGACATTATGAATATTATTGAATAGGATACAATTGTTAAGGAATAAATAATAGATGTACCTTTACCATAATTTGAAAAATTTGTTGGTAACATTGAAAATAAATCTATACACTTCATCTCCTCCATCTCTTGCATTATCTAACAATTAAATTTAATGGAGTATCCTAGGCCTATAAGTAACTTGCATCAACCAAAAGGATAAATTCTAAGCATATTCATTAGATAAAAACTTTTATCAATGGATAAAATCACCTCTAACGTATTGTATTTATTCTAAATTGTGATGTAACTTTGTCTAAAGCACTAGTATAACATTTAGAGTAATTCTACATGTCCATTTTTTAATTTATATTTTACTTTATGAGGTGGCTTGCATAGTTAGATTAAGGAGGTCTATGCCATGTGCATAATTATTTAGGTCCTTATGCCAAAGGATAATGATTCAACAAGATATATTGGTCCCATGATTGGTCATATTTAGAACTACATTAGGTTTCAAATAATATTTTCTTATTTTGGGTTTAATCAAAGCTTTTGCATCAACTATTCACTATAAAAGGAGATCTAGGTCATTTGAGGAAGGAGAGAAGAGGGAATCAAAAGGTTTGAGGAACAAGAAGTTTCCACACACTTAAAGCATAGCTAGGATAACAAGGTTAGGCCAAGAAAGGTATAATTCAAGGCTACACTCATTCGAAGTGCTCTATTTTTATTTTAATACAAGATTGAGGTTTATTTTAATTATAATCCCATGAGAAGGTCATCTTGTAACAATCTCTAGCATACTAGAATAGTTTTTTGGATCCTTCAAACAGACCATTCACCTAGTAATGAACCATGAAGATCAATATACTAATATTTTTCACTCTAGATTCCAAGTTGTGCATTGAAGAGATGGAGAAAAATATCTTTGCCAAGTATAGGTTGCACTTGATGCCATGTATTCAATCAAATTTGAATATTCTTCATATCTTCATTACCATAGAAGGCTATAGATTTGCCTCAAAAATTTAAGCTAAAACCAAGCAAAAGACAAAGAAAGAAACTTGAGACAAAGTGTAGATAAAGAAGAACAAGTAGGAGGTTGATGGAGTTCTAAGAAAATAAAATTTCTTCTATAGTAAACTCAAAATAAGAATACACCATCTAGCAAAAAGAAGAAACAATCCACAACTAGAAAGTGGTACATTGGCTTCAAGATTTTTGGATCAACTGTGTGCATATTGATGTAAAAATATGCACACAGTTGATCCAGAAATCTTGAAGCCAACTATTACGGATTGTGGAAACAAAATGCTATTAAGTGGTACATTGTTTAACACATTCGTAGTCACCCAACTAAAGATTTTCATGCTAAGAAATCCCTAGTTGTCCAACCAAATTCTGCTAAAATTATCACGATGAAAAACAAATATATAATTTTGTAAAGATACATCAATCTTACTTACTAAACATGGAAATCTCAAGATTAGGGTCCAAAAAAAAATATAAATCAAAGAAATACAATTCATCATTCTCTATGTTATATCATTGGAATTTAAATAATCATCACATTTCATTTTTCTAGAATAAAATAACATTCATTTATTCTTTCTTTCAAATATCACACACTTATTCTACCACACATTCATATTTCAGTTCTATATAAAGTAAAATCAAGCAGTACCAAAGTTTGAGATGTGACAAATTTTAGGAGAGAATTAGCTTGATACAATTCTTTAATTTCTCAACTTGAGCTTTTTGGCATGCATAAAAATGAGCTAATGACTAGACTTAAAAAGGCTCATCTCAAAGTAACAGATCTTGGATGTTGAAATTAGGCCAAACTAGAACATGGTGTGACCTAGTCAAAGGGATAGGGCTGCATTGACAATGTAGTCTTAGATAAGAGAATGCTATAAGGAGTAATCACGAGTAATCAATTTGGACCATTGGGAGCTAGAGTGGTAGTTTGTTGATAGGTTTAAGGTCAAGAGTTTATTAGAGAAAAAGATAGATCAAATTAAAAATTATGAATACGTGTTTATAATATCTATGTAAAAAGAGTTAAACAAGATTGTCAAAGTGAAGGTGTGCACTTTTACCTCTTACAATTTATTGCCCTAAATATTAATCATATCCTAAATATGATAAGCACTAAATAGACCATTTATTTAACAAAATATCAAATGAAATATAAATAAATATAAATGAATTGAAAACTACTCGATGAAAGATTAAAAATATTATATATTAATATTCATTATATAAAAATATATGAATTAGTTAAATAATTTTATTAAGAAAATATGATCCATATATTATAAGACATTTCAAAATCATGTGGAAAAAATAATTATATAAAATCATTAAGATATGATGATAGAGAGTTTGAAGTTATATGATCAATAAAAAATTGAAAATCATAGGAAATTGGTTGAGCTTGTGCAGTGTAGTGGTTAACAACTTTGAAAATTGTTACCTCTGCATGGGTTTGAATCTCGGCCGAGTAAAGTGTTGAAACGGGTCAAAGGATGTGGTGCTCCCTAGTACGCCTAATTTTTTTCTCAGACCTTTCTTCTCTGAAATGATTGGGAATTCTGCATGATAAAGACAATGGCCTGTGTTAGCAAATGTTTGGGCTCAATTTATTGCTAATAAATTTGGAACAATGGTTAAAAAGGATCCCATGGTAAGAAAATATAAATAGTCAAGTAGTCTACACATAAAATATATCTCGACATGTAGCACCCCTCCATTTTGCTCTTTTGATCAAACAATGTTCTTCTATGTATGTTTTATTTCTGTTAGCACTTTGACTATGATACTTGGTTACTTCTGACCGCTAATTGTTAAGCGATGTAAACATTATATTTTGATGTGATGGTATTTTATTCAGATGTTATTGTTATGGCATGTTTTGAATTAGAGTAGCAGATATTTACTTAATGATGCTTATGCTTTTGATTATATTGTTGATGTTAGACTCATTAGTTAGAAAGTTTGTATTGGTGAAGGGGACGAGATTGTATCACTTGCTCACGAGTGCCCTACAATTTTGATATTTCCTTTTCATGGTGTGTTCTATTATATCATATATATGCATGTTCGATATACTCTTTTCTCGCAGGTTGACAGGTATAGGACATCGACTCCACGTGATTTCATAGGTTTGAGCGTGTCCATTTACCAACGGTAATCGATTGGGAGATAGTAGCTAGGTTTTCCATGCCAAGTCATCACCCTAGTCATAGTGTGTTGTCGGGTTGTAGTCGGGTTTAGTTATTTTACTATTGTCCATTTCACCTTGGTTTTTATTTAATTTCAAATTATGAAGGTTATTAAATGGCAGGTGTAGTTAAAATGATGATTAAATATATCTGGTTGCAATGTTGAAATGTTAGTTATTTTATGGAGAAAATGGGGGAGGCTGCGTGGGCAGCCTGGCCTCTCCCTTTGGGAGGGGCCCGCAGCCCTTAATGAGTGGCTGTTGTTTTATTTATTATTATTTTTTTTAAAATTTTATTAAATATTAATTATTATATATATATAATATAATAATTAAATATTATATATATATATATATATATTATATGTATATATATTTTATTAATATTTAAATAAAAAAAATTAATAATTATTTATATATATATTTATGTATATATATATTATGTATTTCTAAATAATTTAATTGGTTGTTTTAAATAGAAATATTTAAATAATAATGATATATTTAAATATATATATATATATATATATATAAATTTTTATATACATTAAGTATATACTTTATATATGTGTAGTTAAATATAGTTAATTTTAAGGTGATTATTTCATTATCGTAGTTGAAATAAAATTGTTTTTTAATCAAATGATTTTATCTAGCAAGTTGATTTGATTATTTTGTGTAATTGGAGAAATAGGGAGATAAAGTATTAGTTTAAATTCTTCGATATTACAATTATAATTTCAATTACCCTGGAGTAGTTGTAATCAATTTTAATTATTTGTACTTGATTATAAACAATATGTCATTGTTTGGCTTGGATTTAGGAAATCCTAAAAGTAGGTGATTAATCATCAAATTTCCTTTCTTTATGTAATCTCCTTTTTCGTGTTGATGGGAAAATAGAGTAAATGTTCTTAAGTCTCCCAGTTGAGTTGTCTTTTGATTTTGAGGGTTGTTGTAATGCGTTGGTCAACCTTTGTTTTTCTTGGATAGTGTGTCTAAATGTATCTAGTAATGTGTCCGGTTATCAAGAATGAGATGTGTGGACTTTATGTCATGTATAGAGTCATTCTCCTTAGGTCCCACTTATGTACCCTTGGGTGTGGAGTTATTCCATGTGTTGTCTTAGAGAAGTGGCTTGCAATGAGGGTCGACACACAAGTGGTGTCAGGGTAACTCTTTGCAAGTTAGTTAATTCAGTGATAACATAAATAAAATTATTAGAGTTTAGGTTGCATCAAACACTTAACAAGATTAATTTTGCCTCGCTCATGGACACAAGGGCTTGTATAGACTTGGGATGAGGCAGAAGGCCTAGAATGGAAAGATTGTTGTCTTGTCTCTATGAGAGATAATTCATTCCGCATTGGTTTGTATGAGGGATCGAGAGTCGTTAGAGGTTTCAGGGATATCCCAAGGTGGGGTCCGAGACCTAGGAAGACTTACCTGGATATCCCATGTGACATTGTGATGACACTTCTCTTAAGTCAATAGTATGTTTGTATTAGTGATGCAATTGATTATTTAACTCTGAAGCATTGTAACCTTTGTGTTATCTGATGTGGTACTTGTATTTAATTCAGCTTTAGTTTTGAGTAGCCTTGTCTAGAGGTAGATGGTATTGCCTAGGAATCCTTGTTACTATCTCCTAGCATGGGGGTGAGCCTTCGAGTATCACATGGTTGGTTGGAACGTGCACCTTAATCTGTTGGGTCATCTTCTTGTTCGTGTGGATGAGATTTCCAGTTGGAGAGCTTGTGGGATCCTGTACTTTCATGCTTGATTC
Organism: Sequoia sempervirens; assembly: GCA_007258455.2. Lineage (NCBI taxonomy): Eukaryota > Viridiplantae > Streptophyta > Pinopsida > Cupressales > Cupressaceae > Sequoia > Sequoia sempervirens. The sequence continues at coordinate 627,013,577 of VDFB02047230.1, forward strand.
TTTTCAGTTATTATTGTAATTTATTACCCCTCTTGTATCGAGGTGGAAGATGTAATTTGTAACCTTGTTTATTGGAATTACCTCATTCGGGGAATGAGTGTTTTAATCATATTGTAAATTATATTATTGGAAACATGTGGTATCTCTTATGCCTTTAATGTAATTTTATCATGTATGGAATGGATGTGTATTTAATTTGTTAAGTAATTACATGTTATGGTTTTAATTCATGTTTCTTGTTTGGGTTTAAGTAAACTCAGTCTCATAACCTTAGGGGTTGTTAGCAATGGGTAGTGAACTTGCATGTTTTTGTTCTTAAAAAAAAAAAATTTGTTGCGTTTAAGTAATTATTTGCAACTTCCCCTAGGGTTGTGTGGCGGGGCGTTACACATGGTATTAGAGCCTAGGTTTAAACACTGGGTACTCTAGGATTATGATGAACCCATTAAGCTTTTAGTTGTGTACCTTGCCTAATACCTTGATTTGTCTATGTAGGATTATGCCTCCCAGACACAAAAGAGGTAGAGGCCGTGGACGTGGCTGTGTAGGCGGTCACAATGAGAGTCAACATGACTCTCCTCTTGATGTTCCTATTATACTAGATCAGGAAGAGCACCAGGCATCTCAGAATGTTTTAGGGGGTATAGCTCAGCAATAGGGTCTGCCAGGGATTGAGGCTACATGTAGAGCTCTAGAGGAGGCATTAGCACTCCTTGGTTAGAGACAGGTCGTGGTACAGGGTAACCCTACTGAGAGGGAAGTTCCACCTCAGCCAAAGATGCACATGAGAGATTTTCTCAAGGCACATCCACCATTGTATGATGGAGCCGACACTGAGCTAGAGGCTAAGACATGGCTCATAGACCTGGATAGGTGTTTTGTGATGCATCTGTACGATAGCAATACCAAAGCGCGATGCGCTATTATGCACTTATGGGGTTTTGCATCCACTTGGTGGAGGTTAGAGGAGCATAAGCTCCAAATAGACATCAGCTCTGTATCTTGGGAGATCTTCTTAGAGCAGTTCAAAGCTTATTTCCTATCTGAGCACTGGTGTCAACATCAAGGCGATGAGTTTCATGCCTTACGTCAGTTGGCCCTATCGGTTGAGTAGTATGAGTGATGATTTTATGAGCTCAAGTAGTATGCAGGGGTAGGAGATGATGAGAGTATGTTGGTCCACCATTTTTTCAAGGGCCTAAATGCCCATCTTAGCAGAGGTGTGAGGGTTTTCGAACCCAAGACCATGGAGGTAACAGTGGAGAAGGCGCGTTTGGTGGAGGAGAATATGGATTTGGCACTAGGAGGCCATATGGGTGCATAGATAGGCAGCAGTTCAACAGCACGATCTAGTGCTAGAGGAGGTCAGTCTCAGGGAGGTACACCTTCTAGAGCTCAATAGGGACCATCGCAGAGTGGGCAGCAGCATCAGCAGCAGGTATCACAAGGGAAACGTAAAGGTTTCCAGCAGAGATAGGGGGACAGAAACTAGAGGCGCATTAAACACTTCAGCTATGATCAGCCAGCTCAGAGTTCCCAGTCCACCTTCAGGGGTAGTGTGCAGCAGTCTAGCGCACCATCTGGAGGCAAGGGCTATGGAAAAGGTACTGACTGTTTCGCATGTGGCCAGTAGGGCCATATAGCCAAAATGTGTCCCAACAGGGGCACATCTGGGTTTTCTCAGGGACCAGTGACATTTGAGCCTACAGTTGGGGATGTTGGTCGAGGGCATCATGTTTTCACAACGGTTGATAACTGCCAGGCAGAGCATTAGGGTACCATTGTTGAGTCATATGGTATGTTATCAGGTAGCCTAGTTACCATTTTGTTTGATTTTGGAGCATTAGACTCCTTCATTTCTTCTTCCATCGTGATGCGATGTAGACTGGTTACAGTAAGGCAAGTCGATAGGTGGCAGGTTGACTTAGCCGTTGGTGCAAAGGTTGCGTCCCATTCCCTTGTACCAGATTGTAGATCGGAGGTTGGACCTCTTCATACTACATTGGACCTTCGAGTTATTCCTTCAGGTTCTTATGATATTGTCATAGGGACGGATTGATTAGAGGTGCATAGTGCGGTCATAGATTGTCAACATAAGTCAATTCGATGCATTGAGGCTTCTAGTAGAGTAGTGGAGGTAGTTGGAGTTCAAAGCTTGATTTCCTTGAGGGTCATCTCAGCTATGTAGTTGAGAAGGTGTGTGCATCAGGGTTGCCAGTTATTTGCTATTATAGTGGATGATTTGGATCTAGAAGGTGGAGAGGAGAAAGTCTCTCTTAATAGTCACCCCATTCTTCAGGAGTATTCTGATGTCTTTCTAGATGAGATTCCAAGGATGCCACCTAAGAGGTATATAGACTTCAAGATAGACCGTGTACCTAGATCGAAACCCATTTCACGAGCTCCTTATCGTATGACCACCTAGGAGCTGAAATAGCTTCGCTTGCAGCTTGAGGAATTGTTAGAGAAGGGTTTTATCCACCCTAGTGTTTCTCCATGGGGAGCAGTGGTTATCTTCATGAAGAAGGACAGTTCACTTTGGTTATGTATTGATTACTGACAGTTGAAAAAAGTGACCATCAGGAATCGATATATGATTCCTAGGATTGATGATCTACTCGACCAGATCAAGGGTGCCACAATCTTTTCAAAGATTGATCTTAAGTCAAGATACCATCAGCTTTGTATCTTCGAATCAGACATCCATAAGACAATGTTTCAAATGCGGTATAGTCACTATGAGTTCAAAGTAGTACCATTTGGGTTGACGAATGCCCCCTCTATGTTCATGAGTCTGATGAACGAGGTATTTTGTACATACCTAGATAGATTTGTCCTTGTGTTCCTTGATGACATTTTGATATACTCTAGGACAGTAGAAGAGTATGAGGAACATTTATGACAGGTATTACAATGCTTACGGGATAATTAGCTTTATGCTAACCTGTTGAAGTGTGAATTCTTCAAGACTGAGGTCCAATACCTTGGTCATGTGATCTCAGGAGAAGGTATTTCAGTGGATCCTATAAAGATCCAAGTGATCTCAGATTGCCCTACGCCCATGAATGTGGTAGAGATACATAGCTTTATGGTGCTAGCAGGTTATTACAAGCGTTTTGTGTAGGGCTTTTCAAGGATAGGCTATCCTATCACTTCCCTTTAGAGGAAAGGGAAGAGGTTTGAGTGGTCAGAGAAGTGTGAGGCAGCATTTTAGGAACTTAAGGGGAATCTGACTAGTGCACCAATACTTGTGATACCGGATCCAACTGGGGACTTTGTAGTTTGTACAGATGCGTCCTTGGAAGGATTAGGTGTAGTGTTGATGCAGGAGGGTCGTGTCATTGCATACGAGTCATGGAAGCTCAAGGATCATGAGCTGAACTATCCCACGCATGATCTTGAGTTAGCGGCAGTTGTTCATGCACTGGCGAGATGGAGGCATTTCCTTCTTGGCCATAGGTTTGAGTTGCACAGTGATTATAGAAGTCTTCAGTATATTTTCACATAGCCCAACCTTAATGCTAGGAAAAGGCGTTGGATGGAGTTTCTCTACGAATATGACTTAGAGGTGAAGTATATCCAAGGAAAAGAGAATGTCATAGCGGATGCACTCAGTAGGAGGAGACATGAGATATCTGAGTTGACTCTTGTTGTATATTTGTGGAGTCAGATTCTTTCTGCCCTTCCAGTGGATAGCTGGTATTAGGAGGTTAGGATAGAGATTAAGGTAGGAAGACCCCTTGGGGGTAGGTATTCAGGCTATTCTCTGGATTCAGATGAGATATTGAGGCACATGGGATGCATATACGTTCCTTCATTAGGTGATCTTCCCACCTTGGTCATGACTGAAGCACATTGTGCACCTTATTCATCCCATCCTGGGGTGAAGAAGATGTATGCAAATCTGTGTCAGTTGTATTTCTGGCTAGGGATGAAGCACGATATTACGGATTATGTGTCATGATGTCTTAAGTGTTAATGGGTGAAGGCTGAACACCAGCATCTAGCAAGGCTTTTGCAACCGCATTTAGTACCAGAGTGGAAGTGGGATATTATCTCATTGGATTTCATTGTTGGTCTACCCAACTCTTTGAGATGACATGATGCAATTATGGTAACAGTTGATAGATTGATGAAGGTGGCACACTTCTCACCTATTTTCTCTTTTATACTACATCGTCCATAGCTAGAGTGTTCATGGAGGACATAGTGAGGTTACATGGTATTTCACATCAGATTATTTTTGACACAGATCCAGTGTTCACCTCAGCTCTTTGGACTTCATTATAGCATGCGATGGGGACACAGTTGAACTTCAGTTCAGCTTACCACCCAAAGACAAATGGACAGACTGAAAGGGTCAATCAGATCCTCAAGGACATGTTATGTATGTATGTAATGGACCATCAGACACGATGGGAAGATTATCTCTATTTGGTAGAGTTCGCGTATAATAATGGTTTTCAAAGTTCTATTGGCATGCCCCCATTCTAGGCATTGTATGGGCGACCATGTTGCACTCCCTTGAGTTGGGATCAACTTGAGGAAAAAGTGACTTTGGGTCCTGAGATGTTTTAAGATATGGAGCAATAGGTGGATAGGATTAGAGAGCACTTGGTGGCAGTGCAAGATAGGCAGAAGAAGTATGTGGATGCGCATAGAGTGGATCGTCAATTTTCTATGGCGATAGAGTCTTCTTGCGGGTGCATCTGCGAAAGAGTCCCATCCATTATGGGAAGAGCTCTAAGCTGGCACCTCGCTTTATCTGACCCTTCGAGATACTCAAGAAGATTGGTCCATTTGCTTACCATCTTGCTTTACCGCCCAGTCTCTTGCATATTTAGGATGTTTTTCATGTTTCAGTTCTTTGGCTGTACCATCCAGACATTTCTCATGTACTTGATTGGAATGCATTATAGGTAGAGGATGGGCAGCTGGCTTTGGAGCCCATGGCCCTAATGGAGCGTAGAACACTTGCTCTTTGAGGGCGAGATATTGATCAGGTTAGGATGTAGTGGGATCCTAGGGATGAAACGTCATCCACTTGGGAGGATGCAGCTAGGATGAGGGAGCTCTATCCCTATTTGTTTGCAGGCTTCCAGGAGTAAGTCTGACCCTAGGGGGGAGGATGTAGCACCCCTCCATTTTTCTCTTTTGATAAAATAGTGTTCTTCTATGTATGCTTTATTTCTATTAGTACTTTGACTATGATACTTGGTTACTTCTGACTGCTAACTATTAAGCGATGTAAACATTATATTTTGATGTGATGGTATTTTATTTAGATGTTATCGTTATGGCATGTTTTGAATAAGTGTAGCAGATATTTACTTAATGATGCTTATGATTTTGATTATATTGTTGATGTTACACTCGTCAGTTAGAAAGTCTATATTGGTGAAGGGGACAGGATTGTATCACTTGCTTGCGAGCACCCTACGATTCTGGTATTTCCTCTTCACGGTGTGTTCTATTATATCATATATATGCATGTTCAATATACTCTTTGCTCGTAGGTTGATAGGTATAGGACATTGATTCCACCTGATTTCACAGGTTTGAGCATGTCCATTTACCAACGATAATCGATTGGGAGATAGTAGCTAGGTTTTCCATGCCAAGTCATCACCCTAGTCATAGTGTGTCGTCGGGTTGTAGTCGGGTTTAGTTGTTTTACTGTTGTCCATTTCACCTTGGTTTTTATTTAATTTCAAATTATGAAGGTTATTAAATGGCGGGTGTAGTTAAAATGATGATTAAATATATCTGGTTGTAATGTTGAAATGTTAGTTATTTTATTGATTAATTTAATTTAATTAATAAAATAATCTAATCTGGGATTAGATTTAGTTTATTGATTAATTAAGTTAATGGTGATAAATTGAATTAAGTTAGTTGTTTTGGAATTATTGAATATTTAGATTTAAATTTAAAAAAAAATGAAAATATGTTTTAAATTGCACTTTTCGAAAATTAATATGTATTAAAAGAATTTCTTTACAAAATTTTGAATTCTTTTTGTAAAAAGAAATTTTTAAATGCATGAAATTCCATTTGGAAAGCAATTTTGTTTTAAAATTTTAAAAATGAAAATATCTCCAAATTTGCAATAAATTTGGTGGATGGGATATTTTTAGGGGTTTGACTAAATTTGGGGAAACTCTTTGAGAGCAAATACAATTTCATTTTATTTTTAATTTTTAATTTGGTGGGGAAAATATTTGTTGTGGTTTTTCTTTTGGGATTGGAAGAAGCACTTTTGGATTCCTTGGAGAAGTTGGAATCAGAAGAAGGATTCAAGACTCCATTGGCAATCTTTCAAGGTTGGAGAAAAAAACCAAGTTTCTTTCTATGAGTTTTGTTTTCATTTTGAAAGAGTTTTCTAATTTTTATATGCTATTGGAAAATATTTAAATTCTGTTGATTTGCGAGGAAAACCCATGTCAAATTTTATTTCAAAACTTGCAAAAACTCTGTTGAAATCATGGAAAAGAAAACAAAGAAAGAATCAAACCATGGAAAATAGAAAGATGAACAAAAGAAGAAATTTCCATTACAAATTTAGATATTAGAATTTAGGCTTTCAAATTAATTTGCTGTGTAATTTGTTCTGTTAGAAAAATTTGCATAATTTCTCCATAAAACAATGAAAATTTTTATATATAATCTGTATATATATGCATATATATATATATATGTTATATATTCATGTATTGACTTTATGCTGGGATTTTTTTTTTTACCCAAATCTCTTTCTTTGCAAAAAAAATAAAAATAAATGAATATACCTTGTTCTGGAATTTTTATGAGAAAACAGAGCTTAGTTTTCTGTTTTTTTTTCTGTTGAGAAGTTTTTATTAAAAAAATTCTATTAAACAAAAAATAAAATTATGTTGAAAAGGACAGGGGGGGCACTTGCCCCCATAGTCACCCCCCATGGGAGGTGCTGTGGAGGCAGCATTGTTGCCTCCAAGGGCAGCAGCGCTGCCTATACAGTGCACCCCCAAATGGGGGAGGCTGTGTGGGCAGCCTGGCCTCTCCCTTTGGGAGGGGCCCGTAGCCCTTAATGTGTGGCTGTTGTTTTATTTATTATTTATTCTTTTTTAAAAAAAAATTATTAAATATTAGTTATTATATATATATAATATAATATATATATATTACATATAATAATTAAATATTATATATAATATATATTATATGTATATATATTTTATTAATATTTAAATAAAATTTTTAATAATTTATATATATATTTATGTATATATATATTATACATATAATGTGTATATATATATAATGTATATATATATTATGTATTTTTAAATAATTTAATTGGTTGTTTTTAAATATAAATATTTAAATAATAATTATATATTTAAATATATATATATATATAAATTTGTATATACATTAAGTATATACTTTACATATATATTTAATATATATGTGTATTTAAATATAGTTAATTTTAAGGTGATTATTTCATTATCGTAGTTGAAATAAAAATTGTTTTTTTTAATCAAATGATTTTCTCTAGCAAGTTGATTTGATTATTTTGTGTAATTAGAGAAATAGGGAGATAAAGTATTAGTTTAAATTCTTTGATATTACAATTGTAATTTCAGTTACCCTGGAGTAGTTGCAATCAATTTTAATTATTTGTACTTGATTATAAAAAATATGTCATTGTTTGGCTTGGATTTAGGAAATCCTAAAGTAGGTGATTAATCATCAAATTGCCTTTCTTTATGTAACCCCCTCTTTCATGTTGATAGGAAAATAGAGTAAATATTCTTAAGTCTTCCAGATTTAGTTGTCTTTTGATTTTGAGGGTTCTCATAATGTGTTAGTCAACCTTTGTTTTGCCTTGGATAGTGCATCTAAATGTATCTAGTAATGTGCCCGGTTATCAGGAATGGGATGTGTAGACTTTATGTCATGTATAGGGAGTCATTCTCCTTAGGTCGCACTTGTGTACTCTTGGGTGTGGAGTTATTCCATATGTTGTCTTAGAGAAGTGGCTTGCAATGAGGGCCGACACACAAAGTGGTGTCAGGGTAACTCTTTGCAAGTTAGTTAATTCAATGATAACATAAATAAACTTATTAGAGTTTAGGTTGCATCAAACACTTAACAAGATTAATTTTTCCTCACTCATGGAAACAAGAGCTTGTATAGACTTGGGATGAGACGAGAAGGCCTAGAATGGCAAGATCGTTGTCTCATCTCTACGAGAGATAACTCATTTTGCATTGGTTTGCATGAGGGGTCGGGAGTCGTTAGAGGTTTCCAGGATATCTCAAGGTGGGGGTCGGAACCTAGGAAGACTTACCAGGATATCCCATGTGACATTGTGATGACACTTCTCTTAAGTCAACAATATGTTTGTATCAGTGATGCAATTGATTATTTAACTCTGGAAGCATTGTAACCTTTATGTTATGTGATGTGGTACTTGTATTTAATTCAGTTCAGTTTTGAGTAGCCTGTGTCTAGAGGTAGATGGTCTTGCCTAGGAATCCTTGTTACTATTTCCTAGCACGAGGGGTGAGCCTTCGGGTATCACATGGTTGGGTGGAACATGCACCTTAATCTGTTGGGTCATCTTCTTGTTCGTGTGGACGGTATTTCTAGTTGGAGAGCTTGTGGGATCCTGTACTTTTATGCTTGATTCTTTTCAGTTATTATTGTAATTTATTACCCCTCTTGTATCGAGGTGGAAGATGTAATTTGTAACCTTGTTTATTAGAATTACCTCATTCGGGGAATGAGTGTTGTAATCATATTGTAAATTATATGATTGGAAACATGTGGTATCTCTTATGCCTTTGATGTAATTTTATCATGTATGGAATAGATGTGTATTTAATTTGTTAAGTAATTACATGTTATGGTTTTAATTCATGTTTCTTGTTTGGGTTTAAGTAAACTCAGTCTCGTAACCTTAGGGGTTGTTGGCAATGGGTAGTGAACTTGCATGTTTTTTTTTCTTGAAAAAATAAAAATTGTTGCATTTAAGTAGTTATTTGCAACTTCCCCTAGGGTTGCGTGGTGGGGCATTACACGACATGTTTTTAGGAGTAACAATCATCCCTTTAGAATTTTTGAGAATTTGATATAGGAGCATCCATGTACCAGCAATTTTGCATCCCTAAAATTAATTATTTTATTTATGTTCAGTAGATTAATATTTTAGGTGGAATAATATTTATTGTAGATGAAATGATGTCAATTATTCTCCAAAATAAGTTGACAAGTTGTAGTGTGCATTTTGATGAGTTTCATGTCATTTCAGTGGCATTTGTTTATTATGACACCCCCCATTTTGTTATGTTTTTCTTGATAGCTCAGATACTTTGTTAGACCTTATTTTATGTTATGGTTGTTCTATCGCTAACAGTGGAGCGATGATAGACTATATGGATGTGATGATAACTTATATGCATGGTGATTATGTTTAATATGCTTTGTGTTTGCATAGATGCTTAGTTGTGATGGCATTGCTATATATCCTTATTGTAGTTTAATTGATATATTATCTCATCATTTGATATGGCATTTTATTGGTGAAGAGAATGATATTGCATCACTCGCTTGCGAGTGCCCTGTGATTTCCGTGATTCTCTCTTCACGGTGTGTATGAATTATTATCTGTATACATGTACGAATTTTGCTTTTGTTGTAGGTTTGCAGGTACAGGATAATAGCTTCACCTGGTTTAACAGGTCTGAGCATGTCCACTACTCAATAGTAATGATTGGGGGATAGTAATGGGCTACCTAGTCAAACCATTACCTTAGCACAATGTGTCGTTAGTCCGTATGTTGGTCACATTCCTTGTCCATGTTGTTCTTGGTATTTCATTATTGTGCAAGTTTAGTTTTGAGGATTAAAATGTGTGTTTGATTAAGTAATTAATTTATGGTATTATTGATGTGAAAACTTTAGAACAAATAAATAAATTAATTTAATTTAGATAGGTTATTAAGTAATTTTAATTATTTAATTAAATGGGAATTAAATAAATAAGATTATTTAAATTTGTTGAAATACATAAATTGTTAATTTTTAAATGCATGTGGTTGGAAAATATTTGTGGTGTTAACTGTAAGTTAGAAGTTTGTTATCTAGTTGTTGGAAATTGATTCTTAGAGGAAAAAATTAGAAAAAGGAAATGAAGTTGTTTTCACGGGAAGGAATTGTTTGTTGGAAAAATTGTGAGGAAATTGTGGATCTGTCTGAGTTTTATTTTAGAATCTTGTTGTAGAATTCTTAGCTGTGGTTTATTATGTGTTTTGGAAAGTGGAAATTTTACTGGAGGAAGCTTTGGCAACATTGGAAATTTGAAGTTGCAGAGAAGATTGGAAACAATTCTCAAGGCAACAGTTCTTCTGGAATAGGTTCCTTTATTGTTTTTGTGAATTTTGAATTGAATGAGTTGTTTATATTACTGTAATGCAAATTGGAAAAGTTTAGAAATAAATTTTCATTACTGTAGAAGCTTTTGGTTTTTTTTTTAAATAATTGTCATGAAAATGGAAGAACCTCTGTAGAAGAACATTTTTAGATCCTTTGTGTAAATTTATTGCCCAACTTGAACCATTGTTTGGATTAATTTATATATAAATATATATATATATATATACATATATATTAAATTATATATGTACATATACATATATATATTATATATAAATATTTGATTTTATTTAAAACACTGTGATTTTCCTGAAGGAAAATTTTAAATTAGAATGAAATTGAAAATTGTCGTACGACGAATTCGTGTGAATTATTGTTTAATCAATGGAAAAGTTTTTTTGGGAGGGGAGGTGTTTGCTATCCCTGGCGCCAAATCCCCTTAGAGGGAGGGCCAGCGTTGTGAGGCAATCGGTGCTGCTCTTGCCATGCCCATGCCTCCCCTATAAGGGGTAGGCTGTACAGAATGCGGCGGCTGTATTCATACAGTCCGTAGATTATAAATTGTGCCCTCTGTGAATTCCATTACTTTGTAATTTGGTAATTAATATATATTATATTTATAATATATATATTATATGTAATATATATATATTATTTTTATATATATATTATTCATATATATATGTTATATGTAATATATATTATAAATATTTATATTATTTGTAATATTTTGTCATTTATGACCAATGAAAATAATTTTGTGAGGAAATGAATTTGTGGTACATAAAATAAATGAGGTTCTTTTATTAATTGATTTATTAATTAAATAATATATTTATATGTATATATATATAATTACATGTAATTATATATATACATATTAAATATATTTATTTAATGTTTGAATTATACAATAAATATTTGCAAGCACGATTAATTAAATTGAAATGATCAATTATTTTATTGATGAATTTGAGTTAATCTTATGAGTAGTTATAAACCGAAAGTAATCATTTAGTTTAAATTCATTTTTGGCCTATAAATAGGAATTGTGCTTAAATGGTGTAATTTAGATATGTGATATTGATTGTTTTGGATTTAGTAAATCCGAATAGTAGTGCTTTTAATACCTGAGATTTTCTATTTTAATTTCTAGTGTTTATGTAATTGGGCACGGTGGGGAATATTTGTTGTAGAGTAAATATAAGTCTTCCACATTATAATTGTGATAGTGTTATTTGTGTTAGTCGCCTTGAGATTTCCTTGGGTAGTGCATGTAGTTGGATTCAGTATTGGACATCCGTAGGGATGTGTTATCTCTTTTGTTGTGTTATTATCAGTTCGTGCACTGTCTACCCTTGGGTGTGGAATGCGTTATTGTGTTGTCGATAGGGGAGTGGCTTTCAATGGGGATCGGGACACAAAGTGGTCCCAGGATAACTCGTGTGGAATTTAGTGTAATCAATGGAAATTAAAAAACCTACTTTAGGGGAATGGGTAGTTAACATATTTAACTTGGTAATTAGCCTCACTCATTGGCTCAAGGGCTTGTGTGAGACTTGAGATGAGTCGAGAAGGCCTGGAATGGCAAGATCGTTATCTTGTCTTCTCAGAAGATAATCGATTTAGCACTAGTGTGCATGTGGGGCTAGAGTTTGTAAGAGGTTACCAAGATAACCCAAGATGGGGGACGGGACCTAGAAAGATCTCCTTAGGATAACCAATGCAACCTTTGTGATGACACTCCTCCTATGACAGCAGTCGCTTGTTTTGTATAGTGGTTGTTCTTGATTCTGTGATTCTGGAAGCAATGTAACCCTATGTTTGTATTTATTAGTACAGTGTGGTTTTGTACTTTTCCTGTGTTTAGAGGTAGTCATTTGTCTTGGTTACCTGTTATTATCTCCTAGCATGGGGGTTGGCCCTACGGGTACCATATGGCTGGGTCGCGTGCACCTTACACTGTTGAGATTCTCTTCCTATTTGTGATAGCGAGGTCTTCTTGTTCAAGGAGCTTGTGTAGTTCTATGGATTTGTACTTCTCTTTCTCATTGTAACTATGGACACTATGTAATTTTAATCCTCATTTGTATCAAGGAGAACCCTTGTGATGTAATTGTAACATTATGTATGATTTATTTATCATTGAATTAAATGGTGTATATATGGTTTATATGGTGTTGTATCTGTGGAAATATGCTCATTACATTTCTATGTGTTAGGCTTATTTTTCAATGGATTACTGCTTTGTTATATGTTGTTATCATGAGTTAATTCCATGTACTATGTTTTAGAATAATTTTGTAAGTTTGGAATTTCACATGTAGATGAGTTGTGTGGCCTAGAGGATGTATGTGTTAGAGTAGTTACTTCACTCCTCATTGTTACTTATTTTTAAGAAAAAAAAATAGTTGTGCTTCCGCAATGTTGCATCACCCTCTAGGTTTTGGGATGAGGTTTTACAGTTGTTACTTCACTCCTCATTGTCACTTCTTTTTAAGAAAAAAAATAGTTCTGCTTCCACAGTGTTGCATCATCCTCTAGGTTGTGGGATAGGTATTTGTGCTTCCGTAGTGTTGCATCATCCTCTAGGCCGCATGACGGGGTTTTACACTAGTGTAAAACCCCGTCTTGCAACCTAGAGGATGATGCAACACTGTAGAAGCACAACTAATTTTTGTTTTCTTAAAAAGAAGTAACAATGACGAGTGAAGTAACTACTCTAACACATACATCCTCTAGGCCATGCAACGTGTCTACATGTGAAATTCCAAACTTACAAAATTATTCTAAAACATAGTACATGGAATTAACTCATGATAACAACATACAACAAAGCAGTAATCCATTGCAAAATAAGTTTAACATATAGAAATGTAATGAGCATATTTCAATAGATACAACACCATATAAACCATATATACACCATTTAATCTAATGTTAAATAAATCATACATAATGTTACAATTACATCACAAGGAGTATCCTTGATACAAATGAGGATTACAATTACATAGTGTCCACAGTTACAATAAGAAAGAGAAGTACAATCCATAGAACCACATGAGCTCCTTGAACAAGAAGACCTCGCCATCACGAATAGGAAGATAATCTCAACAATGTAAGGTGCACACCACCTAGCCATATGGTACCCATAGGGCCAAACCCCTTGCTAGGAGATAGTAACAGGTAACCGAGACAATCGACTACCTCTAAACATAGGCAAAGTACAAAACCACACTGTACTAGTAAATAAAAACATAGGGTTACATTTCTTCTAGAATCACAGAATCAAGAACAACCACTATACAAAACAAGCAACTATTGTCATAAGAGGAGTGTCATCACAAAGGTTGCATTGGTTATCCTAAGGAGATCTTCCTAGGTCCCGACTCCCATATTGGGTTATCCTGGTAACCTCTTACGAACTCCGGCCCCACATGCACACCAGTGTAGAATCAATTATCTTTTGAGAAGACAAGATAATGATCTTGCCATCCCAGGCCTTCCCGACTCATCTCAAGTCTAACACAAGCCCTTGAGCCAATGAGCGAGGCTAATTACCAAGTTAAATATGTTAACTACCCATTCCACTAAAGTAGGTTATTTAATTTCCACTAACTACACTGACTTCCACACGAGTTATCCTAGGACCACTTTTTTCCCCAGCCCCCGTTGAAAGCCACTCCCCTATCGACAACACAATAACTCATTCCACACCCAAGGGTAGATAGTGCACAAACTGATAATAATACAACATAAGAGATAACACATCCCTACGAATGTCCAATATTGAATCCAACTACATGCACTACCCAAGGAAATTTCAAGGTGACTAATAGAAATAACAACCCAGTCACAATTATAATCTGGAAGACTTATGTTTTCTCTACAACAAATATTCCCCACCGTGCCCAATTACATAAACACTAGAAATTAAAATAAACAATCTCAGGTAATTTATTCAAATTTCCTAAATCCAAAATAATCAATATCACATATCTAAATTACAACATTTAAACATAATTCCTATTTATAGGCCAACAATGAATTTAAAGTAAATGATTACTTTCAGTTCACATTTACTCATAAGATTAACTCAAATTCATCAATAAAATAATCAATCATTTCAATTTAATTAATTGTGTTGGCAAATATTTATTGTATACTTCAAACATTAAATAAATATATTTAATACATATATATATATATAATTAAATGTAATTATATATTTACATATAAATATATTATTTAATTATTAAAACAATTGTATATTAAAAGAACCACATTTATTTAATACCACAAATTCATTTCCTCACAAAATTATTTTCATTGATCATAAATGACAAAATATTACAAATAATATAAATAAATATATAATATATATTACATATAACATATATATATAATATATATATATATATATTACATATAATATATATAATATAAATATAATATATATTAATTGCCAAATTACAAAGTAACGAAATTCACAGAGGGGACGATTTATAATCTGCGGACTGTATGAATACAGTTGTTGTGTTCTGTATAGACTACCCCTTTCAAGGGAGGTGTGGGAATGGCAGGAGCAGTGCCGACCCTCCCTCTAGGGGAGTCGGCATTGGGGATAGCCAACACTTCAACTCCCAACAAAACTTTTCCAATGTTTACACAATAATTCACACGAATTCGTCGTACGGTGATTTTCAATTTCATTCTAATTTAAAAAATTTCCTTCAGGAAAATCATAGTGTTTTAAATAAAATAATATATATATATATGTATATGTACATAGGTATTTTAATATATATGTATATATATATATTTATATAAATTAATCCAAGCAATGGTTCAAGTTGGGCAATAAATTTTCACAAAGAAGTTTTCTACAAGAAAGCTCAAAGATTTCCTTTTCTCAGACAATTAAAAGAAATAGGGAAAACAAAACAAAATGATGATTTTCTACAGAGATCTATAATTTCCTTTCGTATAACTCTATTTCAAATGATCAATTTACACAGAGGATCTAAAAATGTTCTTCTATAGAGGTTCTTCCATTTTCATGGCAATTATTTAAAAAAAAACCAAAAGCTTTTATAGTAATGAAAATTTCTTTCTAAACTTTTCTAATTTGCATTACAGTAATATAAACAACTCATTCAATTCAAAATTCACAAAAACAATAAACGAACATGTTCTAGAAGAACTGTTGCCTCGAGAATTGTTGTTGAGCTTCTCTGTAACTTCAAATTGTCAATGTTGCCAAGCTTCCTCCAGTAAAATTGCCACTTTCCATAACACACAATAAACCACAGCCAAGAATTCTACAACAAGATTCTAAAATAAAACTCAGACAGATCCACAATTTCCTCACAATTTTTCCAACAAACAAATCTTTCCCGTGAAAACAACTTCCTTTCCTTTTTCCAATTTTTTCGTCTGAGAATCAATTTCTAACAATTAGATAACAAACTTCTAACTTACAGTTAACACCACAAAATATATTTTCCCTCAACTACCATAGATACTTTCCAACCACATGCATTTTAAAAATTAACAATTTATATATTTCAACAAATTTAAATAATCTTATTTATTTAATTCCCATTTAATTAAATAATTAAAATTACTTAATAACATATCTAAATTAAATTTATTTATTTATTTGTTCTAAAGTTTTCACATCAATAATACCATAAATTAAATACTTAATCAAACACACATTTTAATCCTCAAAATTAAACTTGCACAATAATAAAATACCAAGTATAGCATGGACAAGGAACATGACCAACATATGGATTGACGACACACTGTGCTAAGGTAATGGTTTGACTAAGTAGCCCGTTACTATCTCCCAATCATTACTATTGAGTAGTGGACACGCTCAGCCCTATGAAACCAGGTGAAGTCATTGTCATGTACCTGTAAACCTACAACAAAAGAAAAAGTCGTACATGTATACAAATAATAATTCATACACACCGTGAAGAGAGAATCGCAGAAATCACAGTGCACTCGCAAGCGAGTGATGCAATACCATTCTCTTCACCAATACAATGTCACATCAATTGACGAGATAATATATCAATTAAACCACAATAAGCATATATAGCAATGTCATCACAACTAAGCATCTATGCAAACATAAAGCATATTCAACATAATCACCATGCATATAATGTATCATCACATCCATATAGTCTATTATCACTCCACTATCAGTGATAGAACAACCATAACATAAAATAAGGTCTAACAAAGTATCTGAGCTATCCAGAAAAACATAACAAAACAGAGGGGTGTCACATCCTCCCCCCTAGGACCAAGTTTACTCCTGGAAGCCTGCGAACAAGTAAGGGTAGAGCTCCCTCATCCTAGTAGCATCTTCCCATGTAGCAGAAGTGTTATCTCTAGGATCCCACTAGACCCTCACCTGCTCAATATCTCGACCCCTGAGGGCGATTCTCTTGTGCTGGGTAATGGCCACAGGCTCCAAAGCTATCTTTCTATCCTCTACCTGTAAAGCAATCCAATCAAGGATATGAGAAATGTCCAGATGATAAGGTCTAAGTACAGAAACATGGAACACATCGTGGATGCTTGAGAGACTGGACGGTAAAGTAAGGCAGTAAGCAACTGGCCCAATCTTCTCCAGAATATCAAAAGGCCCGACAAAATGAGGTGCAAGCTTAGAACCCTTTCCATAACAGATTGGACTATTTCTTCGTTGCACTCACAAGAAAACTTGGTCACCTACAACAAACTAGCAATCCACACAGTGTGCATCCACGTACTTCTTCTGCCTATCCTGTGCAACTACTAAATGCTCTTTGATCAGAACCACCTTTTCCTCCATATCTTGAAGCATATCAGCACCCAATAAAATCCTATCCTCCAACCTTTCCCAACTTAATGGAGTCTGACACGGCCATCCATAGAAGGCCTGAATAGGTGCCATACCAATAGAACTCTGAAACCTGTTGTTATAAGAAAACTCTACCAGATAGAGATAATCCTCCCATCGTGTTTGTTGGTCCATGACATACATGCGAAGCATATCTTCAAGAATTTGATTGACCCTCTCAGTCTTTCCATCTGTCTCAGGGTGATACACTGAACTGAAGTTCAATTGTGTCCCCATAGAATGTTGTAATTATGTCCAAAGAGCCAAAGTAAACATAGGATCCTTGTCAAAAATAATCTAACACAGAATACCATGCAACCTCACAATGTCCTCCATGAACACTCTAGCAATTGACGAAGCGTTATAGGAGGAATAGATAGGTGAGAAGTGTGCCACCTTCGTCAACCTATCTTACGTCACCATAATTGCATCATGTCATCGCAAAGAGTTGGGTAAACAAACAATGAAATCTAATGAAATAATGTCCCATTTCCACTCAGGACCCAAATGAGGTCATAGAAGACCAGCTGGATGTTGGTGTTCAGCCTTAACTCGCTGACACTCCAAACACTGTGATACATAATCGGCTATATCCCAATTCATACCTACCCAGAAATAAAGTGATCACAGATCAACATACATCTTCTTCACTCCAGGGTGAGCTGAGTAAGGTGTCCAATGTGCCTCTATCAAAATCAATGTACAAAGCCCTTCTGAAGATGGAACAAATATACGTCCCATGTATCTCAATAACCCATCTATCTCCAAAGAATATCCTAAGTACCTGCCATCCAAAGTCCTGCCTGACTCAATCTCAGACCTTACCTCCTAGTACCAACTATCTGTAGGAAGTGCAGCAAGAATTTGACTCCTCAAATCTATAGTGAGAGTCATCTCAGATAGTTCGTTCCTCCATCTACTGAGAGCATTGGCCACAATGTTCTCCTTCCCCTAGATGTACTTCACCTCAAAATCATACTCACAAAGGAACTCCATCCATCACCTTTGCCTAGTATTAAGGTTAGGTTGTGTGAAGATGTATTGTACACTTCGATGGTCACTATGTAACTCAAAACGGTGCCCCAATAGAAAATGCATCGATCGAGTCAAAGCATGTACTACTGTAGCTAACACAAGATCATGCGTAGGGTAGTTCAACTCATGATCCTTGAGCTTGCATGAATCGTATGCAATGACTCGACCTTCCTGCATCAATACCACTCCTAACCCCTCTAAAGATGCATCTGCACAAATAACAAAGTATCTTGTAGGATCTGGTAATGCAAGGATCGGTGTGCTAGTCAACCTCTCCTTCAATGTATGAAATGTAGCCTCACTCTGCTCTGACCAATCGAACTTCTTCCCTTTCCTCTGAAGAGAAGTAATAGGGTGTCCTACCCTAGAAAAGTCTTGAACAAAATTCCTATAGTAACCTGCTAGCCCCATAAAGCTATGTATCTCTACCACATTCATGGGTGTAGGCCAATCCATGATTTCTTGGATCTTTGCAAGATCCACTGCAATACCTTATCTTGATATAACATGACCAAGGTACTTGACCTTAGTTTTGAAGAACTCACATTTGGACAAGTTGGAATATAACTTATTATCCCTTAGACACAGCAATACCTACGTCAAATGTTCTTCATGCTCCTCAATAGTCCTAGAATAAATCAAAATGTCATCAAGAAATACCACTACAAACCTATCTAGGTACGTGCAAAAAACTCCATGCATTAGGCTAATGAATACTGATGGCACATTCGTCAACCTGAATGATACCACTGTAAACTCATAGAGACTATATCATGTGCGAAACGTCATCTTATGAATATCAGACTCCATAATCTGTAACTGATGGTATCCAGACTTAAGATCGATCTTAGAAAAGACTGTAGCACCTTTGACCTGATCAAACAAGTCATCGATCCTAGGTAGAGGATATCGGTTCCTGATGGTGACCTTATTTAACTGTCAGTAATCTATGCATAGACGAAGAGAACCATCCTGCTTCTTCACAAATATCACCGATGCTCCCCAAGGTGAGACACTAGGGTGGATGAAACCCTTGTCCAACACTCCTTAAGCTACAAGTGAAGCTCTTTAAGCTCTTGAGTCATCATACAGTATGGGGCTCGTGAAATGGGTTTAGAACAAAGTACAAGATCAACCTTGAAGTCTATGTCACGCTGAGGTGGCATCCCTTGAATATCATCTGGAAAAGCATCTGCATACTATTGAAATATGGGCTGGCTATCAATGGAAAACTTCTCCTATCTATCCCCCATCTCCAAATCATCCACTATAATAGCAAATAACTGGCACCCTTGTCGAACACACCTTCTCAGCTACATAGTTGATATCATTCTCATAGATATAGGCCTCCGAACCCCTACTAACTCAACCTCATTGCCAAATGCATCAGTGCATAGTATCGACTTGCATCAACAATCAATCATGACCATATAAGCATTGAGCCAATCCATCCCTAGCACTATGTCATAAGAACCTAATGGTATCACACAGAGATATATAGTGGTGTGGAAAGAACCAATCTCCAGGCTACAATCTAGTACATAGGAATGTACAACAACTCTAGCACCAGATGCTAACTCAACTTGCCACTTACCCTCTTGCCTTACTGCTCCTAGTCTATCATGTGCCACGATGGGTGATGAACTAAATGAATTGGAGGCTCTTGAATCAAATAATATGGTAATACTGTTACCCAACAACATACCTGTAGTCTCCACCACTATACTTTGGTGGTCATCCTAGCGGTTACCAACTACAACAAATACACGATGTCCTCTGCCTGCATCACCAATAATCGACTCTAATGCCACTGGCATTTGTGTATATCCTAATGTGCCCTTATTGGGACACTGTCGAGCTATGTGACCTTGTTGGCCACAAGAAAAACACCCAGTACCCCTACCAAAACCTCTACCTCCAGAAGGTGCACTGGACTGTTGTACACTATCCCTAAAGTAGACTGAGTACTCTGTGTTGGCTATGCATTACTGAAGCATTTGACACACCTCCAATTCCAATCACCCCTTGTATGATATCTATCATTCTATCTAGGTGGAAAATCCTTTCATTTTCCCTGTGAGTTCTGGTACTATCCACTCTGTGCTGGTGTCTGTTGTGTGCTAGGTGGCCTAGCTCCTTGAGGCTGTCCACTACGTGCACTAGGCCCTACAGCTGAAGTACTACCCATCTGCACTCCTACATGGCCACCCAATGCCATTGCCAAATTTTCCTCAATAAGACTAGCCTTATCTATTGCCACTTCCATAGTCTTGTGTTAAAAAACTCGCACACCTCCACTAATTCAGGCATTTAAGCCCCTAAGAAAGTGCTACACCAACATGCCCTCATCGTCTCCAATGCCTGCGTACTGTTTGAGCTCGTAAAAATGATGCTCATAATTTTCCACTGACATAGTCATCTGTCGTAGAGTATGGAACTCATCACCACGACACTGTTGCCAATGATCAGACAGAAATCTGGTGCGAAACCTCTCTAAAAACATCTCCCAAGATACAGTATCAATATCATTATGGAACTTTTGCTCCTGCAATCTCTACCATGTGGAAGAAAATACTCTCAGGTGCATAATCACACATATGGCTCTAGTGTTGCCACCATACGGGTGCATAGCAAAGCATCTGTTCATGTCAATCAGCCAGGTCTCAGCCTCTAAACTGCTACCTGATCCATCAAATATGGGTGGTCGAGCTCTAAGTAAATCTCTCATGTGTGCAGCTACCACTGCCTTTGACTGAGCTAGTACATCTCTCTCTAACAACAATATTCTCTACTTCCTACCTCGGTCCAAGATGGGCAAGAGTATCCTCTAGCAATTGACACAACTGAGCGCCCTCGACCCTTGGTGGATCCAGATACTGAATACCACCTCCCAGAATGTTTTGGGAAGCCTGTTGTTCCTCACGGTTAGAATCATGAGAAAAATGTAGAGGTGAGTTTTGTTGGCTACCTCCATGTGTGCCTCTATGAAAACGACCATGGCCTCGACCTCTCCTAGGTGGCATGATCCTACACAAACACACCAAGGTGTAAGACAATATATGCAACTTAAATCCTACATAAACAACTTAATGGTTTCCAAATTAACCCAAAGTTCCTAATGCTTAAACCTAGGGTCTGATACCAAGTGTAAAACCCCATCCTTTAACCTAGAGGACGATGCAACACTGTAGAAGCACAACTAATTTTTTTTCTTAAGAAGAAGTAACAATGACAAGTGAAGTAACTACTCTAACACATACATCCTCTAGGCCACACAATGTGTCTACATGTGAAATTCCAAACTTACAAAATTATTCTAAACCATAATACATGGAATTAACTCATGATAACAACATACAACAAAGCAGTAATCCATTGCAAAATAAGTCTAACACATAGAAATGTAATGAGCATATTTCCACAGATACAACACCATATAAACCATATATACACCATTTAATCCAATGAAAAATAAATCATACATAATGTTACAATTACATCACAAGGGTTCTCCTTGATACAAATGAGGATTACAATTACATAGTGTCCACAGTTACAATGAGAAAGAGAAGTACAAATCCATAGAACCACATGAGCTCCTCAAACAAGAAGACCTCGCCATCATGAACATGAAGAGAATCTCAACAGTGTAAGGTGCACACCACCTAGCCATATGGTACCCGTAGGGCCAACCCCCATGCTAGGAGATAGTAACAGGTAACCAAGACAACCGACTACCTCTAAAAATAGGAAAAGTACAAAACCACATTGTACCAGTAAATACAAACATAGGGTTACATTGCTTTGAAAATCATAGAATCAAAAACAACCACTGTACAAAACAAATGACTATTGTCATAGGAGTGTCATCACAAAGGTTTCATTGGTTATCCTAAGGAGATCTTCCTAGGTCCCAGCCCCCATCTTGGGTTATCCTAGTAACCTCTTACGAACTTCGGCCTCACATGCACACCAATGCGGAATCGATTATCTTTTGAGTAGACAAGATAACGATCTTTCCATTCCAGGCCTTCCTGACTCATCTCAAGTCTAACACAAGCCCTTGAGCCAATGAGCGAGGCTAATTACCAAGTAAAATATGTTAACTACCCATTCTCCTAAAGTAGGTTATTTAATTTCCACTAATTACATTGACTTCCACATGAGTTATCTTGGGACCACTTTGTGTCCCGACCCTCATTGAAAGCCACTCCCCTATCGACAACACAATAACTCATTCCACACCCAAGGGTAGATAGTGCACAAACTGATAATAACACAACACAAGAGATAACACATCCCTGCGGATGTCCAATACTGAATCTAGCTACATGCACTACCTAAGGAAATCTTAAGGCGACTAACAAAAATAACAAACCTATCACAATTATAATCTAGAAGACTTATATTTTCTCTACAACAAATATTCCCCACCATGCCCATTTACATAAACACTAGAAATTAAAATAAACAATCTTAGGTAATTAAAAGAACTACTATTCGGATTTCCTAAATCCAAAACAATCAATATCACATATATACATTACACCATTTAAACATAATTCCTATTTATAGGCCAACAATGAATTTAAAACTAAATGATTACTTTCAGTTCACAACTACTCGTAAGATTAACTCAAATTCATCAATAAAATAATCAATCATTTCAATTTAATTAATCATGCTTGCAAATATTTATTGTATAATTGAAACATTAAATAAATATATTTAATACGCATATAAATAATTAAATGTAATTATATATTTACATATAAATATATTATTTCATTATTAAATCAATTGTATATTAAAAGAACCACATTTATTTAATACCACAAATTCATTTCGTCATAGAATTATTTTCGTTGATCATAAATGACAGAAGATTACAAATAATATAAATATATATAATATATATATTATAAATATAATATATACTAATTGCCAAATTACAAAGTAATGGAATTCATAGAGGGCATGATTTATAATCCACAGACTGTATGAATACAGCCGCCACATTTTGTATAGCCTACCCCTTACAAGGGAGGCGTGGGCATGGCAGGATCGATGTTGACTGCCTCACAACACTGGCCCTCCCTCTAAGGGGAGTCGGCGCTGGGGATAGCCAGCACTTCCCCTCCGAACAAAACTTTCCCAATGTTTAAACAATAATTCACACGAATTCGTTGTATGGTGATTTTCAATTTTATTCTAATTTAAAAATCTTTCTTCAAGAAAATCGCAATGTTTTAAATAAAATCAAATATTTATATATATAATATATATATGTATATGTACATATATATTTTAATATATATGTATATATATATATATATTTATATATAAATTAATCCAAGCAATGGTTCAAGTTGGGCAATAAATTAATTAAATATTTATATATAATATATATGTATATGTACATATATATTTTAATATATATGTATATATATATATATATTTATATATTTATATATTTTAATATATATGTATATCTATATATATTTTAATATATATGTATATATATATTTATATGTATATATATATATTTATATTTATATTTTAATTTCCTCCATAAAATTGCCACTTTCCAAAACACACAATAAACCACAGCCAAGAATTCTACAACAAGATTCTAAAATAAAACTCAAACAGATCCACAATTTCCTCACAATTTTTCCAACAAACAAATCCTTCTCATGAAAACAACTTCCTTTCTTTTTTGTAATTTTTTCCTCTGAGAATTAATTTCCAACAACTAGACAACAAACTTCTAATTTATAGTTATTGCCACAAAATATCTTTTCCCTTAATCACCACATATATTTTCCAACCACATGCATTTAAAAATTGTTGGTGTAATTAAATGTCTTGCACCTTGTCCTAGGTCATAATTACACCTTAGTTAAGTTTACTTAGGGACCACATAGGAGGTTGTTGGAGATTTTCCACTTTTTGTGGACTTGACATGTCATTACTTTATCACTTCCACCTTTTGTGGACACATCATGTGATTATCTCTCCACCTTTTGTGCAGTGATAGGTTTTCCTAGTTGTCTCATGTCATAAGATTACGACACTTGTCATAATCTTATGCCCTTCTATGTTCTCACCTTGGCTATATAACCAAGGGGTCTCTCTCATTGTAATTAATTATAATCATCTCATATCAATGACATTGAATACAATTTATTCTTGTCATATTCATCTCTCTTTTTGTGCTTTCCATTTGGTCCATAGATCTTGGTAGCCATAGCCAATTCTAACATGGTATCAGAGCGGGTTGGGTGCCATTGGAGAGTCTTTTTTTGAAGAGAGGTTCCAGATCTGAGAAGGTTCCATTTTAGGATCTTTGTTTCAGGTTCATATCAGAGCTTGCTGGTACAAATCTGAGCTCACCATTGCGTCCGAAAGGTTCGAGAAAGTCAATTTTTCCTTTTGTTTCATCCAAATCGGAGATACGAGGCCAAATCTAGGAGGGTTTGAAGCTGAAGAGTGGTTGCCAGATCCAGAAGGTAGCTACAATTTTGGAGCATTTTGGGTCAAATCCAACCCTACCATTGCATCCAGAAGGGCCAAAAACCCTAAGATCGACTGTCAATTCATCTGATTTGGAGCAAGTCATCCAGTGAGGCAAAAAAATTTTGCCCCAAGAGCCGTACGGCCCCCAGGTCGTCATTATTGCGTCAGTGGTACGATTTTTAAATATATATATATATATTTATTATATATTTCTTTCGAATTTTTTTTTGAAAAATCAAAAATTCATAAAGTTTTTTTTAGAAAATATTCGAAAGTTTTTATTTTATAAAAATTCAAAAAAAATTTAAAAAAATCGTACATTCTGCGGACTGTATAGTCCATAGACGTACCCTGTCCCCTCGTCGGTACCAGGCCGCTCACACATTTCCATGTGGTGGGCCCTCTCGTCTACTGGTGGCCTATTTCCAATAATCGGCGGCAAGATTGAAAAATCCGGCATATGCATTGAATATTCAGGCAGATCTCAAAGATTTTGGCACGGTATTTGTAGTTGCGACGTTCGGTAAGACGTCAATTTTTTTGCCACTCTGCGCAGAATATTCGGTGGCCTAGAGAGCATATTCTTTTTTGACGGCCCCGAGGACGTCAAATTTAACACAGTGGATTTCTAACGTCAGCAATATGTTAGCACAGTTTTGAAATTTTTGTACCCCTCTCCAATTGCATTTTCATTTTTGCAGTCGAACTTTGAAGCTCAATATCTCGCTCATTTTAAGTCCTTTTTTGAGCAATTTTTTTTATTTGGGCTAGAATTTCGTGCTCTACACACTGGTGCAATTAGTTTTTGGTTTTGGTGCCTGGTTTTTCCAGAAATTACAGATTCTCACAGGTGTTGCTGCTTCGTCCTCATTTTGGGAACTTCAGGAGCTCATATCTTGCTCCTATGGTAACATTTTTCAGTGCAATTTTTTTTGAAAGTGCATGATTTTTTATGTACTTCTCAGTGGTAGGATCAGATTGATCTCATTGTATACTAAAATTTTTACTTGATACTGTGGCCTATTTTGGCATTTGTAAGCACCAAGATCAAAGACCACTTTGCTGTTTTTGGCAAGTGGCAATTGTAAACACACTACTGATAAAGTGCCAAATCAGATATTGCTTGGGGGGTTCTTTGATTGAGTGAATTTGGGGGGGATTCTTCTTGTGGTTGTGGTTGCATTCCTCTTGATTTGTGTTCTTGTTTCATCATGGATCCATCTACAATTCCACTTCTAACACCTTACAACTATCCTAAATGGAAATTTGAAATGAACAAATTGCTAAGAGTAAAAAGATTATATAGGATAGTTCATGGGCTTGATGGTGAACCACAAAATGATGAAGTTAAAAAGAATAAGTGGTTGAATAATTGTGAAGAAGCCATTGGCTATTTGTGCTTGTATGTCTCTCCTGAGTTGTTGTTTCACATTGAGCAGTTGGATACACCTATGGCTATGTGGACTACATTGTCAGAATTATTTAGGAAAATAGATGAAATTCAGGGACATTTGTTGGAGAATGAATTAATCAGTCTCAATCCATGTAATTTTGACAAAATACAAGACTTCATTACCAAATTCAAGTCACTAAGAACACAATTGAAGAATTTTAAAATTGAGAAATCAGATACACAATTGATCTTAAGTGTTCTTTCAAAGCTAGGACCTGAATATTAAGTGTTTGTGTCTACTTTCTACGCTACAAAGAATGCCTTTGGGAATGAGTTTAAGATGCCTTCCTTTGAAGATTTTGCTATGCAACTCACTAGGGAGCAAGATAAGCTTATTCAAATGGGTACTTTGAAGTCTTCAAAATCACATGCTTTGGTTGTAAAGGATGAGAAGTCTTCAAGTGGCAAAGAAAAGACAAAGAACAAGCCTAAGAAGAACACACAATCCACATCAAATTCCACAAAAGAACATAAAGATTCATCTTCAAAAGAGAAATCATCTAAGAAGGAGAGGCCTTTTTGTGCATATTGCAAGAAGGATGGACATGAAGAACACTATTGTTATAAGAAGGATATCGATGAGTTGAAAAATCTTCTAAAAAAGAATCACATTGATTTGCCTTCTAGAATGTCTGAATCATCTTCTTCTCCTTCTACTTCAAAACAGTCTAAAAAGGACAAAGGTCAAACATCAGGATATAAAGGACAAGCTCTTTGTGCTCATTCAAGTCTAGGATCAGGGAGATGGCTTCTAGATTCAGGAGCATCTCATCATATGGCATCTTCATAGACTATCTTCTCTTCATTTCATCCTTGCTCTATGTCTCCTATCTTGATGGGAAACAATACATACATGAGTGTAACAGGGAAGGGATCTATTAGCATTGGGGAGAACACTTTTCAGGATGTCTTGTGTGTTCCTCATTTGACGAACAATTTACTTTCCATTTATTAGATTACACATGGTGGAGATGGGAGAACTGTGGAGTTCACACCTAATTCTATGATCATTCGAGACTTGGAGACTAAAGATATCATTGCTACTGGGGTAGTTGATCATTCATCTCGGTTGTATTCCTTTGCATAGTTTGCTTCTGGTGGTGACAATGTCCCTTCGACTATTGATCACATGAACCATGATTCTGAGGAGACATTTGGATTTTTGAACTTGGGCATTCTCACATCAGATCCAATCCTTGAGCCATGCATTCTATCTCCTCCATCTATTGTTGTACCTAAGGACACTTGTGTTGCTACAGTTTTGGCTCCTAGTGATTCAGTGCAGTAGGATCCTGATTGTCTTCCAGATATGGCTACTTTGGATGAATTCCTCACAGGTATTTCATACTTGTTTGTGGAGTCTCATCTTGC
Source organism: Sequoia sempervirens (assembly GCA_007258455.2). Lineage (NCBI taxonomy): Eukaryota > Viridiplantae > Streptophyta > Pinopsida > Cupressales > Cupressaceae > Sequoia > Sequoia sempervirens. The sequence goes on from VDFB02047230.1 coordinate 627,041,284, forward strand.
AGATTTGGAGGACACTCTTGATAGCATTCATCTTCTCTTTGATGAAGATGCACCTTCTTCAGTTGTTGTGAGGGAACACCTTGACCCTCTTGTTCATTCTCTACATGATCATTCTTCGCAGATTGGCGTGAGTGTGGATACTTTTGGACAACATTTGGAGGAGGCTTCTTTGTCTTCAGAGGGGATATCTTTGTCTTTGGATTGTGCTCTACATTCATCTCTACTAGATGTTGGATTTTCCTCTTCAACAGTGTGGCCTAGAATGCCTAATAGGAGTGGTTCAGCTTTCGGCATCGACATGGAGACACTTGAGCATGCTTCAGAGACATCATCATACATCATCCATCTTGATATCCTGCATACATCCTTGGTTTTGTTTCTTCCTAAGGGGAGGAACGTTGTTCTGCGAGATTGGATCATCTTCAACATTCAATGTCGAGCTTCTACCATCATTGCAGGAGACTCAACATTGAGGGGGGCCTACCTTGTCTCTCTTCTACTTCTCTCTTATGGGGGAGTCTTTTTCCTCACATGGGGTTTTTACCTTCTCATTCTTCATTGAGAGCATTTCACTTTTTGTATTTCATCTCTCTTTTGAGGGGGATTTTTTCCCATGAGGTTTTCTCCCTTTCCTCACTTGTGAGAGATTGCATTGTGTGTGTACATGGGTACCTAACATGGCCTAGTAGCCGAGACCCATCTTACATTGTTTTCTTTTGTGTACATTCTCCCTAAGTTGCACTTAAGGGGGGGTGTTGGTGTAATTAAATATCTTGTACCTTGTCCTAGGTCATAATACACCTTAGTTAAGTTTACTAGGGACCACATAGGAGGTTGTTGGAGATTTTCCACTTTTGGTGGACTTGACATGTCATTACTTTATCACTTCCACCTTTTGTGCAGTGATAGGTTTTCCTAGTTGTCTCATGTCATAAGATTACGACACTTGTCATAATCTTATGCCCTTCTATGTTCTCACCTTGGCTATATAACCAAGGGGTCTCTCTCATTGTAATTAATTATAATCATCTCATATCAATGACATTGAATACAGTTTATTCTTGGCATATTCATCTCTCTCTTTTTGTGCTTTCCATTTGGTCCATAGATCTTGGCAGCCATAGCCAATTCTAACAAAAATTAACAATTTATATATATATATATATTATTCAAGGGGTAAACGCTTTTGACCAGAGCTATGAACCGGATACAACCATTCAACAATACCACCCCAATGGGGTTTGAACCTTGGTGGCAAGAACAACAATGCCACCTATAAACCATCACACCATGCCAATACCGACAACAATTTATATATTTCAACAAATTTAAATAATCTTATTTATTTAATTCCCATTTAATTAAATAATAAAAATTACTTAATAACCTATATAAATTAAATTAATTTATTTATTTTTTCTAAAGTTTTCATATCAATAATACCATAAATTAATTAATTAATCAAACACACATTTTAATCTACAAAAATTAAACATGCACAATAATAAAATGCCCAGAACAACAAGGGTAAGGAATACGACCAAGACTCAAACTGATGACACACTGTACTAGGTTAAAGGTATGAACAGGTAGCCCATTACTATCTCCCAATCATTACTGTTGAGTAGTGGACACACTCAGACCTGTGAAACCAGGTGAAGCTATTTTCATGTACCTGCAAACCAACAACAAAAGAAAAAGTTGTACATGTATACAAATAATAATTCATACACACCGTGTAGAGAGAATCACGGAAATCATAGGGCACTCGCAATCGAGTGATGAAATACCGTTCTCTTCACCAATACAATGTCACATCAACTAACAAGATAATATATCAATTAAACTACAATAAGCATATATAGCAATGCCATCACAACTAAGAATCTATGCAAACATAAAGCATATTCAACATAATCACCATGCATATAATGTATTATCACATCCATATATTCTATCATCGCTCCACTGTCAGTGATAGAACAACCATAACATAAAATAAGGTCTAACAAAGTATCTGAGCTATCAAGAAAAACATAACAAAATGAAGGGGTGTCACATGCTCCCTCCTACGATCATGCTTACTCCTGGAAGCCTGCGAACAAGTAAGGGTAGAGCTCCCTCATCCTAGTAGCATCTTCCCATGTAGTAGAAGTTCCATCTCTAGGATCCCACTAGACCCTCACCTGCTCAATATCTCGACCCCTGAGAGCGAGTCTCCTATGTTGGGTAACAGCCACAGGATCCAAAGCTAGCTGCTCATCCTCTACTTGTAAAGAAGTCCAATCAAGGATATGAGAAATGTCTAGATGATAAGGTCTAAGTATAGAAACGTGGAACACATCATGGATGCTTGAGAGACTGGGTAGTAAAGCAAGGCGGTAAGCAACTAGCCCAATCTTCTCCAAAATCTGAAAAGGACTGACAAAATGAGGTGCGAGCTTAGAACCCTTTCCATAACGGATTGGAATCTTTCTGGGTCGCACTCGCAAGAAAACTTGGTCACCTACAACAAATTGGTGATCCACATGGTGTGCATCCATGTACTTCTTCTTCCTATCTTGTGCAGCTACTAAATGCTCTCTGATTTGAACCACCTACTACTCCATATCTAGAAGCATATCAGTACCCAATAAAATCTTGTTCTCCAACCTATCCGAATTCAATGGAGTCTAACACAGCCGTCCATACAAGGCCTGAAAATGTGTCATGCCAATAAAACTCTGAAACCCATTGTTATAATTAAACTCTACTAGATAGAGATAATCCTCCCATCGTGTCTACTGGTCCATGACATACATGCGAAGCATATCTTCAAGGATCTAATTGACCCTCTCAGTTTTTCCATTCGTCTCGGGGTGATACATCGAACTGAAGTTCAATTGTGTCCCCATAGCATGTTGTAATGATGTCCAAAGAGCCGAAGTAAACACAAGATACCTATCACAAATAATCCAACGCGGAATACCATGCAACCTCATAATTTTCTCCATGAACACTCTAGCAACTAACAAAGAATTATAGGAGGAATGGATAGGTGAGAAGTGTGCCACCTTCGTCAACCTATCTACTGTCACCATAATCGCATCGTGTCAACACGAAGAGTTGGGTAAACCAACAATGAAATCCAATGAAATGATGTCCCATTTACACTCAGGAACTAAATGAGGCTTTAGAATACTAGTCGAATGTTGGTGTTCAGGCTTAACTCATTGACACTCCAAACACCGTGATCCATAATCAACTCTATCCCGCTTCATACATGCCCAGAAATAAAGTGGTCACAGATCGGCATACATCTTCTTCACTCTAGGGTGAGCTGAGTAAGGTGCCTAATGTGCCTCTGTCAAAATCAAGCTATGAAGCCCTTTTGAAGAGGGGACAAATATATGTCCCATGTATATCAATAACCCATCTGTCTCCAAAGAATATCTTGAGTACTTACCATCCAAAGTCTTGCCTGACTCAATCTCAGAACTTACCTCCTGGTACCAGCTATCTGTAGGAAGTGTGGTAAGAATTTGACTCCTCAAATCTACAGTAAGAGTTATCTCAGATAGTTCGTGCCTGTGTCTATTAAGAGCATCGACCATAATGTTCTTGTTCCCCTGGATGTACTTCACCTCAAAATCATACTCATGGAGGAACTCCATCCATCGCCTTTTCCTAGCATTAAGGTTAGGCTGTGTGAAGATGTACTGTAGACTCTGATGGTCACTATGTAACTCAAAACTATGCCCCAATAGAAAATGCCTCTATTGATTCAAAGCATGTACTACTGCAACTAACTCAATATCATGCATAGGGTATTTCAACTCATGATCCTTGAGCTTGCGTGATTCGTACGCAATGACTCAACCATCTTGCATCAATACCACTCCTAACCCCTTTAAAGATGCATCTGCACAAATAATAAAGTATCCTGTATGATCTGGTACTACAAGGATCAGTGTGCTAGTCAACCACTCCTTCAATGTCTGAAATAAATCCTCACTCTGATCTGACCAATTTAACTTCTTCCCTTTCCTCTGAAGAGAAGTAATAGGGTGTCCTACCCTAGAAAAGTCCTGAACAAAACACCTCTAGTAACCTGCTAGTCCCATAAAGCTATGTTTCTCTGCCACATTCATTGGCGTAGGCCAATCCATGATTTCCTAGATCTTTGTAGGATCCACTGCAATACCTTCTCCTGATATAACATGACCAAGGTACTTGACCTTGGTTTTGAAGAACTCACATTTGGACAAATTGGCATACAACTTATTATCCCTCAGACACTGCGATACCTACCTCAAATGTTCTTCATGCTCCTCAACAGTCCTGGAATAAATCAAAATGTCATCGAGAAATACCACTACAAACCTATCCAGGTATGTGTGAAAAACTCCATGCATCAGGCTCATGAATACCGATGGCCCATTCGTCAACCTGAATGGTACCACTGTAAACTCATAGTGTCTGTATCATGTGTGAAATGTCGTCTTATGAATATCAGACTCCACAATCCATAACTGATGGTATCCAGACTTAAGATCAATCTTAGAAAAGACTGTAGCACCTTTGACCTGATCAAACAAGTCATCGATCCTAGGTAGAGGATATTAGTTCATGATGGTGACCTTATTTAACTGTTGGTAATCTATGCACAGATGAAGAGAACCATCCTTCTTCTTCACAAATATCACTGATGCTCCCCAAGGTGAGACACTAGGGTGGATGAAACCCTTCTCCAACAACTCCTCAAGCTGCAAGTGGAGCTCTTTAAGCTCTTGAGTCGTCATACGGTATGGAGCTCATGAAATGGGTTTAGAACCAAGTAGAAGATCAACCTTGAAGTCTATGTCATGTTGAGGTGGCATCCCTGGAATATCATTTGGAAAAACATCTACATACTTATGAAGTATGGGGTGGCTATCAATGGAAAACTTCTCCTCTCTATCCTCCATCTCCAAATCATCCATTGTAGCATCAAATTATTGGCACCCCTATTGAACACACCTTCTCAACTGCATAGCTGAGATCATTCCTAGAGATATAGGCCTCTGGACCCCTACTAACACAACCTCACTGTCAGATGCATCAGTGCATAGTATCGACTTGCATCGATAATTAATCACGACCCTATGAGCATCGAGCCAATCCATCCCTAGCACTATGTCATAATAACCTAATGGTATAACATGGAGATCTGCAGTGGTGTGGAAAGAACTAATCTCCAGTCTATAATCTGTTACATAGGAATGTACAACAACTCTAGCACTAGATGCTAACTCAACCTGCCACTTACCCTCTTGCCTTATTGCTCCTAGTCTATCATGTGCCATGACAGATGATGAAATAAATGAATCCAAGGCTCCTGAATCAAATAATATGGTAACTTTGTTACCCTACAACATACCTATAGTCTCCACCACTGTACTCTAGTGGTCAGCTTGGCAGTTATCAACCATAGCAAATACATGATGTCCTCTGCCTACATCACCAACAGTCGACTCTGACGCCGTTGGCCTCTGTGTATATCCTGATGTGCCCTTATTGGGACACTGCTGAGCAATGTGACCTCGTTGGCCACAAGCAAAATACCCAGTACCCCTGCCAAAACCTCTACCTCTAGAAGGTGCGCTGGACTGTTGTACACTACCCCTAAAGGTAGACTAAGTACTCTGCACTAGCTGTGCATTACTGAAGCATTTCACATGCCTCCAATTCTGATCACCCCCTATCTAGTATCTATCATTCTATCTAGGCAGAAAATCCTTTCATTTTCCCAATGAGTTCTCATACTGTCCACTCTGTGCTAGTGTCCATTGTGCCCTGGGTGGTCCAGCTCCCTAAGTCTGGCCACTGCATACACTAGGCCCTGTAACTGAAGTACTGCCCATCTGCACTCCTACATGGTCACCTAATGCCATTGCCAAATTTTCCTCAATAAGTCTAGCCTTATCTACCACCACTTCCATTGTCTTGGGTTTGAAAACCTGCACACCTCCACTGATTCGGGCATTTAAGCCCCTAAGAAATTGCAGAACCAACATGCCCTCGTCATCTCCAATGCTCATGTACTATTTGAGCTCGTAAAAATGATGCTCATATTGTTCCACTGACATAGTAATTTTTCATAGAGTATGGACCTCATCACCACGATGTTGTCGCCAATGATCAGAGAGAAATCTGGCATGGAACCTCTCTAGAAACATCTCCCAAGATATAGTACCGATATCAATATAGAGCTTCTACTCCTGCAATCTCCACCATGTGGAAGCAAAGCCTCTCAGGTGCATAATCACACATCTGGCTCTAGTATTGCTACCATACAGGTGCATAGCAAAGCATCTAGTTAGGTCAATCAGCTAGGTCTCAGCCTCTAAACGACTGCTTGATCCATCAAATAAGGGTGGTCGAGCTCTAAGTAAATCTCTCATGTGTCCAACTAACACTACCTTTGATTGAGCTAGTACATCTCTCTCTCTAACAACAATCTACTCTACTTCCTACCTCGGTCCAAGATGGGCAACAGTATCCTATAACAATTGATGCAACTGAGTTCCCTCAACCCCTGGTGGATCCGGATACTGAATATCGCCTCCCAGAATGTTTTGGGAAGCCTTCTATTCCTCACTGTCAGAATTATGAGAAACATGCGGAGGTGAGTTCTATTGGCTACCTCCATGTCTGCCTCTACAACCACAACCACGACCTCGACCTCTCCTAGGTGGCATGATCCTACACAAACACACCAAGGTATAAGAAAAGATATGCAACTTAAATCCTACACAAACAACTTAATGGTTTCGAAATTAACTAAAAGTTCCTAGTGCTTAAACCTAGGCTTTGATACCAAGTGTAAAATCCCATCCCACAACTTAGAGGACTATGCAACACTGTGGAAGGAAAACAAATTTTTTCTTAAAAAGAGTAACAATGATGAGTGAAGTAAACTACTCTAACACATACATCCTCTAGGCCATGCAACGTGTCTACATGTGAAATTCCAAACTTACAAAATTATTCTAAAACATAGTACATGGAATTAACTCATGATAACTACATACAACAAAGCAGTAATCCATTACAAAATAAGTCTAACACATATAAATGTAATGAGCATATTTCCATAGATACAACACCATATAAACCATATATATACCATTTAATCCAATGATAGATAAATCATACATAATGTTACAATTACATCACAAGGGTTCTCCTTGATACAAATGAGGATTACAATTACATAGTATCCACAGTTACAATGAGAAAGAGAAGTTAAAATCCATAGAACCACATGAGCTCCTCGAACAAGAAGACCTCGCCATCATGAACATGAAGAGAATCTCAACAGTGTAAGGTGCACACCACCCAGCTATATGGTACCCATAGGGCCAACCCCCATGCTAGGAGATAGTAACAGGTAACCAAGACAACCGACTACCTCTAAAAATAGGAAAATTACAAAACCACACTATACCAGTAAATAAAAACATAGGGTTACATTGCTTTCAGAATCACAAAATAAAAAATAACCACTGTACGAAACAAACGACTGCTATCATAGGAGTGTCATCACAAAGGTTGCATTGGTTATCCTAAGGAGATCTTCCTAGGTCTCGGCCCCCATCTTGGGTTATCCTGGTAACCTCTTACAAACTCTAGCCCCACATGCACACCAGTGCAGAATCGATTATCTTTCGAGAAGACAAGATAACAATCTTTTCATTCCATGCCTTCCTGACTCATCTCAAGTCTAACACAAGCCCTTGAGCCAATAAGCGAGACTAATTATTGTTGTGCAATTTTGCACACACGCCCCACTTGGAGTGGGGACCCTTATTTTTATTTCAGATGTCTTTTAGACCTTTGGTTTTATTAGATTTGTCCTTTTAAGGTCTTGGGATGTTGGTCTTGCTTGCCTTGGTCTTACCCTGAGGGTTGAATCGATCAAATTTGGTTTTTAATGAAAGTCCAGGATTTTCCAGTTCACCTGGATTTTCTCGAGTCCTGGTCCATCGTTTGTTGCTATCGGATTTCTCTAGAGTTCAGGTTTTTGGATGAATCCAGGATTTTTAGGATCACCTAGATTTTCCTGGATTGCGTCAGAGTCCCGGAAGGGTGTGTTGTTCGTGGAATTCGTGTTCACCGGGATAGTCCGGCTGGCTCGGATTCTTCTAGAATTCTGTTTTGAACTCGAGTTTCTAGATTTCCTCCATATGTCTTATCAGCGATTAATGCTTTGGGTACGTCTGCTTTGGCATGAATGTAAGAGAATTTAAAGGCTTTCAGTGCTCTTCATGATTTCATTATTCATTTGCCATCTGCTCTAGCGCTTGAGTTTGTTCATTTTGAGCCTTGGTCGGTGGATTTGGTTTGTTCGAGCGTGGATTCCTTGGACATCTGTGTTGATATTTTCGTCACTAGGGCACCCTGATTCACAGTGACTTCCTTGGGCTTGAGTTCCATTCAAATTTAATTCATGGTAAGTCGTTGTTGACTTTTCCTATTGTTTTGTGCTTCGTGATTGAATCTTTTGAGTTATTATTGTGATTATTTGGGTCGGCCCTTGTTTGTTTCATGATCACGTATTTATCGAATTAGGGTTTGAACCCACCTTTTCTGCATGTTTTAGTGCTTCCTTTGTGCATCCCTTCATTTATCTATTGAATGTTGGGTACTCCCCTCTGATTAGGTGTTTCTGTTAGGGCCTTGCCTTGTTGGCACGTAATCTGCTATATTTTGTGAAGATTAGGGTTTCGGTATGTTTGCTTGGTTGTTAAATTTGTTGGAGTCATCATGATCCTCTTGTCTTGTGTCTTGCTCGACCTTGTTCACAACATGTGAAACCTTAGTGTGCCCTAGTTTCATCATTTTGAGGGGTAGTGTCTGAATTTCTAGCTCACTTTAGGTTTCATGGTGGAGGTTTGGCTGTTAAGTTTAGGGTATCAATATTTCGCCATAGGGATCTACCATTTGATAGTTTTTGGGAGTTTAAATTCAAGTGCAGTTAAAATATGGCTTATTGGGATTGAGTTTATGTTCGTTGAATTCAGATAAGGGGGGTTTGTGTGGTCATTCGATTAAAGGTTTGCGCGTCGAACGATCATCGGCTTTCCAAGGTGTTCACAGAATTTCCATGCACCTGGATTTTCCCAGATTTTGCCACTTCCCTGGAGTATGACGAGTTCCTAGAATTTCAAGCTACCCACGAAAATCTGAACTGTCCGGTTTTTTCTAGTTTTCTGCCTGGTTTCACTTGATTTTATTTTCAAAATTGAAGTAATGAATTAAATGTTGGATGATGATTTCTTGTTGCTAAATGGGTGAATTTCATGATAATTATGCATCTCTTGTGTCCATATTGATGAATTATTTAATGAATGATGTCTTGGCAGCAGGAGTCCGTCTGGGTTGGATTTCTCTGAATTCCACCCCGACTGGATTTTCCCAGTTTACTTCATTTTCCTGGATTTTCAAGATTGATGAATAATGATTGATCTTAATGAATTCATGTGACTTCAAGGTTAACCTTTGATTGAAATATGGATGATAATTGGATTCTCATGAGGCTCTTTTATGAATGCAGGCTGAATCGAGCAAGGCAGTGACAAGAAAGGCCAAGGGAGATACAGAGGGATCTTTGCTTACATACGCAGAAAGAGTCAGGCTGGATGTGAAGAGTCAATTCACGGATAGTAAGGTGGCTTCAGTTTGGTTAGAAGTCTCAGATACTAATGTAGGAGCCTGGAGATATGAAGAATTTAAAGAAAGGACAGCTCAGAATGATTTATCAGTCTTGACCAAGGGGATGGTGAAATCTGAACTGGCTCATGTGGCAGGATTCCCTCCTGCAGTTCAATGCTATGAATTGATATTAGAGTGTGCTTGGCACTATGAATTTGACATGCAGAGGATTGTTAGCACTGATGGGAGAGTGTTGGAAAACTTTAACCCAATTTCCATTGCCCAAGCATTTGATATGTTGGACTTGCCATGTGTGTGTGCCTTGGACATGGATTTGGCCAGAACTTACTATGAGGATGAACCTACCAAAACCCAGTAGATGATCAATTCTTGGCTTGAAAAGCCAAAATCTCATTTCTCTAAGTTGCCCAAACAGTTGCACACGGTCAAGTTCAGACAGGATATATATGATGCAATCACACTGTTGAGCAGGGTAGCTGGCTTGAAGAGTGTTGGGGCGTTGGAGAATTGGATGGTGCATGTTATTAATAAGATTGAGCAAGGCATCAATTATCATTGGGCAGGGATTATTAGTGCAATGATTGATAGACAAATGAGGGATGTGCTGGAATCAAAGAAATTCACCATGTCATCTTATGTGGTGTATGTACTTGCCAGATTTTATCCATACAGGGGATTGAACCCAAAAGGAACATTTGGGCAAGATGTCATTTATGAGGTGTACCCTGAGCTGCACCTAGGGAATTCAAATTATAGAAGAGAAAATGATGCATTCACTATGCATATTACTAGGTTGCTTTAGAATGCAGAACATGTGAGAATTTTTGATGGAGCCAAGGAGCTGATCAAAAAATATGGAGCTTGGTTTATACAATTCCCTACCTTCTACTATATCAGGATTGATGGATGTCCAACTGCTCCATACAGATTGTCAAGATAGCCTACTGACCATGTCATAATTTTGGAGGATACCCGGCAGATATGTGATTTTGATGCCATTGTTAAAAGAGAAAAGCACAAAATAGGGTTTGGAGGGGATTTTCCTTTGAAAATTGGTATAGCTGAGGTTTTCCCTTCAATCCAATCAGCTTATGCATTAGGGGAGGAGTTGAGTACTTATGGGTTCTCTTTCCATTCTAAGAGGGTGAGCTTTGACATCACTGGTGAAGCACATAAGAAGGCCACCAAAGAATATCACCACAAAGATGATCTAGAGGACTACTAGGCTAACAACAAGGATGACTTTGAGGTGAGAAAGAAAAGGTATTCCAGGCTTCCAGTTGATGTAATCAGAATGTACAATGTCAAGTTGATCCCTGATCAGTTGGAAGATGATGGAAATTTAGTCCAAGATCATGCATTTGAATCAGTCAAAGACAGGCCCATTGGAGAAATAAACTAGTCAGAAAAGGAAGTAACTGAGCTAGAGGAATTGATGGCTCCCATTCTGAAATCCACCAAGTCTTGGCTGAAGCATAAAGTATGGGAATTGGAGAGCGAGAAGGTACCTTGAACTTTCAATCTGATGGGAAATTTAAATGCTCATTCCACCTCAGAGGAATCCGGTGAGGGTGATTCTACAGGAAAAACTAAGGTAAGCTCACCTTTCAAGATTAAAATCAGAGGCCCCAAGGATAGGGAGCCTGAAAAGAAAAGAAAACCTAGAGGAAAGAAGAGGAGTCGTACTGTGAAAATAGGTAAGGGTGTGTGCAAGAAGTTGAGTCCACTTTTTGGCCAAAAAGTGGAAGTGTTTTCCTTGATTTTTAGAATTTGACACTTTGACTTTAAAATTTGAAGCACTTAGAGATGGAATCTTCGAAAAAGTCACTAATCATAAAATGTAGTACTTGGAGTCTAGTTTCCAAATATGTAATTTATTTCAATACCTAGATTGTAAAAATTGAATTTCAATAGGCATTTCTAAAAACCACTGTTTAAAAGTCACTTTTTTATACCATACCATGCACGTGTACGACATCCATATTTTGACCTAAATTATCATATTTTTCTAAATCCTTTTGGGAAAAGTTTTGTGACTCACTAAAGCTTGCTTTTAATATTTTTTTATAATTTTTTATTGAATACTTTTTTATTAAATATTTATTAGGCATATTTGTCATTTTGAAAAATCGTCATGTACAACACGCATAAGATGACCTAAACTTATCATTTTTTATTTTTTTTTTTTTTAAACTGAAAAGAATTGTCTGAATTTTGCTCTCGTGCAATCCGTTCATCAAAATTTTATGTTGATCAAAAGTTATTAAAATACTAAAAAAACCTGATAATTCAAGTTTATGGACTAGTTTCATTATAAATTAATTGAAAAATAGAAAAAATAATCAAATTATTAAAAAATTACATATTTGGAATCTGCACTGTCTCATCTATAATGGGTTTCAATTTCGTAAAAAAATTCTGCAAAATAGGTCTTCAAACATATGTCCAAAGTCATTATTTTCCTGTGACATTAACAGGACCTTCAAGTTGCAGGTCAAACTAGGTCCAAAGCTTAGGTTCGGGTCCCCAAGCCATTTCCCGAACCAAAAAGCCAAAAAACCCGCTCAAAAATTCATAATTTAAAAAACGGATCCCGCTTTCATTAAAACGGATCTCGTTTCAAAACGGGATCCCGTTTCATAAAAATGCCATTTTTTATAGTTCTATGAAACGGGATCCCGTTTTGAAATTCTTCCAAAAACGAAAATTTCCAAAAATGGAAAGTTTTCAAAACGGGATCCCGTTTTGAAAACTTTCCAAAATGGAAATTTTTCAAAAATTAGTTTCCATTTTTTGAAAAATTTTCCAAACGGGATCCGTTTAAAACTTTCTATTTTTGGAAATTTCCGTTTTGTGGTTTTCAAAACGGATCCGTTTTGAAAATTTTCCAAAAATGAAATTTCCCGTTTTTTAAACTTAGGCTCGGGATCCCGGCTAACGGATCCCGCTTTTTAAAAGCGAGATCCCTTTTAAAAAGCGGGATCCCGCTTTGGAAGCCGAATTCATTTTTGCCTAAGGCAAAAACTTCCACGTTTCGTGGACTCAACTTTGTGCACTTACCCGTAAGTCTGCCGAAGAGGAAGAACTTGAGAAAGCAGAGAAAGAAGATACCCCTCCAGAGCCAAAGAGAACAAGGATAACCAAGGCTTCAAAGAAGAGAGATCAAGAAACTTCTGGAGATAAGATGGACTCTCATGTGATTGATGTGGAGAGTTCAGGGGAGAAAACCCAGGTTTATTCAAGAAGGTCAAGAACTCCATCTCCCAAAGAGATAATGCAAAAGGTAGATTCTCTTCTAATGGCGTCGACTGTAGAACAATAGAAAGATACTTCCCCTTCACTGGGTATACCTGAGCAGATGATTCATGAAGAGCATGAGACCAGTGAGGAAGCAGAACCGTTTAAGGATGGAGAACTTTATGGCACAGCTGCTGAAATTGAGGTGGGAGATGTTGAAGTGCATCCTTCTCCATTGGTACAGTATGAAGATTCTCCTGCTAGTAGCAAAGAAAATAGATCCCCTGAGAAGGAAGATGTCCTTGTTAAGACTCCATCACCCCTGCAAGAAGAAGAGCCAGAGTTGGGAAGCCAAGGTGGCCAATCTCCTAAAGAGGTCAAGAAGGATGAAATCCGGGTAGATCCTGCTGTTCCGGATTGGTTAGACAAAGAAATCAAGAGGAAACAGGTCATTGTTGAGGATACTCCTCTCAACTGGGATGAGATGTTGGCCAAGATTGGAAAGGGTAAGAGGAAGAAGGCAGCTAAGGTAATTTCCAAGATTGAAAGAGATGAAGCTAGTAACTGGGTTATCCATGTTGCTACGCCTACTACTGATAAAAGGTAGAGATGAGGTCACCGGGAAGGATTATGATGTACAGACTATTAATCTAGGGCCAACTTCTATGGAGCAAGATATTGAAGAATATGAGGGGTCCAGTGCAGTGATCATTAGGAGATTAAGGAAGGAAACACATTCTAAGCATGAGCTAAAGAAGGAAAATGAAAGGCTTAGGAAATGTTTAAAAGATTTAATGAAGCCTTTGCAGTCTTTTCACCCATCCTCTTCTGCTACTGCTAGTTTCTTGCCGAAGGAGACCATTTCTAGAATAGAAAAGATGAAAGCTTCTACTCTAGCTACAATAGATTGGTTAAAGGAGGTGCAGATTAAGGGAGATGATGCAATAAAGGAGATCCTTTCAACTGAAAAGATGTAATAAGGGTGAAGGATTTATTAGAGCATGTTTTATCTCAAGATAAGGAAGACACTGATCTTTTATTGTAGAAAACTAAAGCAATCATTGAGTATAGTAAGGATCAGCTGGTTACTGATGGAATTCTTTCTTCATCTAGGGTTAATGAGCCTTGGGAGTGGTTTGAGGCCTCGCAAATCCGACAGAAGGCCATCAAGAAGATCTACAAACAAAGGAAACAGATGGATGGTAATCTAACTAGTGTTTATGATGGATGCATCACCTTCTTTGAAATAATGACCAGCATGAGGAAGATCGCCCCTAACTAATTGAGTTTGGAACAATTGAGGGAATGGTGGCATGATGTCTATGCCCCTGATATTGAAAATGTTGTGACAGGTCACCAATTGGATGATGCAGCTACTTATCTGGCTGTGGTGGATAAGTACTTAGCATATAAGGTTGATTGGGATACAATGGTTAAGCAGTCAAAGGAAGAGATTGAATCAATTGAATGTCGGCTCAAAATCTTACCCTTGCCACCTGTTGCTGAGTTGGATAAAGTGTTTTTGAAAGTTCATGAATCGTTGGATCAGAATAAAGATAAGGGAGGCAGTAATTAATGTCAACTTGGAGATTTTTGCTTCCCTATTATTATAGGGCATGTGTTGATCCATGCTGCATTGAGGAATGTGTTTTGGCCGACCTTGATGATGTATCGGTATTTAATGTGTGCCTTATTTTTAATTCCTAAGGCCGACTTGTTTTAGCTATTCTATTTTGTAAATGTTTGGCTGAGCCGACATGTTTTGAGGATTCTCTATAAATGACATTTGTACCTCATTTTTAAGGGGTTAGTTAGGCAGATAATAGAGACAAACTAGACTAAGAAAGAGCTAGAGCATTATGTAGTAGAGATAGTAGTTAGTACTTTGAAGCAAATGTTGTAACATAGAACAGTGGAATTGTTGCTATATTTTGGTGATCTAATACAATTGGAAGCATTGTGGTTTTTCTGGTGAATTCTTTTATGTTAGTTTATCTTGCATGGTTCCTGTTGTTCCATCTTTTGAAATTGCTTGAATACATAAGATTTGATGTTAAATTTAGAATTGGATTAGTTTGGTGAATAATGTTTATGGTTTCATGCTTGAAATGTTTGTAGCAATCTCTAGTCTATACTCCCAGTAACTATCTGATTGTAGTAGACTGGTGAAGTCAACCTGGACCACATATCTATTAGCTCTTAGTTCGATTGTAGATGAATGTCTATGATTTGAAAATTTGTATGCCTTAGAAGATTGCACCTTTCTTGTGATATTGCATTGTGGGTTAAGCAGAAATTGGTTATTTGAGATTGGTCCATTCCAGGAATTTATCATTTGTATCGTGCGTATACCAGACTTCAAGACCCTTATGTCTTGGACGATGCTACAGCCTTGGGAGTCTATTATGAAGCATTGGACAGCCTTACATCAACCTTTCTAAAATGGAGACCTAACCCTCCAGCCCACGTAGTTGAGCTTATACAGAAGCGGTCAAACTTAGCACAGATTTAAGGCAACATTTGGTTGGACCATTGCCTTCTTTAGGGCCAGTTGCACATCCAAGCCAGGTTCAGGCAGTAAATCAGGCACTCACCAATCATACGCCAATCATGAACCCAATACCTCAATTGCCTTTGGTGCCACATCCTGGTCCCCCCATGAGCTAGGTCTCTCCTATAATGAACTTTCCACAGCAGCAAGTTAACCAGCCTTTGTATCAGTAGTAGCCAACTGGTTTCCTTGCCTACTTGCAGAATTCTGAAGTGTTGCATCAGTCTATGGGATCTGCTACAATGTCTATTCCTCCTCAGAGTAATTCAAGCTAGACCCCTTATGGGGATCTAAATAAAGATAGGGTTGATGAAATGGCTGAGCAGATAAATAAGTTAAACTTAGAGGTGACTTACCTAAGGAATCAAAACAACCAATTACAAGCTGCTCAGAGAAATTTGCAATCCAATCAGAACCGAGAACATCCACAGGGGAAAAATTTTGATAGAGGACAACATAATGAAAGGGGTTACAACAATGACAGAGGATATAATCAAGATAGAGGTTACAACAATGAGAGAGGATTCAATAATGACAGAGGGTATAGTAATGATAGAAGACATAATTTTGATAGAGGACAAGGTAGTGGGCTAGGATTTGATAGGAGGCAGCCATAGAGACAGAACAGGACGTGGAATACAAGACCTAATAATGGAGGAGTCCCTACTCCATTAGATCAACTAGTAAACCAATCTACTAATTAGCTAGTTAGTCAAGACAAGCCTCCCAGTGGTGTATATCTAACTGAGGCTGCTCTGTCAGGGTGGTGTAGGCTCCATAAGACAAGTCAACATTCTGAGTTAGAATGTCCAAAATTCTAAACTGCAGCCTCTATTTTCTAGTTTGAAGTGGAAAATAATGCAAATGGTCAGGAAATTGTTCCCTCCATCCCCTATGACTCTCCTGTGCTAGTGCTAAACCATGCTCCTTTTTCAGCAAGTGACGAAAATGTTCTAGAAGAGGAATTTGATTCCCAAGAGGAGAAAGCAGATCAAATCTGCAATGGAGATGAGGTGGCTCAGTTATTCAATGAAGAGGCAACGAATGATAATGGCCCCCTGGATCAGGAAGAGGCTTATGTTGAAGAAGGACAGATGTTCTAGAGGTCGAGTAAAGGATATGATTTAAGAGACATGCCCCATAGGCACCTGCAGGCTCGGGGTCCTTTCACCACCTCCATTCCTCCTAATAATTTTAACATCCCTCCAGACCCACGTGCTAGTAATAATCCGCTCTTTCCACATGTTTCTAGGTAATACTTTTCAAAGGAAAGACAAGCTCAAACTGACCCACAAAAGGAAAAAATTGTTCAAGTAGGTAAAGATAAGGTAGAGGAACTTTCCAGGGATGTCCCCACTAATCTAAGTGAGGAGCAGATGGCTTTGTATGTTGCTGAGGAGTTTAAGAAATTAAAGGTAAATCTTTCAGTATTTGAGTTATTAAGATCCCCAACAATTAGGAATGCAGTTCTAGGTGCCTATGATGCACATCTTGTGTCATTGGACAAACCTTCCAGTGAGAATGTCAACAAGTTTTCTAGTTCTTAGACTGTGAAGACGCAAAACCAGGCCTATGACCAGACTAACTTGCCCTCTAGAGATAAAGGAAATGAGAAAGACAAGACTCAAGTGGCCCAGGTAGATACTCAACCAACTTTATTTCAAGGGAAGACGGATACCCCACCATTCTTGATCTCTGTGCGCATATTTGGTAAGAATTTACATAACTGTTTACTGGATTCTAGTGCTTCTACTAATGTGATGCCATTTGGAGTTTGTAGAGCTTTAGGGATTACACCTGTTGACTCCCAGAAGAAGGTAACTCAGTTGGATAGAATTGAAGTAAATGTAGTGGGAGAATTAAACATGATTCACATGCAAGTAGCTTCTGACCCAAGAATCCAATAGGTTATCAATATTCAAGTAGCTGATACCCCTGATGCGTATGGCTTAATTCTGGGAAGAGATTTTATGAAAGCCCTAAATGGATATGTATCTACTGATCACTCCCACATGTGGCTTCCTCGGAAAGGGGTGCCAAATCAGATCATAATTGAGAGAGAACCAAGAATGAAGTACATGATTACGGAATATCAAAATACTTTAAATGAAGTTCTGATATCAGAAGTAGGCATGGGAAATTATATGCTATCGACTCCTTATGAGGAGTTAGATTCAGAAGAGGTATTGATGCTACATACGATGTCTATTGATATAGAAACAGAATTCAGCAATGATACGGTTTTGACAGGATTAATTAAAGAAGAAGATGAATCCACAGACAATCAGATTATCCTACTAGATAACTTCCAGGAATTCATTAGGCAGTGTATTGAAAATTAGGTTCACCTCGGCATGAAGACAAAATTCAAAGAGTTACTCTTACCTAACTGGTGTAAAGTTCACAATGCTTCCCATTCAGAGTTGGAATGTTGTTTATGCCAAGCAACAGTAGAACGAGTACATAAATGCATAAATCCAACTCTTTCAGTCAAGAGAGACATGCAAAACCCTCCAGAAGATTATAAAGGAAAGAAAGTAATGTCATCAGAGGAATCCTCTAGCAGTAATAACCCGAAGGATAGGATGAAGAGGAATGCACCCACTGAATTTTGGACCCTCAGGTTTGATGGATCTAAATCCAAGCATGGAGCTGGAGCAGGCTTTGAATTGATTAGCCCAAAAGGTAAAACTTTCTTTGCAGCCCATAGACTTCAATTCCACTGTACTAATAATGTAGCGGAATATGAGGCATTGATTCATGAACTTCTTATGGCACTCAAGAAAAAGGTTAAGGTTCTGCAAGTTTTCGATGATTCTGAGCTGGTAATTAAGCAAGTAAGGAAACAATATTCATGCCATGATAGGAGAATGACTAATTATACGCATAGAGTATGGGACCTCATTGAGGGATTTGATGCCTTCAATATTCAACAGATACCATAATAGAAGAATCAAACTATGGATTCTCTGGCCCAGGCAGCAAGCACTCTACAGCCCCTATCTTTGTCAGGTTTGAAAAAGTTTACTGGTTAATTGACTCATGTACCATTAGTTCCAGACAATGTTACTAACTTTCAGGTATTTGAGGATGACAAACATATCCTGGACTTTATTACAAACACGGATGTTTTCGCTTCCCAAATCATTGATGAAACAGAACTTCAGGAAGCATAATTAGATTTGGAGGGAGTGATAAATTTGAAGTCTAATACTATTCCAAGGGGAATGGTACAGTTGGAGTGGATTTTTGATTTGGACAAGATCAGAGATCAAGAGTAAGAGTCTAAAAAGAAATCTATCAGTGGATAGTGTGATACTTACAATATGGGAATTGAAGATAACATTAAGAACATTTTTATTGGTCAGGTATGCACTCCAGAGGAAAGACAAGGAATAACCGAAGCATTGCATAGCTTTTCAGATATAGTAGCCTGGAGTTATGAAGACCTAAAAACTTACAATACATCAATCATAACTCATACTATACCGCTGAAGCTAGGGGCTAAGCCTTTCAGGCAGAGACAGAGGCCAATTAATGCATTACTGGAACCAGTTATACAGAAAGAAGTTTAGAAATTACTGTCTGTTAGAATTATATTTCTTGTCAGACATTCAACATGGGTGGCGAACTTAGTCCCAGTAAGAAAAAAGAATGGGGAAATCAGACTTTGCGTTGATTTCAAAAATCTAAACAGATCATCAGAAAAGGACAATTATCCAGTCCCTTCATTGGATGAAGTACTCCAAGTGGTTAATGGTTCTCAGATGATGTCCTTTCTGGGCAAATTTTCAGGGTACAACCAAGTAATGGTTCAGTATGAGGATAGGCACAAAACTGCTTTCACAACTAAATGTGGTACCTTTGCTTATAGGAGGATGCCTTTTGGTCTCATTAATGTTGGGGCTACATTTCAAAGGGCCATGGATATTGCCTTTAAGGATATCATAGACAAGTGCATTATTATTTATATGGATGATCTAACTGTCTTTTCCAAAAATAGAGGGGACCACATCTCTGACTTACGCAAAGTGTTTCAAAGGTGCAGAGAATTCGACATATCCCTGAATCCTAAAAAGTGCATTTTTGGAGTGACAAAAGGGAAATTGTTGGGACATGTCATATCTGAAAAGGGAATTGCTATTGATCTAGAAAGAGTGGAGGCCATACTAAAGATCTAGCCACCTGCTAGCAAAAAAGAGATGAAGTCGTTCTTTGGCAAGATCAACTTCGTCAGGAAATTCATTACTGGATTTGTCGAAATTGTTAAGCCGCTGAATGCAATGTTGAAGCAAGATGCTAAAGTTGAATGGACTACAGAAGCAAAAGAGGCATTTGCAGAAATCAAAAGAGCCATTGCTGATGCTCCAGTATTGGTAAGTCCCTATTATAGTAAGCCCTTTTACATCTATTCATTTACCTCGGATCATTCCTGTGTGGGAATGTTGACTCAGAAGTCTAATGAAGGAAATGAGCATCCTATTGCTTTTATGAGTGCACCATTAAAAGATACTGAGTTGAAATATCTAAGTGTCAAAAAGTAGGAATATGCCTTGGTCAGAACAGTAAAGAAATTCAGACATTATATCCTCAGGAATAAGGTTTACACAATTGTTCTAGATCCCGCAGTTAAGTTATTGTTGATGCAGAATGAGTTAGGTGAGTGTAGAGCTAAGTGGGAAACAATGCTACAAGAATACGACATTGAGATCCAACCCACGAAGTTGGTGAGAGGACAAGGACTTACTCAGACTATGGCTGAAATGGGGCCTGAGCTAATAGTTCAAAATTATAATCTTGAGGAGGTTTCCCCAGGTGGCCGGTATGATGACATAGTTTATTACTTGTTGAACCAGTGATCCCCAAGCCATCTTAATGTTGTTCAGAGGAGAACTTTGCAATTGAAGAGTGATGGTTTCATGCTAAAAGGAGCTGTTCTGTACAAAAGAAATCATGAAGGTATTTATTTGAGGTGTCTTGGAAAACAAGAAGCTGAAAGGGTAATGAATGAATTTCATGAAAAGTATGGCACTGGCCATGGTTCTGCTATTTCCATAGTGAATCAGATATTAAGGGCTGGGTATTATTGGCCCACATTGTTCAAAGACATTCACCATCATGTCAGGACTTGTCACACTTGCTAGACTGCAACATCGAAGGAAAGGTATGCATCATTTCCACTTCAACCGGTTACTGAGGTAAGGCCTTTTGCTTAGTGGGGTATGGACTTTATAGGTCCTATCAACCCACCATCTTCTATGGGACATAGGTACATTTTAACCATCACTAATTATTTCACAAGGTGGACTGAGGCTTTCGCTTGTAGGCAATGTACATTTGAGATAGTGATTGATTTTCTAGAATCTGCTATTATTAACCAATTTGGATGTCCTATTTATGTTGTCTATGATAATGGCCCTGCTTTTGCATCTTTAAAATTTTCAAACTGGGCTTTTGATCATTGCATGATTATAAAGTTTGCATCTAATTATTACCCCTAGGGTAACGGTCTGTCAAAATCTTCCAATAAGAACCTATTGACTGTTATCCGTAAGCTAGTGGAGAGGAACCCAAAAGACTGGCACACCCAACTTTGATTTTCCCTTTGGGTAGATCGTACAAGGCTTAAGTCATCCATCGGAACATCTCCATATCACTTAGTATATGGTCTGGAGCCAGTATTCCCTATTCAACTCAAGATCCCAACCTTGCAATTTATTAATGAGTTTTATGATGAGGGGGATAGAAGGGAGGCCAGGTTGACAGAGCTACTGCACCTTGAGGAGAAATGAGACAATGCCCTTGAAAACTTTGCCAAACATCAGGGGGTAGTTAAGAGGTGGTTTGATAGAAGAGCTAAAGTCAAATATTTTAGGATTTTTGACCTCGTGTTGTACTGGGATAAACCTCATGATCGAAAGGGGGATCATGGGAAGTTTGATAAACTGTGGCTCGGTCCATACCAGATTGCTGAAATACTTGGAGATAATACATTCCGTTTGAAGACTCTCATGGGGGAAGATATTCCGCTGCATATTAATGGGCAGTATTTGAAACATTATTTCCAATCCTGAGCTGTTTTCAGCTCCCTGTTTTGTATATAGTTAGTTTAGGTTGCTTTTTGTTGCTTGCTTTGTTAGAATGGGTTCCCTTTCATTTCCTATTTTTGTTTTGGTTAGAGTAGGTTTTCTTTGGCTTGTTTTTCCCTTTTTGTGTTGCTCTTGCTCTTGGTTCTTGCTCCTTCTGGGGTCTCCTGTTGTGTTTGTATGACAATGGTGACAAAGTAGGTGTGGTGCTCTCAGTGTTTCCTTTTCAAACTCTAATCATCTTTCCAGAATATCATGGTATGAATTCTCTACCCAATGTCACATATCCTTGTGTTTAAGACAAAGAGTCCTTTAGTCAAATTGAACAGGAATACATTAGGGTCTCACATTTTAAATATTAAAGATGCCTGAGGTTGCAGAAGGTCCTTATGAAGTTTGCACAGGTGAAAAATCTTTTTTCTGCTCTAGTGCCACTGAGGTTCTCATCCCTGAGTGTGAACTTCATTGGTCACAAGTTGAAGTAAAAAAAAAAAGAGAAAGAGACAATGTGGAAAATCAAAAGACTGACTTCAACTCATCAGGGGAATCTAAATATCTCTATCGGGGCTATGAACGCCTGACTGGTAGTAGGGCTATGTTCAAGAGAATCACAGTGATAACCTCATCGGGGCTATGGACACCTGCCTAGTAGCGAGGCTCTATCCAGGTTGCTTTTAGAGTATGAATCTTTATGTAGCCTGTTCAGATCAAATTTGGTCTCTTTTGCAGCTAAAGGAGGGTAATGAACACATATGCACACACTTCGACCCTAGTGTAGGAAATTTGGGTGACCTGTGGGTTCTTTGGTTTAACTGTAGGTGGTGACTGGTTGGATGAATTGAAATCATAAGTTTTGGGTTCTTGATTCTAGTTTCTCATCGAAATGCTCTGGAGCATTTCCCCAGCAGAGTCGTCATTTGTTGTGCAATTTTGCACACACACCCCACTTGGAGTGGGGACCCTTTTTTTTATATTTCAGATGTCTCTTGGACCTTTGGTTTTATTGAATTTGTCCTTTTAAGGTCTTGGGATGTTGGTCTTTCTTGCCTTGGTCTTACTTTGAGGGTTGAATCGATCAAATTTGGTTTTTGATGGAAGTCCGGGATTTTTTGGTTCACCTAGATTTTCTCGGGTCTTGGTCTATCGTCTGTCGCAATCAAATTTCTCCAGAGTTTGGGTTTTTGGATGAATCTGGGATTTTTTGGATCACCCGGATTTTCCCAAATTGCGTCGGAGTCCCAAAAGGGTGTGTTGTTCGCAAAATTCATGTTTGCCCAGATAGTTCGGCTGGCTCGAATTCTTCCAGAATTCCGTTTTGAACTCGGGTTTCTGGATTTCCTCGATATGTCTTATCAACCATTAATGCTTTGGGTACGTTTGCTCTAGTACAAATGTAAGTGAATTTAAAGGCTTTACGTGCTCTTCATGATTTCATTATTCATTTTCCATCTGCTCTAGCACTTGAGTTTGTTCATTTTGAGCCTTAGACGGTGGATTTGGTTTGTTCAAGCGTGGATTCCTTGGACATCTATGTTGATATTTTCATCGCTAGGGCACCCTGATTCGCAGTGACTTCCTTAGGCTCAAGTTCCATTCAGATTTAATTCATGGTAAGTCGTTGTTGACATTTCCTATTGTTTTGCACTTCGTGATTGAATCTTTCCAGTTATTATTGTGATTATTCGGGTCGGCCCTTGTTTGTTTCATGATCACGTATTTATCGAATTAGGGTCTGAACCCACCTTTTTCGCGTGTTTTAGCACCTGCTTTGTGCATCCCTTCATTTATCTATTGAATGTCGGGTACTCCCCTCTGATTAGGTGTTTCTGTTAGGGCCTTGCCTTGTTGGCACGTAATCTACTATATTTTGTGAAGATTAGGGTTTCAGTATGTTTGCCCGGTTGTTAAATTCGGTGGAGTCATCATGATCCTCTTGTCTTGTGTCTTGCTCAACCTTGTTCGCAACATGTGAAACCCTGGTGTACCCTAGTTTCATCATTTTGAGGGGTTGTGTCTGAATTTCTAGCTCACTTTAGCTTTCATGGCGGAGGTTTGGCTGTTAAGTTTAGGGCATCATTATTTTGCCAAAGGGATCTACCATTTGAGAGTTTTTGGGAGTTAAAATTTGAGTGCAGTCAAAATCTGGCTTATTGGGATTGAGTTTATGTTTGTTGGATTCAGATAAGGGGGGTTTGTGTGGTCATTCGATTAAAGGTCTGCGTGTCAAACGATCATCGGGTTTATGAGGTGTCCGCAGAATTTTCGTGCACCCGAATTTTCCCGGATTTTGCCACTTCCCCATAGTATGACGAGTTCTCAGAATTTCAAGCTGCCCGCAGAAATCCGAACTGTCTGATTTTTTCTGGTTTTCTGCCTAGTTTCACTTGGTTTTGTTTTTTGAAAGTGAAGTAATGAATTAAATGTTGGATGATGATTTCTTGTTGCTAAATGGGTGAATTTCATGATAATTATGCATCTCTTGTGTCCATAATGATGATTGATTTAATGAATGATGTCTTGGTAGTAGGAGTCCGTCTGGGTCAGATTTCTCCGAATTCTGCCTTGACTGGATTTTCCCAGTTTACTTCATTTTCCCAGATTATTACATTTTCTTGGATTTTCAATATTGATGAATAATGATTAATCTTAATGATTTCATGCGACTTCAAGGCTAACCTTTGATTGAAATATGGATGATAATTGGATTCTCATGAGGCTCTTTTATGAATGCAGGCTGAATTGAGCAAGGCAGCGGCAGGAAAGGCCAAGGGAGATACAGAGGGATCTTTGGATACAGACACAGAAAGAGTCAGGCTGGATGTGAAGAGTCAATTGTTGGATAGTAAGGTGGCTTCAATTTGGTTATAAGTCTCAGATACTAATGTAGGAGCCTGGAGATATGAATAATTTAAAGAAAGGACGGCTTAGAATGATTTATTAGTCTTGACTAAGGGGATGGTGAAATCGGGACTGGCTCATGTGGTAGGATTCCCTACTGCAGTTCAATGCTATGAATTGATATTAGAGTGTGCCCGACACTATGACTTTGACACGCAGAGGATTGTTAGCACTGATGGGAGAGTGTTGGAAAACTTTAACCCGGTTTCCATTGCCCAGGCATTTGATATGCCGGACTTGCCATGTGTGTGTGCCTTGGACATGGATTTGGCCAGAACTTACTATGAGGATGAACCTACCAAAGCCCAGTAGATGATCAATTCCTGGCTTCAAAAGCCAAAATCTCATTTCTCTAAGTTGCCCAAATAGTTGCACAGGGTCAAGTTCAGATAGGATATATATGATGCAATCACACTATTGAGTAGGGTAGCTGGCTTGAAGAGTGCTGGGGCATTGGAGAATTGGGTGGTGCATTTTATTAATAAGATTGAGCAAGGCATCAATTATCATTGGGCAGGGAGTATCAGTGCAATGATTGACAGACAAATGAGAGATGTGCTGGAATCAAAGAAATTCACCATGTCATTTTATGTGGTGTATTTACTTGCCAGATTTTATCCATATAGGGGATTGAACCCAAAAGGAACATTTGGGCAGGATGTCATTTATGAGGTGTACCCTGAGCTACACCTAGGGAATTCAAATTATAGAAGAGAAAATGATGCATTCACTATGCATATTACTAGGTTGCTTCAGAATGCAGAACATGTGAGAATTTTTGATGGAGCCAAGGAGCTGATAAAAAAATATGGAGCTTGGAGTATACAATTCCCTACCTTCTCCTATATCAGGATTGATGGATGTCTGACTGCTCCATATAGATTGTCAAGATATCCTACTGACCATGTCATACTTTTGGAGGTTACCTGACATATATGTGATTTTGAGGCCGTTGTTAAAAGAGAAAAGCACAAAATAGGGTTTGGAGGGGATTTTCCTTTGAAAATTGGTATAGTTGAGGTTTTCCCTTCAATCCAATCAACTCATGCATCAGGGGAGGAGTTGAGTACTTATGGGTTCTCTTTCCATTCTAAGAGGACGAGTTTTGACATCACTGGTGAAGCACAGAAGAAGGCCACCAAAGAATATCACCACAGAGATGATCTAGAGGACTACTGGGCTAACAACAAGGATGATTTTGAGGTGAGAAAGAAAAGGTATTCCAGGCTTCCAGTTGATGTAATCAGAATGTACAATGTCAAGTTGATCCCTGATCAGTTGGAAGATGATGAAAATTTAGTCCAAGATCATGCATTTGAATCAGTCAAAGACAAGCCCATTGGAGAAATAAACTGGTCAGAAAAGGAAGTAACTGAGCTAGAGGAATTGATGGCTCTCATTCTAAAATCCACCAAGTCTTGGCTGAAGCATAAAGTATGGGAATTAGAGAGCGAGAAGGTACCTTGTACTTTCAATCTGATGGGAAATTTGAATGCTCATTCCACCTCAGAGGAATCCGGTGAGGGTGATTCTATAGGAAAAACTAAGGTAAGCTCACCTTTCAAGATTAAAATCAGAGGCCCCAAGGAGAGTGAGCCTAAAAAGAAAAGAAAACCTAGAGGAAAGAAGAGGAGTCGTACTGTGAAAATAGGTAAGTTTCCCGAAGAGGAAGAACTTGAGAAAGCAGAGAAAGAAGATACCCCTCCAGAGCCAAAGAGAACAAGGATAACCAGGGCTTCAAAGAAGAGAGATCAAGAAACTTCTAGAGATAAGACAGACTCTCATGTGATTGATGTGGAGAGTTCAGGGGAGAAAACCCAGGTTTATTCAAGAAGGTCAAGAACTCCATCTCCCAAAGAGATAATGCAAAAGACAGATTCTCTTCCAATGGCATCCACTATAGAATAGTAGAAAGATACTTCCTGTTCACTGGGTATACCTGAGCAGATGATTCATGAAGAGCATTAGACCAGTGAGGAAGCAGAACTATTTTAGAATGGAGAACTTTATGGCGCAGCTACTGAAATTGAGGTGTGAGATGTTGAAGTGCATCCTTCTCCATTGGTACAGTATGAAAATTCTCCTGCTAGTAGCAAAGAAAATAGATCCCTTGAGAAGGAATATGTCCTTGTTAACACTCCATCACCCCTGCAAGATGATCTAGAGTTTGGAAGCCAAGGTGGCCAATTTCCTGAAGAGTTCAAGAAGGATGAATCCGGGTAGATCCTGCTGTTCCAGATTGGTTAGACAAAGAAATCAGGGGGAAACAGGTCATTTTTGAGGATACTCCTCTCAACTGGGATGAGATGTTGGCCAAGATTGGAAAGGGTAAGAGGAAAAAGGCAGCTAAGGTGATTTACAAGATTGAAAGAGATGAAGCTAGTAATCGGGTTATCCATGTTGCTACCCCTGCTACTAATAAAGGTAGAGATGAGGTCACCGGGAAGGATTATGATGTACAAACTATTTATCTATGGACAACTTCTATGGAGCAAGATATTGAAGAATATGAGGGGTCCAGTGCAGTGATCATTAGGAGATTAAGGAAGGAAACACATTCTAAGCATGAGCTAAAGAAGGAAAATGAAAGGCTTAGGAAATGTTTAGAAGATTTAATGAAGCCTTTGCAGTCTTTTCACCCATCCTCTTCTGCTACTACTAGTTTCTTGCCGAAGGAGACCATTTCTGGAATAGAAAAGATGAAAGCTTCTACTCTAGCTACAATAGATTGGTTAAAGGAGGTGCAAATTAAGGGAGATGATGCAATAAAGGAGATCCTTTCAACTGGAAAAGATGCAATAAGGGCTAAGGATTTATTAGAGCATGTTTTATCTCAAGATAAGGAAGACACTGATCTTTTATTGTAGAAAACTAAAGCAATCATTGAGTATAGTAAGGATCAGCTGGTTACTGATGGAATTCTTTCTTCATCTAGGGTTAATGAGACTTGGGAGTGGTTCGAGGCCTTGCAAATCCGACAAAAGGCCATCAAGAAGATCTACAAACAAAGGAAACAAATGGATGGTAATCTAACTAGTGTTTATGATGGATGCATCGCCTTCTTTGAAATAATGACTAGCAGGAGGAAGATCGCCCCTAAATACTTGAGCTTGGAACAATTGAGGGAATGGTGGCATGATGTCTATGCCCCTGATATTGAAAATGTTGTGACAGGTCACCAATTGGATGATGCGGCTACTTATCTGGCTGTGGTGGATAAGTACTCAACATATAAGGGTGATTGGGATACAATGGTTAAGCAGTCAAAGGAAGAGATTGAATCAATTGAATGTCGGCTCAAAATATTACCCTTGCCACCTGTTGCTGAGTTGGATAAAGTGTTTTTGAAAGTTCATGAATCGCTAGATTAGAATAAAGATAAGGGAGGCAGTAATTAATGTCAACTTGGAGATTTGTGCTTCCCTTTTATTATAGGGCATGTGTTGATCCAAGCTGCATTGAGGAATGTGTTTTGGCCGACCTTGATGATGTATCGGCATTTAATGTGTGCCTTATTTTGAATTCTTGAGGCTGACTTGTTTTAGCTATTCTATTTTGTAAATGTTTGGCTGGGCCGACATGTTTTGAGGATTCTCTATAAATGGCATTTGTGCCTCATTTGTAAGGGGTTAGTTAGGTAGATAATAGAGACAAGCTAGACTAAGAAAGAGCTAGAGCATTTTGTAGTAGAGATAGTAGTTAGTACTTTGGAGCAAATGTTGTAACACAGAATAGTGGAATTGTTGCTATATTTTAGTGATCTAATACAATTGGAAGCATTGTGGTTTTTCTGGTGAATTCTTTTGTGTTAGTTTATCTTGCATGGTTCCTACTGTTCCATCTTTTGAAATTGCTTGAATACATAAGATTTGATGTTAAATTTAGAATTGGATTAGTTTGGTGAATAATGTTTATGGTTTCATGCTTGGAATGTTTGTAGCAATCTCTGGTCTATACTCCCAGTAACTATCTGATTGTAGTAGACTAGTGAAGTCAACCTGGACCACATATCTATTAGCGCTTAGTTCGATTGTAGATGAATGTCTATGATTTGAAAATCGGTATGCCTTAGAAGATTGCACCTTTCTTGTGATATTGCATTGTGGGTTAAGCAGGAATTGGTTATTTGAGATTGGTCCATTCCAGGAATTTATCATTTGCATTGTTCATCTTAGAAATAGTTTAGATTTCGTTATATCTCTTACACCCTCATCTTTTGTTGTTTCTTTATCATTTGGTTAGATTTAGGATTTAAGATCATAATATTGCAAAATTAGATAAACTGGAAAGATACAGTTTGCTTTTAGTAAGGTCTGATTGTGATTACCAGCATTTTCACATATTATCTGAGTTGTTTATGCATTGTCATGACCTGACACCCGAGAGACCTTGGGGTGATTTTTAGTAACTTGTTGAAAATTACCTTTCAAGAGCAATAGAATATTGCATTTTGTCTGAGTTGTTGCTGTGCAGAAAACACCATCAACAATTACCAAGTTAAATATGTTAACTACCCATTCCCCTAGGGTAGGTTATTTAATTTCCATTGATTACGCTAACTTCCACATGAGTTAGATCCTGGGACTACTTTGTTTCCTGACCCCCGTTGAAAGCCACTACCCTATCGACAACACAATAACTCATTCCATACCCAAGGGTAGACAGTGCAAAAATTGATAATAACACAACACAAGATATAACACATCCCTACGGATGTCCAATACTGAATCCAACTACATGCACTAGCCAAGGAAATCTCAATGCGACTAACAAAAATAACAACCCTGTCACAATTATAATATAGAAGACTTATATTTTCTCTACAACAAATATTCCCCACCGTTCCCAATTACATAAATACTAGAAATTAAAATAAACAATCTCAGGTAATTAAAAACACTACTATTTGGATTTCCTAAATCCAAAACAATCAATATCACATACCTAAAATACACCATTTAAACATAATTCCTATTTATAGTTCAACAATGAATTTAAAACTAAATGAATACTTTCAATTCACAACTACTCATAAAATTAACTCAAATTCATCAATAAAATAATCAATCATTTCAATTTAATTAATCGTGCTTGCAAATATTTATTGTATAATTCAAACATTAAATAAATATATTTAATATGTATATATATAATTACATATAATTATATATATATATATATACATATAAATATATTATTTAATTATTAAATCAATTGTATATTAAAAGAACCACATTTATTTAATACCACAAATACATTTCCTCACAAAATTATTTTCATTGATCATAAATGACAGAATATTACAAATAATATAAATATATATAATATATATATATTACATATAACATATATATATATAAATAATATATATATATATTACATATAATATATAAATTATAAATATAATATATATTAATTATCAATTTACAAAGTAACAGAATTCACAGAGGGGACGATTTATAATCTACAGACTGTATGAACACAACCGCTGTGTTTTGTATAGCCTACCCCTTACAGGGGAGGCGTGGGCATGGCAGGAGTAGCGTCGACTACCTCACAGCACCGGCCTCCCTCTAAGGGGAGTCGGTGCTAGGGATAGCCAGTGCTTCCCTTCGCAACAAAACTTTGCCAATGTTTAAACAATAATTCACAAGAATTTGCCATACGGCTATTTTCAATTTCATTCTAATTTTAAATTTTCCTTTAGGAAAATCATAGTGTTTTAAATAAAATCAAATATTTATATATAATATATATATGTATGTATATGTACATATATATTTTAATATATATGTATATATATATATAAATTAATCCAAACAATGGTTCAAGTTGGGCAATAAATTTTCATAGAGAATTTTTCAACAGGAAAGCTCAGAGATTTCCTTTTCTCAGACAATTAAAAGAAATAGGGAAAACAAAACAAAATGATGATTTTCTACAGAGATCTATAATTTCCTTTTGTATAACTCTATTTCAAATGATCAATTTACACTGAGGATCTAAAAATGTTCTTCTACAAAGGTTCTTCCACTTTCACGGAAATTATTTAAAAAAAAATCAAAAGCTTCTACAGTAATGAAAATTTCTTTCTAAACTTTTCCAATTTGCATTACAGTAATATAAACAACTCATTCAATTCAAAGTTCACAAAAACAATAAAGAACCCTATTCCAAAAGAACTATTGCCTCGAGAATTGTTTTTGAGCTTCTCTGTAACTTCAAATTGCCTAGAGGATGATGAAACACTGCTCAACTTGAACCATTGCTTGGATTAATATATATATATATATATATTAACTTCAAATTGTTGGCACTGTGAGGCAGCCGGCGCTGCTCCTGCCATGCCCACGCCTCCCCTATAAGGGGTTGGCTGTACAGAACATGGTGATTGTGTTCATACAGTCTGCGGATTATAAATCATGCCCTTTGTGAATTATGTTACTTTGTAATTTGGTAATTAATATATATTATATTAATATATCTATTTATATTATTTGTAATATTCTATCATTTATGACCAATGAAAATAATTTTGTGAGGAAATGAATTTGTGGTATTAAATAAATGAGGTTCTTTTAATATACAATTGATTTAATAATTAAATAATATATTTATATGTATATATATATATATAATTACATGTAATTATATATATACATATTAAATATATTTATTTAATGTTTGAATTATACAATAAATATTTGTAAGCACGATTAATTAAATTGAAATGATTGATTATTTTATTGATGAATT
Organism: Sequoia sempervirens; assembly: GCA_007258455.2. Classification (NCBI taxonomy): domain Eukaryota; kingdom Viridiplantae; phylum Streptophyta; class Pinopsida; order Cupressales; family Cupressaceae; genus Sequoia; species Sequoia sempervirens. The sequence continues at coordinate 627,072,508 of VDFB02047230.1, forward strand.
TGAGTTAATCTTATGAGTAGTTGTGAACTGAAAGTAATCATTTAGTTTAAATTCATTGTTGGCCTATAAATAGGAATTATGTTTAAATGGTGTAGTTTAGATATGCGATATTGATTGCTTTGGATTTAGGAAATCCGAATAGTAGTGCTTTTAATTACCTGAGATTGTTTATTTTAATTTCTAGTGTGTATGTAATTGGGAACGGTGGGGAATATTTTTTGTAGAGAAAATATAAGTCTTCGAGATTATAATTGTGACAGGGTTGTTATTTCTGTTAGTCGTCTTGAGATTTCCTTGGGTAGTGCATGTAGTTGGATTCAGTATTGGACATCCATAGGGATGTGTTATCTCTTGTGTTGTGTTATTATCAGTTTGTGCACTGTCTACCCTTGGGTGTGGAATGAGTTATTATGTTGTCGATAGGGGAGTGGCTTTCAACGAGGGTTGGGACACAAAGTGGTCCCAGGATAACTCATGTGGAAGTCAGTGTAATTAGTGGAAATTAAATAACCTAATTTAAGGGAATGGTAATTAACATATTTAACTTGGTAATTAGCCTCGCTCATTGGCTCAAGGGCTTGTGTTAGACTTGAGATGAGTCAGGAAGGCCTAGAATGGAAAGATCATTATCTTGTCTTCTTGAAAGATAATTGATTCCGCACTGGTGTAGATGTGGGGCTGGAGTTTGTAAGAGGTTACCAGGATAACCCAAGATGGGGGTCGGGGCCTAGGAAGATCTCCTTAGGATAACCAATGCAACCTTAGTGATGACACTCCTCCTATGACAGCAATCATTTATTTTGTATAGTGGTTGTTCTTGATTTTGTGATTTTGGAAGCAATGTAACCCTATGTTTGTATTTACTGGTACAGTGTGGTTTTGTACTTTTCCTGTGTTTAGAGGTAGTCAGTTGTCTTAGTTACCTATTACTATCTCCTAGTACTAGGGTTGGGCCTATGGGTACCATATGGCTAGGTGGCGTGCACCTTACACTATTGAGATTCTCTTCTTGTTCATGATGGCGAGGTCTTCTTGTTTGAGGAGCTCATGTGGTTCTATGGATTTGTACTTCTCTTTCTCATTGTAACTGTGGACACTATGTAATTGTGATCCTCATTTGTATCAAGGAGAACCCTTGTGATGTAACTGTAACATTATGTATGATTTTTTTTATCGTTGGATTAAATGGTGTATATATGGTTTATATGGTGTTGGATCTGTGGAAATATGCTCATTACATTTCTATGTGTTAGACTTATTCTGCAATGGATTATTGCTTTGTTGTATGTTGTTATCATGAGTTAATTCCATGTATTATGTTTTAGAATAATTTTGTAATTTTGGAATTTCACATGTAGACATGTTGCATGGCGTAGAGGATGTATGTGTTAGAGTAGTTTACTTCACTCATCATTGTTACTCTTTTTAAGAAAAAAATTAGTTGTGCTTCTGGAGTGTTGCATCGTCCTCTAGTTTGCGGGATGGGGTTTTACACTGATGACTCTTCATCTAAACAAACTTGGGTATTGAAATTTGGAGGCATATGTGTATGCATTAAATATTTTATGTCATGATATTCCCTTCAAATTTGGGTTCTCAGATTATTGGGAGTTATAAATTTGAATTTCAAAAGGAATCTTGTGGAGATAATACCGTGACAAGAATCAACTACTTTTAGCAAATTGTCATAACCTTGTAAGAGCATATTGAAAATGACATAACATACATTTTAATCCAAATTTGGAGAGAATATTGGATTTGGGCGTAGTATTTGTGGATGGGAAATTAATCCAAATGAAATGAAATGGCATTTCATTGTTGCACAAACAAAAAAAGCAAGTGATTTCATTTCATAACAAGTTTTGCAAGATGAAGATTGGGAGCTTGCAAGGAAGAGATAGTTTTCAGTTTTGAGGGCCATGTTTGGTAGTATTTTCTTGCAGATGTGAGGAGGTTATTACAACAAAAAAAGGTCCTTGAGACCATTGTTGAAGATTGATTTAATCGAAGATTGGATATTGGAAGCTATAGGTTGGTGTTTGCGGGTTGAAGTTGCAATTGAAAGAGGAGTTGTTTTTGTTGTTGCTTTTATTTTTTCATAAATCATATTGTACTCAGTTTGTATTGTTTTTCATCAATCCTTTTTATTGTGTAAATTGATGTAATCATATTTTCCAAAAGTTGCAATCAATTGTTGCAAGTTGCATATAAAATATTGAAGACATAGTTGCAGATTTTTGTTGTTGTTGCAAACAATTACTGAGTGCATATTATGTCTTTGGGAGTTCGTGTATGAGGGTTAGTTTTCTCCTTCATGAGTGGTATCAGAGCATGACATAGAAAGTAATTGGAAAAAATGATGAAAACTGAGAAAAGTTGTTAGAAGGGATCCATTCACTAGTGTTCAAAAATGATTTTTCAGGGTTTTGGGGTTGATTTTTAACATGGTTGCATTGGTAAAAAAAATGTGATCTTCTTGCATTCATGTAGATGAAGGTGGGAACTAATAATGTACAAGTTTTTAGAGAAAAAGGTAGTTGTTTGCATATTGAAAAGTGACTCTAAAAAGTGGTATGTCGACAATTTTTTGTGCATTCAAGTGAATGATTAATGTTTTCCATTTCAAAACTTTTTGGGTTTTCTTATTCTCACTATGAGAATTAATTTTCAGTTGGATAGAAAATAATTAAGTGTGGTGGCTGTGAAGATCAACACCTCGTTTTGGGGTCTTGGTCTTCGACTACATCATAATTTTCTAAAGAACTCAGGCAAAAATTTACTAGAGGACCAAAATAACTCACTAGAAAGAAAAATAAATTCTTATATCCAAAAAGTGTTACCCACTTTTTACACAGTCAAATTTGATTCTTACACCATTATAGATAGTGAGATTACCTTTCATTCCATGCCAAGTGTCCAAAGGTTTTGTCTTTAACCAGACTAATAGTATGGTCCCATGGGGCACTTAGGCTTCTATTATCATGGAGTGGGAGGTCTCATGGAAAAAAAAATTTGTGCTACAGGATTAATTAATCTTTTTCAAAATACCAGCAGCCCCTACCTTTTAGGACTAAAGATTTCAAAAGGTGAAATTGGGGTGGGCCTAGAAATTGCCCCTATAGCTTAGGAATTTTTTTTGCCTCTTGTCTATCATAAAAAAAAAAAATTCCTATCAGAAAATAAAAATGAGAGAATTTTTATTTATTTATTAATTTTTATCGAAGCACTATAGTTCATTCCTTAAATTTTGGAGCATAAAATTTTAAGTTGAATTGCACTATTAAAATCATGAGACCGCTCAACTTTAAAATATTCCTAAAAAATCTAAGCAGCACACACTACAATTTTTTAGGAAGCCCCCCTCCATGGAACCTTACCCTAAGCTTCTTCGCTTAATGTCACATTGCAAAGAATATTCCATGTGACTAGAAAATAATATTTAATTATGAAAAATTCTCTTCATGTGGGATATCTGAGTTCCCCTTCCATGGTTCTTAGAGTCATATGAAATAACAATTGACAATTAAAATATTAAATTTAAGATACATAATTATAGGATTACAAGGTTAATATCACAAATCCTAACATTTTTCCACTTGATATTCAAATTTCAATGACATAATAGGGAATGAAAAACATAAAAATTAGGTGTTAGGAGAAGGGAGGCCCATGGTCTCCCTACACCAAGAGAACTTTGTGATCACTAGCAACATTCTCTAAAGTGTCCACTCTCTAGAACATGACCTTTCCACCCTCAACCATTTATCGAACAAAGTGATACTAGACATAAATACACTTTGTGTGAGCATGATACATTGGATTTTTAGTCAAACAAATGGAACTTTAACTATCATATCTAATCCTCAGCTATTTACAATAAAGGTGAATATCTAAACATAATATTTCTAACCAAAATAACTCTTTGCAAGCATATGTTGTAGCCATATACTCTATTTATATAGTTGAAAAAATGAGTGTATCTTGTTTTTTTCTCATCTAACTAACTTCTCCTCCAGATAAAGTAAAGACATTTTTTTGTGGACATCCTATAATCAAGATTACCAACCCAAATTGAATCAACAAATCCTTACAAACCAATCAACATGCCCACATCATTGGATCCATGATAAAAAAAAGCAATGGTTAGAAGTTCCATGTAGATAAACTTGAAAAACCATTTAATATAAGTCCAATTTTCTTTACTAAAATTTATCATAACCTATTAAGAACTATCAATGCTTGAGAAATATTAGGTTTGTGTAGACTAGGACAAACATAAGGCTTCCTATAGCATTGGCATATATAATTTTATACATTTCTTCAAGTTTATCATCAATTTTAGGATATTAATACAAAGATAGCCTAGTTCTAAGTAGAAAGGGAATATTGAGTATTTTACAATCATCATTAAAAAATAATGTAAAATAGTGTCAACATATGTCATTTGATTTAACCATAATTTTATATTAACCTATTGCCTATTGATTACCATATCAAATATATATTTTATAAAACACAAATCTTCTATATTAAAGGTACTGGATATTTGACCATTAAACTCCATAATCATTTAAAACAAATAATATATCAACAACACATCTAGGACAATAATTAGTGGTTGATAAAATAAGTACAATGATCTTCTTCACTTCTAATAAAATTGTGATTCAATTCAAAAGAATCAAAATTTTAATACCAAATTTTTAAAAGTAACAAATGAATAAATTCTTAGATTGGAAAATATCTCTTATTCTATTCCACAACTCATATGCAATAATCTCATTAGAAATATTCAATAAAATGGAATCAAATAAACACAAAAAAATAGTGCATGTGATTTTTTATCTAGTTTTACTCATTTATCACTCAATATATTGTATAGCTTCTTATTTTAAACAACAATATATTGATCCATTTCTTCTAAGAGATCCTCCATATTTATATTTTAAATCTTAAAACCTATACCTTTTAAACTTTTCAATCTCCAACCAAAATGACCTACCCTTGATCTTTGTTTCCTAGAACCTAAAACTATAAGAAAACACAACACACTTTAATTACAAAAAAAACCAAATCACACACTAAAATAAAGGAGTCCCTCTCTTATCAATCCAACCATGGCTTTGATATCGAACTAAAAAATAGGATATAACTTGTCAATGAAATTATATTGATAATTATACATCAAAATTCATCTTATATGAAAAGGTAAATAACTACAAAGAGAATGAAAACCATAACACAATATATACATGGATAAATCATTGTGCGAAAAATTCAAACCCAAAGATATACAACATTGTATTACTTCTTCAAAATATTTACATCAATACATTGTATCCCTCTAATATTCTATATCACTTGGTTACTACTAAAACCTATAAAAGGACTTATCCAACCTCCTAGCCCAAGATATAATTTTCAAAATAATTACAAGATGAAACCACAGAATGATTTTGGAAACCATTTACAAGGCCAAAGGAAGTATGGTATACAAATTATTAGGAATCAAAACCCAACAAACTCCTTGGTATAATATGCCTTCATCTCTTACTAGCATATTCCCTATAACATTTCATAGTGCAATAAATAAGAATATTTGACTACCAAAAACTAGGTGCCTAATTTATCCTTACTCTACAATGCATTAAATACTTCATGACAAGTATCCAACACTATGATAAGGCTATTCATTATTCTAATGTAACCTCCCTCTTGCATGCTCTTACACATCATAAGAACCTATCATAATTAACCAAAGAAATTTATAGAGAAGCTCACTTCCTATAAGAAATGGATGAGTGAATCATCTTAGTGCATGAGGAAATCAATTTATTAACTCAGAAACCTCTTCAAGAATAATAAGATCAATTTTCATGATTCCTTTAATGGTTCTTCCTCCAAAAATGATAAAGGGAAAGGAAATGCTCTCATAGCCATTACATCTTCATTGTCTCCATAAGATAGATATTTGATTCATGTGACATCAACCATATAAATTTATCAAGAATCATTTCTTCACATTTGATCCATGTGACACTCTAACTATGTATGGGTGATTATTATAGTAGATTTTATAACATTAGGAATAGTTTCCATGGATACTAGGAAATTTAGCAATATTCTTTGTGTACCTTCCTTGTCTAAAAACACACTCTCTATCTAAAATATTAACCATATAGGCTCATGGAAGTGAGTTAAATTTACTCTCTAGATATAATCATAATTCAAGTTATTGAATATGGTTCTTTAGTTATCATAGGAAATGTAGACCATAAGGTACACATACATTTTTAACACTTTATGTCCATTTCACCTTCTTAGGCTCTTCTTACTCAATCAAATCAATTTAGTAAACTATGGAATGATTAGTTTGGTCACTTGAACTATCATTACCTTTAGTGTTTAATTAGTCATGAAATGGTTACATGACTTCCTCTAATATACTTTCTTGATTATTTCAATCATTTTTGTACCTTCAACAAGAATCTTGAAGAGAATCATGATAAAGGAAAAACTACGAGAGGTTTAGAGCCCCTTTATTAATTCTAAGTAATTATGGGTCGTTGTCCTAGTTTTTCATTTAGTAAATTTTGGCACCTCCTCACTTTCATTGAAAATTTCTAACTTCACAATGGACAATTTTCTTTGCAAGAAGAATTAAATGTTTGGAAAGTTTCAGTACTTCAATGATTTCATTTAGAAAAAACATGAAAGGACAAAAATTATTCACTAATAATAAGTAGGAGAATGTAAATAGTTAGTTTGAGGGCTTCTATTCTACCAAAGGGAATGATATTTATCACATTGTCTCATATAGCCAAATCATAACAAAGTAGTATAAAATAAGAATAGATCATTGAAAGAAAGAAAAATATGTATGATGCAATCATGATCCTTATGACCATAGTATTGGGTCGAGGTAATTATTTATTCTAACTACATATAGAAGTGTCCTCAACATAAATTCTTGGAAGGAATAACTCCACTTGAGGCTTGGAGTGGCCACAAACTATTAATTAACCACTTAAGCTTTTTTGGATATCAAGCTTGGTCTCATATACCTTCAAAGTTCCATTTAACATCATAGAAAACCTTGTTTGTTTCTTAGTTATCTTAATTGAGTCAAAGGGTATTAGATTTAAATCCTAATATTCATGATGTGATCATTACTCAAGTGTCAAGTTTGAGGAAACTATTTCCTCTACTATATAATCTTCTCATTCCTTCTCTATACAAAGATATAATATTGATGATGATTCTAATTGTGAGATGGAGGAATACCATCCTCCTTGTATATCCTCCACTCTATTTTTTCTAATTCATAGGCCTCCTCTCATCATAGGTACTCTTCCACTTTATGCTTGTCAAATTTTATTAGTAGGTACATTAGTTGGGGATACATTAGATACTAAGAGAACGTGATCAAAATATTAGATTATAGTCAAGAGTACATAGACCAAGATTTTGATCCATGATCATTTCAAGAAAAAGTAAGTATTGTTGAATGTGACTAGATGAAGGAATAAAAATCTTAATAAAAAATAATAATTGATATTTAGTCCCTCTTCCTAAGGAAAGGAAAATGGTTCAATGTAAGTGGATATTTTAAACTAGGTATGTATCAATGAACATTTGAAAATGTTAAAGTATCATTTGTCCTAAAATGATTTTCACAAGGATAAGGCATATTCTACATTGAGACATTTGTACATGCCACCAAAATGAATCCCATTAGACCTTATTTTTTTTATATTTGAGTTTCATAGTGATATATAGGAGTAAATATACATAGAAATATAACATAGAAATATAATAAGTTTTAATTTTGAGATTCTTTCTTGGTATATAATACTTAGAAATCCCTTTATATACTCAAACAATACCCTCAATATTGGTAATACAAAAATGAATTCATTCTTTTTATGTTGGATTTACTTAATTTCACTCTAACAACATGATGAACATATTCTTTTCATGTTGTCTATTATTGACTTGATCATCATAGGGGGTTCTTTATCTCTCATTGGAACATATAATATATTTTAGAAGATGCATTTTATATGACTATCTTGGGAGTGTTACATTACTTCCTTGGGACTAAGATCACTCAAATTGATACAACGATAAGTATTTCTCAACCCAAGTATGATCTATAGCTCTTCTCATGGTTAAAAATGACTTATTATAAGCTAGCATCAACCTCCCTTATATTAGTAGTAAATATGGAGGATCATTATGTATCACCATGCCACGAAACCCTAGAGGACAACACACTAAACACCTAAAACGGACAATTGTTTTTTGAAAGTACAATATTCACAAGATAGAAGATGAATCAATAGTTAAATTCCAACCTAAGTCCTCTAAGGTTTGTGACTATGCTACTAGATTCCCGTTAACTAATTAGCATAAACTATAATCAATACATTTAACAAATTCCATCAACAATATGAATTTACATTTAATCATCACATTTACAAGAACAACTAATATGAATTATCCATTTCATGCCAGTAATATAATGACATCAAAGATCATTAAATTGACAAAAAAATCCATTACATTTACCATTACAATAGAGAGTTTACAATCAGTTACAATAATACATTGTTACTTTATTGTCTCTCGAATGAGATAGAGAGTACATCAGAAGTATATATGTATGATACAATATTTGTAGAACAATAAAAGTACATGAATAACAATCCACATGAACTAGAACAAGTGCATAAGTCTTCAAATCTAGGAGTAGTCACCACAAACACGAACAAAGTGAGGGAAACCAATGGAGTACAAGGCACATTCCACCTGACCATGTGGAACCCTAAGGTCCACCCCCTGTGCTAGGAGATAGCATTAAGGTCCCACCACAACTAGAAAAGAGACAAAGACAATACAAGGGCCAACAAGACATCAATGTACAAGTACGGTACAACAACACATGACAGTAACACCACTTCCAGAGGCACATAATGTCAGGGAAAACAAGAAGCAAGGGAATACTTGGTTGTCGTAGGAGGAGTTTCATCACATAGTTTGCTATGGGTTACCTTGGCATAACCTTCCTAGGCTACCAGACCCCCATCCTAGGTTACCCTGGCCTCCTTTATCGGCGGTTGGACCCCCATACAAACTCATGCGGGATCAACATACCTTCCAGTTAGACCAGGCAATTGATCTTGCCATTTCAGGCCTTCCCACTCATCTCAAGCCTAAACAAGCACTTGAGCCATGAGTGGGGTGTTATCTTGATTAATGTGAACTACCCAATCCCTAATTTATTTTATATTATCACTGATTAAGAAAATCTCAATGAGTTACCTTGGACCTACTAATTTGTACGTCAGACCCCCATTGAGAGACACTCCCCTTACTAATAACTAGGAAACCCAATGAAATCAAAAGAGCAAAGCCAACTTGCATAGTCACAAAATATCATTAACATATACAACAAGGCAATGCAAAACCCTTCCCACACACAAGTTCCAACCACATTGGTGAATATATTGTGCAAGGATAACAACCATCATATACTCATTTAACACAAAAATCACCTCAAAGAATCATCAAAGAATTCCATCAAAAGACAATTTTCCATAGCCTCTAGAAGACTCCTAACATTCACTTCACACCAAGACTTAAACATTGGTACAAAACCCACTATCAACAATTATTCACTTTGCTTCACATAAAAAATTCAAAACAATAATAGCAAAGAATATTCTAGAGTCAGTTAGAAAACTTCCATAGCATGTCACTGAATATTCATCTTAACCAAATTAATAATCTTTCATTCCAAATAGACTATTCTTCAATTTACACAATGCACTAATTCGTCCTTATCCAAGTTTCACTCTATTTATTTTATCCCTCTAACATGATCGTTTATTAACTGAGGAAGCAATGTTTATTTATTGATCTCATCAATTATATATATACTCATAGGACCAACTACAAGGTTATATACACATAAACATATATAAGTATGAGTATATATATTTATATATCAATCCATATATATCTTATATGATCAAGTAAAGTTTTGTTTTCATATGTGGAGAATAAATTATTATCATATAAATATATATATATATATATAAAACTATACAGTTGTTCATAAAATACAAAATATAGTAAATACCCATGTAGAGAATTATGTTTATAAATCGACACACACACACACACAAATCAAGACCAAGGTAACTATTCATTGTTTACATGACATTGAAATTAGATGGATTCGACCCTGATGTGTATTAGAGATAGTTTATAACATGTTTTAACTGACTGAAGATTGATAGAATAAAACTTGATTTCACCTAGAGCAATCAACAGGGGTGACAGTACATGCTAAGAACAAGCAGTTCAAAATGAAATAGCACAAAAGTGCTATTAAAAATAGTCAATGTAAAACAAGATCCACATGGCGCCGACTAAGGAGAACTAAGATATAGGGTTTATCAGATGGCTAAGGATAAACTAGATGGCTAGAAAAAGGGGCAATGGCCAGTCTTAACTTATGTTAAGTTTATTACAAAAGGATATCAAATGCTTAGGGTGATACAGACTGCAGCTACAACAAGTCTTCCATTCTCAAATGCATATTATCACCAGTACAAAAACCATGACTTGAGCCAAGAAAAATATAACAAAAGAAGAATATAAAACCCCGTAGAGGGTCATGACTGAGTGACAGGCTAAACAAAGTGAATAAGATCATATAAAAATGGTGTGTGTAGTAAGAGTTTATCAATCGAAACTCATTGTTCTGCATACTCAAGAACAACTTAAAATGCAAAAATAATTGATAATGAATTAACTTGCATGATGTGACCAAGGAGCCTAAAATATGAATAATAATTCAACCAGTAAACATAGAACTTGAACTAAAAATATTCAAAGAAGAATATGGACCCAAACGAGTCCACGACTAAGAGGAGGATATAAAGAAAGAAAGTAGGATATGCATGCATTGAAAGGATGTGAAAGCCTTGAGAGCCTTAAGCAAAGAAATTGGCAGCCATAAGGCAAGCATTCGCCCTGTAGAAAACTATCTTAAAAGATGAATACCATGCCAAATGTACACAGAAGATGGATGAGCTACAGGATAAAAACTAATCAAACTGTGGCATGTTACACCAAATAAAGAATGGTGAATGAATCTACTATAGCAATTCATATGCTTTGTTCATCTATAGACGGGTTGGGGAGAATATTATACAGACAACAAGATAAACAAGGACTCCCAAACGATTAAAGATTTCAAGAGCTGTATGGTATTTACAACATAAGCACATTCAAAAATTAACTAGAATGGTTTTGTTTCCAACAAATAATTATTTCTTTTCTATTTGCTACAAGATTAAAATTAAGTTTAGTAAGAACCTGGTTTTATCGTGTTGCCAAAGTGATAAATTTGATGCAAAGCTCAATGCCAGCCCGCTACTACAACCCCAACTTCAACACCTTCTAAATTTCCACAATACTGCAAAAACCCCTAATTCCAAAGCTTCCAAAACCCCCAAGAAAAGATTTCAAGACCCAAAAAAATGTTCACAGAAAGAACCATAATTAGTTTCTAGAATAATCATCAAAATCCCCTTAACTAATTTATTTATTACCCCCCCATCTGTAACTGCATGCAAATTCTTTTCTTAAATTAAATTATTTGATTCCCCCCCAATAATTTCTTTCAACCACTTTTCATTATATATTAATAAAATATCTTTATTTAGTTACTCACAATAAATCCATTTTAAAATATTTAATTTATTAATTCTAACTTACCTTTTAATTCTTTTGCACCACCATTTAATTAATATATTTATTTTAATATTTCTTTATTAATTCATAATTTAATTTATTTAAACCAATTAAAAATATTAATAATATTTTATTTAATCCATGTCTCAATGTATTAAAATATTTATTAAGTTATCTAAATACCTGTAACCACAAAAATATTTTATTTTAAAATAATGATTAATCAAGCTCTAACTCAAATGCACATACTATCAAGCAATACCTGACCATACCACGAAACGGAAGAAAAAATAATAACAACATCGACAAGTCAACTCGAACTGACCACACAAATAGGGAATGACAAACAAATACTCATCCTTGTTGAGGATGATGGTTCAACATAGGGGACCCGATGCTATCTTCGAATCAACAACCTCCATTGGGTTTAAGGCACACCCAAACCTGGAAATTTAGGTGGAGTCAATGCCTAATACCTGCAACCTGCAACAAACCAAACAGTCAAACATGTACATAGACAAATAGTCAAACACATCGTGAAGGGAAAATCACAGTGTCGTAGGGTACTCACAAGCGAGTGATGTGACATTGTTTCCCTTCACCATAATTCATCAATGAAATACTAACATGATATTAACATACATCTGAAAATCATATAATTCTCGTATCAATAATAACCTCCATAATCAATTAAACTAATCTACTAATCATGATATAAGCATAAACATCAGTGATAAATGTGTCATAGAGTATCATCATAATTGTGCATTAAAATATCATAGTATCCAAGTACAACCAAGTCACTATTAGAAACATAAAGAAAATTGAGGGACACTACACATTATTTGACTCCTCTTGTTGATTCTACCTTGTATTCACAACTTGTGGGGATTTTATTATAAATCACACAAACTCAACTTGACATTTCCTATCTTGATTAGAGAAAAGATTTTGGATTCAATTGTGTATGTTTTTAATCAATGTTTTGGATCACACTCAGTGATCCATCATCAAGAAGAGGAAAGTGTGAAATTAGAGTGTAGATAAGTCCTTAAAAGGTGGGAAGAGATGAGGGAGAGGGAGAGTAGAACCATTAAAAAAATAAATTAAGAAAAGGTGTGGTTGACAATGAGTAAACTTATATGTCGTACCTTGCAATTAAAGCACAAAATTAATGAGAATTATTAAGGTAAAGAGGTAACCAACTTAAAGAGAATGAAAAATTATACACATAAATATACCAACTATTTCCTATGCTATTGGCATGGTATCTCACTTTACACAAGAACCTCATAAGCTTCATTTAAAATATATCAAGTGTATAGTGTCCTATGAATAGGGGACAAATTCATGTGTGGATAAACTATGAAGTGAGTATATATGTAAAAACGTGATAAGATATGAAATGAAGGCAAATAGGATTATGGGAAATGTGGGGTTCCCCTAATTTGGAATGTAGGCCTATTTCTCACTATTTCATTAAGAAATGAGATCCACACAAATAATTGACTTACAACCCTTAGGTGAGTCAACTCAATGAGGGAATATATTTATTTCTTCATGCTTGAGGATGGGGGTTTCAACCTGAAAAACACTTTTGGGAGGAAAACTAAAAATAGAAAATCAACCTAATTATGCCAATTCAAACTTGAAACAACAATATAAAGTTACATATTGATAGAAATAGAAAACTTCTTGAAAATTTGAGAAGGGAAAAATATTGTTTACTAGTCACCAAAAGGAACTTTTGGAAGGCCATATGGGACTCATTCGCCCATGGGTGAGTGGGTCTTTTGTTAGGGTTTTCATAAAAAAATTGTGAGCCTCTGATGTCACTCTGTAGCTTCTATTTGACCCGAGTTGTAGTGCCAGAAAGTTGGAAATAGAACATGTAGGTGAGTTTTCGTGACTTGACAACTTTGACAACTTTGACAAATTTTCCTATCTTTCTCTCCAAAATATCTTCAATCCTTCTTCAACCTAAAATCTGCAACACAAACACAAGAGGGGAAAATAGTTTTTTTTGGTGAATGGGGGTTTTCCTTGGTCAAACCCCATTTGGGTAATTAAACCTTGAATTAAAATAATGAAATGTGAAAGGAATGATGAATGAACAAGCTTATGTTGCAGCTCACCAAACCCTTCAATAAACATTTGGAAATATACAATGTTGATCTTGATCTTGCATGAAATGGCTTCAATGGATGTGGATCTTGATGCTTGAAATATGGCTTTGAATTCTTGACATGATCTTGAAACCTACATCACAATGTTAGCTCCAAAAACATGCATGATGCTTAAGACTTTGACATGATGCTTGGGATGTTGAATGCTGCAACAAAATGCTTGATAAATTTTCTCTTCAATGCCATTTATCACAAAATTTTCTATACTTTTGTTCACTTCAAAATGCTAGATTGCTTCTCTTGAAATTCTAGGATTTGAATGATAAAATAACCTTGTATTTATAGGTATGTATCCTTAATTTCCTAAAAATTAAACATTACAAGCCGATATCAAAATTTGGATTTAGAGATTAAAATACCACCAAAACATAATTTAAATTTAGGTTCAAAGGCATAGGAAGGACGCCCAGGTCCCTATTCCTAGAACACACATTGCTCAAGGTAAAGTGTAATGTGTTGGAATTAATTGTTGTTGGGTTTCCCCTTTGGAACATGAAATTTATTAGGCTTGTAGATGTAAAATAGGGCTTATTAAGGCATAATTAAGTCCATTTTAATCAAGAGGTCCCAAACAAAGTGTGAAAATGTAAAGTACATTTTCCTACACTAAATTTAGCCCCCACTTTAGTGGGAGGAAGAGCATAAGCATAGACTCACACTAAAGTAGATAAATATGCACCAAGAGGGGGTCCAAGTGTATAAATGTTAGTGATATAGGATGAAAAAGATCAAGGAGGTTTTACAAGCCCCCATGATCAAGATTCCATGGAAAACCAACATAAGCACAAAGGGACACACACAAGATGTATGATATGCAATAACAAGATAAGATACACAAACATACAATGTCAAAGACTAAAAGAAAGAAAAAAATAAAAATAAAAAGGGGTGGATCAAGCTTCGACTGTTTTTCCAACTCGATGTGGATCAAGCCTTAGCTATTTGTCCAAAAATATTTACAAGTGAAACCCATTGTCCACTATGCAAACAACACTATACTCTCACACAGGCTAGTGAAATCAATTGTCCACTAGGTGAGCCCTTAGAAGTGGCCAATGAGAGAATATTATTAGGATCCCATAACCATACCAAAGTTATACCTCTAATAACTTCGATAAGGTGCCACACAATACGAACTTTGAGCTTCATAAGGCTTAGCAAGATGCATTATGCTAAGCACTCATGAAAAAAAATGGCTCCACTAGTAAGCAAGGTGTGTTATGCTTGGTGGCTATGAAAAGGGTGTAACTTCGAGCTTCACAAGGCTAGCAAGTTGTGTTATGCTAAACACTTATGAACAAAATGCAAATAGGATATTCAAAGGGGTTTTTCTTAGTTCATGAAATGTCTCCTCTTAGGGAACATCATGCCTAATGTCTCCAAGAAAGGACAAGTCGTGGATAAAAGATTCACAACTTAGGGAATGTAATACATAGCATCACCACTAAGAGGAATGTCATACACTCAAAAAGGTCACAATCTTGGAGGACATCAAACCCAATGATAGCACCAAGAAGAATAAGCATTGAATGAATTATGAAGACCACATTATGTGTATCAATGGATTTATTTTGAGGATTAGATTCAATCAATAAAGCATATAAATCATAAATGACAATAAACCCAAAGTAATTAAAAAACACAAAGGAAGAACAAAGAACAATTATACCTGAAAACCGTCGAGACTTCCATGCTTCACTTTTGTAACACCTTCTTGCTTGCTGGTTGATGTGTTGCCCTCAGATTGGATGAACGAGCAATCTGCGAATATATGTCTATGTCCTACACCAAGCTTTGAAGGATTTGATAAATGCCTAAATTCCTATGACTATGACAATACAATTGAAATGCCTATGTCTAAAATATTGCCTAATCTATGTGCGTCTAATCTAGAAATGAGAGCAAAATGGCATTTTATAGAAAATGCCATTTTGAATGGACGGACGAGATTGATCTTTGACAGAGACCTAAAATCAGAGGTCCAGATTAAATTTGATAATCTCTAATCAGGGTTAGGGAAAAATCATTAAGCGAGCGGTCAAGATGTCATATGAGAGAATCAAATTGGCAATGGAGAATAAATGAGGAAATTAATTCAAAAATAAAGATATTTGAAAATCAAGAGGATAAAGACTGTCTAAATTGTGAGATTCGAAAAATCAAGAAGATAAGAGTTGGACTGAAGATCAGATTTGGAAAATCAAGAATCTGCACGATTACTTCATTTTTAGAAGATTAGTTACCATTTTGAATTAAATTAGTTCAAAATAATGATTTTGTGAGACAATAAATAATCTTTTTCAGATTATTTACCAAAATGGACTGACAGTTAAGAAAGTGATGACATTTTAAATAATTTCATTTATTTAAAATGAGAGGAATATTAATTTTGACAATTAAATAATTAAATATAATTATTTAATTTAGCAGATAAGATTAATTAATTAAATTAATTAATCAATTCATTTAATTATGACAGTTAGTGACATTAAATAAATAAATGTAATTCATTTATTTAATAATCAGGAAGAATTAATGAATAATGATAATTAAACAAATTTATAAATTTATTTAATTATAGGGAAACTTAGAGAATTAGTGACGTATTTAATAAATAAATAGAATTTATTTATTTAATAATCATGAAGACTAAAAGGACATGAATTAATTAAATAATTATGAATTATTTAGTCAATAGTCGAATGTGGACCAAGGACATAATTAAATGTCATAATTATGCTAGGGCGAAAGTGGTAAAAAATGAAGCTTGCAGGCCTAGGTCATTTTTAAGTGTCTACATTTTGCCCCTCTTTGTCATAATGTAGCATGCCACATTGTGACAAAGAAAATAAGTCAAAAATATGCCCCAGTGCAAAATAAGATGAGGAAGAATGACGAGGAGGGTAGTGGTATGCCCCCTCGAGAGGACAGACGAGTTCCAAGAACGTGGGTGTGCTCTCGAAATTAATGAGAAGACTAGAATATGAAGAGACAAAGAAATGTTAGTGCAAAAGATGTGGATGGTGATATGGATGTGATGCCTATATGAGATGGGCGAGAGAAGTTGACATGACTAAAGAAGATGCATGTTAGTTCCTAGACCAAATCCTTCAAAACATTGCCATAGGACTTTAATATTTATTGCTCTTAATCATCATTGGGCGGTAAAAATGACACAAATGGACAACAAACACCATGATATGACATAGACCAAGGTGAGCAAGGTCATCCACTTGAAAAACATACAGTCACAGACAAGGAATGTCCTAACTCATACTAAGGGTCATGTTGCCCCAGTCTTTTTGTTGAGACAATCCACATACAACAGTCAAAGAAAATAAAATAGGCCAGGAGATGACCTCTAAATCCTTCATGGGACATCCTCGAGGTAGCTAGTAACATGACCAAAAAGACAAGATAGTAAAAATATAAGAAAAAATAGCCAAGATAGTCAAAAGATAAGACAAGATAGACCAAAAAGATTAATAGCCATTTTATTTTGTTTGCCAAAGATTGATTTCTTGTCGATTTGACAGTTTTCATAGTTTAAGAGCTTTGCCAATTTGACGGTGTTGACAGTTTGACGGGGCCTATTGTCAGGAAGGACACATCCTGAAAAGGAAAAGGACATTTTGACGAGGTCTAACTCCAAGAAGGACACATCTTGAAGAGGACCAAAGAGTGATGAGACTGACATTGTTTTGACTAATATGTTTTGGCAAGTTGACTGATGTTGACTGTATGATTGATTGGACTATGCTATCTGATTTTGACCAATTTTGACATTGACGTTTTGAATAATTGTCTTGTGTCTGAGTTTGATGATGTCTAAATTATTTGACCAATGTGACGATTGTGACAAATGCCATGATTTTATTTGGACCAATCTAAAAGGACTGACCTAATGTCTCGGGGACTCATCGACTGATGGCCTTGCCTACATAGCAAATGCGCAGAGACAACGTAGTTCGGATAATGACATGGACTGACTAACATGACTGACTTTGACTCCATTTTTAGGATTTTGACATTGATTTGGATGTTTTTGTGTTTTTCTTTAGAATGTTTTATGATTTTTAGGTCTTTCTTCAAGACATTTTATGATGTTTTTGGTCTTTCTTCGGACATTTTATGATGTTTTTGTCTCTTTTTTTTTCGGACATTTTATGATGTTTTTGTCTTTTTGTCATTTTATGATGTTTTTGGTCTTTTTTCAGGACATTTTATGATGTTTTTGTCTTTTTAGGACTTTTTTGATGTTTTTGTCTTTTTTTCGTTTTATGATTTTTTCTGATTTTGACGTTTAAGAGGATCATGAAAAATTCAGGCCAAAAGAAGTCTAATGAAAAATTCCCACAAGATGACACATGATTAAAGCCACTATGGTGCATGGTAAAGATTTCTTTTCCAAATGGAAACTTAAAAAAATTATGCACTAACAATGGGAAAAATTTCATGGAGTGAAACCATGGGTAGCCTAACTTCACATGAAATTGGTCTAACATCAGGATGATGGAGAATGATAAATTAAATATTTTTGGTCCAACTTGTAGAGGAAGAGTTATCGAACCTATCATAGGGAAAGCAAAACCATTATGTGTTTTGATCCTTGCTTTCTATTGTTCATTAGTATCTTGATAAATTTCATGTGCAAATAAGAATTCTTCATTCATCACATTCTCTACACATACGAGATCAATCAATATCCCATTAGTAGGCTTGTCATTGATTCTTCTGGCTATTTAAAGAGGACCATCAAGTGCATGTTTAAGTATGTCATTTTGTGAGAAAGAGATGTCAAGGGAAATATTGGTTAGACCCTTACGAGGTTGAACTTCAATGAATCCAATAATACTATTCATAGGATTTTCCTCATTATCATTCATGTTGTATCATTCATGTCAACACTCATCACATCATTCTTGGTTTTACTAGCTTTGACAAAGGAGATGTTGTGATTCGACATAGGATTAGTAAAGATTTTCAAATTTTGGTTAGGAGGGGCTATAGAATTATTACCTTGATCATTAACACCGCCAATTTGAATGTGATTAGAATCAATGAGGTCTTGAACAATATGTTTAAAACACTTACAATGTTTTGTATTGTGTCCATTTTGTCAGTGAAAATGGAAAAATAATTTTTTTCTATAGTTTGGAGGTAGAAGTAGGATCAAGAGCTCTAACAGAAGGTAAGGAAATTAAGTTCTTGTTTAAGAGTTGCAATATGATGGAATGAAGGGTATTAGGTAGTGGGGTAAATTGTCTATTCTTCTTCCCAAATGTATATGAATTTTTTTGTCTTTATAGCAGCCACTTTGGTATCAACATGTTGAGTTGGTTGAGGGGAATTGAGTTGTATAAAGCCTTATTTTGTTTCTTGAATGGTTGGTAGTTGGTTTGAGGCAAAGATTCAAAATTTTCAGGATGGTTAGAGGGAGTTTTCACTTCATGACTACTAATCAAATTTTGGTAATTTGATGCAGAGGAAAGACATTCTTCATGAAAACAGACCCAAATTACAAAGTGATCTTGCATGTTCCTCACTGTTGCTCCTATGTGCAAACTTAAAAAAAATGACTCCAATGAACAAGGAAAACCATCATGTTATGTTTCAACTCATTAAAACTAACTTGGAGGCTTTTTTCCAACATTCTAAAGGCATTTCCACTAAGTAGTCAATGCCTAGACTCATGTGCAGACCTAATCTTTCTTGGACATCCACCTTTCCTTATGACTGCACGTAATTGGACCTCTTGGGATAGTCACAACAAGACTCATTTAAACTTTCAAGAATACTCCACAGACACTTGTACAGACCTATAAGACCTCCCACTACACTTCCAAACCATTACCAATGACTAACAACAATTTTTCGATCTTGTAGGAATCACATTCCACCAACCTGTAAATTGCTGCCGCAAAGCATGTTTCAACATGAACATTCAACCAACTCAAGAAAGGATTAAAAATTTGTCACCAATGGTCACAAACTCTTTGAACAGGTTTGTAGAACCTTCATACACACTCTCCACACCCTTCTCAATCAGAAAACACACCCATCTTGCATTGATGGAAAACAACTACTGTAGACACATAAAAATGACCTAGGCCTGCAAGCTCTATTTTTACCACTTTTGTCCTCGCATAATTATGACATTTAATTATTTCCTTGGTCTACATTCGACTATTAATTAAATAATTCATAATTATTTAATTAATTCATGTCTGTTTATTCTTCATGATTATTAAATAAATCAATTTTATTTATTTATTTGATATGCCACTAATGGTCTATTATCTTCTTACAATTAAATAAATTTCTTAATTTATTTAATTCCTTATGTCTTCTTGATTATTAAATAAATGAATTTTATTTATTTATTTAATATGTCACTAATTCTCATAATTAAATGAATTTATTAATTTGTTTAATTATTGGTCACAATATCTAAATTAAATAATTATCTATAATTATTTAATTTCCTTATTTAACATTTCTCTCATTTTAAATAAATTAATTATTTAAAATGATCTCACTTTATTAACTGTCACTTCATTTTAGTAAATAATCTAAAAAATGATTATTTACTGTCACACAAAATCCATATTTTGAATTAATTTAATTCAAAATGGTAATCTTCTTCCAAAAATCAAGTAATTGAGCAAATTCTTGATTTTTCAAATTTGCTTTTCAGTTCAACTCTTATCTTCTTGATATTTTGAATCTTACAAATCAAGTAGTCTTTATCTTCTTGATTTTCGAAAATCTTTATCTTTTATCTTCTTGTCACATTTATTCTCGACCGCTGATTTGATTTTATCAAATCACATCTTGACCACTCATTTAATAATTTTTCCCTAACCCTAATTAGGGATTGTAATCTCGTCCACTGATTTTAGGCTTTGTCAGCTTTCAATCTCATTCATCCATCCAAAATTGTATTTTCTATAAAATGACAATTTTGCTCATTTTTTGACACCACTTCATCATTATAAGACGTTTATGCTTAGATTTTAATTAAATACTTTGCATTTAGCTTATTTTAATTTGATTATAGTCATTTGTCATAGTCATAGGCATAGACATTTATTTCAAATCCTTCACAGCTTGTTTAGGACATTGGCATGGTCAAAGAATTGCTCATACGTTCGATCTGAGGGAAACAATCAACAAGTTAGAAGGTGCTATGAAGATGAATCATGGAAGCTTCAGTGATTGACTAGTATAATTGTTTCTTCTTTTAGTTTTCAATGTACTTCATAGTTCTTTGGGTTTGTATACTTTAATATTTGATAATCTAACCTTTAGGAAAATAACCCTTAGATTCATTGGTGAACCCGACGCATTTTATTTTTTTGGTAGTTTTCGTAAGGTTTTTGGTTTTCTGTATTTTTTTTTGCAGGTATAGGTATAGACGAGCCACATTTGTTTTTATTGTGATGCATTCGAAGGGTAAAACGATGCAATCAACCTGTGGTGACGCATTTGAAGTACGAAAAGCCGCATTTGACATAAACGAGCCGCATTTGAATCTTCAATCGACGCATCTGCCTGTCAGACCAAGATGCATTTACTGCATAGAGAGACACATTCACTCTGCTATGACGCATCTGCCTGGTAATCATTTTTTCCTTTTGCATTTTGGTTTTCCAGACAACCTGTGGCATTCTAGTTTTCTTTGCTATTTCTCTATTCTAGCATAGGTTTTTCGTGTTACTGATCTTGGTTTACAGCGTGGGGCGTTAGAATTTTCGTGGGTCAAAGGCATTTGCTAAAACTACTGACATGTGATTTTTCAGCCACGATTGTCAAAGACTAATCTTTCAAACCATTTGTTTGTGATTTTTTAGTTTAGAAACATTTCTTTTTGGTGTATTTAAAATTGACATGTCTTTCATTTTTTATTGTGTTTGAAAGTGGTAGGTGAGTATGCTCTCACCTTGTGCAAACTAGGTGATCAAAAAGCTAGACCCACTTTATTCTTGTGTAAACTTGATGCAATAACCGAAGTATCGTCTCCCCTTGCACAGTAATGCGTCCCTGGGTGTAAGAGAAATGATTATTGCCTCTAGAAGTTGGGCTTTCCTATGGATTTCATCACCCCAACGTGACTCAAACTGGCAATGGAGCTAAAGCCAAGCTACCCCCGACCGGTATATAAATGTGAATCTTAAGGGAAAACCTAACACTACGAGTACAGATGTGTCATACGAATAGAGTTGTACTCCCATAAACTCGGTTGAGCTTAACCTCTTTAGGCTAGAGTGCCACCTAATAGGTGATTAATCTTTGGCCCCATGTATGGCCACTCAAACGGGGGTCCCAAATTAAAAAATCTTGTGTAGTAAGCCCAAAACCTTCTATTTTCTAGTACAACACCGATCGGTTTGAATCCTTCCATGTCTTCGTAGTCTTTAGTAGAGGTGATCAATCTGCCATGGGAGTTTCATGGGGGTTGGAAGCTTGGTTGGCCTAAGAAGAGAGTGCACTGTAAGGGGGAGCCCGTGCAACCAAGCTTTTGGATTCACACACTACTAATATGTGGCTAGGGAAACCCATGTGGAGTCTAGCAAATATTGTCCTAGCTTAACCATAGGATTGTACTTGCTCTCTTATGTGTTTGATTACTTTCAAAATATTGTGGTTGTCAAGTGTTTGTAGGATACTGAAATGAAACCAACAACATTCAAACATGTGGAAACAAACAAGTCAAACTTCAAGAATTCCGTCAAAACTAGTATATACATTCATTATGTTTGCAATGCATCTGCTATCATGTGCAATGCATCTGACCTATCACACCACATTTTCTATTTAAAAATCCGCATCTGACCTGTCGCGCTGCATTTTCCAAAAAAAAAAAGCATTTGACATTCTGCACCGCATTTGATATCTCAAACACCGTATCTAGCCTGTTGCACCGCATTTGCTATCTCCAACACTACAATCGACCTTTTGCAACACATTCTCTACCTCTTGCGACACATCTGTCTGTCAAGAAAATATGTCAAAACCTAAGCTCTGACAGTCTGACTCCTGCAATGCATTTGCATTCCTTAAACACAATTGATCCTTTAAACGATGCATCTAACACATTGCAACACATTTTCCACCTAAAATGACGCATTTGCTTAATAGAAATTTAAACTTTGTCATAGACCAAAATTTGAGTCAAAAAATTTTAGCCTATTGTGAAATATCTTTTTCAAAACATCTCTATCAGAAACTAGAACTGAAATTGCTCAAAATTTCCATTAGATTAGGCTAACTCACCACACTTTGCAAAACCATTGTTTCAAAACTAGGTTATCTTAGGACATAGTCATCATTCCTCTTTTCGGTCATTGTCCTTTTTTGTGAGAACCTCCAACTTAACAGTCTAGTTAGGAAGGCTCACTCGTCATTTCGACCTTGTCATTTAGTCCCCTTAACAAGTCCTTAGATAACCAAAATTGAGACATAAGTCAAGCTTCGAGTGGTTAGGCAAACCTTTCTCCAAATATTGTCCATTTTAGTCCTCATTTTGAACTTAGACTTTGCAAATGTGTTCATATTAGTCCTCATTTTCAACCGAGACTTTGCATTAATCATCTTGGTCCTTTGTTAACCTAATCATCTTAGTCCTCATTTGACACTTTGGCTTTAACAATTTTATCTCCTTGCATTAGTCATTTCCCTTAGACAAACGTCATTATCACTCTACATTTAACAACATCATGACATCCACCACCTTGTCTTCCATTCAACAAAATATTGATAGGCTTGCTAGTAAAGTTGAATACCAGTTACTCTATAGAGGTCAATACCAACAAGCCTTTGACTTTAAGAGAAAATTCCTCCAAACCAAAAATCAATGTCCTTCGTACCAACAATCCATGAGTCGAAGTCCTCCATCCATCTACCCTCACCATCAACAGTCACTTAACATAAATCCTGCCATTAATTCACAACAAATGTCCACTTATCACCCTTATCCTAACCTTGACAAGGGAAGCCAACTATCCACTAGTCCATTACAAGTCTCCACATCATATTTTAGTCCTTCAACTATCCATCTCGTTCACATCTACATGCCCTATCAACCATCTACCAACTCATGTCAAGTCCCCACATCATACCATATCGATCCCGTCCAAGTATCCACATCCTATTTTAGTCAACCTTACACCAATCCAGTCCAAGTCCCCATGTCATATCCCATGTCGTCACCAACTAATCTAGTCCAAGACTCCAATTCATATCCAATCCAAGTCCCCATGACATATTCTAGTCCTTCACATGCTAGTCCAGTCCAAGTCTCCATGTCATATCCTAGTCCTTCACACACCAATCTATTCCAAGTCCCCATGTCATATCCTTATCCTTCACATATTAGTCCAGTACAAGTCTCCAAGTCCTATCCTAGTCCTTCATCCATTAATCCTTTTCAAGTCACTCCCTCCCAAGCCACATTTAGTCATGAAAATTCTATCATTGTCCAAAGTCCAATCCCATTGTCTAAACTTGAGGATACATGTCAAAACAAAAGCCCAA
Source organism: Sequoia sempervirens (assembly GCA_007258455.2). NCBI lineage: Eukaryota > Viridiplantae > Streptophyta > Pinopsida > Cupressales > Cupressaceae > Sequoia > Sequoia sempervirens. The sequence continues at coordinate 627,096,996 of VDFB02047230.1, forward strand.
AGCATGACCTTATAATGTCACCCTCATGTCAAGAACAAGGTATTCCATCCCATGACCCTATCTTAAAGTCCACTCAAGAAGTCCTTCAAAACAATCATGACATCCAAAATACACCTACCATTGACCAAGAACTCCAAATCTATGACAACCCCATCTTTGACCAAGACCCTACCATTGACCAAGAAGTCCAAATCCATGACAACCCCATCTTTGACCAAGACCCTACCATTGACCAAGAAATCCAAAATGATCCACTCCTTGACCTTTATGCCATTTATGATCAAACACTTGACAATCCTATTCAGGCCCCGACTATCGACACTTTCCAAGATGAGACACTTGCCTCCATTGGACCCATAGATGATCTTCCTCCAGAAAAAGAGTCTTCCACTATGGACATATTTGCAAATGACCATGTTATAGCTAAATTTATTGGACTCTATGACATTGACCATAATGATTGCTTCGACATCGACTTGGAAGCACCAATAGAATCATCTAAACCTGACATGTCACAAGATTAGACCAAATATATCAGTTAGAAATATGTTCAACATGTCACTGAAGCTAAGACATCTTATCAGCTAGGATCATCCGTCTTAATCAGAGTAGGCTTTCTCGCAGATGAGAATATTCCAAGTAATAGTGTGGAGTCTGAACCTGACATGTCACAAAATCAAGTCAAAGATATCAATCAAAAAGATGTCCAACATGTCAATGAAGCTAAGACATCTTATCAGCTAGGATCATTTGTCTTTATTAGAGCAAGCTTCCTTGCAAATGATAATATTCCAAGTAACAATGTCCACATATATCATGATGGGTTAGCCTCTTGCTTTCAAAACAATAAATACCCCATCGCAACAAAAATCTGTCAAAGCATGCAATATCAAGGCAAAGGAGTAGGCATACATGAGCAAGGAATTCAAGAACCAATACAACTTCAAGAAAATTACAGACATCAAGGTCTTGGCTATTCCTCAGATAGCAAATCAAGCGATGTCAGTGGTACCTCCTCAATACTGGGGGCAACTTTGTCAAATACAAATGTCAAAATAGAGTCCATGAGAAATCCTTGTCATAAGGTTGTTGCCATCACCCCTTCCACCCACACCATAAACTATCATTCTCAACATCTTAAACCTTCCCTTTGGAACCAACAAAAACAAAAGTCTTAGAAAGTCAAAATTAAAATGTCAAAGGCTATTGAATCAGACAAAAAGACAAGTGGACAAATGAAATTAAAATGGATCCCAAAGACAAGTGGATCAAGCAAAGAAAATATGTCAAAAGAAAAAGTTAATTACAATGTGGAACCACAAGACAAGAGGACTCCCACATACAACAAATGTCCACCTCCTTCAAAGTGGTCATCAAACAAGGAATCTAAGAGTGTTGGTTCCAAATTCCATCCCTCCAAAATCCGTCATCCACCATCCCAAGTTTGGAAAATAAAAAGTGATTCATCCAAACGTCCAAACAACCTTTCCATGTCTACCATCATTCGTCATAATCCTACATCTTGTCTAAAGTCCAAAGATACCATGTCACAAATACATCGCATCATGGCAACAACTCTTTATCACAAGGACCCTCATGGCACTCTATCGCGATATGTGTATTCTGATAAGGACAACTCTAGTATCAGAAAGGACCACGATGACATCAATCAGTTGTATGTAAGCACTACGATCTTGACAAGGCAACTACTTTAGATAGGACATTATTGGCATATCATGACCCCAGTATCTACATCAACAGTGTCAGTGGATTCAGAACAATTAGTGGTCAATTAAGGCATCGAGGTCATCCTAAAATATAAAAAAAAAAAAATTAAAAAATGATAAAAAAATTGTCACCTTGATGAAAACCTGGCAAACAAGCGTCTTGGTGACACCAAAAAAAATATAAAAAGTCAAGAAAATAGTAAAGAGAAAATTTTTTTCCAACAGTGAAAACTTGGCAAACAGGCGTCATGTGTAAAATAAATCATCTATGTGCACTTTTTCACTTGGGGGAAAGTTGTCTCATTTCCCATGCCTTCCTCTTAACATTGGCATCTGTCCATTTAATCCATATCATTTCCATTCACTTTCCCACCTACCTTGGTCTTGACATAAAACATGCAAACATCAATCATTCATTGGGGAAAACTCTTGACATGTCAATCCTTTTGTCACAAACTATTCTGGCATTGCCATCATTATCCTTATGCGACATAGTCCTTGAATATCATATGACAATTCCCTTAGTCTCATGTCCCCCATCCTTTACCAAGCCCACCTTTTGTCCTTTCATGTCTGTCACCTATTTTGGCTTTCCCTTGTCAAAAGGTCTAAGGATACTCCATCATCCCTTTTAGTCCTAACCAAGTCATTCCAGATGCAATGAGTTTCATCCATATGAGCACATTATCCAAAACATTACTTGACTTTGTTCCTGGCCCAGCTGTAGACCTCGATACTTTCATCACATTATCATCATCCTCATGTTGTTTTGGGATGCGTCCTTCCCATGTCAAACAACGTTGTCATCACCTTTCAATTGGTATTCAGCTTGACTAGTGGCACAATCATGTTTGTCCTTGGATTCTCATGTGTGGGCATCAATCACATGCATTTGTTGTGATCCTCTTAAACCATTCAAAAAGACAAAAACATCATAAAATGTCCTAAAAAAAGACAAAAACATTGCAAAAACTCCTAAAAAAAGACAAAAATATTGTAAAACATTATGAAGAAAGACCTAAAAATTGAAAAATGTCCTAAAGAAAGACAAAAACAACATAAAACATCCTGAAGAAACCCCAACAAAGTCAAAATGTCTAGAAAATGTAAAAACAAAGTCATTCCTTGTCAAGTCCGTCAAATCAGTCAGTCTATGTCATTGTCGAACTACATTGTCTCTGCGCCTTTGCTACGTAGGCAAGAATCATCTTTGAATCCCCAGGACATTAGATCGGTCCTTTTAGGTTTGTCCAAATTAAATCATGGAATTTGTCACAATCGTCGCATCGGTCAAATAAGTCAGACATAGTCAAACTCGGACACAAGCCAGTCATTCAAATGTTGACATTCCAATCGTGGCCTAATAGACAACACAGTCCAATCAATCTTACAGTCAACATCAATTAACTTTCCAAAGCATATTAGTCGAAACAATGTCAATCTCGTCACTCTTTGGTCCTCTTCAAGATGTATCCTTCTTGGAGTTAGACCTCGTCAAAATTTCCTTTTCCTTTTTCAGGATGTGTCCTTCCTGACAATAGGCCCCATCAAACCGTCAACACCGTCAAATTGGAAAAACTCTTAAATTGTCAAAACTATCAAACCAACAAGAAATCAATCTTTGGCAAACAAACATTGGCAAACAAAATTGAATGGATGTTAATCTTTCTGGTCTATCTTGTCTTATCTTTTAACTATTTTGGCTATTTTTGTCTTATCTTTTTACTATCTTGTCTTTTTGGTCATGTTACTAGCTACCTCGAGGATGTCCCATGAAGGATTTAGAGGTGCGATGATGTCTCCTGACCTATTTTATTTTCTTTGACTGCTGTCTGCGGATTGCCTTGACAAAAAGACTAGGGAAACATGACCATTAGTATGAGTTAGGACATTCCTTGTTTATGACTGTCTATTTTTCAAGTGGATGACCTTGCACACCTTGGTCTACGTCATGCCATGGTGTTTGTTGTCCATTTGTGTCATTTTTACTGCTTAATAATGATTAAGAGCAATAAATATTAAAGTCCTATGGTAATGTTTTGAAGGATTTGGTCTAGGAACTAACATGCATCTCCTTTTGTCTTGTCATCTTCTCTCACTTATCTCATATAGGCATTGCATCCATATCATCATCCATATCTTTTGTACTAACATTTCTTTGACTCATCATATTCTAGTCTTCTCATCAATTTCGAGAGCACACCCGTGTTTTTTGGAACCAAATTGTTCTCTCGAGGGGGCATACCATAACCTTCCTCATCATTTTTCCTCATCGTATTTTGCACTAGGGCATGACTTTGGCTTATTTTCTTTGTCAAAATGTGACATGCTACTTTATGAAAAAGAGGGGAAAAATGTAGACACAAAAATGACCTAGGCCTGCAAGCTCTATTTTTACCACTTTTGTCCTAGCATAATTATGACATTTAATTATGTCCTTGGTCCATATTCGACTATTAATTAAATAATTCATAATTATTTAATTAATTCATGTCTGTTTATTCTTCATGATTATTAAATAAATCAATTTTATTTATTTATTCGATACGCCACTAATGGTCTATTATCTTCTTACAATTAAATAAATTTCTTAATTTATTTAATTCCTTATGTCTTCTTGATTATTAAATAAATGAATTTTATTTATTTATTTAATATGTCACTAATTCTCATAATTAAATGAATTTATTAATTTTTTTAATTATTGGTCACAATATCTAAATTAAATAATTATCTTTAATTATTTAATTTCCTTATTTAACATTTCTCTTATTTTAAATAAATAAATTATTTAAAATGATCTCACTTTATTAATTGTCACTTCATTTTAGTAAATAATCTAAAAATCGATTATTTACTGTCACACAAAATCCATTCAAAATGGTAATCTTCTTCCAAAAATCAAGTAATTGAGCAAATTCTTGATTTTTCAAATCTGTTTTTTTAGTTCAACTCTTATCTTCTTGATTTTTTGAATCTTACAAACCAAGCAGTCTTTATCTTCTTGATTTTCAAAAATATTTATCTTTTATCTTCTTGTCACATTTATTCTCGACCGCTGATTTGATTTTATCAAATCACATCTTGACCACTCATTTAATAATTTTTCCCTAACCCTAATTAGGGATTGTCACATGAAATCTCGTCCACTGATTTTAGGCTTTGTCAGCTTTCAATCTCGTCTGTCCATCCAAAATTGTATTTTCTATAAAATGACAATTTTGCTCATATTTTGACACCACTTCATCATTATAAGACATTTATGCTTAGATTTTAATTGGATACATTGAATTTAGCTTATTTTAATTTGATTATAGTCAATTTTCATAGTCATAGGCATAAACATTTATTTCAAATCATTCAAAGTTTCTTTAGGACATTGGAAAAGTCAAAGAATTGCTCATACGTTCGATCTGAGGGAAACAATCAGGAAGTTAGAAGGTGCTATGAAGATGAATCATGGAAGCTTCAAAAATTGACTAGTATAATCGTTCCTTCTTTTAGTTTTCAATGTACTTTGTAGTTCTTTGGATTTGTATACTTTAATATTTGATAATATAACCTTTAGGAAAATAACCCTTAGATACAACTACCATTCACAACCTTTCACAAAACAAATAATGAAGCATTGTGAAATGAAAGGAACAACCATTAATAACTTTCACAAAATAAATAATGAAGCACTATGAAATGCAAGGAATGGTCATTAATAAATTTCACAAAAAAAATAATGAATCCAATTGCTTCAATGAGATTTAATATAACATAATTACAGACTTTCCCTCCAATTTTCATCAAGATCCAACAGTGGAAAAGAAAGTTATGGCATTTTTCCCAAAACTGGGAACCCTAGTTAGGGTTCAGACCTATCCTCACAAAAATGGTCATAACTTATTCAAATCTCCATGAAAATGATCCAAATAAAAAACACTAAGAGATAGAAACATATATTCATCCATTACAATTGGTTTCATCCCAATATTGTATTGTATGTTTCCATACTATCACATTTTCAGATTGCAAATTTTGGAAAACATTGTTAGAACAGGGCAGCCTTCACCAAAATGGTCATATCTCCCACAAAACGCAATGAAATTCAATGCCACAAAATAAAAATGAAAGAGTATTCACATGCACGTGCATTCCAATCAGTTTCAGATCATTAAATGGTCCGTACAGTCTGTACAATAAAGAATAATAATCTGCAATGGTAGAAAAAACATAGAAAAACTTGCTTTCATTAACCCAAAACTACAAAAATCAATTCCCCGACACTCTATTTGAATTTGGAGGGTGTTTTTATCCATTAATAACCAATACCAACTGATTGGAAATGGTTTCTTGGGTTTCATGTAACTTCTTGCTTTTTGGCACCTTTCCAAAGTTGCATGACAACTTTTAAGGCATTTTTAACAACTTGACCTTAATCTTTCCCAAATGGATCAAAATGATCAAAAAATGGTCTACAATGACCTTATTAGACCCAAAAACCCCTAAAAAACCTAAAAACCAAAAGGTGACAACATTTATGCTATGATGCTCCTGATGCCCCTGCATCATACACTCAAGGAGAGGAAAAACTCAAGTCCACTTGAGTGCAGGTCTTCTTTTTCTTCTTGGTATTCCAATTCTTCTGCATTATTTCCTTGATGTCTTCTTGGATTTTTCTTTGTGTCTTCCACTTTTTTTCTCTAGTTTTTCTTCTGAGCTCCTTCTCTTCTTTCTTCCTTGCAAGGTATTCCTCTTTTGGCATCCTCCTCTGAACTTGATCTCTTTCAAGAGCCTGCTTCTCAATGATTTTTATCTCCTTTTCTAACAAACCTACACATACATAGTCCAATGAAATATTAGAAATAAAATATTGAGACCTTGACATCTCCTCCTTGTCTCCTTGCACCATACACTCCACTTCAACACCCAAGAGATCCTCCATGTGTGCTATTGTTGGCTTAGGACTGAACTTGTCCTCTAAGGGTCTCCTTTGATAAATAGCATCTTCTAACACTTCCACCTTAGTTGTTAATTTCTCTTGACTTTCATACACAAAGTAGTGTTCCTATTTTCCAAAACCTGCCATCTCCTTCCAAAGGATGTGATCAATCTCTGTATAACGACTGAATACTTCATGCTGCACTCCAGGGCTGCATTCATCATTGAACCTTTCAGTTTTTTCTATTGTTGCAAACAACTTATCATTCATATCAATTTCTTCCAATAATAAAGCATCTAATTCATCATGCATGTCATCAAACATTGGTCTTTCTCTAAGAGAACAAAAAACATATTCTTTATTCATCAACCTTTCACTATCAAAAATAGAATGCAATATGCATTCACCAAGTATCTCACCTTCCTCGAGATGACACAGTATTCCATCTTCTTCACTTAGGATTTCTTCTTCATTTATTGTTATGCATGCATTTACACACTCAAAGATTTCATTAATTTCAAAACAATGAGACTTACTTGCACCCACTTCTCTTTCCTTGGATGGATTGTCAATTACTTTCAATCGCCTTCTCAATATGTTATCTTCCTATTGCTTCCTTCTCTTTTCCATAATTTTCTTAAGAGGCCACTTCACCTTCTTTCTCATTAGCCAATGGAAAACATTTTCTTGATATGGTTTCTCAAGACACTGTTGTAATACAAGCTCAACACGTTTTTCAAACTCGTCCATTCTTCTATCAAACTCTACAACTAGACTTACCCTATTGTCTTTCACCTTGTCCCTCTTTTTGAGGCCTTCTTTCTTATCTTGCTTCTGCATCTTCTTGTCTTCATGATACCTCACCTAGGTCTACTTTCCTTTTCCTCACTACCTAGTCTTTTGGCATCTAGGTTCTTCACTTCAACCTATCAAAAACAACACACAAACTTTCAAAACTTCCCTTTCCTAGATCATTGGGCTTTGATACCAATTTGATGTAGAGGAAAGACGTTCTTCATGAAAATAGACTGAAATGGCAAAGTGTTCTTCCATGTTCCTCATTGTTGCTCCTATGTGCAAAATTGAAAAAAATGACTCCAATGAATAAGGAAAACCATCATGTTATGTTTCAACTCCTCAAAACTAACTTGGAGGCTTCTTTCCAACATTCTAAAGGTTTTTCCATTAAGTATTCAATGCCTAGACTCATGTGCATACCCAATCTTACTTGGACATCCACCTTTCCTTATGACCATGTAATTGGACCTCTTGGGACAGTCACAACAAGACTCATTTAAACTTTCAAGAATGTTCCAAAAACACTTGTATAGACCTATAAGAACTCCCACTACACTTCCAAACCATTATCAATGACTAACAATGAGTTTTCGATCTTGTAGGAATCACATTCCACCAACTTGTAAATTGCTGCCCCAAAGCATGTTTCAACATGAACATTCAACCAACTCAAGAAAGGATTACAAACTTGTCACCAATGGTCACAAAATATTTTAATAGGTCTATAATACCTTCCTACAAACTCTCCACACCCTTCTCAATCACAAAACACACCCATCTTGCATTGATGGCAAACAACTACCATTCACAACCTTTCACAAAACAAATGATGAAGCACTGTGAAATGAAAGGAACAATCATTAATAACTTTCACAAAACAAATAATGAATCCAATCACTTCAGTGAGATTTAATATAACATAATTACAAACTTTTCTTCCAATTTTTATCAAGATCCAATGGTAGAAAATAAAGTCATGGAATTTTTCCCAAAACTGGGAACCCTAGTTAGGGTTCAGACCTGTCCTCACAAAAATGGTCATAACTTATTCAAATCTCCATGAAAATGATCCAAAAAAAAATATTTGAGAGATAGAAACATATATTCATCCATTCCATTTGGTTTCATCCCAATATTGTACTGTACAAGTCTGTACTATCATGTTTTCAAACTACAAATTCTGGAAGACATTGTTAGAACATGGCAACCTTCACCAAAATGGTCATATCTCCCACAAAAATCAATGAAATTCAATTCCACAAAATCCAAAAGAAAGAGAATTCACATGCCCATGTAGTATAATCAGCTTCATATCATTAAATCGGTTGTATAGACTGTACAATAAAGAATAACAGTCTGTAATGATAGAAAAATAAATAGAAAAAATTGCTTTCATTAATCCAAAACTACAAAAATCAATTCCCCAACACTCTATTCGACTTTGGATGGTTTTTTTATACATTAAAAACCAATCCCAACTGATTATAACTGGTTTCTTTAGTTGCATGTAACCGCTTCTTTCTTTTTGACACCTTTCCAAAGTTGCATGACAATTTTTAAGGCAATTTTGACAATTTTTAACAACTTGACCTTAATCTTTCCCAAATGGATCAAAATGATCAAAAAATGGTCTACAATGACCTTATTAGACCCAAAAACCCCTAAAAACCCTAAAAACCAAAGTTGACAACATTTATGCTATGATGCTCCCAATGCCCCTACATCATAATCATGAAGGGTTGTACACAATTGTATAAAGGGGGGAAATTTCATCATCCCAATCTTATCTTGAAGCTTATTTTGCAAATTAGGAATCTAATTTTTATTTGAAAGTAAAGAAAATGATAATGGGAAATAAATTCAATGACCTTTTCATCATCCTTTTGCTTAAATCTCATTAAATATGCTAAGGTCATCTTAGGACCCACATGCACTTGGAAATGGTTGAGATAGGAATTAGCAAGTTCATTGAATGAATGTATTGAGTTATTTGGTAAGGAATTTTACCATTCCAAGGAAGTTTCTTTCAAGGATATAGGGAAGATTTTATCCAAGATTTTATCCTCAAAAATGAAGTCACTACATAAGGTTGTGTATGCAAAAACATGTTTAACAGGATCTTTCCCACCATATTTCTCAAATATAGGAATTTATATACCTTGCAACATTTGTGTTCTCAATATCTCCAAGGATAAGGGGTTTCTTTTGACATATTTTGAAGGTTTTCCATTTTGATTTTGATTCAATGTAGCTATTTAATGTTGGAGGGATGAAACACTTTGTAAGAGTTGGTTAAGGATAGGGTCATTGTTTGTGTTTTGAGATGGAGGTGAATATGGTGGAGGTGTATATGTATTTAGAGTGCAAGTGAATTGTAAATTTGTGAGGGGAGATGGATTAGGAGATATGATATTTTAATGCAAAAACCAAAAGGGATTCCCAGTGGAAATGCCTAAGGTAGTATGGATATTGCTAGTAGGTTTTATGGTTTTAGTAATAGTTGGATTGGTGTATGTCAGAATAGTGGTCAAGCTTGTGGAAGGAGGAATTAGATTTCCACCTTGACTTTGAGTATACCCCAAAGCTTGATCACAACTAATCATTGTAGGGAAATGTTGATTAATGATATGAGATAGGCTACACACAACTTCTATTCCTTGTTCATTTTCATTCTCCTCGTGTTATCTATGACAAGAAGTGCAATACCAACAATATGTTTGAAACTTAAAAAGTTTAACAAATTTTCTAATTCTTCATCCATTTTTCTTAGGTTCTCTTTAGGGACATTGGCAACCATTGATTCAAAATTAGTAACATTTTTTATTGGTATGGAGGTCATAGGAAATCAAGTGTCAAGGGTATGGTCCATAGTGGGTTGACTAGTGTCAACACTACAAGTGAAAGAGATGGAAAACTGATGCAAGGGCATCCATTTTGGGTGTATTTGTTGTCATTTGGTAAAGGCTTGGTTTTGGGTTGATTTATGTTGTTTTATTCTAGTAAGGTCATTTTAGACCATTTTGGACCATTTGAATTCATGTGGGGTCATTTTGATGATTATATGTAAAAGTTGTCAAAAGTTGTAAAATGTTGTCAATGTTGTCAAAGAAAAGCGCTTGAAACTTTGCACTTTTGGTTTGAGGGAGTTAGAATTTGGTTTTGAAGTTATGGATGGTTATAACTCAATATAATAGAGATATTCACATGCTAAGAAAAGGCTGGGAATATTTTTGGAATGGAAAAAACTTCATTTTGCCACATTTTTCCTTGAGTTTTCTAGTGTAACATCCTGTAAATCACGTTTGTATGGCCCTGTACAGATTGGTACAAAATTGAAAGCTATTGGAGAAGTTGAAGAATGTTTTAATCTTTCAAATTCTTTTGGTTTGATGAAATTTCATTATTTTGTAGGAGTCATGGCCATTTTAGTGTTAACAGTTATAGATTTTTACTAAAAAGACAACAAAAACTTGCTTGGTATGGACTTGTATGGTACAATTCAGGCTTGAAACGAATTTGAAAAGATTGTGCTATGTGTTTAGAGACAAACTATTTTTGTTTGGGTCGATTTCATTAATTTTTACAAAATTTATGACTAGTTTAGTCTTGACAACCTTGTTCAGCAACTAGGGTTTTCAGCAAGCTTGAAAAATTCATATCTTATGTTTTAACCATCCAAATTGGAAAAAAATTGGTGAAAAAATTTGTTTGAATATGTTCTAAAATACCTTTAAAGTAAAATTTATAGTTATATAAGTCTTTGTGTTCACATTTTTAGAAAACAATCATAAAACCCTAAGTTACTTGAGGGTTTAGTAAGATCTATGCATTACTTGTTCTTGAATGGATTGTGAAACATTGAATTGTGTTGTAGGAGGCTTGCACAATCCAAGACTCTCATATTTCATGTTGTTTCCTTGTTGAATGCCTATTAGGCCAATGTAGCAATGTTTCCCAAGTTGAACTAGGATGCATCAAAGCCATTGTTGCTAATGAATCATTGTATGGAAAGTGTCAAGTTGATCATTTTCAGTATCAAATCCCAAAGATCTGGGCAAGGGAAGTTTTGGAAGTTTTATATATTGTTTTTGATAGATTCAAGTGAAGAACCTGGATACCAAAAGACTAGGCTAGGGGAAAAGAAAGAAGCCTAAGGTGAGGTATCAGGAAGACAAGAAGAAAAGAAGGACAAGATGAAAGACAATAGGATAAGCCAATTTGTGGAGTTCGATAGGAAAATGTTTCTAGAGTTGGAAAAAAACTTAAGCTTGTCATACAATAGTATCTTGAGGAAGAATACCAAGAAATTTTTTGGCATTGGCCAATGAGAAATAAGGTGAAGTGGCCCATAAAGATGATTATTTAGAAAAGAAGAAGGCAAAGGATGATTGCTTTGAAAATTGATGGTGAACTATAGTTTCATGAAGCCTTGGTGAATGCTACAGAAGAAGGAAATGAAGCATACAAAAAGGAGGAGTTTTCAAGCAATCAAGTTAGGGAAGAAATAAAATCCATGCAACAATCCATTGAACAAGTAAATGGAAGTACAAATCTTGGTTTTGATCATGTATATGAAAAAGAGAATGTAGATATATAGGTTGATAGGGAGAAGAGCAAAGAGTAGTTGGTCAAGAACATGAAAGAGGTAGAGGAAAATGGTGTTGCAAGGCATAATGATGAGGAAACACTTCAAGAGAGGATAATATATGAAGGAAAGGTCAAGAAAAATGACCAAGAGATCATGATCGAACCGTCCAAGGATGAAAAGGTGATATTGTAACATGATAGTTCAAGACAACAAACTAAAAATTATGAAGAAGACCCCAAGAAGAATGAAAGATTTCCAAGAGAACCTTGGAAGAAGCTTGAGGAGAACACAAGAAAGATTAAAGGTTTAGACCATGGAGAAAATTAAGAGGAGGAAGATATGTACATCAACAATGAGGTGTATGACAGAGCAATAGAATCATGGAGTCTTCAAGCAAAGAAGTTGATAAGCAAGAGAAGATGCAAGAAGAAAGAGAGGAAGAAAAGAGTGCAAACCAAGAAACAAGGAGCAGATTGAGCCAAGCATGGAGAAGATCAAGAGGAGGTTAGAGGATAGTTAAGACTACAACACAATTGGAGGAAGTGGAAAAAGCAGTTGATCATCATTTGAGATGGAACTCAAATTTCTTTTCCTTAGGAGTATGATGTAGGGGCATCCATTATGGGCGCATTTGTTTTCATTTGGTAAAGGATTGGTTTTGGGTTGATTTAGGTGTTTTGTGCCAATAAGGTCATTTTGGACCATTTTGGACCATTTGAAGTCATGTGGGATCATTTTGATGATTAGATGTAAAAGTTGTCAAAAGTTGTAAAATGTTGTCAATGTTGTCAAAGAAAAGTGCTTGAAACTTTGCATTTTTGGTTTGAGGTAGTTAGAACTCAGTTTGGAAGTTATGGATGGTTGTAACTCAATGTAATAGAGATTTTCACATGCCAAGAAAGGATGGGAAGAGTTTTGGAATGGAAAAAAAATCATTTTGCCACATTTTTCCTTGAGTTTTCTAGTGTAACAGCTTGTAAATCACATTTGTATGGTCATGCAAAAATTGCAATGGACCTAAAAATGATTGGATAAGTTTAATAATGTTTTAATCTTTCAAATTCTTTTGGTTTGATGAAATTTCATTGTGTTTTGTAGAAGTTATGGTCGTTTTAGTGTTAATAGTTGCAAATTTTTACTAAAAAGACAACAAAAACTTGCTTGGTATGGACTTGTATGGTATAGTATAGGCTCGAAAGAAATTTGAAAATATTTTTCTGTGTTTAGAGACAAATTCTTTTTGTTTGGGTCAATTTCATTAAGTTTTGCAAAATTTATGACCAGTTTAGTCTTGACAACCCTGTTCAACAAGTAAAGTTTTTAGCGAGCTTGAAAAATTCATATCTTTTGTTTTAACCATCCAAATTGGTCAAAATTGGTAAATATATTTGTTTGAATATTTTCTAAAATCCCTTTAAAGGAAAATTCATATTTTGGATTTTTTGAGGATTTATATAAGTCTGTGTGTTCACATTGTGAGAAAATAGTCATAAAACCCTAAGTTACTTGAGGGTTTAGTAAGATCTATGCATTAATTGTTCTTTAATGGATGGTGAAGCATTGAAATGTGCTATAGGATGCATTTACAAACCAAGACTCTCATATTTTATGTTGTTTTATTGTTGAATGCCTATTAGGCCAATGTAGCAATGTTTCCAAAGTTGAACTAGGATGCATCAAAGTCATTGTTGCTAATGAATCATTGTATGGAAAGTGTCAAGTTGATCTAGTTGGGTCCTTATTCTGCATAAAAAACCCAAGATTCACGACGAGTGATGTATCGTAGGATTACATGAGTCTCAAACTATGTCTCACTACAATATTGGCAATAAGACACCAAGTTGTGAAGCTCATAAAAGTTTCACAAACCCAAGGTGCACCCAAAATGGAGAATAGGTAAAAATGCAATCAAACACCCTAGAATGTAAAGTGCAATGCAATTATGTAAAAATAAAATTCCCAATTCTAAACAAGATAAGTTTTTTATTATGCTATACAAAAACCTAAAAATGATGTCTTGTAATTCCAATTTTAATTTTGAAATGCACTTGAATTTAACTAATTAACCTTAATGTGAATAAGTGTAGAAAAAAAAAAGTATGGAAACTAAAACAGGGATCTGAGCATAGAAACATAGAATGCAAACTAAGGGCTTTTAATTCCCAAAAACTTAGAAAAATCCTTGATCAGGTCCACTAATTTACCCATGGGAGAATGGGTCTCACTTCAGGGTTTTGAAAAATCAAATTACAAATTTTTGAACTGATACTTATGTTTTTCAAATTCTAGTTTCAAACAGGTGGTTGTGCAATTTTAGATTTTTGAAAAATCAGATCTAAATGCAAGTGTGAAATGATTCTAAATGACAAGCAAAAATACCTAATTTGAGATGCAATTTTGATTCAATTTTCTAATTTAAGTAGTTGATCATGCAATGTTATGAAAACACTCTACAAAATTGATGAAATTTTTGAATTTTTTATATTTTAAAGAATGCAAAAATGCAAACCTAAAATCCTAAATGAGATGCAATGAAATGTAAATTAAGAACCATAAATAAGATGCAAATCAATGCAATGCAATGCAAAGTAATGCAAATCCTAGATCTAGGGTTTGAATGAACTCTAATTTTTAGAATTTTGATGTACAAAGTTGGGTTCACCAAAATGAAATGAAATAAAATAGGTTTAGGGGAAATGAGGGGTTCCCCTAATTTGGAATATAGGCCCATTTCTCACTATTCCATTAGGAAATGAGATCCACAGAAAGAATTGATGTACAACCCTTAAGTGAGTCAACTCAATGAGGGAATCTATTGATTTCCTTATGCTTGAGGATGAGGGTTTCAGCCTGAACAACACTTTTGGGAGAAAAAATAAAAAATAAAAATCAACCTAATTATGCCAATTCAAATTTGAAACAACAATATAATGTTCAATATTGATAGAAACATAAAAATTCATTTAGATCTGAGAAGGGAAAAATATTGTTTATCAATCACCAAAAGGAAATTTCAAAAGGTTGTCTGGGACTCATTCACCCATGGGTGAATGGGACTTTTGTTAGGGTTTTCAAAAAACTTTTGGGAGCCTCTGATGTCACTCTATAGCTTTCATTTGATCTAGGTTGTAGTGTTGAAAAGCCATAAATTAGATTTGTAGGTGAGTCTATGTGGGTTGAAAACAACTTTGACAACTTTTCCAATCTTTCTTTCCAAAAGATCTTCAATCCTTCTTCAACCAAAAATTTGCAACACAAACATAAGAGGAAAAAATTATTTGTTTTTGCTAAATGGGGGTTTGCCTTAGTCAAACCCTTTTTGGGTAATTAAACCTTAAATTGAAATAATGAAATCTAAAAGGAATGATGAATGAACAAGATTATGTTGCAACTCACCAAACCCTTGAATAAACCTTTCGAAATCTACAATGTTGATCTTAATCTTGCATGAAATGGCTTCAATCGGTGTGGATCTTGACGCTTGAAATATGGCTTTGAATACCTGCCAAGATCTTGAAACCTACATCACAATGTTAGCTCCAAAAACATGCATGATGCTTGGGATCTTGAATGCTGAAGCAAAATTCTTAATAAATTTTTTCTTGAATGCCCTTGATCACAAATTTTTCTATACTTTTGCTTACTTCAAAATGCTAGATTGCTTCTCTTGAAATTATAGGATTTGAATGATAAAATATCCTTGTATTTATAGGTATGTATCCTTAATTTCCTAAAAATTAAACATTACAAGCCGACATCAAATTTGAATTTAGAGACATTAAAGTATTGTCAAAAACATAATTTAAATTTAGGTTCAAAGGCATAGGGAGGAACCATTCGCCCATTGGTGAATGGGTTTTAGGTCCCTATTCCTAGAACACACATTACTCAAGGTAAAGTGTTATGTGTTGGCATTAATTGTTGTTAGGTTTCCCCTTTGGAAAATATAATTTATTAGGCTTGTAGATGTAAAATAGGGCTTATTAAGGCATAATTAAATCCATTTTAATTAAGAGGGCCCAACAAAGTGTGAAAATGTAAAGGAGTACATTTTTCTACACTACAAGATATATAGATTGTTATTAGGTTGGTGATTCTAAGGATCACAAGTTCACATGTCTATTTATAATTTTTTCCTTCGATATAATCCGACTTTTTGGCTAAACAAGAAGTAAAATTTATCTATTTTCATTATAGAGGTAGCATACATGGGAGTTGTGAATGATAGTCTAGAGGAATTTTGGATCGATCAAATTCTAAGTTTGGAATCACCTATTAAGTTCAATCCATCACCTGCTTAAAAAAAAAAGTGTATTATTGCAATCTCCAATAATTTGGTTCACCATCACTGAACTAAGAATATTGAGATCCATATGCACATCAAAGATCTTATCCAAGAGTAGATGATTGATATTCAATATTTTCCCACATTAAAGTTGTTTCAATATATTCACCAAACCCTTCATATAGGTCACATATATTCATATTCATTATCTTTTGTGGGTGCTAGATACTATCCCTTCTAGGAAGATATCTAGTTCATCTCTCTTCCTCTATTAATTTGGGGCTAATCTCTCTTATATATTGAGATTTTATAATTTACATGAGTACCTAACATTCCTTGTCTTTCTAAGACCCATATATTCTTTCATCTAGATGTTTCATTTAGGCTGGTGTTGATGTAATCAAGAGTATTGCTGCTTCTTTCTTTGCAAATTGATCAAATCCTCCCATTATTGTACCTATTAGATTAAGGTTATTTAGGTAAAAAAAATCTTACATAGATAGGAGAGGATGATGACCTAACATATTCTCCTTCTTTTATGGGCTTTCTATATTTTTATATCCTCTTGGATTTAGGAACTTATATGTTTATCCCTTCTTTTTAATTTTTCTATCTTTTCCTCATCTCCATCAAATATAGAAATTATGAGGCCATATATTCTAGTTTCTTCCTTCAATTTAACAAATAATAGAATTCAAATATTATAATGTTGAAATATTTTCTTTCTTATTTGCATTAAATTATATGCCATTATAGTACCCCAATTTTTTTTCTGAGTCCTTAGACATGAGTTTATGAGTTTTTTATTTCCTATTTTTCAGCTACGCGTGCAGTCAGATTTTTATTTCCCGAATTGCAGAATTTCGACTGGTGTCTGAATATACTTGGGCTCAATTTTTTGCTAATAAATTTGGAGTAATGGGTAATAAGGATTCCATGGTATCCATTGTTAGGAATTTCATCATGAGAAAATGTTATGGATGAAAGCAAAGATAAATTAGATTGATCAGTCGTAAATATATTTCATTCATTATTGATTATTTGTATATGAATTAAATTGCTATTAATCACATCTTGTATTTAATACTTTAAATTGAAATATTTTGTGTATTGTAATCATTAATTTTGAAATTCACAAAATTATTTTGATTTAAAATCTTTAAGCTTAAAATTTGATGTAGAAACAAGTTAAAGTTTACCAATGAAAGTATGCTACAAACTTAAAACATCCAAGTATGTAAATAGTCATAAACCATAAACATAAAGGAAATAAATATGGAAGAGATGCAAAACATGAAGAAAATCTTGTGGAAAAATCTCCACACCCAAAGAGATCCAAAACTTGTTTTATTCCCTTAAACGAGTTACACCAATACTTGACTTCTCCCTCTAAATTTTTACAAAAAATTGTTACTTTTACAACTTGTAAAACAACTTGTTCTTCCTCCTACTCTAAACTCTAATTTATAGCCAAAATAAATATTGTAAGAAAATATAAATAGTTTTCAATACAATGAACTTAGAATATGAGCCAAGTAGTCTACACATAAAATATATCTCATGACATGTGTTTAGGAGTTACAATCATCCTTTTAGAAGTTTTAAGAATTTTCTAATGAACTTGGGTGCACAAATTTACTAGAGGACAAAAACAACTCACTAGAAAGAAAAAAAAATTCTTATGTCTAAAAAAGGCTACCCACTTTTTACACATAGTCAAGCATGATTCTTACACCACTATAAATAGTGAGATTATCTTTCATTTCATGCCAAGTGTCCAAAGATTTTCTCTTTAACCAAATTAAGCTTCCCCACTCAATGTCACAACGCACAAAATTCCACATGACTAGAAAATAATATTTTAAAATTACAAAAATATTCTTCATGTGGGACAGCAATTTCCCCTTCCATGGTTCTTAGAGCCACATGAAGTAACAATTGACTATTAAATTATTAAATTTATGGTACACAATTATAGGATTTCAAGGTTAATATCACAAATCCTAACTTTCTCCCACTTGATATTCACATTGCAATGACATAATAGGGAATACAAAAAAAGGAAAATTAAGTGCTAGGAGAAGCAAGGCACATGGTCTCCCTACACCAAGAGAACTTTGTGATCACTAGCAACATTCTCTAAAGTGTCCACATTCTAGAACATGACCTTGCCACCCTCAACTATTTATTGAACAATGTGATACTAAACATAAATAAACTTTGTGTGAGCATGATACATTGGATTTTTAGCCAAAAAAATAGAACTTTAACTATCATATCTAATCCTCAACTATTTACAATGAAGGTGAATACCTAAACACAATATTTCTAACTAAACTAGCTCTTTACAACATATGTTGTAGCCATATACTCTATTTCTATAGTGGAAAACATGAGTGTACCTTGTCATTTTCTCATCCAACTAACTTCTCCTCTAGATAAATTAAAGACATAGCTTTTGTGGAATTCCTATAATCAAGATCTAACCAACCCAAATTAAATCAGCAAATCCTTGCAAACCAATCAACATGCCCACATCATTAGATCCATGATAAAAAAATGTAATGGTTAGAAGTCCCATGTAGATAAATTTGAAAAACCATTTTAACATAATTACAATTTTCTTTACTAAAATTTATCATAACCTATTAAGAACTATCAATGCTTGAGAAATATTAGGATTCATGTAGACTAGAACATACACAAGGCTTTCTAAAACATTCACATATATAATTTTATAGATCTCTTCAAGTTTATCATTATTTTTAGGATTTTAATAAAGAGATAACCTAGTTCCAAGTAGACATGGGGTAATGACTGTAGACATTGAAAAATGTCTTGGCCTACGAATGTCATTTTTCCGCATCGATTTCCTTCTTTGCTGCATAATTGAATAATTATAATTATTTGATTATCG
The DNA here is from genome assembly GCA_007258455.2 of Sequoia sempervirens. Classification (NCBI taxonomy): domain Eukaryota; kingdom Viridiplantae; phylum Streptophyta; class Pinopsida; order Cupressales; family Cupressaceae; genus Sequoia; species Sequoia sempervirens. The sequence goes on from VDFB02047230.1 coordinate 627,116,241, forward strand.
TCTAAGTCACATTCCTCTATTAATTAAATAACTTTAATTATTTAATTAATTCATTTCCTTGTCTTTATTCTTCTTTGATTAATTAAATAAATTAAGTATTTACTTAATTATGTTGCTAATGTCCTTTTCTCTCTATGATTGAATAAATCCTCATTTATTTAATTATTCACCTTCCACTATTTGTTTATAGTTAAATAATTATTTTAATTATTTGGTTATTCATTTAACCTCTTCTCTCCACTATTAAATTAATCTAATTTATTTATTTAATATTCTATTATTCCATTTCCTCCATATTTAATTAAATGGTTAAATAATAATCATTTCAATTAAATGCCACTCCCCTCTTTCTCCATCAATAAATAATCATTTTTTATTATTTATTTCTCCACATCCTCTCCCAAATTAAATAATAAGATGATTTAATTTCCAAGATTCCTTTCTCCAATAAAAAAATATTACTTGATGCCTCCACTTTCCCTCCACTTCCTCTTTTGAATTTCAACCATTGATTCCCTCTAGTCTTCTTTTAATATTGATCATCTATCCATACCCATCCCTAACCCTACCACTACGTGGTGCATGAAACCTCAACAATTGATCTTGACATCTTCTAGACTTTCGATCTTGACCATCCCTTTGAGAAGTTTTTCTATAAAATAAGGTTGTCTCTGTCAATCCAACCTTACAACCACATTCTTTGAAATTCTTGCTATCAATCACTATCACTTGCAGGTACTTGGACACACCAAAATATGAGGGAAATCTTGCAACTTGAGAAGAATGGAGGAGAAGCAAGGAAGATGAACCAAATTTGATATGGGAAGTTTGATATTGCTTTGAGATTTGTTTGATTTCCTTTATCATCTTGTGCTTTCTTGCTTGGATTTGGGTATTTTGAGCTTAGATTTTAGGTAGTCATGGTTGCTATCATTGGTATTAGCCTTTTTATTATGAATTTTAACCCTTCTTACATTGGTGAACTCAATGTGAATCTAACCAATTTGCAAGAAATTCATATGTTTTTTTTTGTTTTTATATTTGCAGGTTCATGAGTCGTAATCACAAGAAAGTGAGCCGCAATCATTGGCGAAGTGATGAAAATTTAAATAACAACGCATTTGTGGGTTCCTATGATGTAACTGCTGAAAACCAAAATGACACATTTGACACACAATGAGCCATATTTATGAAGTTGAACACTGTAGTCGTAATACCTTGAGCCTAAATCGCCAAACCATGGACCACATATGTATGATGCATATGCTAACTAAAATGATGCATTTTCCTATTAAGGTAAAGCTTTTCAATTTCAGAATTTCTTTCAGTTTTTCCTTTTGGTTTGCATTAGGTTAGGATTTTTGGTGTTACTAATCTTTTTTTTCAGTGTGTGATTTATGTTTTGGAGAAGAAATTACCCTCAAAACTACTAATCTCTTTGTTGCAATACATTGATTGAAAACTCTTTTTAAGACTACTAATTGGTGGCTTTATAGGGTTTATGTTCTTGTATTTTTGGTTAAATTAGGAACATTTTGATTTGGGTTTAAGAATAAATCAGTGTCTTTCATTAATTTAGGAACATTTCATTTTGGAACTAAAATGAACTAGTGTCTTTTGTGTTTGGTTCACTTGCACACTATTTGTTGTAGAACCCATAGGGTGTAGTGAAAGTATCCTCTCCCCTTGCACTTTGTGTGATCTTGGGTGTAAGAGAACTCACTACATCTTATTTTTCTTTTGTAGAAGGGCTACTCATTGGTGACCCAAAGCGATTTTTCCTTTGAGCCACTATATAAAAGGGATAAGGTGAAAGCTAGGTTCTAATTAACATTATCCTTTTCCATATAGTGCCAAACTAAAAGAGGAAGTACTCACATTTATGTGTGGTATTCTAATGTACCCTAGTAGGGTTGGTTAAAGCCTTAAGTGGCTTGTTGGATGCTCACAAGGTATCAGTCCCCCGAGTTGTTACTAGACACCTTTCTTAGTGACCACCCTTTTGATTGAGATTCACTTTCAGTGAAGGGGTGTAGCACCACACCCAAAAGTTACTCATCATACGACTCCCTTGAGATGAGACATAAATCCCTGGCTTAGCATAAGCTACTTGTTTACTTGTAGCTTTTCAAGGAGAGGTTGATTGGGTCATCCTTCCAATATTGTAAGCCCTTAGCTATCCTCTCTCACAAAGACAAGAGTGAATATATCCCCTAAAGGTGTCCCTACACTTGTGTCGAAGGAGATTCCAAGTTGTGGGCCTGAAAGTGTTGTCATTGGCCATTGACCTTAGGGATAAGAAGTGCTTGATGTTTTCTCAATATTGTGCTATACTGTAGAAATTGGGGTGAATAACCCTCGAACATATGCATATTCACATAGGGATTTGAAAAGTCAACAACCAAAAAATCTATTTTCAAAGTGTTTTATATGTTTGCAATCACATTTTAAAAATTTCCCAATGAACTATAATTTTTTGTAAGAGCTTCTCTCTTACACTTCTAGGGTTTTTTACCTAAAAGGAGAAAGGTATCCCACAAAAACTTGGGGGTTCACTCAATACTAATTCTAGTATGATTGAAATATATCTAAAAGCAATGTCCTAAATGAAAAGAAATGATAAAAGATAATGAATGTTAATGCAAAACCTAAGAAATACAAGTTGTTTCAAAGCATAGTGATGTATGCAAAATGACCTAAGAATGCAAGAAAAAAATAATAGAAATGAAAGATATTGGAGAGGTACACCTGGGAAGTGAAATGTGATTCAGAGAGGCTCTAGAATCCTACAGATTTTGTTGTTGAAGCCAACTGGGACACTTACGCCAAGCTAGGCGACTTAGTCCTGTTTCGAGGAGATTCTACCATAATAGGTTTATGCCAAGTGGGTGTCCACAAATGCATAAATCACTTTTCATGCTTGGAAATGGGACTAATTCACTACATATGGTGACTTAGTCCACTTGGGAATCTTAGAAAATTTGGGGCAAGGATTTGTAGCTTTCGGTCTACACTTCCCTTCTTGATAAGTGTTTGATTTGGAAACTACAGAAAATGGGTTGAAAGAGATCTCCAAGCTTCAATTAGGGCTTTGTTGACTTGAATGCCTTTGATGAGTTGACAACACCTTTTATCACCTTTCCCCTTTGACAAATCTGCATACAAGACCTACAAAACACATATGCAAAGAGGGGGAAAAGGGTTAAGGGTTAGAGAATAGGGGTTTGCCTTGGTCAAACCCCAATTTGGTAATCAAACCCTAGAAAATGAAATGAAATAAGTAGAGAATGATGAATGAACAACATGCAATGCTACAACTAACCAAACCCTTGATGTAAAAATTTGAAGATATGCAAGAAGATGCTCCAATGGATGCTTGATAATTGCTTGAATGATTAAGTGAATGAATGGGGGTGAAAATGAGAGAAAAACCCTTTATTTATACTTGATTTTACAATATTTCCCAAAAATAACACATCATAGGCCGACCTTCAACGTCAAGAGAATAAAATCCCACCAAAAAATTAAAATAATTTTGATTTTTGTGCCCAGTAGGACTAAGTTGCCCTAGGTGGTGACTTGGTTCCACCAAGGCAATTCTATTGGGTGTCATAAATTAAAGTGTATTTAATGATGTTTAACGAGATTATTCTCAGAAATACACTTAAGTAGGGTCGAAAAGTGTATTACAGGGTCATTTAATCATAAGAAAGGGTCAAAATAGTGATGAAAAGCCTAGAAATTTGTGAGAATGTGTTACAACTCTTTACAACACTTTAAAATAAGACTTGGTAAGTGAGAAAAAGAGGTTTTTTAAGTGAATTATAATGAAAGGGTCCTAGAAAAGTGTGAAAGTGGGTTACAACACTTCACAACACTTTTACAAGACATCTTAGAATTCTTAATGATTCACAAGGGTCCAAGACCTAATGTGAATGTGTTGACCACATTACAACATTAAATCTAGGAAAAATCAAGCCAAAATCCATAAGAGAGACTCTAGTGAGCATAAAAATGTCCAACTATACATTTTTTGGCAACACATTAAGCCCCCACTTTAGTGAGATGATGAACTTGCTTCAAACTCACACTAAAGTAGCCCAACATGCACATCAAGAGGGATCCAAATGTACTCACACTGGTAAAATGAGACAAAAATCAAGAGGGATAATCAAGCCCCCAAGATCAAGGTCCCATGGAAAACCAAACATTAGCACAAAGGAACACACATGAAAATGATGTAAAAGAATGAAAGGAAGAGAAGGAGAAGGAAAAAGAGAATCAGATCAAGCTTCGATAATTTTTCCATCCCATTGTGGATCAAATCTAGGTTGTTTGTCTAGAAAAAAGAAATGTATACTCACTCTGAGGCGACTGAACTCATGGTTGTCCACCAGGTGAGAAGGCCCAAAAGGTGAGAAACATACACTCATGGTTGGTATGCCCTCACACACACATAGGTGGCTATGAGGAAAATTCATGCCTTGGAATGGGCTTCCCACTCAACCATACCAAAGTTATACCTCCTGATAACTTTAATAAGGCACCACAAAAGAAAATGACATTTCGAGCTTCACAAGACAAGCAAAATTTTGTATGCTTGGAGCTCATGAACAAATGCAATGGCACCACAGGTATGCAAGCTGTGTTTTGCAAGGTGGCCATATAAAAAATGCAACATGCAACATGCAAAAGATGTTCAAAGGAGTCTTGCTTAGTTCATGAGAGCTCCATAACTTAGGGAACATTGTGTCTAATGTCTCCAAGAGAAGACCAATGAAAGGATAGAAAATTTGCAACTTAGGGGATGCAGTGTGTCGGATCAAGCCACCAAGAGGAATGCAATATGCTAAGATAGATCACGCTTAAGAAGGACATTACACCCAATGTCATCCGCAAAGTGACAAACACATCGTATGAAATAACAAGGTTGTAGTAAGAATGAAGAAAAAGAGAAAAATACAAAATGAATAATGCCAATGTATGCCCTCACTTTAAAGAAATTGCTACACACCGTTCTATGAGAAATTTCTTTAAAGTAGCAAATGAAAAATGCAAACAAAAAGAAGACATGAGAGCCAACTTGGAAATCCCCTATGCCAAGTCATACATTTATGAGTAAGGCTACGTCATGTGAAAGAGAGGAAAAAGAAAAAGAAGGGGTTTCTCCCAAAATGAAAACACCAAACACATAAGGGATCTATGGATTTGGGGTCAGTATGTTCTTTGCTGCAATGTTTTGTAAAGAGCTTAGAACTATCATCATTCCCCAAATAGATAGAACTGGAAGAATGACACAAAGAGAGTGAAAACAAACAAAGATCATTTTGGGTCAACATGGAAGATACATAGGATGTCTCAACACTTTGCATCATCACCAAAAGGAAAACACAAAAAAAGGTGAATGAAAATGGAAAAACTTTTGGGTCAACATGAAAGAGACATTTCGATCTCAATGCCTTGTGTCATCCCCAAAAGGAAAACATGAGCAAAAGATAAAACAAAAAAAGGGAAAAGAAAAAGAAAAAAAGAGGGGGGATTTTGGGTTAACATGAAAGAGACATTGCGGTCTCAATGCCTTGTGTCATCCCCAAAATGAAAACATAAGAAAAAGACAAAAGAAAAAGGAAAAAGCGATTTATAACATATAGAATAATAAAGGTACAAATAGAAGAATGTCACAAAGAGAAGGAGAACATCAAACAACACATCATGGTGGAACACAATAAACACATGCAAAAATGCAAAAGAAAAAGAAAATACAAAAGACTAGTAAGGAAAATGCAAGTCAACAGTTGAGCAAGTCATCCACCTCCCAATCATGTTCATGATATGCCAAGGGCAGGTAACTGTTGTGCCCTCAGCACACATGCCTCGTTCGGAATTGGGACCCTCTTTTCTTTTGCCTTGCCGGGTTATTTTTGTCACTACCTCATTTTTCGTGCCTCTATTTTGGTGTCCCAAGTGGTCAGTGTGCCCCAAAGTCTCATCTTAAGATTGACCCTGTTTCACCCCTTAAATTTTGTCAAAGTCTTGGTGCACTGCGGAGTCTCCTTGGCAGTTTTCCTCTGCCAACAACCTTGGGACCTAGCGGGCCCACCACCTCGGGTTTCCATGGTTGATTTTCCCCAGGGTGTTCGTCGTTCCGAATGGCAGAAGACTTTTGCCTTCCCGAGCCCCGGGACCCAGCTCACTATTTTCCGTTCACTAAAATTTGCGAACATTTTAGCCTACCTTTGTCTCCTTCGGGCCCAACCATCTGGACTTCCGAGTCTGGAACTCCATGATGCTTTTGTTGTTTGCAATGGTGAACCTTCAACGGTGCTCTGCTATTCGAACTCTGGGCCTTCCTTCGCTGTTGGTTTCCAAAATCATTTTGAAACGGCCATTGACCCACATCCTTTTGGCCCCGGGCCCCAGACCTCCCGCCGCCTTCCAAAAATTTGAACTCAACGACCCAACTGTCCTCCGTACGGACATTAAATGTTGGCATTAATTGCTACTTTGGGTATAAATATGGAGGTTGACTTGTCATTTTCCTTTTTCAAGTTTTCTAGAGGGATCAGAGTGCTTTCCAGAGGAGTCCAGTGCATCCGTTGACCATCGTCCTCGCTTCTGCAATCGTCATTTGGCCACCCTTATCAGATTTCACGCTTTGCCTCATCAGGTTTTCGTGGTAGGTTTTACATCCACCCTCCCGAGATTTTTTTCATGATTTTAACACATAAAATGATGAACAACATGGGTTAAAAACATGTTCAATTGATAAAACTTGATAAAACACACAAAACCCATGTCCTAGAATTTTCGGGAAACTTCCAAAATGCCCTCAAAATCGGTCCAAAATTTCACCGCGTCGCGGTCATTCATCCCCCAAGGGCGTTCACGTCCCCCGGGCCTAAGTCTTCTGATGGCCGTCACAACTTAGAAATAAAATAAACTCTCCAAATGGCAATTTTCCCTCTCAAGCCCGACTCCTCAGACCTCCGTCGTCCGATTTCTGTCAAAATTGAAAACTTAAACCTTGAAAATTTGGCCTTCGTTCCGGCTTTCCGGGCTCGAGTCACTAGACTTCCATTTCTGAAACTCTGTGATGCTTCTTCCATTCCATACGGCAGAGTCGACCCATCCACCCGAGCCCCGAAACCTGCCTTACCTTTCACCGTCTAGTGCTATGCGGAAACCCACCTTCTGTCACCTCACTGGGTCTCGGTTCGTAGACTTTTGTCCATGGACTTTTGCGACCACTTCGTTGTTTCAAATGGAATTTTCATAGGCAGCCTTCTGCCTCCCAGACCCCAAGCCTCCATTCACCGCAAGATCGAAAAACATTGTATTTTGACATCCTCACCCTTACTAGGCTCCGCCCTTCAGGATTCTGTCCCATCTCCGCTGGTCCAAAAGGGAAGAACACACTCACCTTTCCGACCTCTGGGATCCACCCTCCTATTTGCCCAAAGAGAACTTGACATAAAATTTGAAGCCCAACCTTGATGTCAGGTCCAGTCCCCCAAGTTGCTCCCTTCGGACTTCCGTCCGGTGATCGCCCTTCCAAACGGCGAAGGCGGGGCGGCTTCCCGGCTCTCCAGGCATGAGCGTCTCCAAATACAAAAGGAAAATCATGGCCGTCCTTGGACCTCCCAGGTCCTGGACCTCATAATTTCATCCTTGGAATTCCCTTCATTTCTTGCCATTCCAAATAGCCAACCCCTGATGGCTTTCCGGCCTTGTACCTCTGGATGCTCCCAAGATAATCCAAACGACCTCAAATTTGAAATCTAATCTCAACCCATGAGCTTAAATTTGGCCCTCTTCAACATGAGCCCCTCAAACCACCAAGATTTGAAGTTGAGTAATAATCTATACCACACTACCCCGTTTTCTCTTTCAAAACAACATTCTTGCCAAGGAAGTCCGGCCCTCCAGGCTCGGATTGTTCGAAGTTCCTCCAATAAATGGCTAATGGTGTCTTAAAGTAAACATTTGATTTTTTCAATCACACATTGTATGAATTGGATTTCAACTAACGTTCATGCTTTTATAATCAGTTGTACTCATTGTGTCCATCCTTGTAGGATATATGGAATCGGGTGCAGGGCCCTCGAAGGGGACTACAGAGAAGGACAAAGGAAAGAAGTCAGGAAAGACTCCTCATGGGAAGGAAGATAAAGACTAGATGAAGTTCTAGTTCCAGGGTGAACCTCTACGATCAAAAATCAACATGGACTAGAAAGAAATCACAAACACCAATATTGGCTAGGTCGATATTGATGAATTTACACAAAGGGTTAGAATTCACCCAAGGATTAACAATGCCAGGTTAATTAGGCAAAGTAGAATCACAAAAGCTGTGGGATTCCCCCCATCTCTCATTGCCCTTGAGGTATTCATGGCCTATCGGCAGGCCTATCAACCTGAGACAAGGACCATCATTGACAGAGATGGTAATATTCTAGCGGACATGTTAGTTGAGGGCATTACAAAGACCTTCCACATTCCCACTTTTGAAGAGATGGAAACACCCACCATAGAGGAATGTAAGGTGGCATGGGATGACAACCCAATGGGTTGCAAGAGACTGATAAATCAGCATTGGCTCAAGGAAAAAAGAGGCAGCGTTGTCAAGGTTCTCCAAGAACTCTTCCGCAGCGATTTCCACGAACACTACCATGACTTGGTCACCATGCTAAGCTGGGTAATGGGCCTGCCCACCGCTGAATTCTTTCAACAATGGATGGTTTACTTTGTTGAGCGGATCCTCCACAAGAACGAGGATGTCACCACGAAGGCCTCGTTCTACTAGGGAGGCATGATAAGAGACTACTTCCATGAGTTGTTCATGAACGTGAAGAAAAGCTCCAAGTTCTACATGACCTCCTATCTGGACTACTCCTTGGCAGAACAAAGGCAATATAGTGGTCTATTTGTAGCACTTGACTAAGAGCCAAGGCAAAGATTGAAAGTCTATGATAGACATCCTCAACTCCAATTCAAAAATTTTAAGAAGGAATACTGTAGGGTCAACGATGCCTTCATTGGCCACATCATCTGACTACTTGGAGGGGACTTTGAGATGAGGGTTTCCCACAGTGCGTAGGCATTCCTGAAGCAATACGCCTTCCTGTTCCTTCAATTCCCCAAATTTACCTACATTCGTGCCTAGGGTTTCATTGAAATGCCGAATAGGTTACCCCAGTACCACAATGACCAGATCATACTACTGGAACTCTCCCGATAGTTGCAACATGTGCACACCATCCTCAGCAGCAAGCAGTTGGAAGGGGTCTCTTATCCCTTGACCCTAGGTCAGGGCATGTATAAACTACAAACTTCCCAGTACGCTAGGAATTCAGAAAAGGAACTGATGGAATCCCACTACCAACTACACACTCCTCACCCATCGATGGACCAGTATGGGCATGTAAGAAAATTACTGGGGCCAGAGTACACCCATCTACATAATGTCGAGGATTTCTAGGGAAATTTCTAGGATGATAGAGAGGTGCGTGCCACACACTATATGAGGATGAATGCATACTTTGTAAGAAGGGTGCAACTGTTCCTCATATCGGATCAAGTAGAAGAAGATGAAGGCACCGTCATGGACCCCCGGTATAATGCATTCACCAATTTATCATTGCCTACAATTGATTGGAATGAACAGGAGGTCGATGACCTTGACATCATGACCAAACCCATCGTGGCCTGAACTGAAGAATGGGTTAAAGGACAAGTGATCCAGCTAAAGCAGCAAGGAGTGGTCCTAACATATGAAGGGCTAAAGAGTGAGCCCAGTGCCACTGAAGATGTTGCCTCCATGACTTCAATGGGCGGGATATCCAAATCTTCTCCAATCACCAAATCTAAGAAGAGGAAAGAAACAAAAACAGAGTAGTCTCTGGATCCTAAAGTATACATAAGGAAGGATCCAGGATGCTCACCTTCTAAAAGGTTCAAGCAAACAGAAGGCACCACGGAGAAACTTGTAATCCATGAGGAAAAACAAAAAAGAATAGGTCAGCTAGAACCTCTTGTAGCTCTCCCTGTTTTGACTGCCCCATCATCTTCCTCCCTAGCCATGGTCGCCACATCCCCGCCGGCAATGGACATCTCAGTCCATCTTGCTCCTTCACCCCTGGCCGAGCCTATAATAGTAATTGACTCTTCCTCTACTGTAACTAATCTTCCTTCCTTCGCTGCCATGTCAGCTACCACATCACTCCAATTAGCTATAGTAATGGCACCAATGCTAGCTACCGCCTTACCTGAGGCCTTCTCGAAACAAACAAAAAATCTCCCTTTCGAGATCTCCCAGATCCTTATGGACCCCACTCTTCAGGTGGCCCTAGCGTAGGTCCTAGCTATTGCTAAACCTTCGCAGCCTTTGGTAGGACCGCTGGCTATGGAGGCCACCATGTTAATCTCTGAGGAGTGAGAGAGACGGGAGCAAGAGGCCTAAAGTCATTTGAAGAGGAAGCCAACGAATACCATGAACACCTAGAGTATGAACACCAGAAAATTGATAGGGTGGTCTACAAGGAGGAAGGGACAGGCTCTTCTGAGAGTGGGGATGAGGGGGAGGATGCTGACAGTAAAGTCATCATACAAACCTTTGATGATGATCTTGAAGAAGAGATGGCCTGACAGCCAAAACACAATGAAGAAGAGGCAGAAAGGTCACCTCTCAGAGAGGAGGAGGGAAACAGGACAGCAAAAATTGTGGAAACCCCTACAGGGGAAAAACAACTGGAGATTGTACTGCCTCCCATGGAAGAAAAGGACAAGGAAGACGACAAGCCCGAGGGATACATGCACAAAGACGAACAGATCAAAGACATGAAGGAAAAGGAAACTGAGGAAGAAAAGAGTCCCCAAGGATAGTTGATTACTAAACCTCCTCTCAAGCACCTCACATTTGTCTTAGATTCTGATGAGGAAGAGGGAGACAACACCAAGGTGAAAGGTGCACAAATGGAGGGCCTAACAGAGAAGGGTGAAGGTGATCAAGGGCCGCCAAAAGAAGAATCTGCCATGCCCGAGTGGTTGGAAAAACAACTTGAGAAAAAGACTCTTGCTCCTAAGGATCTGAGAGTAAGGCTAGAAGCTATCCTAGCCCAAGCACAATGCTCAACCAGGAAGGAGAAAAAGCCTAAAGTGAGATCCAAAATAGCGATGGATGCTTTCGGGTCCCGAACCGCATAGATAGCAATGCCCGTGCTAGGCCAGGCTGGTGTAAGCTACAACATTTCCACAATCGAGTTGGGGACCACTACCAGAGAGCAGAAGGTGGGGCATCTTGAGGAGTCATTGGCTATAGTGGTGCAGTTGATAAAACATGACAAGGTCTTGAAGGACGAGCGTAAAGCACAAGTGGCCGCCTTGTTAGATTACATCCAACAATGGTGCACAAACGGAGGGCCTAACAAAGAAGGGTGAAGGTGATCAAGAGCCACCAAAAGAAGAATTTGCCATGACTGAGTGGTTGGAAAATCAACTTGAGAAGAAGACTCTCGCTCCTAAGGATCTGAGAGCAAGGCTACAAGCTATCCTAGCCCAAGCACAAAGCTCAACTAGGAAGGAGAAAAATCCTAAAGTTAGATCCAAAATAACGATGGATGCTTCCAAGTCTCAAACCACACAGATAGCAATGCCCATGGTAGGCTAGGCTAGTGTAAGCTACAACATTTCCACCATCGAGTTGGGGACTGCTACTAGAGAGTAGAAGGTGGGGCATCTTGAGGAGTCAGTGGCTACAGTGGTGCACTTGATAAAATAGGAAAAGGTCTTAAAGGAAGAGCTTAAAGCACAAGTGGCTGCCTTGGTGGATTACATCCAACAATGGTCCTTAGTGGATGACTTGCCTACCACATCCACGGCTCCACCTCAACTGTTGTCCAAAGAACAAATTAACAAGTTTGAGAGAAGATAGAACTTGGACAAGACTACAGAGAGTTGGTTCCAACAGGTCCTATACGTCGGGAACATGGGTATTGGCTAGGCTGTTCTGATAGCCAACAAGTTCTTGGATCTACAACAATCTCTGGAGAGCACAAGGAAGCTCTGCACTGACTTCCCTGCAACGTATGACTCCACCTATCCAAAGATTGAGGCCATCCTCCAGTTACCAAAAGCCACATGGGAAAAGGAGCTTGCATTCAAAAGGGACGATCACTAGCTAATGGATGTGTGGAGGTGGGATTTCGGTAACAGAAAGGAAAGGTTGAAACAGATAATGAGTAAGGTTGATCTAGACATCGAATGGGTCAAGGAAATTTAGGCGGATTGCACCCGATATCTGAAGTTGATGACGGAGTATGACATGCCTGCAGTACAGATGGATCCAAAGAAGATAAAACCTTACTTTCAGAAGAAGCTGGAGGACCGGATGTCCAATGAAATAATAGTGGAATTCATGAGTTTTTCCACCCATGCCTTCAACCAATCAGAGTTGTTCAGAGATCAGGGCATAAAGTATAATCAAGACTAGAAAAAGCTTGAGGATAATGCAAAAGAATGGAGCTACCAGATGCTGGGATATTAGATCATTGAGGTAGACAAGCTCCAGCCAGTTATTCTAAAATTCATGGAATATGCAGCCTCAAGGAAGCAGGAGGACAACCTTATCAATGAAGAGCCCCCAAAGGGATAGCTACAACAAAATAGCAATCAACAAAAGACAAAATGCTACAGTGTCGTCACTAAAGGACAAAATGGGGAAAGGGACAAGAATGTAATTTGAAATTGTAATATAGTGGGGGTGGGTGAAACCCTATTTTGTAATGAATCTTGGCCACACAATGTAATTCAATCTTGGCCATTGATTTAACTTTCTGGGCACTATAAATAGGGGTCTCCTCTCATTTGCAGAGAGAGTTGACTTTTTGTAAAGACATGCTATAGAAATTTACAATGAAAATACATTGACTTGGTGCATTTTCTGAGTTTTTCACATGTTACTTGATTCAACCTCCATTGTTAGATACTTTACTTAGATTTATATTGTTGTTCTAGTTAGTTGTATTCTTGCTTTGATATATTTTAGAAATGTTGTTTCGTAGTTGTGAAAATTCCTGCTGTGTAGATGTCTTCTTAGTTCATAGTTTTTGTTGTTTGCTACTGGTTGATAGTTGTGTAAAGTTAGTTTGGGATTAAATTCAAAGCTGCTCCACAATTTTATCTTTGTTCGTGGATGGATATGGTGAATGAAAGGTGAAATATTTGTAGACCTTAGAAGATAGCACAAATTTCATGAGACTGTGAGATTTCTAGTTAAGTGAAATCTTGTTTTAAGGAAGTTGTCCATTGTAGGAACTCCATAATTACTGTTCATAGTTAGTTGCAGATTCAGGAACCTTCCATCTTCCCTGCTCTTTTCATTTTTTTTAAGAAGTAGCCTGTGCTAAGGTTCATTGCACATTGTAAAGCCAAACTTGAAGAAAACATCAAAGTTTTGGACCACTGTCCGAACCTACAGCAAAGTGAAACTTGACCTCCATTTTAGAAGCTTTAGATTTGAAGATCTACCTCACATCTAGCTACGTATGTTCGTCTTGTGATTACCAGAAAAATCACATCAAAATCAATTGAGGAGTTCCATGCAAGTCATGTCCTGACACCCAAGAGACCTTAGGGAGATTTTTAGCAACTTGTCATTGGAGATTTCCTTTCAAGAGAGGTAGTGCACCTGCGCACTGCCTGTGTTGAGAAAGTGTGCAAAAACCCCTATCAACAGAACTGGTACTAGAGGGAGGGCCTTGTGAAGCTAGATAGAATTGGATCGTTCTCCTCAGAAAGATTTCAAAGAGTTCTACGGTCGACACCAAATAAGGGAGAATTCCAAGAGTAGCAGCCCCCTTCAAGGGAAAAATGAACTAAGGGAGGAAACACCACTTCTTCCTCTTCTTCCATTCCACCCACTTCCTTCCCACCTTCTCCCTCATTCGGCTTGTGTTCATCTTCCACCCAACCATTCAAAACTGTATTTTCACTCCCCACCTCTAGCAACCGGGAAGTTGCCTCTCTCCTAGCCTTTCGAACCCAAGGTACAGTGAAAACAACTGTAGCCCAAGCTGTTGTCCTACTCCGGGCACAACCACAAATTGCTATTTTTCAACAGCAGATACCACCTCCACCTCCTGCCATGGCTTGGTTGGCACAAAATCCTTCATCGATACATTTTTTCGCTTACCATGATATGCCCAAGAATCTGAAAGGCTTTTGTTCAAAGTTCAATCCTAGTGACCCGCAAAGAACAGGTGAAGAACATATCAAAATATTTGAAACAATAGTCATTGAAATGCAAGTCGATCATGAGGATGTTGCATGCCACCTTTTTCCACACTCGTTGGCCGAAGAGGCTTTTTATTGGTATATCAATCTGCCAAGGGGGTCCGTTACCTCATGGGACCTAATGAAGAATGCTTTTCTACAAAAATATAAGATCCTAATCAACCCTTCAGAGTTATATAGGAAATTTATGTTTGTCCGGAGGGAAGTCAATGAACCTATTGGGTCCTTCAATGACCGCTTTCATCGTGCCTTCACAAGGCTTCAGGACCCATACCTCCATAATGATGTCGCAGCCCTCCCAGTCTATTATGTGGTATTGGACAACCTTACATCTGCCTTGGTAAAGAGGATGCGTCTGCCACCCACCTCATTAGTGATTGCCTATATAGAGGTTGTTATTGCCAGTGCAGATTTGGGGTAGAATATCTCAGGCCCATTGCCTTCTTTGGGACCAGTAGCTCACCTGATGTAGGTTCAAGGGCTTAATCAAGCATTCGCTAACCAGACCCTTCTTATGAACCAGATGCCTCAATTTCCCATCATTCTGCACTCAGGGAAACCAATGAATTATGCACCTCCCGTGCCTTCTTATTTGCAGCCTCAACAGTAGGAAAGCTACTTTTAGGCTCCCCAACAACAACGGGTGTATTCTCAACAACCACAAGCATCACTATTTTTTTCATGACTAGAATTCCCCCCAGTACATCAGAATCAACCAATAGCTCCGCCTGTCTTTCTTCAAAATCCAGCACTGCAGCCAAGCAACACTGCTGAGAAAGACAAATTGGAAGAGCTGACAGAGATGATAAAGAAAATGTCCATGGAAATGACACACTTAAAGAATCAAAATAATCAGTTGTAGGCATCCCAGCATAACCTCCAGGCCAATTTCAATCGGGATAGCCGAGACAACAGAGACAGTAGAGACCACCGGAAAACAAGCACCTCTTCTGGGCAGAATTATGATAGAGGACAGAATTTGAATCAAAGTTTCGAAAGGAGACCTTTTCAGAGGCATAACTGCACATGGAATACAAAGCGCAACAATGGAGATGTCCCTACTCCTCTAGATCAGCCAACCAACAATGAGAGAATGGCCAGTGGGGTGTACCTCGCTGAGGCAGCCTTGTCTGGATGGTGTCGAATTCACAAGACTAGTAGACACTCCGAGTTGGATTGTCCTGAATTCCAGACAGCTGCAAAAAAATTCCAAATTAAGGTCCAGAATGCTGTCAATAGTATCGGTTGTAGAGACATCATTCCATTTGAACCTTATGACTCCTCCTATCGCATGGTCAACCAGGTGCCTTTTCCGTGGAGTGACCATAATCAGCCCAAAGTTGAGCCTACTCCCGTTAAGAACAAAGAAGTGCAAGAGGTAAGTAACGAGCAAACTTTGGCCCAGATTTTTGATTCAATAGATAATAGTCCAGTAGATGAGGAAGAACTGTATGTAGATGAAATTCACATGTTTCACTAGAGAAAAACCCCTTACTTCCTTAGGAATAGGTAGGCAGGTGGACCCTTTACAAATTTTACACCACCAAACAATTTTACCACCCTACCTGACCCTAGTGCCAACAATAATCCTAGGCTTCCCCATATACCCACCCAATATATCAACAAGGATAAGCCTCAAAATTAGATGCAAGATTAGCCTCAAGGCCAGCCCTGAAATTAGTCAGGTCAAAGGGAAGTCCAACCTCCTAGCTCTACAATAGGCCAAGCCTTCAGCTCTGAGATTGAATAGATGGTCGAATATGTGGCAGAAGAGTTCAAGAAAGTAAAAATCACTTTATCTTCCTTTGAACTACTCTGGGTCCCTTCCGTAAAGCACACCCTCTTTAGGGTACTCAATGGAACCCCATCCTCTAGCACGACACAGGAGGCCTCCACAAAAAGGGTCACCTTCGAAGAACCTAGGCAAGAACCTGTGGTGCAAGCTAATGCCAAGAATAGGATAGATGTTCCCCTAAGTTAGTCTACTAGTAAACAGCCAGAAAGGGATCTAGACCAAAACAATAGACAAAGTTCTAAGGATTAGTCATTTAGGTAGATAAAATATAAAACTAGTGACACGAACAAAGGTCAGGTAGCCCAGGTAGACGTGCCTATGGGCCACTTCCAAGGAAGAGTGGAAACTCCCCCTTTCCTCACTACCATTCAGATATTTGGAAAAAACTTGCATAACTGCCTTCTTGATTTAGGAGCGTTTGCCAATGTTGTGCCTTTGGTAGTGTGTAAGGCTCTTGGAATTACTCCCACACCTTCAAGAAGGAAAGTGACCCAACTGGACAAAACAAAGATCAACAATGTGGGAGAAATGAATCGGATCTCGATACAAATCATTGTGGATTTGAGGATACAACAAATCATCGATATTCAAGTGTCCGACATTCCTAATACATATGGGATCATCCTAGGAAGAGAATTCACCAAAACATTAAATGGATATGCTGCCACTAACCATTCTCACATGTGGTTGCCATGGAAAGGGCTTCCAAATCAAATCTATGTAGATTGTGAGCCCTATATGAAATATATGATCACAGAGTAGAACAACCTAAATGAGGTACTATTTGTTGAGACAAAATTGGGAAATTACTGTCCCTTGGCCTGTTAAGAAGAATTTGAACCTCAGGAAGAGTATGCTGCGGAAGTGCTCTTAGTGCAGTGCAGTCCTCCAATTGACTTTAGTCAAATGCCTCTGAGTACAGAAATGATGATGGAATCATATGATAAAAAAGATGAAGGAAACAACCAGGGATTACTCAATGGTTTCTAGGAATTCATGGAAAAATGTGCGAGGGATCAATGCATCCTAGGTGCCCGAATGAGTTTCTAGGATCTCTTACTGCCAAATTGGTGCAAGATTCACAATATTGCTCCCTCTGAGTTTGATTGCTGCTTATGTCAAACAATAGTAGAGAATGTTAAAAGATCAGTTGTCCCTTGGAAGGAGACATCAAAGGAGGTGCTAGCAAAACCATCTACTGTTCAACCCAATGGGCTACAAGATTCCCCAAAGATCATGGAGGTAACCACCCAACCAAAAGGAAGTAAGAGCTTAGTTGGACCCGAAGTCAAGAAACTTCCCAAGTTTTGGACGCTTTGATTTCATGGATCCAAGTCAAAATAAGGAGTTGGTGTCAGGTTCAAACTCATCAACCCAATGGGTAAGACCTTTCTTGGTGCCCACAGATTAGAATTTTATTCTTCCAATAATGTAGCGAAATACGAGGCATTAGTCCATGGTCTTCTTATGGCCTTAAAGAAAAATGTCAAAATGCTGCAAGTTATTGGGGATTCTTAACTCTTAGTCAAACAAGTTAGAAAATTGTATTCCTACCATGATAGAAGAATTGTGAACTATAGGCATAGGGTTTGGGACCTCTTAGAAGGTTTAGATGCATTCAATATACACCTGATCCCTCGTGCTCAGAATCATACAGTTGATTCCTTGGCTCAAGTAGCCAGCACTTTGCACCACCTCTCCTTGTCTGGGCTTAAGAAATTTACAGTTGATTTGACATCCACGTCATTTGTCCCAGATAATGTCACTCACTTTTAGGTCTTCAATGATGACAAACATATTCTTGAATTCATCACGAGTTCTGATATCTTCGCCACCCAAATAATTGATGAGGTTGATCTAGAAGAGGCTGAATTAGACATAGGATTCATCAACCTCAAAACCAACACAATTCCCAGAGGTATGGTTCAGCTTGAACACATATTTGATTTGGAGCAGATCAGAGACCAGGGTCGACAGATAAAGAAGGAAACTATAAGCAACCAGTGTGATGCTCACAACCTCGGGACAGCTGAGGAAACCAAAAATGTGTTTATTGGCAAGGTGTGCACACCCGAAGAAAAGAAGGGAATCCTGGATGCATTGAAAAAGTATCACGACATGGTGGCATGGAGCTACGAAGATCTCAAGACTTATGACACCTTCATCATCACTCACACCATCCCTCTTAAGATGAAAGTGAGGCCTTTCCACCAGCGACAACATCCTATTAATGCCTTATTGGAGCCTATCATTTACAAAGAGGTGCAGAAGATTATTTCAACAAGGATTATCTTCCTAGTCAAGCATTCTACATGGGTGGCCAACTTGGTCCCGATCAGAAAAAAGAATGGAGAAATCAGATTGTGTGTATACTTTCGCAATTTAAACAGATCTTCAGAGAAGGACAACTATCTAGTGCCTTCATTGGATGAGGTGTTGCAGATCATCAACGACTCCCAAATGATGTATTTCCTCGATGGGTACTCCGGGTACAACCAGGTGATGGTACAATATGAAGACCATCATAAAACAATGTTCACCACTAAGTGGGGGACATTCGCTTACAGGAGAATGCCTTTTGGGTTATCAACACTGGAGCCACCTTCCAACTTGCCATGGATATCGCCTTCAAAGATTTGATTGGAAAATGCATAGCCATATATATGGATGACTTAACTATGTTTTCTAAAAGGTAGAGTGATCATGTCTTTGATTTATGCAAGATGTTTCAGAGGTGTAGGGAGTTTGGAGTTTCCCTTAACCCAAAAAAGTGCATTTTCGGCGTGACTGAGGGTAGATTGCTCAGACACATCATTTTAGAACAGGGAATCTCCATAGACCCTAAATGCATCCAATCTTTGTTGAAGATCCCACCACCAGTTAGCAAGAAGGAATTAAAATCCTTCTTCAGAAAGATCAACTTTGTCAGGAAATTCATCACGGGTTTCGCGGAGATTGTTAAGCCCCTCAATGCTATGTTAAAACAGGATGCCAAAGTTGAATGGACTCCCAAAGCCAAACAAGCCTTTGAGGAAATCAAACGGGCCATTGCTAAGGCACCTATACTAGTCAGCCCAAACTATCTGAAGCCGTTCTACATATATTCATTCCCTTCAGAGCATTCCTGTGCTAGCATTCTAACTCAGAAAGATGATAAAGAAAATGGGCACCTGATCACCTTCATGAGTGCTCCTTTGAAAGATGTTGAATTATGCTACCACAACATAGAAAAATAAGCATATGCCCTCGTATGGGGGGTGAAAAGTTTAGGCATTATATTGTGTGCAACAAATTGTTCGCCATTGTCCCCAAACTAGCAGTAAAAATGATATAATGCAAAACAAATTGGGCAAACGAAGAGCTAAATGGGTCACCTTTCCCCAAGAGTATGATATGGAAATACAACCAATTAAGTTGGTAAGAGGACATGCACTTACCTACACAATTGTTGAAGCGGCAACATAGGCTGGACCCGAGCTCACTGTGCAATAATACCAGCTCGAGGATGTTTCCCCAGGAGAATGGTATGAGAATGTTGTCTATTATTTTCTAAACCACAAGTGTCTGCCTCACCTGCAGGGAGTCCAAAAGCATGCTCTTAGATTGAAAAGCAGCAATTACATGTTGTAGGGGTCCATTTTATACAAGAGAAATCATGAAGGCATTTATTTGAGATGTCTTGGTAAGGAAGAAGCAGACCAAGTCTTAAAAGAGTTTCATGATAAGTTTGGCACTAGTCATGGATCCGGGTCCTCCACCACTCATTAGATATTGAGGGTGGGATATTATTGGCTGACTATCTTTAAAGATGCCCACTGTCATGTTCATTCATGTCACACATGTCAGACAACCGCCACAAAGGAAAAGAATGTTGCTATCCCATTATAGCCTGTGCTGGAGGTAAGGCCGTTCGCGCAATCGGGCCTTGATTTCATCAGTCTGGTAAGCCCTCTGTCATATGCGGGACACAGGTACATTCTTACCACTACTGATTACTACACTAGATGGACAAAAGCAATTATATGTAACCAATGCACAACTGAGATAGTTACTAATTTTTTGGAAAGTTTCATTTTAAATCGCTTTGGTTGCCCTTATGCATTGGTGTGTGACAATGGACTTGCATTTGTTTCATAAAAAATTGCTAATTGGGCCTTTGACTATAGGATCACCCTTAAATTTTCATCTAATTACTACCCTCAAGGCAATAGCCTTGCTGAATCTACAAACAAGAACCTGATCACGGTAATCAAGAAACTGCTAGATAGGAATCCCAAGGAATGGCATACCCAGCTTCGTTTCACCCTTTGGGCAGACCACACTCGCCATAAGGCTGCCCTTGGTGATTCCCCATTCCATATGGTTTATGGCCTAGAGCTCATATTTCCTATCCACCTAATGATTCCCACTCTCTAGTTTATCAATGACTTTTATGAGGGAGGGGCTCGTAGAGAAGCTTGGTTAGCTGAGCTCTTGCATTTAGAAGTCTGAGACCGTACAGTAGAATTTTTTCCAAACATCATGGTGTGGTTAAGAGATGGTTTGACCACCGAGCTAAAATCAAGGCCTTTAGAATTGTAGATTTGGTCCTGTATTGGGACAAGGCCCATGAAAAGAGAGGGGGACACAACAAATTTGACAAGCTTTGGCTTGGCCCCTTTCAAATAGCTAAAATTTTGGGAGACAATGCTTTCCGCCTAAAGACCTTAACCAGTGAAGACATCTCGTTGCCAGTCAACGGGTAGCACCTGAAGCATTACTTCCAAGTCTGAGCTCTCTCAAGCTCTTCCTTGTAAAATTTGTATATAGGTTAGAGTAGGTTGCCTTTTGGTCCGCTTGCGTCTTGCTGTTTCGTGTCGCTCTATTTTGTTTGTTTCCTGACTATTTTGTTTAAAAGAGGGTGTCCTTCATCCCTTTGCGATGGTCATACTCGCTTGACGAATGGTTTGCTTTGTTGTCCGTCCTTGGTGTTCTTTGACTAAACATCCATTCCTGACTATTGGTCCCTGAGAGCTGCCTAGGAATGGTTTCCTTGTTTGAACTCTATCTTAGAACTCGACCCTTGGTTGGATCTCTTTACACACATCTCAGATCTTGCACAAAAAGCATGTTGATTATTTCTAAAGGACTGTACCATGGCTGCTATGGCACCCTAGTGAGTGAAAGATCTTAAGTCTGCTCCAGTAACCACTATGGTTCCCAAACCCATTGTAGGCTTCAGTGTTTACGTGGTCAAGCAAAAGATAAGTGAGAAAAGGGACATTGAAAGAAATATCAAAACAAAAGAGAAAAGAAATTCTTAAAATTAAGTGACCATATGGGTGTGTGGATAACTCTATCAGAGCTATGGACGCCCGACTAGCAGTAGAGCAATATCCATGGGATCACAGTGACAACTCCGTCAGGGCTATGGATGCCTGATTGGCAGCGGAGCAATGCCCAGGTTACTTTTGGTGTCGGACAGTTTATGTAGCTTGCTCGATTGGATTAGCAGCCATTGGTCACAGTTCTGTGGAAAGGAATGAATTCACTACACACACTTCTGAAATGTCCTATAGACTGACCTAACTAAGGATCATGTCCTCCCAGTTCACTTTTGGAAGTCCGCTCCTGGCCTGCAAAACCAGAGATTTTGGGTCCTGGATAAACACTTATCCTTAGAATACTGAGGAGCGTTTCCCAATAGAGTCACCATTTGTTGTGCCCTCAGCACACACGCCTTGTTTAGAACAGGGACCCTCCTTTCTTTCACCTTGTTGGGTCATTTTCATCACTGCCTCATTTTGTGTGCCTCTGTTTTGGTGTCCCAAGTGGTCAGCGTGCCCCAAAGTCTCATCTTAAGATCGATCGTGTTTCACCCCTTCAATTTTGTCAAAGTCCTAATGCCCTTCAGAGTCTCCTTGGCAGTTTGCCTCTACCAACGACCTTGGGACCTAGCGGGCCCACCACCCTGAGTTTCCCTGGACGGGTTTCCCCGGGGTGTTTGTCGTTCCGAACGGTAGAAGGCTTCTGCCTTTCTGAGCCCTGGGACTCGGCTCCTTGTTTTCCTTCTAGTGAAATTTGCAAACATTTTGGCTTGCCTTCGTCTCCTTTGGGCCCGACCATCTAGACTTCCAAGTCCAAAACTCTGTGCTGCTTTTGTCGTTTGCAATGGAAAACCTTTGACGGTGCTCTGCTATTCGGACTCCAGGTCTTCCTTCACTGTTGCTTTCCAAAAGAATTTTGAAACAGCCATCGACCCACGTCCTTCTGGCCCCCGGGCCTTGAACCTCCCGCTGCCTTCCAAAAAATTGAACTAAACGAGCCAACTGTCCTCTATACGGACATTAAATGTTGGCATTAATTGCTATTTTGGGTATAAATATGGAGGTCGACCTGTCATTTTCATTTTTCAAGTTTTCCAAAGGGATCAGAGTGCTTGCCAGAGGAGTCTAGTGCATCTGTAGACCACCATCCTCACGTCCGCAATCGTCATTTAGCCACCCTTAGCGGATTTCATGCCTTGCCTCATTGAGTTTCCAAGGTAGGTTTTTTGTCCGCCCTCTCGAGAGTTTTATCATGATTTGAACGCCTAAAATGATGAACATGGGTTAAAAACATGTTCAATTGATAAAACTTGATAAAACACACAAAACCCATGTCCTAGAATTTTTGGGAAACTTCCAAAGCGCCCTCAAAATCAGTCTATAATTTCACCTTGTCGCGGTTGTTCATGTCCCCCGACCTAGGTCTTCCGATGGCCATCACAACTTAGAAATAAAATAAACTCTCCAAACAACGATTTTCCCTCTCAAGCCCAACTCCTCAGACCTCCGTCATCTGATTTATGTCAAAATTGAAAACTTAAACCTTGAAAATTTGACCTCCATCCTGGCTTTCTGGGCCTGGGTCACTGGACTTTCATGTCCGAAACTTTGTGATGCTTCCATCGTTCCATATGGCGAAGTCGACCCATTCGCTCGAGCCTCAGAACTCGCCTTACCTTTTGTCATCTGGTGTTGCACACAAACCCACCTTCTGTCACCTCACCAGGTCCCGATTCGTGGACTTCCACAACCACTTCGCCATTTCAAATAATGTTTTCATAGGTAACCTTCCACCTCCCAAACCCCGAGCCTCCATTCGCTGCAAGACCGGAAAACACTGAATTTTGACATCATCGCCCTTGTTGGGCTCCACCCCTCGAGATTTCATCCCATCTCTGCCGGTCCAAAAGGGAAGAATACGCCTACCTTTCCGACCTCCGAGCTCCTCCCTCCGGTTTGCCGAAAGAGAACTTGACATAAAATTTGACGCCCAATCTTGATGCCAGGTCCAGTCCGCCGGGTCACTCCCTTTGGACTTTCGTTCGGTGATCGCCATTCTGAATGGCGAAGGTAGGGTGGCTTCTTGGCTCTGCAGGCCCGAGCATCTCCAAATACGAAAGGAAAATCGAGGTCGTCCTTGGACCTCCCGGGGCCCAGACCCTAAAATTCCATCCCAAGAATTCCCTTCATTTATGGTTGTTCCAAATAGCCAACCCCTGACGACTTTCTGGCCTTGTACCTCTGGATGCTCCCAAGATGATCCAAACGACATCAAATTTGAAATCTGATCTTGAACCATGAGCTTAAATTTGGCCCTATTCAACATGAGCCCCTCAAACCATCAAGATTTGAAGTCGAGTAATCATCCGGATCACACTACCCCATTTTCCCTTTCAAAACAACATTCCTTCCAGGGAAGTCCGGCCCTCCGGGCCTAGATTGTCTGAAGTTCCTCCAATAAATGGCTAACAGTGTCTTGAAGTAAACATTTGATTTCGTCAATCACACATTGTCTGAATTGGATTTTAACTAGCGTTCATGCTTTTATAATCGGTTTTACTCATTGTGTCCATCCTTGCAGGATATATGGAATCGGGTGTAGGGCCCTCAGAGGGGACTGCAGAGAAGGAAAAAGGAAAGAAGTCCAGAAAGACTCCTCTTCGAAAGGAAGATAAAGACCAGATGAAGTTCCAGTTCTAGGGTGAACCTCTACAATCAGAAATAACCATGGACTGGAAAGAAATCACATACACCAATATTGGCCAGGTCGATATTGATGAATTTACGCAGAGGGTCATAATTCACCCAAGGACTGACAATGTTAGGTTAATCAGGAAAAGCTGAATAGAAAAAGCTGCGAGCTTCCCCCCATCTCTCATTTCCCCTGAGCTAGTCATGGCCTGTTGGCAAGCCTATCAACCTAAGACAAGGACCATCGTTGACAGAGATGGTAATATTCTAGTGGACATTTCAGTTGAGGGAATTACAAACACCTTTCACATTCCCACTTTTGAAGAGATGGAAACACCCACCATAGAGCAATGTAAGGCGACATGGGATGACAACCCAATGGGTTGCAAGAGATTGATAAATCAGCATTGGCTCAAGGAAAAAAGGGGCAGTGCTACGACGGTTCCCCAAGAACTCTTCCACAATGATTTCCATGAAGACTACCATGACTTGGTCACCATGCTGAGCTGGGTAATGGGCCTACCCACCGCTGCGCTCTTTCAGGAATGGATGGTTTACTTTGTTGAGCAGATCCTCCGCAGGAATGAGGATGTCACCACGAAGGCCTCGTTCTACTAGGGAGGCATGATAAGCGACTGCTTCCATGAGCCGTTCATGAATGTGAAGAAAAGCTCCAAGTTCTACATGGCCTCCTATCTAGTCTACTCGTTAGCAGAACAAAGGCAATATAGTGGTCTATTTATAGCACCTGACGAAGAGCCAGGGCAAAGATTGAAAGTCTATGATAGACATCCTTAGCTCCAATTCAGAAATTTTAAGAAGGAATATTGTAGGGTCAATGATGCCTTCATTGGCCACATGATTCGACTACTTGAGGGGACTTCGAGACGAGGGTTTCCCACAGTGCGTGGGCATTCCTAAAGCAGTACGCCTTCCTGTTCCTTCAATTCCCCAAATTTACCTACATTGGCACCCAGGGTTTCACTAAAAGTCCGAACAGGTTACCCTAACACCCCAATGACTAGATCATACTATTGGAACTCTCCCAACAGTTGCAACATGTGCACACCATCCTCAGTAGCAAGCATTTGGCAGGGGTCTCTTATCCCTTGACCCTCAATCGGGGCATGTATAAATTGCAAACTTCCCAGTGCGTTGGGAATTTAGAAAAGAAACTAATGGAATACCACTTCCAACTACACACTCCTTGCCCATAGATGGACCCGTATGGGAATGTAAGAAAAGCTTTGGGGCTAGAGTACACCCATTTACATAATCTCAAGGATTTTTGGGGAAATTTCCAGGATGACAAAGAGGTGCGTGTCGGGCAGTATATGAGGATGACTGCATACTTTGTAAGAAGGGTGCAACTGTTCCCCATAACGGATCAAGTAGAAGAAGATGAAGGCACCGTCATGGACCCCAGGTATAATGCAATCGCCAATTTATTATTGCCTGCAATTTATTGGGATGAAGAGGAGGTTGATGACCTTGACATCATGACCAAACCCATCGTGGCCCAAACTGAAGAATGGGTTAAAGGACAAGTGAGCCAGCTAAATAAACAAGGAGTGGTCTTGACATATGAAGAGCTAAAGAGTGAGCCAAGTCCCACAGAAGATGTTTCCGCCACGACTTCAATGGGCGGGACATCCAAATCTCCTCCAATCACCATATCTAAGAAGAGGAAAGAAATGGAAACGAAGCAGTCTCTAGATCCCAAAGTATACACAAGGAAGGATCTAGGAGGCTCACCTTCTAAAAGGTTCAAGAAAATAGGAGGCACCACAGAGCAGCCCATAATCCCAGAGGAAAAACAAAAAAGTACAGGTCAACTAGAACCTCTTTCGGCTCTCCCTATTTTGACTGCCCCAACATCTACCTCCCTAGCCATGGTCGCCACATCCCCGCCGGCAGTGGATATCTTAGTCCATCTTGCCCCTTCACCCCTGGTCGAGCCTGTAATAGTAATTGACTCTTCCTCTACCGTAACTACTCCTCCTTCCTCCGCTGCTATGTCACCTACCACATCACTCCCATTAGCTATAGTAACGACACCAATTCCAGCTACCACCTTGCCTAAGGCCTTCTTGAAACACATGTAGAATCTCTCTTTCAAGCTCTCCTAGATCCTTATGGACCCCACTCTTTAGGCAGCCCTACCACAAGTCCTCGCTATTGCTAAACCTTCGCAGCCTCCGGCAGGACCACCGGCTATGCAGGCCACCATGTTAATCTTCGAGGAGTGGGAGAGACGGGAGCAAGAGGCCTCGAAAGCCATTTGAAGAGGAAGTTGATGAATACCATGAACACCCAGAGTATGAACACTGGAAAATTGACAAGGTGGCCTTCAAGGAGGAAGGAATAGGCTCTTCCGAGAGCAGGGATGAGGAGGAGGATGTCAGTAGTAAGGTCATCATACAAACATTTGATGACGATCATGAAGAAGAGATGGCCTGACAGCTAAAACATGATGAAGAAGAGGCAGAAAGGTCACCTCTCAGAGAGGAGGAGGCTGACAGGACAGCAAAAATTGTGGAAACCCCTACAAGGGAAAAACAACTAGAGATTGTATTGCCTCCTATGGAAGAAAAGGACAAGGAAGAGGACCAGCCTAAGTGATAGATGCACAAATACGAACAGATCGAAGACATGAAGGAAAGGGAAACTGAGTAAGAAAAGAGACCCCAAGGACAGTTGATTACTAAGCCTCATGTCAAGCACCTCACATTTGTCTTAGATTCTAATGAGGAAGAGGGAGAGAGCACCAAGGTGAAAGGTGCACAAACGGAGGGCCTAACAGAGAAGGGTGAAGGCGATCAAGAGCCGCCAAAAGAAGAATCTGCCATGCCTGAGTGGTTGGAAAAACAACTTGAGAAGAAGAATCTTGCTCCTAAGGATCCGAGAGCAAGGCTACAAGCTATCCTAGCCTGAGCACAAAGCTCAACCACGAAGGAGAAAAATCCTAAAGTGAGATCCAAAATAACGATGGATGCTTTTGAGTCCCGAACCACACAGATAGCAACACCCATGGTAGGCCAAGCTGGTGTAAGCTACAACATTTCCACCATCAAGTTGGGGACCGCTACTAGAGAGCAGAAGGTGGGGCATCTTGAGGAGTCATTGGCTACAGTGGTGCACTTGATAAAACAGGACAAGGTCTCGAAGGACGAGCTTAAAGCACAAGTGGCCGCCTTAACAGATTACATCCAATAATGGTCCTCAGTGGATGACCTGCCTACCACATCTACGACTCCACCTCAACTACTGTCCAAAGAAAAAAATGAAAATTTGGAGAGAAGAAAGAACTTGGACAAGACTACAAAGAGCAAGTTCTGATAGGTCCTATATGTCGGGAACATGGGTATTAGCAGGGTTGTTCAGACAACCAACAAGTTCTTGGATCTACAACAATCTCTAGAGAGCACAAGGAAGCTCTGCACCGACTTCCCTACAATGTATGACTCCACCTATCCAATGATTGAGGCCATCCTCCAGTTACCAAAAGCCACATGGGAAAAGGAGCTTGCATTCAAAAGGGATGATCACTGGCTAATGGATATGTGGAGGTGGGATTTCGGTAATAGAAAGGAAAGGATGGAATAGATAATGAGTAAGGTTGATCCAGACATCGAATGGGTTAAGGAAATTAGGGTGGATTGCGCTCGATATCTGAAGTTAATGACGGAGTATGACATGCCCGTAGTACAGATGGATCCAGAGAAGATAAAACCTTACTTTCAAAAGAAGATGGAGGACGAGATGTCTAATGAAATAACAGTGGAATTCATGAGTTTTTCCACCCGTGCCTTCGACCCACTAGAGTTGTTCAGAGATCAGGGCATAAAGTATGATGAAGACTAGAAAAAGCTTGAGGATAATGCAAAAGAATGGAGTTACCAAATGTTGCGATACGAGATCATTGAGGTAGACAAGCTCCAACTAGTTATTCTAAAATTCATGGAATATGCAGCCTCAAGGAAGCAGAAGGACAACCTTATCAATGAAGAGCCCCCAAAGGGGTAGCTACAACAAAAGAGCAATCAACAAAAGACAAAATGCTACAGTGTCATGACTAAAGGACAAAATGGGGAAAGGGACAAGAATGTAATTTTAAATTGTAATATATTAGGGGTGGGTGAAACCCTATTTTGTAATGAATCTTGGATACACAATGTAATTCAATCTTGGCTATTCATTTAAATTTTTGGGCACTATAAATAGGGTTCTCCTCTCATTTGCAGAGAGAGTTGAGTTGTTGTAAAGACACGCTACATAAATTTACAATGAAAATACATTGACTTGGTGAATTTTCTGAGTTTTTCAAATGTTACTTGATTCAACCTCCAGTGTTAGATGCTTAGATTTATATTATTGTTCTTGTTAGCTATATTCTTGCTTTGATAGATTTTAGAAATATTGTTCCATAGTTGTGAAAATTCTTGCTGTGTAGATGCCTTCTTAGTCCATATTTTTTGTTGTTTGCTGCTACTAGATAGCTATGCAAAGTTAGTTTGGGATTAAATTCAAAGCTGCTCCACACTTTTATCTTTGGTCATGGATGCATATGGTGAATGAAAGGTGAAATATTTGTAGACCTTAGAAGATAGCACAAATTTCATGAGACTGTGAGATTTCTGGTTAAGTGAAATCTTATTTTAAGGAAGTTGTCCATTGCAGGAACTCCATAATTACTATTCATAGTTAGTTGTAGATCCAAGAACCTTGCATCTTCCCTGCTCTTTTCCTTCTTTTTTTTAAGTAGCCTGTGCTAAGGTTCATTGCACATTGTAAAGCCAAACTTGAAGAAAACATCGAAGTTTTGGACCATTGTCCAAACCTACAGCAAAGTGAAACTTGACCTCCATCTCAGAAGCTTCAGATTTGAAGATCTACCTCACATCTAGCTATGTAAGTCCGCCCTCTGATTACCAGAAAAATCACATCAAAATCAACTGAGGAGTTTCATGCAAGTCATGACCTGACACCCGAGAGACCTTGGGGAGATTTTTAGCAACTTGTCATTGGAGATTTCCTTTCAAGAGAGGTAGTGCACCTGCGCACTGCCTGTGTTGAGAAAGTGTGCAAAAACACTTATCAATAGTAACTAGCCAAAGGGACAATTGCAAGTGCCAAATTAGGGGAAGCACCAAGTTCTACATTCTTTGTAGGAGATTTATCATTTAAGCTCATGGAAGAGGAAAATAATGTATTCAGATCATTATGCACCTCTTCATCTATTTTAGTGATCTCATCATCATCCATATTAATTATAACAGGAGGACAAATGATAATGTCCAATAAAGGGTGTACCACGGGTTGTGGTTGTTGTATTGGATCATTTTGTTGTGATTGGGGAGGAGGGTCATCATGTATTGCTTTTGTCAAGTGCAAATTTTTATTTTCTTTGTCTTGTAACTTGCAAGCAAGGGCACGACGTCTATGCCTACGCTCCCTAGCTCATCTATTTCTTTTGGTTTTATTGTTGAGTTGTGTTTGTGAAAGAGTGGGTTGATCAACCATAGGTTTCTTTTCGTCCCTAAGGGGAGGAATGAAAGGAACCATGGAAGGGAAGTTTTAGGTGTCAGTTGAGTTTGATGTGTTGGTTCTTGTTCGGGTTGAAGCATTGTTTCATCTAGAATAGGAGTGTTAGAAGTGGATGAGGACATGTTGTAGAGACAATTCTACAATTTTCTTTGCTTTAAACTTTTGGTAAGCAATGAAAAAGAAGTCTTTGTGAGGCCTCATAGGTTCCATGGGCTCGGGCCAAAAAGCTTCTAAGAAAAAGTTTCCTTTAGAAGACAAAGGGTTAAAGCCACTATGGTGAACAGTGAATATGTCATTGTCGAGTGGAAACTTTAAACATTTGTATATGACTGAAGGGGAAAATTTCATTGAGTGAAGCCAAGGATGGCCTAGCCACAAAAAAAATTGGTCTAACTGCAAGATGATGGAGAATGTGACATCCAATGTTTTAGGTCCTATTTGTAATGGAAGGATGATCGATCCTATCGTAGGGCAAGCAAAACCATTGTTTGTTTTGATCCATGCTCTCAGTTTATCATAATCATCTTGATAAAGGTCATGTAACATGAAAAATTCCTGAGTGATCACATTCTCTCCACAAGAGGGATCTATGAGTATCCCATTGGTGGGTTTATCATAACCATAGTCGGCTATGTAAAGAGGACCATCAGGGAAATTTGGAAGTATTTCCTTAGAGAAGAAAGTAATATCAAGATATTTCTTAGGTTGGACCTTACGATGGATAATGTCTATCACAACGACCATTTCATCCATAGGATTAATAGTAGTGGTATGTGGAATAGGATTAGGATGTTCAACATCTATATGGACATTCATCACATCATTATTTGGAGTTTCACTAGCTTTGACAAATGACACATTATGTTTAGGCATTGGATTGGTGAAAATTTTCAAATTTTGATTTGGAGGGCCAACAAACTTATTGCCTTGAACATTAACATTTGCAATGGATAGATGGCTACAATCAATGAGGTCTTGCACAAGGTGTTTAAGACACTTATAATTTTCCTTGTCATGTCCATTTTGTCTATGATAATGACAATAAGCATTGGCTTTAAAGTTTGAGGTAAAGGCTTAGTGGGACCAAGTGCTTTAACGATAGGTAAGGTAATCATTTGTTGTTGCAAAATTTGGGACATTGTGTTATGAAGGGTATCTGGTAAAGGCGTGAACTATTATTTTGGATCTCCATAACTATAAGGTATCACAACTTTAATAGCTGCTACTTGGTTGTTGACGGGTTGAGTTGGTTGTTAAGGGGGATTGAACTATAAAAACCCTTTGTTTTGCTTTCTAAATGGTTGTGAATTGTTTGGATTGACGTGTTCATATTTCTTAGTTAGGCTAGAAGTGGACTTTGCACCATGACTACTAACCGAATTGTGAAAATCGCAAAGGGCGGTACACAAGTTCATAAAGGAGGGAAATTTCATCATGGTGAATTTATCTTGAAGTTTAGTTTTCAAGTTTTCTATAAACATCTTTTGAAGATGTGGATCAGGAATCTTGACATCAATTTGAGAATAAAGTGGTTGATATCGTGAGATAAAATCAGTTATCTTTTCTTCGCCATGTTGTTTAGATTGCATCAAATTGTCCAAGGTCTTATTTGGAATCATATGCACTTGGAAATGATTTATAAATGCATCAAATAGTTCATTGAATGAACAAATTGAATTTTTGGGTAAGGATGAAAACCATTGTAAGGCAATGTCTTTTAAAGTCCCATAAAGAGTTTTGCCAATAGTTTATTGTCAAGGACAAAGTCACTACATAAGGAAATGTAAGCATTAACATGCTTAGAAGGATCTCCCTTCCCTCCATATTTCTCAAATCTAGGCATCTCTATTCCTTGTGACATCGGTGTTCACAATATTTCTAGAGATAGTGAGTTGGTACAAACATAATAGGTGGGTGGTCCATTTTGGTTTTGGTTTATGGTGGATATTTTCTTTTGCATGGAGGAGACAATTTGGAAAAGTTGTGTTATGAGAGGGTCAGTGTAAGTGGTATGAGGTGGAAGGGAAAGTGGTGATAGAGTGTATGTAGTAGTAGGGCAAGTAAATGGAATACTTATAGATGGTATGGCAGAAGAGGATAGAACATGCGATGCCACATAAGAATTAGGAATGCTAGCAGGAACAGTTGAGGAAGGAATCACATTGCTAACCTATTGCATTGTTGTTGTGACTTGAGGAGTAGCATAGGTAGGTATGGATGCTACTATTGAGGGAGTGTTAGGCCCTCCTTGGATAACCACAATTTGTACTGGTTGAGATGTACTAGAGGTGGAAGGAACATGTTTATGGTATATCTCAACTATTTGTTTCATGATGTCCAAGCCTTCATCACATTCAAGAATGCGATGGATGTTCTCTATAGCAAGAATTGTAGTGGTGGAAATATTTTCAAGGCATGTACTTGATGTTGAAGATGTGTTAAGTCCTCATGAATGTTAATGATTTTGTCTTGCAGGATGTGATCATTCAGTGTGTCAACTTGCATGTTATTGGAAGGCAAAGAGTTGCTAAAGGTAGGGTCCATGCCTAGTGTACTAGTTGTAATACTAGGAGTGGAAGCTTTAGGCAATCCAAGATCCACAACGAGTGTATTATCATGGGATAACATGAGTCTTGAACTTATTCTCACTAAGGTATTAGCAATAAGACACCAAACACTCATGCAAGGGTTTCTAAATGTGGGTGAATTGAAATGGAATGTAAACTAAGAGCAATAAAAGTTGATAACTACAATTCTGGAAACTGTAATAGAAATGCAATAAGAGAAAATAGAAATTCAAAAAATGCTCTGAAAATGATAGAAATTATAGTGCAAAATGTGTAGGAGGACTAAGTCGCCCAGTGTGGCAAATTAGTCCCAGTAGTGATTTTTTTGAGATTTTTTAGATTTTTTAAATGAATTTTTATCATTTTTAAGTTCTTAGATGCAGGTACATTATGAATATGCAAATTTTTTCGTATTTTTAATGAAATATAATGCAAAAATGCAAGCTATATGAGCTTTTTACTAACGCAATTTTTAAAACCCTTGGGTGCAAATTAAACAATGCAAACCTAATGCAATGTTGATGCAAGTTATTCCTAGGGTGTAAATGCACTTAAAATCAAAAGTAAGATGTTCAAAAGTTAGGTTCACCAAAATGAACCACAAATTTTTGTAGGAGCTTCTCTCTTACACTTCTAGGGTTTTTCACCTAAAAGGAGAAAGGTATCCCACAAAAACTTGGGGGTTCACTCAACACTAATGCTAGTATGATTGAAATATGTCAAAAATCAATGTCCTAAATGCAAAGAAATGATAAAATATAATGAATATTAATGCAAAACCTAAGAAATACAAGTTGTTTGAAAGCATAGTGATGTATGCAAACTAACCTAAGAATGCAAGAAAACAATAACATAAATGAAAGATATTGGAGAGGTGCACCTGGGAAGTTGAATGTGATGCAAAGAGGCTCTGGAATCCTATAGATTTTTTTTTTGAAGCCAACTGGGACACTTACGCCAAGTTGGGCGACTTAGTCCATTTTTGGGAGATTTTGCTAGAATAGATTTCTACCAAATGGGTGTCCAGAAATGTAGAAATCATTTTTCAGGCCTAGCAATGGGACTAGTAAACCATAGATGGTGACTTAGTCCACCTAGGAATCTTAGGAAATTCGGGGCAAGAATCTGTAGCTTTTGGTCTGCATTTCCCTTCTTGACAGGCGTCTAGATCAGAAACTACAAAAAATAGGTTGAAAGAGATCTCCAAGCTTCAATTAGGGCTTTGTTGACTTGAATGAGTTTGATGAGTTGACAACACCTTTTATCACCTTTCCCCTTTGACAAATCTGCATACAAGACTTGTAAAACACACATGCAAAGCAGGGAAAAAGGGTTAAGGGTTGGAGAATAGGGGTTTTCCTTGGTCAAACCCCAATTTGGTAATCAAACCCTAGAAAATGAAATGAAATAAGTAGAGAATGATGAATGAACAACATGTAATGCTACAACTCACCAAACCCTTGATGTATAAATCTAAAGATATGCAAGAAGATGCTCCAACGAATGCTTGATAATGCTTAGAATGCTTGAGTGAATGCTTGATAATTGCTTGAATGATTAAGTGAATGAATGGGGGTGAAAATGAGAGAAAAACCCTTTATTTATACTTGATTTTATAATATTTCCCAAATATAACACATCACAGGCCAACCTCAAGGTCAAGAGAATAAAATCCCACTAGAAAATTAAAATAATTTTTATTTTTGTGCCTAGTAGGACTAAGTTGCCCCAGGAGGCGACTTGGTCCCACCAGGGCAATTTTACTGGGTGTCAGAAATTAAAGTGTATTTAATGATGTTTAACAAGATTATTCTCATAAATACACTTACGTAGGACCAAAATTTGCATTAAGGGTCCATTTAATCATAAGAAAGGGTTAAATTAGTGATGACAAGCCTAGAAAAGCATGAGATTTTGTTACAACTCTTTACAACACTTTGAAATAAGACTTGGTACGTGATAAATAGAGGTTTATTAAGTGAATTATAATGAAAGGGTCCTAGAAAAGTGTGAAAGTGGGTTACAACACTTCACAACACTTTTACAAGACACCCTAGAATTCTTAATGATTCACAAGGGTCCAAGACCTAATGTGAATGTGTTGACTACATTACAACATTAAATCTAGGTAAATTCAAGCCAAAATCCATAAGAGAGACTCTAATGAGTGTAAAAATGTCCAATTATACATTTTTTTGGAGACACACCTAAAATGAAAAATTATTCAAAAACATCAAATTTTAGGTACAAACTATGAACCACAATTGTCAGACATTGAACCACAAACTTTGAATAGTGAGCCACAACTATCAAATGCAGCTGTAAAATTCTGCATCACATATGTGAGACAGTGAGCTACAACTACAAAATCACAAAATTTTAGAGAAATCCTTGTCCAATATCAGCCCTCATCACATTCTGACATTGACCTTACATTCTGATTAGATACTTGCTTATGTAACATACTAAACCTTCTATGAAGTAAAAAATTTCTAAATTTACACCAAACGAGTAAATAAACAAGTAACAAACCATTGCAATAATTTGTTTTCTTTTCTTTAATGATAATTTCCTAACATGCATAGCATATTGCAACATGAATTCCTTTTCATTTCATATAATAAATCAATCTAAGAAAGCATACAATTACATACATAACTCAAAGAGCTTTAGAACAAATAGTTGTAAGATGGTCTAGGATCCTTCCTTTCAAATATTGGTTCTTTTGTCACCTGCCGTGGAGGAGAAGCATCACTTAGGAACTTTTCCACCAACCATAGACTCATAATGCAGTCCCCCACACATCTATCATTTGATAGATGGACCTTCCCTTCGATGAAGAGATTGGTAGAGTAACCAATAACGACAACCAATTAAGCATAGTTTTGTGTCCTACATAACTAGAACTTGTAACCTACAATCTTTGTCTAGCATGTAGTATTGGATCATGGTGAACTGATAGTGTTAGTCTCGATAGTCACACAATCTAGAGTGGAGTCTTGAACATTCACGTGCTACTTTGGCCAAAGTGTTCTCATTCAATACTTTGAATGAAGTCATCTATCGCATACACTACTTAGAGCTAATTTGACTTAAGACTATCTTAAGCTATACATAGGTATTTCCTTCAATGGATAGTCCATCATCCTAGATAACCTACAATCATATGAATCTACTTAGAATAAACCTACTTAACTATTAAGTACAGAAGTTAGGTAATTCCTTCTATGAATAGTCCATCATTCTAAAGATAACCTATAAACTTGGATTTCCCTACTTTCTCAAAAGTATATAAAACTCCCTCCAATACTGGATTATCTCTCCTAGGAGTAAAATCAAGCTATACTAGTTAAATCAATAACTTAGCTAAATATGCATATGTTCTTTTCATGTTCAATCATATCTAGTATATAATACCTATGATAAACACTCATCTCCTACGATGGAGTACTTAAAAACACAATATGAAAACAACTTCAAAGCTTCAAATTTATTTTTCAAAAAAATCTAAATTATCTAAAGCATATACTAGAAAATAAATCTCAACCATGCATGCAAGACACATCATTCAAAGTAAAATAACAAAGAAGAAGAGATCCCCATGCCTGTTATTGCTTATCCAATAAAAGATAGCAATGCAACCCTCTCCAACAACAATTAGCTTGATAATCGGCTTCTCACAAACAACTCTATCTCACTTGTTGATAGCTTACTTCTCTCAAACAACAATGATACCTCTTACTCACAATAGAACACTCTCTATATCTCACTTGTAAAATAAGACTAGTATGGTTGGTTATAACCTATACATAATGAACTGCAAAAGATGTATAATCTCTTGGGAAAGAATGTGCCCCTCACAAATGAAAAGGCTCAGCTATTTATAGAGCAATCTAGCAACCTCAAAACCTATAGTTCAGGCATGCAAAATGACAACAAGCTCCATGCAAAGAAACTCAACAATAAGGTGTTGAATTATCAAGTTAATACTCAACTTATTCACCTACAAGTCGACTAGTTTGCATGACAACAATCCAAAGACTAATTTAGTTAGCATATGCATAATCAGCAGACATCTACAACAAATCAAACACAAAGGTGGCACCAATCCTAACTCCTTTTCCTTCATATTTGGCACATCCAAACTCAATTTTCTTTCATTTTATGACAACGGGTTTCAATCAATCGAAATGGTAAATGAATCAACTTGATAGTTAATACGTTAAGATAAAGTCAAGCATGGTCTCCATAAAGGCATCAACCAAGTCAAGCAAATGATAGACAACAAACTCAAATATAATGCAATGACTTAAACCACGTCTCATTCCTTATAGAAATCTGTTTGCATTGATAGTCATAAGCTATAAATTTGGCCTCCATTGACATAGTCAATATCGACCTCCATTCATAGTCTCTATCGACTACAAAACAGCCATATAAATTGACTTTAATGAATAAGAGATAGTAGATTATAACTATCATATATAATATGTTTAATATATATATTATTATATATATAATATATATATATACTTAAATACTAACATGTATTTATATATATATATATGTATATATTTATATATATCCATTAATATATATATATGAGTATAGAAAAGATAGTATATAATAAACACATTATATTGAATGTATGCATATATATATATATATATGTGTGTGTGTGTGTGTATGAACGTATATACCTCTATGTACACGTATGTGTAGGTATATCTATATCGATGCATCTGTATGAGTGTGTCCATTCTCCAATGTACACATGTATTGATATACATACAGATATGGATACGCATATATACTATACACACACATATATATATGTTCACATATGTTTCACATACAACCATTCATGATTACCATCATATTGATGTGTTTACATATTGTAAGTCTATACATATGCATATATGTTTTGTTAAATCCTATTGACATGCATGTGCATATATATAACATACTTCCACATACATCCCTCTTGTCAATATAATGGTAATATAACAAGAAAGATCTCAAAAGCTTAAATAGATAAACTTCACCCAATGCATGCAAAATTAAACAAGCCTCTCGAATGCAAATATATCGTTGAAAGATGACATACCTATTACCCACAAACTAACTCAACTCAATATTTCTAATGTGGTGTGTGTATATGCTCAAATAGTTTACTTTTACTAGTTACCCGACCAAGATCTTCTCCCGAGTGATACTTCTCCTCTGCCTAGAGAAATGTAACACAAACCTACATCCACTAACACATATGCACAACAGTCAATTGTTCATAACAATATGTAGTATACATAAACATCTCCAAAGTTAGAATACTAATAATTCAATAACCTTTCATTCACATATATACAATATTTCACCATGAATAACATCAACCGAGATAACATCAAATGAGACAATATCAAATGATACAACATCAAATGAGACAACATCAAATGAGATAACATTCATATTGATGATAAGGTACAAGCATAATTTATTCATCTCCAGAATTCACATTACATTCAAATTTACCCTATGCAGTAATAGTAAATAGTAACTCTACAATTGGGGTGTAACAACTTAGTTTGACCATACCATTTCATCACATTCATCTAGGTTTTCTTAGTTAGATTGCATTTCCTACCTTGCATTTCCTACCTTGCATTGCCTACCTTGCATTGATTATTTGGTTTTAGATCATTCTTAGCTATAGGCTCCCTTTAGATTTCATATTAGGAGGCCTTCCATATCTTTGATCAGTCCATGGTTACACTTCTAGATCATTATTGACCTTACCTTCTATCAATCAATTGTCAATCATCATTGGGTCTCAAACTTATGTCTTAGTTTAGACTCACCTTTGCCAAATCATCACCTTTTAAGCATTCAACTTCTAAAGTCTTGACATTCTAGTTGGTTACCTTGGTCTAGACCATAGCTTGGTTAGCATCCTTTTTCTTAGGTCCAAAGGTGCCTACCCTTAATTTCATCTGGCATACCTTAATCTTAGTCTCATATCAAAAACCTTAGTCACAATTTCATTTGGTTTCATTGCATATCATATCCTTTAGCCATAGGGTCATTACCATTATTGCATTTCAAACCTTTAGCCTTAGGTGCATTAGCATTTAACATCCTCATACCTTCAAAAATTCAAAAAAAAAAATTCCACAAAAATATAGCTTAGTTTCATATCTCACCTTGCATTATCACCTTTGCATTATCAATCCTTAGGTTGCAAGTCTTATATGGTTCAAACAAGGTCACGAGGAAAAATAAAGGACATGGATTCTTCAAGTGATCCCCTCTCCAATCCCACAAGTGAAATGAACCTTGGGTCAAATTCAAATCCACCTTAAACACCACAAAGGGAAACATCAAATCCATTTTCCAAACTCCCTTTTGACTTTGACACTTCCACAATTGTAGAGGGAGTAACACAATTGCAAACCCAAGGTCCTAGTCAAAACACATTTGCACAAGGTCAACCCATTTCACAACAAATGTTCACTAGCCTACCCCTTGGGGCTACAACACACATTGCGATAACTACACATATTCCTAACCCACCAATATTTGGAGCTAAGAGAACACATACTATGTCCCAAGGGTCAACATTCACATTTGGTAGACCATCTTCTAAACCCATGGGTGCGACATTTGCAAATCCATTTGGCACACAAAACAATACACCCTTAATTAATGCAAGTCAAAATCCACCAAACAAGGCAAGGAGAATCCATATTGTCACATCTAGAGTACCAACACAAACAATCAATGCTACATCTAATACCAACATGACCTTTGGGACAAATTTGAAGACCAATCCCCTCCCATCGCAACAAAATCACACCTAATGCAACATATAAA
This sequence comes from Sequoia sempervirens, assembly GCA_007258455.2. NCBI lineage: Eukaryota > Viridiplantae > Streptophyta > Pinopsida > Cupressales > Cupressaceae > Sequoia > Sequoia sempervirens. The sequence goes on from VDFB02047230.1 coordinate 627,155,303, forward strand.
AATGAGCTAATGACTAGACTTGAAAAGGCTCACCTCAAAGTAAGAGATTTTGGATGTTGAAATTAGGCCAAACTAGAACATGGTGTGACCTAGTCAAAGGGATAGGGCTGCGTTGACAATGTAGTCTTAGATAAGAGAATGCTATAAGGAGTAATCACGAGTAATCAATTTGGACCATTGGGAGCTAGAGTGGTAGTTGGTTGATAGGTTTAAGTTCAAGAGTTTATTAGAGCAAAGGATAGATCAAATTAAAAATTATGAATACGTGTTTATAAGATCTATGTAAAGAGAGTTAAACAAGATTGCCAAAGTGAAGGTGTGCACTTTTACCTCTTATAATTTATTACCCTAATTATTAATCATATCCTAAATATATATCCTAAATATGATAAGCACTAAATAGACCATTTATTTAACAAAATATCAAATGAAATATAAATAAATATAAATGAATTGAAAACTACTCGATGAAACATTAAAAATATCATATATTAATATTCATTATATAAAAATATATGAATTAGTTAAATAATTTTATTAAAAAAATATGATCCATATATTATAAGACATTTCAAAATAATGTGGAAAAACTAACTATAGAAAATCATTAAGATACGATGATAGAGAGTTTGAAGTTATCTGATCAATAAAAAATTGAAATCATAGGAAATTGGTTGAGCTTGTGTAGTGTAGTGGTTAACAACTTTGAAAATTGTTACCCCTGCATGGGTTCGAATCTCAGCTGAGTAAAGTGCTAAAACGGGTCAAAGGAGGTGGTGCTCCCTAGTACCCCTAATTATTTTCTCAGACCTTTCTTCTCTAAAATGATTGGGAATTTCGCATGATAAAGACAATGGCCTGTGTTAGCAAATGTTTGGGCTTAATTTATTGCTAATAAATTTGGAGCAATGGTTAAAAAGGATCCCATGGTAAGAAAATATAAATAGTCAATTAGTCTACACATATAATATATCTCGACATGTTTTTAGGAGTAACAATCATCCCTTTAGAAGTTTTGAGAATTTGATGTAGAAGCATCTAGGTACCAGAAATTTTGCATCCCTAAAATTAATTATTTTATTTATGTTCAGTAGATTAAAATATTTTAGGTGGAATAATATTTATTGTAGATGAAATGATGTCAATTATTATGTAAAATAACTTGACAAGTTGTAGTGTGTATTTTGGTGAGTTTCATGTCATTTTGGTGGCATTTGTTTATTGTGACACCCCTTCATTTTGTTATGTTTTTCTTGATAGCTCAGATACTTTGTTAGACCTTATTTTATGTTATGGTTGTTCTATCACTGACAGTGGAGCGATAATAGACTATATGGATGTGATGATACATTATATGCATGGTGATTATGTTTAATATGATTTATGTTTGCATAGATGCTTAGTTGTGATGGAATTGCTATATATTCTTATTGTAGTTTAATTAATATATTATCTCATTAGTTGATGTGACATTGTATTGGTGAAGAGAACAGTATTGCATCACTCGCTTACGAGTGCCCTATGATTTCCATGATTCTCTCTTCACGGTGTGTATGAATTATTATCTGTATACATGTACGACTTTTGCTTTTGTTGTAGGTTTGTAGGTACAGGATAACAACTTCACCTAGTTTCACAGGTCTGAGCATGTCCACTACTCAACAGTAATGATTGGGAGATAGTAACGGGCTACCTAGTCAAACCATTACCTTAGCACAGTGTGTCGTCAGTCCGTATGTTGGTCATGTTCCTTGTCCATGTTGTTTTGGGTATTTTATTATTATGCAAGTTTAATTTTGAGGATTAAAATGTGTGTTTGATTAAGTATTTAATTTATGGTATTATTGATGTGAAAACTTTAGAACAAATAAATAAATTAATTTAATTTAGATATGTTATTAAGTAATTTTAATTATTTAATTAAATGAGAATTAAATAAATAATATTATTTAAATTTGTTGAAATATATAAATTGTTAATTTTTAAATGCATGTGGTTGGAAAATATCTATGGTGGTTGAGGGAAAAGATATTTTGTGGTGTTAACTGTAAGTTAGAAGTCTGTTATCTAATTGTTGGAAATTGATTCTCGGAGGAAAAAAATAGAAAAAGGAAAGGAAGTAGTTTTCATAGGAAGGATATGTTTGTTGGAAAAATTGTGAGGAAATTGTGGATATGTTTGAGTTTTATTTTAGAATCTTGTTGTATAATTCTTAGCTATGGTTTATTGTGTGTTCTGGAAAGTGGCAATTTTACTGGAGGAAGCTTTGGCAACAATGGCAATTTGAAGTTATAGAGAAGCTCAGCAACAATTCTCGAGGCAACAATTCTTCTGGAACATGTTCCTTTATTGTTTTTGTGAATTTTGAATTGAATGAGTTGTTTATATTATTGTAATGTAAATTGGAAAAGTTTAGAAAGAAATTTTCATTACTATAGAAGCTTTTGGTCTTTTTTTTAAATAATTGCCGTGAAAATGGAATTAGAACCTTTGTAGAAGAAAAATTTTAGATCCTCTGTGTAAATTGATCATTTGAAATAGAGTTATACAAAAGGAAATTATAGATCTCTGTAGATAATCATCATTTTGTTTCAGTTTCCCTATTTCTCTTAATTGTCTAAGAAAAGGAAATCTATGAGCTTTCCTGTAGAAAAATTCTTTGTGGAAATATTCTCATTACATTTCTACGTGTTAGACTTATTTTGCAATGGATTAATGCTTTGTTGTATGTTGTTATCATGAGTTAATTCCATGTGCTATGTTTTAGAATAATTTTGTAAGTTTGGAATTTCACATGTAGACACATTGAGTGGCCTAGAGGATGTATGTGTTAGAGTAGTTTACTTCACTCATCATTGTTACTCTTTTTAAGAAAAAAAATTAGTTGTTCTTCTGTAGTGTTGCATCGTCCTCTAGGTTACGGGACAGGGTTTACACTTGGTATCAAAGCCTAGGTTTAAGCACTAGGAACTCGAGGTTAATTTGGAAACCATTAAGTTGTTTGTGTAGGATTTAAGTTTCATATCTTGTCTTACACCTTGGTGTGTTTGTGCAGGATCATGCCACATAGGAGAAGTCAAGGCCAAGGTCGTGGCCATAGAGGTAGACATGGAGGTAGCCAATAGAACTCACCTCCACATGTTTCTCATGATTCTAACCATGAGGAACAACAGGCTTCCCAAAACATTCTAAGAGGCGGTATTTAGTATCCGGATCCACCAGGGGTCGAGGGCACTGAGTTGCACTAATTTTTAGAGGATACTCTTGCCCATCTTGGACCGAGGTAGGAAGTAGTGCATATTGTTGTTAGAGAGAGAGATGCACTAGCTCAGTCAGAGGAAGTGGTAGCTGCACACATGAGAGATTTAATTAGAGCTCGACCACCCTTATTTGATGGATCAGGCAGTGGTTTAGAGGCTAAGACTTGGCTAATTGACATGAATAGATGCTTTGCTATGCACCTGTATGGTAGCAACACCAGAAACAGATGTGTGATTATGCACCTGAGACACTTTGCTTCCACATGGTGGAGATTGGAGGAGGAAAAGCTCCATATTCATATTGATACTGTATCTTCAGAGAGGTTTCTAGAGAGGTTTCGCACCAAATTTCTCTCTGATCATTGGCGGCAATGTCGTGGTGATGAGTTCCATACTCTACGACAAATGACTATGTCAGTGGAACAATATGAGTGTCATTTTTATGAGCTCAAATAGTATGTAGGCATTGGAGTGAGGGCATGTTGGTGCAGTACTTTCTTAGGGGCTTAAATGCTCGGATCAGTGGAGGTGTGTGAGTTTTCGAACCCAAGACTATGGAGACCGCGATAAATAAGGCCAGACTTATTAAGGAGAATTTGGCGATGGCCTTAGGTGGTCATGTTGGAGTACAGGTGGGCAACACTTCAGCTGCAGGGCCTAGTGCACACAATGGACAACCTCAGCGAGTTGGGCCATCTAGGGCACAGCAGACACTAGCATAGAGTGGATAGTACCAGAACTCATAGGGAAAATGAAAGGATTTTCCACCTAGACAGAATAAAAGATACCAGAAAGCAGGTGATCAGAATTGAAGGCGTGTCAAATGCTTCAGTAATGCAAAACCAATACAGAGTACTCAGTCTACCTTTAGGGGTAGTGTACAGTAGTCCAGTGCACCTTTCGGAGATAGAGGTTTTGGCAGGGGTACCGAGTGTTTTGCTTGTGGCCAACAGGGTCACATAGCTCGACAATGTCCCAATAAGGGAACATCATGATATACACAAAGGCCAACGGCGTCAGAGCCAACTGTTGGTGATGTAGGTAGAGGACATCATGTATTTGCTGTGGTTGATAACCGCCAGGCTGACCACCAGACTATAGTTGTGGAGACTATAGGTATGTTGCAGGGTAATAGAGTTACCATATTATTTGATTCAGGAGCCTCCAATTCATTTATTTCATCATCGGTTGTGGCACGTGATAGGCTGGGAGCAGTAAGGCAAGAGGGTAAGTGGCAGGTTGAGTTAGCATCTGGTGCTAGAGTTGTTATACATTCCTATGTATTGGATTGTAGACTGGAGATTGGTTCTTTCCACACCACTACAAATCTCTGTGTTATACCATTAGGTTCTTATGACATAGTGTTAGGGATTGATTGGCTCGATGCTCATAGGGCCATGATTGATTGTCAATGCAAGTCGATACTATGCACTGATACATCTGGTAGTGAGGTTGAGTTAGTAGGGGTCCAGAGGCCTATATCTCTAAGAATGATCTCAGCTATGCAGATGAGAAGGTGTGTTCGATAGGGGTGCCAGTTATTTGCTGTTACAGTGGATGATTTGGAGATGGGGGATAGAGAGGAGAAGTTTTCAATTGATAGCCAACGCATGCTTCAGCAGTATGAAGATGTTTTTCTAGATGATATTCCATGGATGCCACCTCAACATGACATAGACTTCAAGGTTGATCTTCTACCTAGTTTCAAACCCATTTCACAAGCCCCATACTGTATGAAGACTCAGGAGCTTAAAGAGCTTCGCTTGCAACTTGAGGAGTTGTTGGAGAAGGGTTTCATCCACCCTAGTGTCTCATCTAAGGAAGCACCGATGATATTTGTGAAGAAGGATGGTTCTCTTCGTCTGTGCATAGATTACCGACAGTTAAATAAGGTCACCAATAGGAACCGATATCCTTTACCTAGGATCAATGACTTCTTTGATCAAGTCAAAGGTGCTACAGTCTTTTCTAAGATTGATCTTAAGTTTGGATACCATCAGTTATAGATTGTGGAGTCTAATATTCATAAGACGGTGTTTCGCACACGATACAGTCACTACGAATTTACAATGGTACTGTTTGGGTTGACGAATGTGCCATTGGTATTCATGACCCTAATGCAAAGAGTTTTTTGCACATACCTAGATAGGTTTGTAGTGGTACTTCTTGATGACATTTTGATTTATTCTAGGACTATTGAGGAGCATGAAGAAAATTTGAGGTAGGTATTGCAGTGTCTGAGGGATAATAAGTTGTATGCCAACTTGTCCAAATGTGAGTTCTTCAAAACCGAGGTCAAGTACCTTGGTCATGTTATATCAGGAGAAGGTATTGCAATGGATCCTACAAAAATCCAGCAAATCATGGATTGGCCTACGCCCATGAATGTGGCAGAGATACATAGCTTTATGGGGCTATCAGGTTACTACAGGTATTTTGTTCAGGACTTTTCTAGGGTAGGACACCCTATTGCTTCTCTTCAGAGGAAAGGGAAGAAGTTCGATTGGTCAAAGCAGAGCGAGGTTGCATTTCAGACATTGAAGGAGAGGTTGACTAGCACACTGATCCTTGCGGTACTAGATCCTACATGAGACTTTTTTATTTGTGCAGATGCATCTTTAGAGGCATTAAGAGCAGTATTGATGCAGGATGGTCGAGTCATTGCGTACAAGTCACGCAAACTCGAGGATAATGAGTTGAACTACCCTACGCATGATCTTGAGTTAGTTACAGTAGTACATTCTTTGACTTGATCAATGAATTTTCTATTGGGGCACTGTTTTGAGTTACACAGTGACCATCAGAGTCTACAGTACATCTTCACATAGCCTAACCTTAATGCTAGGCAAAGGCGATGGATGGAGTTCCTTTGTGAGTATGATTTTGAGGTGAAGTACATCTAGGGAAAGGAGAATTTTGTGGTTGATGCTCTTAGTAGATAGAGGAATGAATTGTTTGAGATTACTCTTACTGTAGATTTGAGGAGTTAGATTCTTAACGCACTTCCTATAGATAGCTGGTACTAGGAGGTAAGGTCTGAGATTGAGTCAGGTAGGAATTTGGATGGTAGGTACTCAGGATATTCCTTGGAGATAGATAGGTTATTGAGATACATGGGACGTATATTTTTTCCATCTTCGGAAGGGCTTCATATCTTGATTTTGACAACGGCACATCGGGTACCTTATTTAGCTCACCTTGGAGTGAAGAATATGTATGTCGATCTGTGATCGCTTTATTTCTTGGCAGGTATGAAGCGAGATATAGCTGATTATGTATCACGGTGTTTGGAGTGTCAGCAAGTTAAGGCTAAACACCAACATCCGACTAGTCTTCTACAAACTCATTTGGTTCTTGAGTTGAAATGGGACATCATTTCATTGGATTTCATTGTTTGTTTACCCAACTCTTTGTGATGACATGATGCAATTATGGTGATGGTAGATAGGTTGACGAAGGTGGCACACTTCTCACCTATCCATTCCTCCTATAACACTTCGTCAGTTACTAGAGTGTTCATGGAGGAAATTGTGAGGGTGCATGGTATTCCATGTCAGATTATTTCTGATAGGGATCCTATGTTTACTTCAGCTGTTTGGACATTATTACAGCATGCTATGGGGACATAGTTGAACTTCAGTTCAGCGTATCACCCTGAGATGGATGGACAGACTGAGAGGGTCAATCAGATCTTTGAAGATATGCTTCACATGTATGTCATGGACCGGTAGACATGATGGGAGGATTATCTCTATCTGGTAGAGTTTGCTTATAGCAACAAGTTTCAGAGTTCTATTGGTATGGCACCTTTTCAGGCCTTGTATGGATGGTCATGTCAGACTACATTGAGTTGGGACAGGTTGGAGGATAGGATCTTATTGGGTCCTAATATGCTTCAGGATATGGAGCAATAGGTGGTTCGGATCAGAGAGCATTTAGTAGTTGCACAGGATAAGAAGAAGAAGTACACGGATGCACACCATGTGGATCGCCAGTTTGTTGTAGGTGATCGAGTTTTCTTGCAAGTGTGACCAAGAAAGAGTCCAATCCATTATGGAAAGGGTTCTAAGCTCACACCTCATTTTTTTAGGCCTTTTGAGATTCTGGAGAAGATTGGGAAAGTTGCTTACCGCCTTGCTTTACCACCCAGTCTCTCGAGCATCCACGATGTGTTCCATGTTTCTATACTTAGACCTTATCATCCTGACATTTCTCATATCCTTGATTGGACTACTTTACAGGTAGAGGATGGGCAGCTAGCTTTGGATCCCGTGGTCGTTACCTAGCATAGGAGACTCACCCTTAGGCATCGAGATATTGAACAGGTGAGGGTTCAATGGGATCCTATAGATGAAACTCCTACTACATGGGAAGATGCTACAAGGATGAGGGAACTCTACCCTTACTTGTTCGCAAGCTTCTAGGAGTAAGCCTGATCCTAGGGGGGAGGATGTGACACCCCTCCATTTTGTTATGTTTTTCTTGATATCTCATATAATTTGTTAGACCTTATTTTATGTTATGGTTCTTCTATCGTTGACAGTGGATTGATGATAGACTATATGGATGTGATGATACATTATATGCATGGTGATTATGTTTAATATTCTTTATGTTTGCATAGATGCTTAGTTGTGATGACATTGCTATATATGCTTATTGTAGTTTAATTGATATATTATCTCATCAGTTGGTGTGACATTGTATTGGTGAAGAGAACGGTATTGCATCACTTGCTTTCGAGTGCCCTGCGATTTCTATGATTCTCTCTTCACAGTGTGTATGAATTATTATCTATAAACATGTAAAACTTTTTCTTTTGTTGTAAGTTTGTAGGTACAGGACAACAGATTCACCTAGTTTCACAGGTCTAAGCGTGTCCACTACTCAACAGTAATGATTGGGAGATAGTAACGGGCTACCTGGTCATACCTTTACCCTAGTACAATGTGTCGTTAGTTTGAGTCTTGGTTGTATTCCTTACCCTTGTTGTTCTGGGTATTTTATTATTGTGCAAATTTAATTTTTGTAGATTAAAATGTGTGTTTGATTAAGTAATTAATTTATGGTATTATTGATGTGAAAAATTTAGAACAAATAAATAAATAAAATTAATTTAGATATGTTATTTAGTAATTTTAATTATTTAATTAAATAGGAATTAAATAAATAAGATTATTTAAATTTGTTGAAATATATAAATTGTTAATTTTTAAATGCATGTGGTTGGAAAATATTTGTGGCAGTTGAGGGAAAATATATTTTGTGGTGTTAACTATAAGTTAGAAGTTTGTTATCTAATTGTTGGAAATTGATTCTCGGGGGAAAAAATTAGAAAAAGGAAAGGAAGTTTTCACGGGAAGGATTTGTTTGTTGGAAAAATTGTGAGGAAATTGTGGATCTGTCTGAGTTTTATTTTAGAATCTTGTTGTAGAATTCTTGGTTGTGGTTTATTGTGTGTTTTGGAAAGTGGCAATTTTACTGGAGGAAGCTTTGGCAACATTGGCAATTTGAAGTTACAGAGAAGCTCGACAACAATTCTCGAGGCAACAGTTCTTCTGGAACAGGTTCCATTTTTTTTTGTGAATTTTGAATTGAATGATTTGTTTATATTACTGTAATGCAAATTGGAAATGTTTAGAAAGAAATTTTCATTATTGTAGAAGCTTTTGGCTATTTTTTTTTTAAATAATTGTCGTGAAAATGGAAGAACCTCTATAGAAGAACATTTTTAGATTCTCTGTGTAAATTGATCATTTGAAATAGAGTTATACAAAAGGAAATTATAGATCTCTATAGAAAATCATCATTTTTTTTTGGTTTCCCTATTTCTTTTAATAGTCTAAAAAAAAGAAATCTCTGAGCTTTCCTTTATAAAAATTCTCTGTGAAAATTTATTGCCCAACTTGAACCATTGTTTGTATTAATTTATATATAAATATATATATATATATATATATACATATATACATATATATTAAAATATATATGTACATATACATATATATTAAAATATATATGTACATATACATATATATATTATATATAACTATTTGATTTTATTTTAAAAACTGTGATTTTCCTGAAGGAAAATTCTAAATTAGAATGAAATTGAAAATCATCGTACGACGAACTTGTGTGAATTATTGTTTAATCATTGGCAAAGTTTTGTTGGGAGGGGAAGCACTGGCTATCCCCAGTGCCGATTCCCCTTAGAGGGAGGGCTAATGTTTTGAGGCAACCAGCACTGCTTCTACCATGCCCATGCCTCCCCTGTAAGGGGTAGGCTGTACAGAACATGGTGGTTCTATTCATACACTGTGGATTATAAATTGTGCCCTCGCTCATTGGCTCAAGGGATTGTGTTAGACTTGAGATGAGTCAGGAAGGCCTGGAATGGCAAGATCATTATCTTGTCTTCTCGAAAGACAATCAATTCCGCACTGGTGTGCATGTGGGCTCGGAGTTCATAAGAGGTTACCAAGATAACCCAAGATGGGGTCGACCTAGGAAGATCTCCTCAGATAACCAATGCAATCTTTGTGATGATGGCTCCAAAGCTAGTTGCATGTCCTCTACCTATAAAGTAGTCCAATCAAGGATATGAGAAATGTCTAGATGATAAGGTCTAAGTACAGAAACATGGAACACATCATGGATGCTTGAGAGACTAGGCGGTCAAGCAAGGTGGTAAGCAACTGGCCCAATCTTCTCCAGAATCTCAAAAGGCTCGATAAAATGAGGTGTGAGCTTAGAACCCTTTCCACCCTTTCCATAACTGAATGGAATCTTTCTCAGTCACACTCACAAGAAAACGTCACCTACAACAAACTGGTGATCCACACGATGTGCATATGTGTACTTCTTCTACCTATCATGTGCAGCTACTAAATTCTCTTTGATCCGAACCACCTGCTGCTCCATATCCTTAAGCATATCAGGACCCAAAAAAATCCTATCCTCCAACCTGTCCCAAGTCAACGGAGTCTGACATGGCCATCCATACAAGGCCTGAAAAGGTGCCATACCAATAGAACTCTAAAACCCATTGTTATAAGCAAACTCTACCAAATAGAGATAATCCTCCCATTGTGTCTACTGGTCCATGAAATACATGCAAAGCATATCTTCAATGATCTGATTGACCCTCTCAGTCTGTCCATCCATCTTAGCGTGATATGCTGAAATAAGGTTCAACTATGTCCCCATAGCATGCTGTAATGATGTCCAAAGAGCCAAAGTAAACACAAGATAGTTGTCACAAATAATTCGATGCAGAATACCATGCAACCTCACAATTTTCTCCATGAACACTCTAGAAACTGACGAAGTGTTATAGGAGGAACAGATAGGTGAGAATTGTGCCACCTTCATCAACCTATCTACCATCACCATAATCGCATCATGTCATCGTGAAGAGTTGGGTAAACCAACAATGAAATCCAATGAAATGATGTCCCATTTCCACTCAGGAACCAAATGAGGCCGTAGAAGACCAAACGGATGTTGGTGTTCAGCATTAACTCGCTAACACTCCAAACACCATGATACATAATCGGCTTTATCCCGCTTCATACCTACCCAAAAATAAAGTGGTCATAGATCAACATACATCAAGGTGCCCAATGTACCTCTGTCAAAATCAAGGTACGAAGCCCTTCCAAAGATGGGAAAAATATATGTCCCATGTATCTCAATAACCCATCTATCTCTAAAGAATATCCTGAGTAGCTGTGATGCAAAGTCCTGCCTGACTCAATATTAGACCTTACCTCCTAGTACCAGCTATCTTCAGGAAGTGTGGTAAGAATCTGACACCTGAAATCTATAGTAAGAGTCATCTCAGATAGTTCTTGCCTCTGTCTACTAAGAGCGTCGGCCATAACGTTCTCCTTCCCCTAAATGTACTTCACCTAAAAATCGTACTCACAGAGGAACTCCATCCATCACCTTTGCCTAGCATTAAGGTTAGGTTGTGTGAAGATGTATTGTAGACTCCGATGGTCACTGTGTAACTCAAAATGGTGCCCCAATAGAAAATGCCTCCATCGAGTCAAAGCATGTACTACTGCAGCTAACTCAAGATCATGCATAGGGTAGTTCAACTCATGATCCTTGAGCTTGCGTGACTCGTACGCAATGAATCGACCATCCTACATCAACACCACTCCTAACTCCTCTAAAGATGCATTTGCACAAATAACAAAGTCTCCTATAGGATCTGGTACCACAAGGATTAGTGCGCTAGTCAACCGCTCCTTCAATGTCTGAAATGTAGCCTCGCTCTGCTATGACTAATTAAACTTCTTCCCTTTCCTCTGAAGAGAAGTAATAGGGTGTCCTACCTTCTCCTGATATAACATGACTAAGGAACTTGACCTCAGTTTTGGAGAACTCACATTTGGACAAGTTGGCATACAACTTATTATCCCTCAGACACTGCGATACCTGCCTCAAATGTTCTTCATGCTCCTCAACAGTCCTAAAATAAATCAAAATGTCATCGAGAAATACCACTAAAAACCTATCCAGGTATGTGCGAAAAACTTTTTGCATCAAGCTCATGAATACCGATGGCCCATTCGTCAACCCAAATGGTACCACTATAAACTCGTAGTGACTGTATCATGTGCGAAACACCGTCTGATGAATATTAGACTCTACAATCCATAACTGATGGTATCTAGACTTAAGATTGATCTTAGAAAACACTGTAGCACCTTTGACCTAATCAAACAAGTCATCGATTATAAGTAGAGGATATCAGTTCGTGATGGTGACCTTATTTAACTATCAGCAATCTCTGCATAGACGAAGAGATCCATGCTTCTTCTTCACAAAGATCACCAGTGCTCCCCAAGGTGAGACTTTAGGGCAGATGAAACCCTTATCCAACAACTCCTCAAGCTACAAGCAGAGCTCTTTAAGCTCCTGAGTCATCATATGATATGGGGCTCATGAAATGGGTTTAGAACCAAGTAGAAGATCAACCTTAAAGTCTATGTTACGCTGAGGTCACATCCCTGAATATCATTTGGAAAAACATCTACATACTGCTGAAGTATGGGGTGGTTATCAATGGACAACTTCTTAGCTACACCCCTATTGAACACACCTTCTCAGTTGCATAGCTGAGATCATTCTCAGAGATATAGGCCTCTGGACCCCTACTAACACAACCTCACTACCAGATGCATCAGTGCATAGTATCAACTTGAATTGACAATCAATCATGACCCTATGAGCATTGAGCCAATCCATCCCTAGCACTATGTCATAATAACCTAATGGTATAATACAGAGATCTGCAATGGTGTGGAAAGAACCAATCTCTAGTCTACAATTTGGTACATAGGAATGTACAACAACTCTAGCACTAGATGCTAACTCAATCTGCCACTTACCCTCTTGCCTTACAGCTCCCAGTCTATCACATGCCCTGACAGATGATGAAATAAATGAATCAGAGGCTCCTGAATCAAATAATATGGTAACTCTGTTACCATGCAACATACCTATAGTCTCCACCACTATACTCTGGTGGTCAGCCTGGCAGTTATCAACCATAGAAAATACATGATGTCCTCTACTTGCATCACTAATAGTCGGCTCTAATGTTGTTGGCCTCTGTGTATATCCTAATGTGCCCTTATTGGGACACTGCCGAGCTATGTGACCTTGTTGGCCACAACCAAAACACCTAGTACCCCTGGCAAAACCTCTACTTCCTAAAGGTGCATTGGACTATTGTACACTAATCGTAAAGGTAGACTAAGTACTCTGCATTGGCTGTGCATTACTAAAGCATTTGACATGCCTCCAATTTTTATCACCCCCTATCTGGTATCTGTCATTCTATCTATGTGGAAAATGCTTTTGTTTTCCCTATGAATTCTGGTATTGTCCACTCTTTGTTGGTGTCTGTTGTGCCCTAGGTGGTCCAGCTCCCTGAGTCTGGCCACTATGTGCACTAGGCCCTGCAGCTAAAGTACTTCCCATCTGCACTCCTACATGGCCACCTAATTCCATTGCCAAATTCTCCTCAATAATTCTAGCCTTATCTACCGTCGCTTCCATAGTCTTGGGTTCAAAAATTTGCACACCTCCACTGATTCAAGCATTTAAGCCCCTAAGAAAGTGTTGCACCAACATTCCCTCGTTGTCTCCAATGCCTATGTACTGTTTGAGCTTGTAAAATTGATGCTCATATTGTTCCACTGACATAGTCATTTGTCACAAAGTATGGAACTCATCACCACGACGCTATCGCCAATGTTCATAGAGAAATTTGGCGTGGAACCTCTCTAGAAACATCTCCCAAGATACGGTAGCGATATCAATATGGAGCTTCTACTCCTGCAATCTCCACCATGTGGAACCAAAGCCTCTTAGGCATAATCGCACATCTGGCTCTATTGTTGCTACCATACGATTGCATAGCAAAGCATCTGTTTAGGTCAATCAGCCAAGTCTCAGCCTCTAAACCATTGCTTGATCCATCAAATAAGGGTGGTCGAGCTGTAAGTAAATATCTCATGTGTACAGCTACCACTACCTTTGACTAAGTTGGTACATCTCTCTCTCTAACAACAATCTACTCTACTTTCTGCCTTGGTCCAAGATAGGCAAGAGTATCCTCTAACAATTGACGCAACTAAGCGCCCTCGACTCCTGGTGGATCTGGATACTAAATACCGCCTCTCAGAATGTTTTGGTAAGCCTACTATTCCTCATGGTTAGAATCATGAGAAACATGTGGAGGTGAGTTCTGCTAGCTACCTCCATGTCTGCCTCTATGGCCATGACCACAGGCTCGAGCTCTCCTAGGTGGCATGATCCTGCACAAACACACCAAGGTGTAAGAGAATATATGCAACTTAAATCCTACACAAACAACTTAATAGTTTCCAAATTAACCCAGAGTTCCCAATGCTTAAGCCTAGGCTCTGATACCAAGTGTAAAACCACGTCCCACAACCTAGCAGATGATGCAACACTGCGGAAGCAAAACTAATTTTTTTCTTAAAAAGAGTAACAATGACGAGTGAAGTAAACTACTCTAACACATACATCCTCTAGGCCACGCAATGTGTCTACATGTGAAATTCCAAACTTACAAAATTATTCTAAAACATAGTACATGGAATTAACTCATGATAACAAAACACAACAAAGTAGTAATTTATTGCAAAATAAGTCTAAAACATAGAAATGTAATGAGCATATTTCCACAGATACAACACCATATAAACCATATATATACCATTTAATTCAATGATAAATAAATCATACATAACGTTACAATTACATCACGAGGGTTCTCCTTAATACAAATGAGGATTATAATTACATAGTGTCCATAGTTACAATGAGAAAGAGAAGTACAAATCCATAGAACCACACGAGCTCCTCAAACAAGAAGACCTTTCCATCATGAATAGGAAGAGAATCTCAACAGTGTAAGGTGCACACCACCTAGCCATATGGTACCCATAGGGTGAACCCCCATGCTAGGAGATAGTAACAGGTAACCGAGACAACTGACTACTTCTAAACACATGCAAAGTACAAAACCACAATGTACCAGTAAATACAAACATAGGGTTACATTGCTTCCAAAATCATAGAATCAAGAACAACCACTGTACAAAACAAATGACTGCTATCACAGGAGGAGTGTCATCAAAAAGGTTGCATTGGTTATCCTAAGGAGATCTTCCTAGGTCCCGACCCCCGTCTTGGGTTATCCTGGTAACCTCTTATGAACTCTGGCCCCACATGCACACTAGTGTGGAATCGATTATCTTTCGAGAAGACAAGATAATGATCTTTCCATTCCAGGCCTTCCCAACTCATCTCAAGTCTAACACAAGCCCTTGAGCCAATGAGCGAGGCTAATTACCAAGTTAAATATGTTAACTACCCATTCCCCTAAAGTAGGCTATTTAATTTCCACTGATTACACTGACTTCCACAAGAGTTATCCTAGGACCACTTTGTGTCCCGACCCTTGTTGAAAGCCACTACCCTATCGACAACACAATAACTCATTCCACACCCAAGGGTAGATAGTGCAAAAATTGATAATAACACAACACAAGAGATAACACATCCCTACGGTGTCCAATACTGAATCCAACTACATGCACTACCCAAGGAAATCTCAAGGCGACTAACAAAAATAACAACCCTATCACAATTATAATCTAGAAGACTTATATTTTCTCTACAATAGATATTCCTCACCATGCCCAATTACATAAATACTAGAAATTAAAATAAACAATATCAGGTAATTAAAAGCACTACTATTCAAATTTCCTAAATCCAAAACAATCAATATCGCATATCTAAAATACACCATTTAAACATAATTCCTATTTATAGGTCAACAATGAATTTAAAACTAAATGATTACTTTCATTTCACAACTACTCATAAGATTAACTCAAATTCATCAATAAAATAATCAATCATTTCAATTTAATTAATCGTGCTTGCAAATATTTATTGTATAATTCAAACATTAAATAAATATATTTAATACTTATTTATATAATTAAATGTAATTATATATATATACATATAAATATATTAGTTAATTATTAAATCAATTGTATATTAAAAGAACCACATTTATTTAATACCACAAATTCATTTCCTCACAAAATTATTTTCATTGATCATAAATGACAGAATATTACAAATAATATAAATATATATATAATATATATATTACATATAACATATATATATTTAAATTATATATATATATATATATATATATATATTACATATAATATATATATTATAAATATAATATATATATTATATATATAACATATATTAATTATCAATTTACAAAGTAACGGAATTCATAGAGGGAATGATTTATAATCTGCAGACTATATGAACACAACCGCTGCGTTTTGTATAGCCTACCCCTTATAGGGGGGGCGTGGGCATGGCAGGAGCAGTGCCAATTGCCTCATAGCACCGGCCCTGCCTCTAAGGGGAGTCCGTGTTGGGGATAGCTAGCGCTTCCCCTCCCAACAAAACTTTGCCAATGTTTAAACAATAATTCACACGAATTCGCCATACAGCAATTTTCAATTTCATTCTAATTTAAAATTTTCCTTCAGGAAAATCACAGTGTTTTAAATAAAATCAAATATTTATATATATAATATATATACATATATATATTTATTTATATATAAATTAATCCAAACAATGGTTCAAGTTCGGCAATAAATTTTCACAAAGAAGTTTTCTACAAGAAAGCTTAGAGATTTCCTTTTCTTAGATAATTAAAAGTAGGGAAACCAAAAAAAAATGATGATTTTCTACAAAGATCTATAATTTCCTTTTGTATAACTCTATTTCAAATGATCAATTTACACAGATGATCTAAAAATGTTCTTCTACAGAGGTTCTTCCATTTTCATGACAATTATTTTAAAAAAACCAAAAGCTTCTACAGTAATGAAAATTTCTTTCTAAACTTTTCCAATTTGCATTATAGTAATATAAACAACTCATTCAATTCAAAATTCACAAAAACAATAAAGGAACCTGTTCTAGAAGAACTGTTGCCTCGAGAATTGTTGTTGAGCTTCTCTGTAACTTCAAATTTCCTAGAGGACGATGAAACATTGCTATATATATATTAACTTCAAATTGTCGGTGTTGTGAGGCAACCGATGCTACTCCTGCTATGCCCACGCCTCCCTTGTAAGGCGGTGGCTGTACAAAATGTGGCGGTTGTGTTCATACAGTCCACAGATTATAAATCGTGCCCTCTGTGAATTTGGTTACTTTGTAATTTGGTAATTAATATATATTATATTTATAATATATATATATTATATGTAATATATATATGTTACATGTAATATATATATTATATATATATTTATATTATTTGTAATATTCTGTCATTTATGACCAATGAAAATAATTTTGTGAGGAAATGAATTTGTGGTATTAAATAAATGAGGTTCTTTTAATATACAATTGATTTAATAATTAAATAATATATTTATATGTATATATATATAATTACATGTAATTATATATATACATATTAAATTTATTTATTTAATGTTTGAATTATACGATAAATATTTGCAAGCACGATTAATTAAATTGAAATGATTGATTATTTTATTGATGAATTTGAGTTAATCTTATGAGTAGTTGTGAACTGAAAGTAATCATTTAGTTTAAATTCATTGTTGGCCTATAAATAGGAATTATGTTTAAATGGTGTAATTTAGATATGTGATATTGATTGTTTTGGATTTAGGAAATCCAAATAGTAGTGCTTTTAATTACCTGAGATTGTTTTCTTTAATTTCTAGTGTTTATGTAATTGGGCACGGTGGGGAATATTTTTTGTAGAGAAAATATAAGTCTTCCAGATTATAATTGTGACAATGTTGTTATTTCTGTTAGTCTCCTTGAGATTTCCTTAGGTAATGCATGTAGTTGGATTCAGTATTGGACATTCGTAGGGATGTGTTATCTCTTGTGTTGTGTTATTATCAGTTTGTGCACTATCTACCCTTGGGTGTGGAATGAGTTATTGTGTTGTCGAAAGGGGAGTGGCTTTCAATGAGGGTCGGGACACAAAGTGGTCCCAAAATAACTCATGTGGAAGTCAATGTAATTAGTGGAAATTAAATAACCTACTTTAGGAGAATGGGTAGTTAACATATTTAACTTGGTAATTAGCCTCGCTCATTGGCTCAAGGGCTTGTGTTAGACTTGAGATGAGTCGGGAAGGCCTGTAATGGGAAGATCATTATCTTGTCTTCTCAAAAGATAATCAATTCCGCATTGGTGTGCATGTGAGGCCGGAGTTCGTAAGAGGTTACTAGGATAACCCAAGATGGGGGTCGGGACCTAGGAAGATCTCCTTAGGATAACCAATGCAACCTTTGTGATGACATTCCTATGACAATAGTCATTTGTTTTGTACAATGGTTGTTCTTGATTCTATGATTCTGGAAGCAATGTAACTGTATGTTTGTATTTACTGGTACAGTGTGGTTTTGTACTTTTCCTATGTTTAGAGGTAGTCAGTTGTCTTGGTTACTTGTTACTATCTTCTAGCATGGGGGTTGGCCCTATGGGTACCATATGGCTGGGTGGAATGCACCTTACACTATTGAGATTCTATTCATGTTTGTGATGGTGAGGTCTTCTTGTTCGAGGAGCTCGTGTGGTTCTATGGATTTGTACTTCTCTTTCTCATTGTAACTATGGACACTATGTAATTGTAATCCTCATTTGTATCAAGGAGAACCCTTGTGATGTAATTGTAGCATTACGTATGATTTATTTATCATTGGATTAAATGGTATATATATGGTTTATATGGTGTTGTATCTGTGGAAATATGTTCATTAAATTTCTATGTGTTAGACTTATTTTGCAATGGATTACTGTTGTGTTGTATGTTGTTATCATGAGCTAATTCCATGTACTATGTTTTAGAATAATTTTGTAAGTTTGGAATTTCACATGTAGACATGTTGCATGGCCTAGAGGATGTATGTGTTAGAGTAGTTTACTTCACTCGTCATTGTTACTCTTTTTAAGATAAAAATTAGTTGTGCTTTTGCAATGTTACATCGTCCTTTAGGTTGCGGGACGAGGTTTTACACTTATGACTCTTCATCTAAACAAACTTGGGCATTGAAATTGGGAGGCATATGTGTATGCATTAAATATTTTATGTCATGATATTCCCTTCAAATTTGGGTTCTTACATCATTGGGAGTTATAAGTTTGAATTTCATAAGGAATCTTGTGGAGATAATAGTGTGACAAGAATCAACTACTTTTTGCAAATTGTCATAACCTTGTAAAAGCATATTCAAAATGACATAACATGCATTTTAATGCAAATTTGGAGAGAATATTGGATTTGGGCATAGTATTTCTGGATGGGAAATTAATCCAAATGAAATGAAATGGCATTTCATTGTTGCACAAACAAAAAAAGCAAGTGATTTGATTTCCTAACAAGTTTTGCAAGATGAAGATTGGGAGCTTGCAAGGAAGAGATAGTTTTCAGTTTTGAGGGCCATGTTTGGTAGTATTTTCTTGCAAATGTGAGGAGGTTATTACAACTGAAAAAGGTCCTAGAGACCATTGTTGAAGATTGATTTAATGGAAGATTGGAGATTGGAAGCTACAGGTTGGATTTTGCAGGTTGAAGTTGCAATTGGAAGAGGAGTTGTTTTTTTTGTTCATAAATCACATTGTACTCAGTTTGTATTGTTGTTCATCAATCATTTTTATTGTATAAATTGATGTAATCATATTTTCCAAAAGTTGCAATCAATTGTTGCAAGTTGCATATAAAATATTGAAGACATAGTTGCAGATTTTTTTTGTTGTTGCAAACAATTACTGAGTGCATATTATGTCTTTGGGAGTTTGTGTATGAGGGTTAGTTTTCTCCTTCATGAGTGGTATCAGAGCATGACATATAAATTAATTGGGAAAAATGATGAAAATTGAGAAAAGTTGTTAGAAGGGATCATGCACTAGTGTTGAAAAATGAATTTTCAGGGTTTTGGGGTTGATTTTTAACATGGTTGCATTGGTAAAAAAAAATTGATCTTCTTGCATTGCTGTAGATGAAGGTGGGAACTAATAATGTACAAGTTTTTAGAGAAAAAGGTAGTTGTTTGCATATTCAAAAGTGATTCTGAAAAGTGGTATGTCGACAATTTTTTGTGCATTCAAGTGAATGGTTAATGTTTTGCATTTCAAAACTTTTTGGGTTTTCTTATTCTCCCTGTGAGAATTAATTTTTAGTTGGATAGAAAATAAGTAAGTGTGGTGGCTGTGAAGATCAACACCTCATTTTGGGGTCTTGGTCTTCAACTACATCATAATTTTCTAAAGAACTCAAGCATAAATTTACTAGAGGACCAAAATAACTCACTAGAAAGAAAAATAAATTATTATATCCAAAAAGTGTTACCCACTTTTTAAACAATCAAATTTGATTCTTACACCATTATAGATAGTGAGATTACCTTTCATTTCATGCCAAGTGTCCAAAGGTTTTTTCTTTAACCAGACTAACAGTATGATCCCATGGGGCACTTAGGCTTCTATTATCATGGAGTGGGAGTCTCATGGGAAAAAAAAATTGTGCTACAGGATTAATTAATCTTTTTCAAAAAACTAGCAACCGCTACCTTTTAGGACTAAAGATTTCAACAGGTGAAATTGGGGTGGGCCTAGAAATTGCCCTTACAGCTTAGGAATTTTTTATGCCACTTGTCTATCATAAAAAAAATTAAATTCCTATTAGAAAATAAAAATGAGAGAATTTTTATTTATTTATTAATTTTTATCGAAGCACTACAGTTCATTCCTTAAATTTTGGAGCATAAAATTTTAAGTTGAATTGCACTATTAAAATCATGAGACCGCTCAACTTTAAAATATTCCTAAAAAATCTCAGCAGCACCCACTGCAATTTTTTAGGAAGCCCCCCTCCATGGAACTTTAACCTAAGCTTCCCTGCTTAATGTCACATTGCAAAGAATATTCCATGTGACTAGAAAATAATATTTAATTATGAAAAATTGTCTTCATGTGGGATATCCAAGTTCCCCTTCCATGGTTCTTAGAGTCATATGAAATAACAATTGACTGTTAAAATATTAAATTTAAGATACACAATTATAGGATTACAAGGTTAATATCACAAATCCTAACATTCTTCCACTTGATATTCAAATTGAAATGACATAATAGGGAATGCAAAACATAAAAATTAGGTGCTAGGAGAAGCGAGGCCCATGGTCTCCCTACACCAAGAGAACTTTGTGATCACTAGCAACATTCTCTAAATTGTCCACTCTCTCGAACATGACCTTGCCACCTTCAACCATTTATTGAACAAAGTGATACTGGACATAAATGCACTTTGTGTGAGCATGATACATTGGATTTTTAGTCAAACAAATGGAACTTTAACTATCATATCTAATCCTCATCTATTTACAATAAAGGTGAATATCTAAACACAATATTTCTAACCAAAATACCTCTTTGCAAGCATATGTTGTAGCCATATACTCTATTTATATAGTTGAAAAAATGAGTGTACCTTGTTGTTTTCTCATCTAACTAACTTCTCCTCTAGATAAAGTAAAGACAGTTTTTTGAGGACATCGTATAATCAAGATCACCAACCCAAATTGAATCAACAAATCCTTGCAAACCAATCAACATGCCCACATCATTGGATCCATGATAAAAAAAATCCAATGGTTACAAGTCCCATGTAGATAAATTTGAAAAACCATTTAATATAATTCCAATTTTCTTTACTAAAATTTATCATAACCTATTAAGAACTATCAATGCTTGAGAAATATTAGGTTTTGTGTAGACTAGGACAAACATAAGGCTTCCTTCCTATAACATTGGCATGTATAATTTTATACATCTCTTCAAGTTTATCATCAATTTTAGGATATTAATACAAAGATAGCCTAGTTCTAAGTAGAAAGAGAATATTGAGTATTTTACAATCACCATTAAAAAATAATGTAAAATAGTGTCAACATATGTCAATTGATTTAACCATAATTTTATATTAACCTATTTTCTATTGATTACCATATCAAAGATATATTTTATAAAACACAAATCTTCTATATTAAAGGTACTGGATATTTGACCATTAAACTCCCTAATCATTTAAAACAAATAATATATCAACAACACATCCAGGACAATAATTAGTGGTTGATAAAATAAGTACAATAATCTTCTTCACTTCTAATAAAATTGTGATTCAATTCAAAAGAATCAAATTTTTAAAAGTAACAAATGAATAAATTCTTAGATTGGAAAATATCTCTTATTCTATTCCACAACTCATGCAATAATCTCATTAGAAATATTCAATAAAATGGAATCAAATAAACACAAAAAAATAGTGCATGTGATTTTTTATCTAGTTTTACTCATTCATCACTCAATATATTGTATAGCTTCTTCTTATTTTAAACAACAATATATTGATCCATTTATTCTAAGAGATCCTCGATATTTATATTTTAAATCTTAAAACCTATACCTTTTAAACTTTTCAATCTCCAACCAAAATGACCTACCCTTGATCTTTGTTGCCTAGAACCTAAAACTATAAGAAAATACAACACACTTTAATTACAAAAAAAACCCAATCACACACTAAAATAAAGGATTCCCTCTCTTATCAATCCAACCGTGGCTTTGATATCAAACTAAAAAATAGGATATATAACTTGCCAATTAAATTATATTGATAATTATACATCAAAATTCATCTTATATGAAAAGGTAAATAACTACAAAGAGAATGAAAACCATAACACAATATATACATGGATAAATCATTGTGCAAAAAATTCAAACCCAAAGATATATAACATTGTATTAATTCTTCAAAATATTTACATCAATACATTGTATCCCTCTAATATTCTATATCACTTGGTTACTACTACAACCTATAAAAGGACTTATCCAACCTCCTAGGCCAAGATATAATTTTCAAAAGAATTACAAGATGAAACCATGGAATGATTTTGGAAACCATTTACAAGGCCAAAGGAAGTAAGGTATACAAATTATTAGGAATCAAAACCCAACGAACTCCTTGGTATAATATGCCTTCATCTCTTACTAGCATATGCCCTATAACATGTCATAGTGCAATAAATAAGAATATTTGACTACCAAAAAATAGGTGCTTAATTTATCCTTACTCTACAATGCATTAAATACTTCATGACAAGTATCCAACACTATGATAAGGCTATTCATTATTCTAATGTAACCTCCCTCTTACAAGCTCTTACACATCATAAGAACCTATCATAATTAACCAAAGAAATTTATAGAGAAGCTCACTTCCTATAAGAAATGGATGAGTGAATCATCTTAGTGCATGAGGAAATCAATTTATTAACTCACAAACCTCTTCAAGAAGAATAAGATCAATGTTCATGATTCCTTTAATGGATCTTCCTCAAAAAATGATAAAGGGAAAGGCAATGCTCTCATAGCCATTACATCTTCATTGTCTCCATAAGATAGATATTTGATTCAAGTGACATCAACCATATAAATTTATCAAGAATCATTTCTTCACATTTGATCCATGTGACACTGTAACTATTTATGGGTGATTATTATAGTAGATTTTATAACATTAGGAATAGTTTCCATGGATACTAGGAAATTTAGCAATATTCTTTGTGTACCTTCCTTGTCTAAAAACACACTCTCTATCTAAAATATTAACCATATAGGCTCATGGAAGTGAGTTAAATTTACTCTTTAGATATAATCATAATTCAAGTTATTGAATATGGCACTCTAGTTATCATAGGAAATGTAGACCATAAAGTACACATACATTTTTAATACTTTATGTCTATTTCACCTTCTTAGGCTCTTCTTACTCAATCAAATTAATTTAGTAAACTATGGAATGATTAATTTGGTCACTTGAACTATCATTACCTTTAGTGTTTAATTAGTCATGAAATGGTTACATGACTTCCTCTAATATACTTTCTTAATTATTTCTATCATTTTTGTACCTTCAACAAGAATCTTCAAGAGAATCATGATAAAGGAAAAACTACAAGAGGTTTAGAGCCCCTTTATTAATTCTACGTAATTATGGGTCGTTGTCCTAGTTTTTCATTTAGTAAATTTTGGCACCTCACTTTCATTGAAAATTTCTCACTTCACAATGGACAATTTTCTTTGCAAGAAGAATTAAATGTTTGGAAAGTTTCAGCACTTCAATGATTTCATTTGGAAAAAACATGAAAGGACAAAAATTATTCACTAATAATAAGTAGGAGAATGTAAATATTTACATTGAGGGCTTCTATTCTACCAAAGGGATTGATATTTATCACATTGTCTCATATAGCCAAATGTAGTACCCCTCCGCATTTGGTTCTTCATCATAGTTGCGTAAGTATGACAGGTTGACTTGAGATGTCTTGTTGATTTCCTTGTTTAATTGACTTTAAGTTAGGTGATAAAATTGATATTATGTTTAGCCTTGATTAATCAATTCAGTTAAATTAAATTGATAATAGAAAACATAAATTAATTTTGAATTAAAGAAAGAAAAAAATTATAATTAAATGGATTATGTTGTTTTGGGTGTTCAATGTGAGTGTAGCCTGGAATTAAATAAATTATTAAATTATAAAGTGATTTAAGATATAAAGTTATTAATTATTAATTATTAGGTTATAAAGTAGTAATAATAATCAAAATTATTGACTTTTGTTATTTAAGGTTGAGATTTATTAGTAATGCAAAAGATGGGAAAATACTATAAGGAAATTAAATGTTAAAATGAATACCAAATTGAATGAAGATAAGGACAACAAATTTAAAAGAAAAGAAAAGAAAGGAAATATAGAAAAAGAATAAAGTAAAAGTTAAAAAAAATCAAAAAAAGGTGTGCGCATGCACAGTTGGAAACAGAATCTCGATGGGAAACTTGCTATTTTGATTTTTAAAAGATGGTCATGTTTTGGAATTTATATAGGGGGGTGTTGCAAACGGTAGAGGAAAACTTATCATCGCTTTTGGGCTTCCCATTCCAAAGGAAATACTAAGAATCACCTGTTATTTGGAAGAAGGTTAATGGTTACAGGGATGGGGGGTGAGAGTACGGATTGTGCTTTTAATGGCGGGCTCTATGTTCATCTGGGCATGTCACTAGGGACATTGCATGGCAATGAAATAGCCAGGTTCATTCCTATCTTGAATTATCTTCTTTTTTTATTATTTCTGTTAGGTACTTTCAAACAATATACCACCCTAAGTGCTCTGTAGTCTTCTTATGGCATGGTAAATGTTCTTGTTGTCATCTTTTAATTAGGGAATTCGTGTATGTCTTTTACGGTACCTTTTATGACTTTAGTAAAACATCCAGTTTGGGGTATGGATGATTTCATTCTCTGGAACCCAGATTATCATTCTCTTGTAGCATCTGTTGTATAACCAATCATGTACAATAAATTCCCTTCGTCCTTTATCTGATTCATTTGTATTCTGAATATAACTGGCACAACTCGGTGTTACCGTACCAACCCACTTGGCCATGCAAGTTCTTCTCTCAGGCGTCGCCTCCGTGCTTCCCTAATCGTTGGGTCTCCACTAAGGTTCCTGATCTGGTGGTTTCTTGGCATGAATTCCTTCTTTATTTGAGACGCTTTCAAGTTCGTAAACCTTGTGCATGTGCACATTATAGTCCTAGTTTTATTTTGATCATTGTTATCACTTCACCAATCGCCTCCTTCAGAATGTCGAATCTAATGTAAATCATAGGAATGGTTCACACCTCATTGAACAATTTCTCTTGTAACAAAATTGTGGACGAATGTAAATTCTTCGAGATAACCAGAATGTTCTTTTGAGGATTCTTTGCATTTCTCTCTTTGCTCAATAAATTCGAGTATTGAATCTGAACATTCTTTGTTGTCTTCTTCCGCCAAGCCAATTTCACCTATACTCGGCATTGAATTCCTATTAATTGGATGTGATCTACCTCTTACACATGTGTTTATATACTAAAATTGCAATCTGGTTTTTGTTTAAATTCTTCCTTTGGATCGCGCTCCTTCTTCTCTCATGTATTCATCCATTGATGCATCCGTTGTGGACTTGGGGTGAGGGATTCGTGACCATAACATTCACTGGTTATCTTGTTTTGTTCGATCTCCCTTTTATTGGCGTCAAGCCTTTCTAGTTGTTTTCTTTTTATATTGTATGGATATTCGATTTCCATTATGTTCCATAACTAAAGCTTTCTCTACCGCTTATGTTTACGCAATAGGGTTAAGTTGAATTCTTAGGGAATGCGATGGTGAAGAAATTAGTTCCTTGTAATAGAAACGCAACTACATGAAGTTTTCTGAGGACCCAACACCCCCACCTGATGCCTCCTCTGTCCATGCCATATCACTATTAATCCCCTTCATCCTGTCTCAGCTGCCACACTTCAATTTAATAGGAAATTTTAAAGATTTAAATATCCTGCTTGTTTCTTCTGACAATCTATCATAGTTCCAGCACTTGAAAATAAAATATTTTCAATTACTAACATGATAGAGAGTTTTTCGTTAATTGTGGTGAAGATTAATTTCCAAACTTCAAACTTGAGCGTGTCTCTGGAAACTCGGCTCTAAACTGTAATGCGTCTAGTTCAAAACAGAAAAGTTGTACATTATTTCTCCTACTCTTAAGTCACGTATTTGCACCTCACCTTTCTCTTCCCCTTCAGTCTTAGGGATAACATTTGGGATTTGACAATAATGCAAGAAGATGGCGATATTTCCAAATTCCAATATTCACTTTCTAATATACTTGGCAACCTGTCACTGTTGCAGCATTTTGAGTTGAGGCATTGTACAGAATTAAGTAGCCTCCTTGAAACCATTGGCAACCCATCACAGCTGCAACTTTTAGATTTGAAAAGTGTAGTAAATTAAATAATCTCTCTGTTTTCATTGTCAACCTATCACAGCGGTGCACTGGAACATGGTAGGTTGTATAGATTTAAATAAACTCTCTGATGCTTTTCACAATCTATCAAAGTGGCAATACTTGTATGTGGTATACGTGTGGTTCTTGGTTCTTTATATTTAGTTAGATGAAGTTTGTTTAGTTAAAGTTGTTTTGTTATATAAAATTAAATTCTAGTAGAAAAGTTGTGGTCTAGAAAGAAAATGTTAAGTTAACTATAGAATATAAATTGAAAGGTTATAGGATAAGAATCTTATTATCTTCCTATCTTTAGGCTTGAGTTAAATTTTAGTCTGTGACTATTCTTAATTCAATCTAACTAAATTTCTTATATTCAATTTTCTCTTTTTGACAATTTAATTTCCATACAATGATTAGTAGAAAATTACCTTATGAAATCATTTGACCTTAATCAAACGATAGCTTATAATTATAAGAGAAGCAATCACATATATATATATATATGTATATACTTCATGCATGGGTTAAACCTTCTTTAAACTATTGCTTGCATACTTACATGGAAAGAATGATTATATCTTTTGAAAAGATCAATATATGAATGTTACGACACCATCTATTCATATGCTTGCAAACTTCAAACGTTAGAGTAGAACATTCGCTTTGGTTTCTAAACTAAATGATTATATTAAATAATGAGAATTGGTAAACATTAGAATATTATGGAAATGATATAGTTATAGTTATGAAGAAAACATGTGTAGTAATGTGTTGTTGATGGAATTAGTTTATCTTTTAAATGTTGACCTCTTATATAATTGTTTATCAGATGGTGTGTTAACTTACTTTGGGTATGTTTTAAATAATGTGTTTAGTATAGGAGTTTGGGAAAAGTTGGTTAAATGGGGTGCTATTATGCAAGTTGAACTCTTCTTGTAATGGTTATTGTTTGCTTAGGAAGGTTACGGTTTGGTTGTTCATGCTGATTTATTGGGTGTCTTTTGAGTTGAGTGGTAAATTGGTTAATGTTATCGTTGTCATGGTCGATGGTTCTGATTGAGTTGTTAATGAGTCGAATTCAAAGTTCTTTGAGTAATGGGTATCCTGAGAGGAGGAAATAGAGGTCTCCCTTGGATTTCTGATTTAGTTCGTATCGAAGTTGTTGATGTAGTTTGAATGGAGTTGTTGATCTTGTCTTGATATATTCACTCATTATATTTGATTTGAAAATAGTTCTTTGAGGTCTTGCAATTATTGTTGTTAGTTCTTTCATGGGGAAACCCCAGTGTAAGCCCTTTGAGATTTTTTTTCCAGAGGCTTGATTTTATTGTTGGTCAATGTTCCTCATTTTATGTGCTCTTGACATGGCAAGATATTGGTATCATTATTTTGAAAGGGTTGTACAAAACTTTGTGAGGCTCTGATTTTGTACTTGTTAGCGAGATGGGTAATGCCTCGCATGCTTTTATGTTGTGATTCTTTGTTCAAATTATGGTGGTACAACCCTTTTTTTTTTATTTTTTTTTGGTTTGATGTTGCTGGGTCTCTAGGAGAGTGGCTCCTCATGGGGGGGCGCCCCATTTAAGGGGAAGGGCACAGGATAACCCACGAGTGAGTTAGTAATCAAGTGAAAACCTAATAATTAACTTAGGAGGGTTGGGTAGTAATATCATTATAAGATTTAAAAATGGATGCCTCGTCTTCATTAGTGCTTCGCACTAATGGAAGGTGAGAAGGCCGTGGAGGTCGTGACCTCGTCTTCACGAGAGGTTTACGGCTCCGCATGAGTCACCCTATGGACCGACGCCTCCAGTTGGGAGGAAGGGCACATGATAGCCATAGATGGGACCGCGCCTCCAGTTGGGAGGAAGAGCACATGATAGCCCATGTAGGACTATGCGATGACACTCTCCCCTAGTTGCCCAGGTGTTTTACTTTATTGTGTTCCTCTGGAAGTATGTTATGGGAGTTGGTTTAGATTGTGGTTGAATGGACTTATATTGATTTATGGAGTATTGCCTTGATACATCTTTGGTGTACTTTGTGGTCTTGTATGGTTCCATTGATATTTGACTTATGACCTTGTACTCTTATGGTGCTGTGATATGATGTTATTGTATTTTTTAATTGCAATTTGGAATTGTATTATGTTTATTAATTCAGTTTGATTTGGAAGTGTTTCATGATCATCCTTTGCTTACTTGTTTACTGGTCATTGCTTTAATTTTTGTGATGAGATTTATGACTTTAAGTTATTATGTTGACTCTTGGATTTCATTGATTATGTCATTGTAATCCTTGAGTTTTATGATACTTTTGTATGACGTTGAGTCTTGTGGTTCCCCGTTTGGATGTTCTTGGTTGAGGTCTCTTTC
Organism: Sequoia sempervirens; assembly: GCA_007258455.2. Taxonomy (NCBI): domain Eukaryota; kingdom Viridiplantae; phylum Streptophyta; class Pinopsida; order Cupressales; family Cupressaceae; genus Sequoia; species Sequoia sempervirens. Next base: position 627,184,488 of record VDFB02047230.1, read on the forward strand.
TTGTCAGCTCCTTAGCATGGGGGGTGGGTCTTCAGACCCACATGGTCGGGTGGAATGTGCTAAGCACCCCATTGGGTCCTAGTCAAGGATCAAGAGGTGCAGATTGGTGCTAGTTGCAGTGACTCCAGAGTTGTATCCCTCTTGGAGCTAGCTATGATACTGCGTATTCATCTTTCAATTGTATCATGTTATCTTATTGTATGGTTTTTGTTCATATTTGGAAACACTTTTGTATCAGTGTACCTCTTGAACATTGTACTGTAATGTAACGTTAAACCTTGTGTGAATTTTGGCCATGGTAGTTTTTATTCAATGTGTTGAGTTAATCATGTATACGTTGTATTTATGTACACAAATGGTTTCTTATCAATGATATATCATGTATGTGTTACATTTATTAATGGTTACTTTGTTATGGATTATATTTTTGGCTTTTATTCTTTATTGTCATTGTGTGGATCTAAGTTTCGTAATGACTCCTTGTGTACCTCAAGGGATGTATGTGTTAGTGAATCTACTTAAATGAAATTCATGTCATGGCTTAATGTGTATTACATATATGTTATGTTAACTTAAAAAAAATTGTGTAGTAATTATTGTTTAATTGTCCTTTGGGGTTCGCACGACGGGGCGTTACAACATGGTATCAGAGCATAGGTTCATACACTAGGCACTATGTGTGCTCACTATGTAACCTTGCACCTAGACCCTTGAGTCTTGAGTTTCACTTTTCTATTGTCATTGTTGTGAACCTGAGTTCTTCTGTTAGCTGGTGTCAGGTAGATGGTGTAGGAAACTGATGGAAAGAATAGGACCCTCGGTGTAGTGCGCAATGCACCGATATCCTTCCTATCAGGGATGCACTATGGACCCCTGTGTTGTTGTGTGATGTGGTTTCCAATGATGGCAGTTATGTGTGTGAATATGTCAAGTGTGTGGGGAATTTTCCATTTTGTTGTCCTTAAATGAGGGATTATGTTTTCCTAAATCTGTGAAGGTGTAAAATTTTTCCTTTTCTTTAAATTTTTGTGAGATTTGGTGTTGAATAATGATTGAAGTAGAGTGCTTTGTGTGAAAATGACGAGTTCTATTAAAAAGTGTATTTGAGTGGATAATTATACTCCAATTTTAGGAAAGTATAACATTTTAAGATAAAGAATTTGCTTGAATTCTTGGTACTAATGTGTTTTGTTCCATGGTAGTTAATGATTCACAAGTAATTGGCTCCAAAAGTTCAACAATAAAGGTAATGGAATTGGATCTATAGAAATAAATACTTATAATGTCAAGTCGTAATTCATTTTCTGATACATATATTGAACTAGATTTATTGATTGGATCAGTATGAGGATACCTTTCTAAAAAATAAGTAACAAGATATTTATAAGTTACTAGTGTTGTATTGATGATTGTATGTGGTCTGGTGAGAGGGACAGTGTGGTATCACTCGCTCGCAAGTGCCCTATTACACTGAGAATTCCTCTCACAACATGTTTGTGATATATATATTGTGCACCACATTTATTTGTATGCAGGATTGCAGGGACTAGCCTCGATTCCACCTGCATTGTTAGGACAGGGCGAGCATCATAAACATCCAATGGGATTGATGTGGGAAAATAGGAACTGACAAGAAAGTTTCCCCAACCTTGTTCATTACCTCATCCTTGTGGCTTGAGATCGACTTCCAAGAGTAAGTCGAAGCCTAGGGGGGAGGATGTAGTACCCCTCCGCATTTGGTTCTTCGTCATAGTTGCGTAAGTATGATAGGTTGACTTGAGATGTCTTGTTGATTTCCTTGTTTAATTGACTTTAAGTTAGGTGATAAAATTTATATTATGTTTAGCCTTGATTAATCAATTTAGTTAAATTAAATTGATAATAGAAAACATAAATTAATTTTGAATTAAAGAAAGAAAAAAATTATAATTAAATGGATTATGTTGTTTTGGGTGTTCAATGTGAGTGTAGCCTGAAATTAAATAAATTATTAAATTATAAAGTGATTTAAGATATAAAGTTATTAATTATTAATTATTAGGTTATAAAGTAGTAATAATAATCAAAATTATTGACTTTTGTTATTTAAGGTTGAGATTTATTAGTAATGCAAAAGATGGGAAAATAGTATAAGGAAATTAAATGTTAAAATGAATACCAAATCGAACGAAGATAAGGACAACAAATTTAAAAGAAAAGAAAAGCAAGGAAAGATAGAAAAAGAATAAAGTTAAAGTTAAAAAAAATCAAAAAAAGGTGTGTGCATGCACAGTTGGAAACGAAATATCGATGGGAAACTTGCTATTTTGATTTTCAAAAGATGGTCATGTTTTGGAATTTATATAGGGGGGTTTTAGAAATGGTAGAGGAAAACTTATCATCACTTTTGGGCTTCCCATTCCAAAGAAAATACCGGGAATCACCTGTTATTTGGAAGAAGGTTAATGGTTACAAGGATGGGGGGTGAGAGTACGGATTGTGCTTTTAATGGTGGGGCTCTGTGTTCATCTGGGCATGTCGCTAGGGACATTGCATGGCAATGAATTAGTCAGGTTCATTCCTATCTTGAATTATCTTATTTTTTTATTATTTATGTTAGGTACTTTCAAACAATATACCACCCTAAGTGCTCTGTAGTCTTCTTCTGACATGGTAAATGTTCTTGTTGTCATCTTTTAATTAGGGAATTCGTGTATGTCTTTTACGGTACCTTTTATGACTTTAGTAAAACATCCAGTCTGGGGTCTGGACTATTTCATTCTCTGGAACCCAGATTATCGTCCTCTTGTCGCATCTATTGTATAACCAATCATGTACAATAAATTCCCTTTGTCCTTTATCTGATTAATTTGTATTTTGAATATAACCGGCACAACTCGGTGCTATCGTACCAACCCACTTGACCATGCAAGTTCTTCTCTCAGGTGTCACCTCTGTGCTTCCCTAATCGTTGGGTCTCCACTAAGGTTCCTAATCTGGTGGTTTCTTTGCATGAATTCCTTCTTTATTTGAGATGCTTTCAAGTTCGCAAACCTTGTGCATGTGCACATTATAGTCCTAGTTTTATTTTGATCATTGTTATCACTTCACCAATCGCCTCCTTTAGAATGTTGAATCTAATGTAAATCATAGGAATGGTTCACACCTCATTAAACAATTTCTCTTGTAACAAAATTGTGGATGAATGTAAATTCTTCAAGATAACCAGAATGTTCTTTTGAGGATTCTTTGCATTTCTCTCTTTGCTCAATAAATTCGAGTATTGAATCTGAACATGCTTTGCTGTCTTCTTCTACCAAGCCAATTTCACCTATACTCGGCATTGAATTCCTGTTAATTGGATGTGATCTACCTCTTACACATGTGTTTATATACTAAAATTGCAATCTGGTTTTTGTTTAAATTCTTCCTTTGGATCGCGCTCCTTCTTCTCTCATGTATTCATCCATTGATGCATCCGTTGTGGACTTGGGGTGAGGGATTCGTGACATTAACATTCACTGGTTATCTTGTTCTATTCGATCTCCCTTTTATTGGCATCAAGCCTTTCCAGTCGTTTTCTTTTTATATTGTATGGATATTCGATTTCCATTATGTTCCATAACTAAAGCTTTCTCTACCGCTTATGTTTACGCAATAGGGTTAAGTTGAATTCTTAGGGAATGTGATGGCGAAGAAATTAGTTCCTTGTAATAGAAACGAAACTACATGAAGTTTTCTGAGGACCCAACACCCCCACCCGACGCCTCCTCTGTCCATGTCGTATCAGTATTAATCCCCTTCATCTTGTCCCAGCTGTTGCACTTCAACTTAATAGGAAATTTTAAAGATTTAAATATCCTGCTTGTTTCTTCTGACAATCTGTCGTAGTTCCAGCACTTGAAAATAAAATATTGTCAATTACTAACATGATAGAGAGTTTTTCGTTGATTGTGGTGAAGATTAATTTCTAAACTTCAAACTTGAGCACGTCTCTGGAAACTCGACTCTAAACTGTAATGCGTCTATTTCAAAACAAAAAAGTTGTACATTATTTCTCCTACTCTTAAGTCACGTATTTGCACCTCACCTTTCTCTTCCCCTTCAGTCTTGGGGATAACATTTGGGATTTGACAATAATGCAAGAAGATGGCGATATTTCCAAATTCCAATATTCACTTTCTAATATACTTGGCAACTTGTCACTGTTGCAACATTTTGAGTTGAGGCATTGTACATAATTAAGTAGCCTCCTTGAAACCATTGGCAACCCATCACAGCTGCAACTTTTAGATTTGAAAAGTGTAGTAAATTAAATAATCTCTCTGTTTTCATTGTCAACCTATCACAGTGGTGCACTGGAACATGGTAGGTTGTATAGATTTAAATAAACTCTCTGATGCTTTTCACAATCTGTCAAAGTGGCAATACTTGTATGTGGTATACGTGTGGTTCTTGGTTCTTTATATTTAGTTAGATGAAGTTTGTTTAGTTAAAGTTGTTTTGTTATATAAAATTAAATTCTAGTAGAAAAGTTGTGGCCTAGAAAGAAAATGTTAAGTTAACTATAGAATATAAATTGAAAGGTTATAGGATAAGAATCTTATTATCTTCCTATCTTTAGGCTTGAGTTAAATTTTAGTCTTTGACTTTTCTTAATTCAATATGACTAAATTTCTTATATTCAATTTTCTCTTTTTGACAATTTAGTTTCCATACAATGATTAGTAGAAAATTACCTTATGAAATCATTTGACCTTAATCAAATGATAGCTTATAATTATAAGAGAAGCAATCACATATATATATGTATATACTTCATGCATGGGTTAAACCTTCTTTAAACTATTGCTTGCATACTTACATGGAATGAATGATTATATCTTTTGAAAAGATCAATATATGAATGTTACGACACCATCTATTCATATGCTTGCAAACTTCAAACGTTAGAGTAGAACATTCGCTTTGGTTTCTAAACTAAATGATTATATTAAATAATGAGAATTGGTAAACATTAGAATATTATGGAAATGATATAGTTATAGTTATGAAGAAAACATGTGTAGTAACGTGTTGTTGATGGAATTAGTTTATCTTTTAAATGTTGACCTCTTATATAATTGTTTATCAGATGGTGTGTTAACTTACTTTGGGTATGTTTTAAATAATGTGTTTAGCATAGGAGTTTGGGCGAAGTTGGTTAAATGGGGTGCTATTATGCAAGTTGAACTCTTGTTGTAATGGTTATTGTTTGCTTAGGAAGGTTATGGTTTGGTTGTTCATGCTGATTTATTGGGTGTCTTTTGAGTTGAGTGGTAAATCGGTTAATGTTATCATTGTCATGGTGGATGGTTCTGATTGAGTTGTTAATGAGTTAAATTGAAAGTTCTTTGAGTAATGGGTATCCTGAGAGGAGGAAATAGAGGTCTCCCTTGGATTTCTGATTTAGTTCGTATCAAAGTTGTTGATGTAGTTTGAATGGAGTTGTTGATCTTGTCTTGATATATTCACTGATTATATTTGATTTGAAAATAGTTCTTTGAGGTCTTACAATTATTGTTGTCAGTTCTTTCATGGGGAAACCCTAGTGTAAGCCCTTTGAGATTTTTTTTCCAAAGGCTTGATTTTATTGTTGGTCAATGTTCCTCATTTTACGTGCTCTAGACATGGCAAGATATTGGTATCATTATTTTGAAAGGGTTGTACGAAACTTTGTGAGACTCTAATTTTGTACTTGTTAGCGAGATGGGTAATGCCTCGCATGCTTTTATGTTGTGATTCTTTGTTCAAATTATGGTGGTACAACCCTTGTTGTTTTTGGTTTGATGTTGTTGGGTCTCTAGGGAGAGTGGCTCCTTGTGGGGGCCGGCGCCCCGTTTAAGGGGAAGGGCACAGGATAACCCACGGGTGAGTTAGTAATCAAGTGAAAACCTAATAATTAACTTAGGAGGGTTGGGTAGTAATATCATTATAAGATTTAAAAATGGATGCCTCATTTTCATTAGTGCTTCCGCATACTAATGGAAGGCTGAGAAGGCTGTGGTCGGGAAGGTCGTGACCTCGTCTTCACGAGAGGTTTACGGATCCGCATGAGTCACCCTATGGACCGGCGCCTCCAGTTGGGAGGAAGGGCACAGGATAGCCATAGATGGGACCGGCACCTCCAGTTGGGAGGAAGAGCACAGGATAGCCCATGTAGGACTATTCGATGACACTCTCCCCTAGTTGCCCAGGTGTTTTACTTTATTGTTTTCCTCTGGAAGTATGTTATGGGAGTTGGTTTAGATTATGGTTGAATGGACTTATATTGATTTATGGAGTATTGCCTTGATACATCTTTTGTGTACTTTGTGGTCTTGTATGGTTCCATTGATATTTGACTTATGACCTTGTACTCTTATGGTGTTGTGATATGATGTTATTGTATTTTTTAATTACAATTTGGAATTGTATTATGTTTATTAATTCAGTTTGATTTGGAAGTGTTTCATGATCATCCTTTGCTTACTTGTTTACTGGTCATTGCTTTAATTTATGTGATGAGATTTATGACTTTAAGTTATTATGTTGACTCTTGGATGTCGTTGATTATGTCATTGTAATCCTTGAGTTTTATGATACTTTTATATGACGTTGAGTCTTGTGGTTCCCTGTTTGGATGTTCTTGGTTGAGGTCTCTTTCTTGTCAGCTCCTTAGCACGGGGGGTGGGTCTTTGGACCCACATGGTCGGGTGGAACGTGCTAAGCACCCCATTGGGTCCCAGTCAAGGATCGAGAGGTGTAGATTGGTGCTAGTTGTGGTGACTCTACAGTTGTATCTGTCTTGGAGCTAGTTATGATACTGCGTATTCATCTTTCAGTTGTATCACGTTATCTTATTGTATGGTTTCTTTTCATATTTGGAAACTCTTTTGTATCAGTGTACCTCTTGAACATTTTATTTTAATGTAACATTAAACCTTGTGTGAATTTTGGCCATGGTAGTTGTTATTCAATGTGTTGAGTTAATCATGTATACGTTGTATTTATGTACACAAATGGTTTCTTATCAATGATATATCATGTATGTGTTACATTTATTAATGGTTACTTTGTTATGGATTATATTTTTGGCTTTTATTCTTTATTGTCGTTGTGTGGATCTAAGTTTCGTAATGACTCCTTGTGTACCCCAAGGGATGTATGTGTTAGTAAATCTACTTAAATGAAATTCATGTCATGGATTAATGTGTATTACATATATGCTATGTTAACTTAAAAAAAATTGTGCAATAATTATTGTTTAATTGTCCTTTTGGGTTCGCAGGACGGGGCGTTACACCAAATCATAACAAAGTAGTATAAAATAAGAATAGATCCTTGAAAGAAAGAAAAATATGTATGATGCAATCATGATCCTTATGACCATCATATTGGGTCAAGGTAATTATTTATTCTAACTACATATAGAAGTGTACTCAACATAAATTCTTGGAAGGCATAACTCCACTTGAGGCTTGGAGTGGCCACAAACTATTAATTAACCACTTAAGCTTTTTTGGATATCAAGCTTGGTCTCATATACCTTCAAAGTGCCATGTAACCTCATAGAAAACCTTGTTTTTTTCTTAGTTATCTTAATTGAGTCAAAGGGTATTAGATTTAAATCCTAATATTCATGATGTGATCATTACTCAAGTGTCAAGTTTGAGGAAACTATTTCCCCTACTATATAATCTTCCCATTCCTTCTCTACACAAAGATATAATATTGATAATGATTCTAATTGTGAGATAGAGGAATACCATCCTCCTTGTATATCCTCCACTCTATTTTTTCTAATTCATAGGCCTCCTCTCATCATAGGTACTCTTCCACTTTATGCTTGTCAAATTTTATTAGTAGGTACATTAGTTGGGGATACATTAGATACTAAGAGAACGTGATCAAAATATTAGATTATAGTCAAGAGTACATAGTCCAAGATTTTGATCCATGATCATTTCAAGAAAAGGTAAGTATTGTTGAATGTGACTCAATGATGAAGGAATAATAATCTTAATAAAAAATCATAATTGATATTTAGTCCCTCTTCCTAAGGAAAGGAAAAAGGTTCAATGTAAGTGGATATTTTAAACCAAGTATGTATCAATGAACATTTGAAAATATTAAAGTATCATTTTTCCCAAAATGATTTTCACAAGGATAAGGTATATGCTACATTGAGATATTTGTACATGCCACCAAAATGAATCCCATCATACCTCATTTTTTTTATATTTGAGTTTCATAGTGATATGCAGGAGTAAATATATGTAGAAATATAACAAGTTTTAATTTTGAGATTCTTTCTTGGTATATAATACTTAGAAATCCCTTTATATACTAAAACAATACCCTCAATATTGGTAATACAAAAATGAATTCATTCTTTTTATGTTGGATTTACTTAATTTCACTCTAACAAGATGATGAACATATTATTTCATGTTGTCTATTATTGACTTGATCATCATAGGGGGTTATTTATCTCTCATTGGAACATATAATATATTTTAGAAGATGCATTTTATATGACTATCTTAGGAGTGTTACATTACTTCCTTGGGACTAAGATCACTCAAATTGATACAACGATAAGTATTTCTCAGCCAAAGTATAATCTAGAGCTCTTCTCATGGTTAAAAATGACTTATTATAAGCTAGCATCAACCTCCCTTATATTAGTAGTAAATATGGAGGATCATTATGTAACGGCACGCCATGAAACCCTAGAGGACAACACACTAAACACCTAAAACAGACAAATTTTTTTTGAAAGTACAATATTCACAAGATAGAAGATGAATCAATAGTTAAATTCCAACCTAAGTCCTCTAAGGTCTATGACTATGCTACTAGATTCTCATTAACTAATTAGCAGAAACTATAATCAATACATTTAAAAGAACAACTAATATGAATTATTCATTTCATGCCAGCAATATAATGACATCAAAGATTATTAAATTGACAAAAACATCCATTACATTTACCATTACAATAGAGAGTTTACAATCAGTTACAATAATACATTGTTACTTTACTGTCTCCTCGAATGAGATAGAGAGTACATCAGAAGTATATACATGATACAATATTTGTAGAATAATACAAGTACATGAATAACAATCCACATGAACTGGAACAAGTGCATAAGTCTTCAAATCTAGGAGTAGTCACCACAAACACGAACAAAGTGAGGGAACCCAATGGAGTACAAGGCACATTCCACCTGACCATGTGGAACCCTAAGGTCCACCCCTATGCTAGGAGATAGCATTAAGGTCCCACCACAACCAAAAAAGAGACAAAGACAATATAAGGGCCAACAAGACTCTAATGTACAAGTACGGTACAACAACACATGACAGTAACACCACTTCCAGAGGCACATAATGTCGAGGAAAACAAGAGGCAAGGGAATACTAGGTTGTCGTAGGAGGAGTTTCACCACATAGTTTGCTATGGGTTACCCTAGCATAACCTTCCTAGGCTACCAGACCCACATCCTGGGTTACCCTGGCCACCTCTATCAGTGGTTGGACCCCATACAAACTCATGCGGGATCAGCATACCTTCCAGTTAGACCAGGCAATTGATCTTTCCATTTTAGGCCTTCCCACTCATCTCAAGCCTAAACAAGCACTTGAGCCATAAGTGAGGCGTTATCTTGATTAATGTGAACTACCCAACCCCCTAATTTATTTTAGATTATCACTTATTAAGAAACTCTCAATGAGTTACCCTAGACCCACTACTTTGTGCTTCAGACCCCCATTGAGAGCCACTCCCCTTACTAATAACTAGGAGACCCAATGAAATCAAAAGAGAAAATCCAACTTGCACAGTCACAAAATATCATTAACATATATAGCAAGGCAAGGAAAAACCCTTCCCACACACAAGTTCCAACCACATTGGTGAATATATTGTGCAAGGATAACAACCATCATATACTCATTTAACACAAAAAAATCACCTCAAAGAATCATCAAAGAATTCCATCAAAAGACAATTTTCCATAGCCTATGGAAGACTCCTAACATTCACTTCACACCAAGACTTAAACATTGGTACAAAACCCACTATCAACAATTATTCACTTTGCTTCACATAAAAAATTCAAAACAATAATAGGAAAGAATAATCTAGAGTGGGTTAGAAAACTTCCATAGCATGTCACTGAATATTCATCTTAACCAAATTAATAATCTTTCATTCCAAATTAACTATTCTTCAATTTACACAATGCACTAATTCATCCTTATCCAAGTTTTACTCTATTTATTTTATCCCTCTAACATGACCGTTTATTAACTAAGGCAACAATGTTTATTTATTGATCTCATCAATTATATATATACTCATATGATGAAGTAAAGTTTTGTTTTCATATGTGGAGAATAAATTATTATCATATATATATATATATATATATATATAAAACTATATAGTTATTCATAAAATACAAAATATAGTAAATACCCATGTAGAGAATTATGTTTATAAATCGAGACACACACACACACAAATCAAGACCAAGGTAACTATTCATTGCTTACATGACGTAGAAATTAGATGGATTCACACACACACACACACGAATCAAGACCAAGGTAACTATTCATGGTTTACATGACATTGAAATTAGATGGATTCAACCCTGATGTGTATTAGAGATAGTTTATAACATGTTTTAACTGACTGAAGATTGATAGAATAAAACTTGACTTCACCTAGAGCAATCAACAGTGGTGATAGTGCATGCTAAGAACAAACAGTTCAGAATGAAATAGCACAGCAGTGCTATTAAAATAGTCAATGCAAAACAAGATCCACATGGCGCCAACTAAGGAGAACTAAGATATAGGGTTTATCAGATGGCTAAGGATAAACTAGATGGCTAGAAAAAGGAGTGATAGCCAGTGTTAACTTATGTTAAGTTTATTACAAAAGGATATCAAATGCTTACGGCGATAGAGACCACAACTACAACAAGTCTTCCATTCTCAAATGCTTATTATCACCAGTACAAAAACCATGACTTGAGCCAAGAAAAAGATAACAAAAGAAGAATATAAAACCCCATACAGGGTCACAACTGAGTGATAGGCTAAACAAAGTGAATAAGATCATATACAAATGGTGTGTGCAGTAAGAGTTTATCAATCAAAACTCATTGTATTGTATACTCAAGAACAACTTAAAATGAAAAAATAATGGATAATGAATTAACTCACATGGTGTGACCAAGGAGCCTAAAATATGAGTAAGAATTCAACCAGCAAACATTGAACTTGAACTCAGAAGATTCAAAGAAGAATATGGACCCAAATGAGTCCATGACTGAGAGGAGGATATAAAGAAAGAAAGTAGGATATGCATGCATTGAAAGGATGTGAAAGCCTTGAGAGCCTTAAGCAAAGCAATTGGCAGGCATAAGGCAAGCATTCACCCTGTAGAAAACTATCTTAAAAGATGAATACCGCGCCAAATGTACACAGAAGATGGATGAGCTACATGATAAAAACTAATCAAACTGTGGCATGTTACGCCAAATAAAGAATGGTGAATGAATCTACTATAGCAAATCATATGTTTTTTTCATCTAGAGACGGGTTGGGGAGAATATTATATAGACAACAAGATAAACAAGGATTCCCAAACAATTAAAGATTTCAAGAGTTGTATGGTATTTACAACATAAGCACATTCAGAAATTAACCAAAATGGTTTTGTTTCCAACAAATAATTATTTATTTTCTATTTTCTACAAGATTAAAATTAAGTTTAGCAAGAACCTGGTTTTCTCCTGTTGCCAAGTGATAAATTTGATGTAGAGCTCAATCCCAGCCTGCTACTACAACCCCAACTTCAACAGCTTCTGAATTTCCACAATACAATGAAAACCCCTAATTCCAAAGCTTCCAAAACCCCTAAGAAAATATTTCAAGACCCAAAAAAATTTCATGGCAAGAACCATAATTAGTTTCTAGAATAATCATCAAAATCCCCTTAACTAATTTATTTATTACCCCCCCATCCATAACTGCATGCAAATTCTTTTCTTAAATTAAATTATTTGATTCCCACCCCCACCCCCCCGACAATTTCTTTCAACCACTCTTCATTATATATTAATAAAATATCTTTATTTAGTTACTCACAATAAATCCACTTTAGAATTTTAATTTATTAATTCTAACTTACCTTTTAATTCTTTTGCACCACCATTTAATTAATATATTTATTTTAATATTTCTTTATTAATTCATAATTTAATTTATTTAAACCAATTAAAAATATTAATAATATTTTATTTAATCCATGTCTCAATGTATTAAAATATTTATTAAATTATCTAAATACATGTAACCACAAAAGTATTTTATTTTAAAATAATGATTAATCAAGCTCTAACTCAAATGCACATACTATCAAGCAATACCTGACTATACCATGAAACGGAAGAAAAAACAATAACAACATCGACAAGTCAACTCAAACTAACCACACAAATATGGAATGACAAACAAATACTTATCCTTGTCAAGGATGATGGTTCAACGTAGGGGACCCGATGTTATCTTCAAATCAACAACCTCCATTGGGTTTAAGGCACACCCAAACCTAGAAATTTAGGTGGAGTCAATGCCTGATACCTGCAACCTGCAACAAACCAAACAAATAAACATGTACATAGACAAATAGTCAAACACACCATGAAGGGAAAATCACAGCGTCGTAGGGTACTCACAAGCGAGCGATGTGACATTGTTTCCCTTCACCATAATTCATCAACGAAATACTAACAACATGATATTAACATACATCTGAAAATCATATAATTCTCATATCAATAATAACCTCCATAATCAATTAAACTAATCTACTAATCATGATATAAGCATAAAAATCAGTGATAAATGTGTCATCAAGTATCATCATAATTGTGCATCAAAATATCATAGTATCCAAGTACAACCAAGTCACTATTAGAAACATAAAGAAAATTGAGGGAAACTACACATTATTTGACTCCTCTTGTTGATTCTACCTTCTACTCAACTTGTGGGGAGTTTATTATTCATCACACAAACTCAACTTGACATTTCCTATCTTGATTAGAGCAAGATTTTGGATTCAATTGTGTATGTTTTTAATCAATGTTTTGGATCACACTCAGTGATCCATCATCAAGAAGAGGAAAGTGTGAAATTGGAGTGTAGATAAGGCCTTAAAAGGTGGTAAGAGATGAGGGAGAGGGAGAGTAGAACCATTAAAAAAAAAATTAAGAAAAGGTCTGGTTGACAATGAGTAAACTTATATGTCACACCTTGCAATTAAAGCACAAAATTAATGAGAATTATTAAGGTAAAGAGGTAACCAACTTAAAGATAATGAAAAATTATACACATAAATATACCAACTATTTCCTATGCTATTGGCATGGTATCTCACTTTACACAAGAACCTCATAAGCTTCATTGAAAATATATCAAGTGTATAGTGTGCTATGAATAGGGGACAAATTCATGTATGGATACACTATGAAGTGAGTATATATGTAAAAACATGATAAGATATGAAATGAAGACAAATAGGATTATGAGAAATTTTGGGTTCCCCTAATTTGGAATGTAGGCCTATTTCTCACTGTTTCATTAAGAAATGAGATCCACACAAAGAATTGACTTACAACCCTTAGGTGAGTCAACTCAATGAGGGAATCTATTGATTTCTGCATGCTTGAGGATTGGGGTTTCAACTTGAAAAACACTTTTGGGAGGAAAACTAAAAATAGAAAATCAACCTAATTATGCCAATTCAAACTTGAAACAACAATATAAAGTTAATTATTGATAGAAATAGAAAACTTCTTGCAAATATGAGAAGGGAAAAATATTGTTTACTAGTCACCAAAAGGAACTTTTGGAAGGTCATTTGGGACTCATTCGTCCATGGGTGAGTGGGTCTTTTGTCAGGGTTTTCATAAAAAATTTGGGAGCCTCTGATGTCACTCTATAGCTTTTGTTTGATCCAGGTTGTAGTGCCAGAAAGTTGGAAATAAAACCTGTAGGTGAGTTTTCACGACTTGACAACTTTGACAAATTTTCCTATCTTTCTCTCCAAAAGATCTTCAATCCTTCTTCAACCTAAAATCTGCAACACAAACACAAGAGGGGAAAATATTTTTTTTGGTGAATGGGTGTTTTCCTTGGTCAAACCCTATTTGGGTAATTAAAGCTTGAATTAAAATATTGAAATGTGAAAGGAATGATGAATGAAAAAGCTTATGTTGCAGCTCACCAAACCCTTCAATAAACATTTGGAAATATACAATGTTGATCTTGATCTTGCATGAAATGGCTTCAATGGATGTGGATCTTGATGCTTGAAATATGGCTTTGAATTCTTGACATGATCTTGAAACCTACATCACAATGTTAGCTCCAAAAACATGCTTGATGCTTAAGACTTTGACATGATGCTTGGGATGTTGAATGTTGCAAAAAAATGCTTGATAAATTTTCTCTTGAATGCCATTGATCACAAATTTTTCAATACTTTTGTTCACTTCAAAATGCTAGATTGCTTCTCTTGAAATTCTAGGATTTGAATGATAAAATGACCTTGTATTTATAGGTATGTATCCTTAATTTCCTTAAAATTAAACATTACAAGCTGATATCCAAATTTGGATTTAGAGATTAAAATACCACAAAAACATAATTTAAATTTAGGTTCAAAGGCATAGGGAGGACTCACAGGTCCCTATTCCTAGAACACACATTGCTCAAGGTAAATTGTAATATGTTGGAATTAATTGTTGTTAGGTTTCCCCTTTGGAACATGAAATTTATTAGGCTTGTAGATGTAAAATAGGGCTTATTAAGGCATAATTAAGTCCATTTTAATCAAGAGGTCCCAAACAAAGTGTGAAAATGTAATCCTACACTAAATTTTTCCCCCACTTTAGTGGGAGGATGAGCGTAAGCATAGACTCACACTAAAGTAGATAAATATGCACCAAGAGGGGGTCCAAGTGTATAAATGTTAGTGATATAGGATGAAAAAGATCAAGGAGTTTTTACAAGCCCCCATGATCAAGATCCCATGGAAAACCAACATAAGCACAAAGGACACACACAAGATGTATGATATGCAATAGCAAGACAAGATACACAAACATACAATGTCAAAGACTAAAAGAAAGAAAAAAATAAAAATAAAAAGGGGTGGATCAAGCTTCAACTATTTTTCCAACTCGATGTGGATCAAGCCTTAGCTATTTGTTCAAAAATATTTACAAGTGAAACCCATTGTCCACTATGCAAGCAACACTATACACTCACACAGGCTAGTGAAATTAGTTGTCCACTAGGTGAGCCCTCAGAAGTAGCCAATGAGAGAATATTATTAGGCTCTCATAACCATACCAAAGCTATACCTCTGATAACTTTGATAAGGTACCACACAATATGAACTTCGAGATTCATAAGGCTTAGCAAGATGCATTATGCTAAGCACTCATGAACAAACATGACTCCACTAGCAAGAAAGGTGTGTTATGCTTGGTGGTTGTGAAAAGGGTGTAACTTTGAGCTTCACAAGGCTAGCTAGTTGTGTTATGCTAAACACTTATGAACAAAATGCAAATAAGATATTCAAAGGGTTTTTACTTCATTCATGAAATATCTCCTCCTAGGTAACATCGTGCCTAATGTCTCCAAGAAAGGACAAGTCGTGGATAAAAGATTCACAACTTAGGGAATGCAATACATAGCATCACCACTAAGAGGAATTTCATATGCTCAAAAAGGTCACAATCTTGGAGGACATCAAACCCAATGACACCACCAAGAAGAATAAACATTGAATGAATTACAAAGACTGCACTATGAAACATGAGTTATAATAAAAAATGATAATACCAATGTATGCCCCCACTTTAAAGAAATTGCTAAGCACCATTATGTGAGAAATTATTTTAAAGTAGCAAATGATAAATACTAAACAAGACATGAGAGCTTATTTGGAAAGCTCTATATCAAGCATATGTTTCCAAATGAAGCTACACCATGAAAAATGAGTTGCCCCCAAATAAAATCCCAAACACATAAGGGATCCATGGATTTAGGGTTAGTGTATGTTTTTGCTACAATGATATTATAGAGCTTGAAAATGTCACCATTCCCTAAATACTCATATAACTAGAAGAATGACACATAGAGAGAAAAAACAAAGAAAAATATTTTGGGTCAACATGGAAGAGACTTAAATGTCTTGATACCTTGCATCATCCCCAAAAGGAAAACACAAGAAAAAGAAAATATAATGTGTTATGACATAAAGAAGAATGTAGATACACATAGAGGAATGAACATAAAGACATGTCAAACAAAATGATACTAGGGATCACATTACACACATGTAATCACACAAAAAGATCAAGAAAAGAAAAGAAATAAAATACTAGTAAAGAACATATGAGTCAACCTATAGTAGTTCGTCCATATCCCAATCTTGTTTTGTATATGTGGAAGGCAGGTAACTAGCCAAAGGGACAACAACAAGTGTTGTACTAGGAGCATCACCACATTCAACACATGGTGAGTCACTCTTTTTAGGAGGATCATCACGGTTGATATCATCTAAGCTCATAGAAGAGGAAAACAATACATTCAACTCATTATGCACTTCCTCATCAATATTAGTAGTCTCATCATCATCATCAAAGTTAATCACAACAGGAGGTCTTATGATAATATCCATGGAAGGTACTTGTTCTTGTTGTGGTTGAGGTTTAGTATTTTCTTCATTTAATGAAGGTGGAGAATCATCACAAATTTCTTGAGTTGTTGTTTGATCTTTAGTTGTTAGTTCATCTTTTTTTTGTAACAAACAAACAATAGCACAACGTCTACGCCTATGCTCTCTAGCATTTTGGTTTATTTTTGTTCTTTTTTCAAGTTGCAATTGTGTAGGAGCAGGTTTATCAACCATAGGTTTATATTCTTCCTATAAGGGAGGAATGAAAGGAACCATGGGAGGTTTTTCAACCACTTTCTCTTTAACTTTATTAACTTGTTTAATTTTAGGAGGCACAACGAGACTTATTTGGTTATCTCATGGTATCTTAAAGGAAATAGGTGAAGGATTCAAGCTATTTTTTGGTCTTGGTTACTTGGAAGGGATTTTGATTCAAAGATGGTTTCATCAAGGATAGGAGGCTCAATCATGGGTTGAAGAATATTAGTAAGTGATATTTCTACTATACGCTTTTCCTTAAACTTTTGATAAGATTTGAAAAAAATGTCCTCACGAGACCTAATAGGTTCCATTGGTTCAGGCCAAAAGAAGTCCAATGAAAAATTCCCACAAGATGACACATGATTAAAGCCACTATGGTGCATGATAAAGATTTCTTTTCCAAATGGAAACTTAAAAAAATATGCACTAACAATGGGAAAAATTTCATGGAGTGAAGCCATGGGTAGCCTAACTTCACATGAAATTGGTCTAACATCAGGATGATGGAGAATGATAATTAAATATTTTTGGTCCAACTTGTAGAGGAAGAGTTATCGAACCTATCATAGGGAAAGAAAAACCATTATTTGTTTTGATCCTTACTTTTCATTATTCTTAAGTATCTTGATAAATTTCATGTGCAAATAAGAATTATTCATTCATCACATTCTTTACATAGATGGGATCAATTAATATCCCATTAGTAGGCTTGTCATTGATTCTTTTGGCTATTTAAAGAGGACCATCAAGCACATGTTTAAGTATGTCATTTTGTGAGAAAGAAATGTCAAGGGAAATATTGGTTAGACCCTTACGAGGTTGAACTTCAATGATTCCAATCATACTATCCATAGGATTTTCCTCATTATCATTCATGTTGTATCATTCATGTCAACACTCATCACATCATTCTTGGTTTTACTAGCTTTGACAAAGGAGATGTTGTCATTCGGCATATGATTAGTAAAGATTTTCAAATTTTGGTTAGGAGGGGCTATAGACTTATTACCTTGATCATTAACACCACCAATTTGAATGTGATTAGAATCAATGAGGTCTTGCACAATATGTTTAAGATGCATACAATGTTTTGTATCATTTCCATTTTGTCGGTGAAAATGGCAAAAGGAATTTATTTTATAGTTTGGAGGTAGAGGCTTAGTAGGATCAAGAGCTTTAACAGGAGGTAAGGAAATCAAGTTCTTGTTTAAGAGTTGCAATATGATGGAATGAAGGGTATCAGGTAGTGGGGTAAATTGTCTATTCCTCTCCCCAAATGTATATGGATGTTTTTGTCTTTATAGCAGCCACTTGGGTATCAACATGTTGAGTTGGTTGAGGGGAATTGAGTTGTATAAAGCCCTTATTTTGTTTCTTGAATGGTTGGTAGTTGGTTTGAGGCAAAGATTCAAATTTTTTAGGATGGTTAGAGGGAGTTTTCACTTCATGACTACTAATCAAATTTTGGTAATTTGATGCAGAGGAAAGACATTCTTCATGAAAATAGACCCAAATTACAAAGTGATCTTGCATGTTCCTTACTGCTGCTCCTATGTGCAAACTTAAAAAAAATGACTCCAATGAACAAGGAAAACCATCATGTTATGTTTCAACTCATAAAAATTGACTTGGAGGATGCTTTCCAACATTCTAAAGGTGTTTCCACTAAGTAGTCAATGCCTAGACTCGTGTGCAGACCCAATCTTTCTTGGACATCCATCTTTCCTTATGACTGCACATAATTGGACCTCTTGGGACAGTCACAACAAGACTCATTTAAACTTTCAAGAATACTCCACAAACACTTGTACAGACCTATAAGACCTCTCACTACACTTCCAAACCATTACCAATGACTAACAACAATTTTTTGATCTTGTAGGAATCACATTCCACCAACTTGTAAATTACTACCCCAAAGCATGTTTCAACATGAACATTCAACCAACTCAAGAAAGGATTAAAGACTTGTCACCAATGGTCACAAACTCTTTGAACAAGTTTGTAATACCTTCATACACACTCTCCACACCCTTCTCAATCACAAAACACACCCATCTTGCATTGATGGAAAATAACTACCATTAATAGCCTTTCACAAAACAAATAATGAAGCATTGTGAAATGAAAGGAACAACCATTAATAACTTTCACAAAATAAATAATGAAGCACTATGAAATGAAAGGAATGGTCATTAATAAATTTCACAAAAAAAATAATGAAGCCAATCGCTTCACTGATATTTAATATAACATAATTACAAACTTTCCCTCCAATTTTCATCAAGATTCAATAGTGGAAAAGAAAGATATGGCATTTTTCCCAAAACTGGGAACCCTAGTTAGGGTTCAGACCCGTCCTCACAAAAATGGTCATAACTTATTCAAATGTCCAAGAAAATGATCCAAATAAAAAAAACTGAGAGATAGAAACATATATTCATCCATTCCAATTGGTTTCATCCCAATATTGTATCGTACATGTCCATACTATCACATTTTCAGATTGCAAATTTTGGAAAACATTGTTAGAACAGGACATCCTTCACCAAAATGACCATATCTCCCACAAAACTCAATGAAATTCAATGCCACAAAAGCAAAAAGAAAGAGGATTCACATGCACGTGCATTCCAATCATTTTTAGATCATTAAATGGTTCGTATAGTTTGTACAATAAAGAATAATAGTCTACAATGATAGAAAAAAACATAGAAAAACCTGCTTTCATTAACCCAAAACTACAAAAATCAATTCCTCGACACTCTATTTGAATTTGGAGGGTTTTTTTATGCATTAACAACCAATACCAACTAGTTAGAAATGGTTTCTTGGGTTTCATGTAACTTCTTCTTGCTTTTTGACACCTTTCCAAAGTTGCATGACAACTTTTAAGGCATTTTTAACAATTTTTTACAACTTGACCTTAATCCTTCCCAAATGGATCAAAATGATAAAAAAATGGTCTACAATGACCTTATTAGACACAAAACCCCTAAAAAACCTAAAAAAAAAGAGGTGACAACATTTATGCTATGATGCTCCTGATGCCCCTGCATCATACACTCAAGGGGAGGAAAAAACTCAAGTCCACTTGAGTGCAGGTCTTCTTTTTCTTCTTGGTATTCCAATTCTTTTGCACTATTTTCTTGATGTATTCTTGGATTTGTCTTTGTGTCTTCCACTTTTTTTCTCTAGGTTTTGTTCTGAGCTCCTTCTCTTCTTTCTTCATTGCAAGGTATTCCTCTTTTGGTATCCTCCTCTAAACCCGATCTCTTTCAAGAGCCTGCTTCTCAATGATTTTTATCTCCTTGTCTAACAAACCTACACATACATAGTCCAATGAAATATTAGAAATAAAATATTGAGACCTTGAGGTCTCCTCCTTGTCTCCTTGCACCATACACTTCACTTCAACAACCAAGAGATCCTCCATGTGTGCTATTGTTGGCTTAGGACTGAACTTGTCCTCTAAGGGTCTCCTTTGATAAATAGCATCTTCTAACACTTCCATCTCAGTTTTTAATTTCTCTTTACATTCATAGACAAAGTAGTGTTCCTATTTTCCAAAGCTTGCCATCTCCTTCCAAAGGATGTGATCAATCTTTGTATATTGATTGAATACTTCATGTTGCACTTCAGGGCTGCATTCATCATTGAACTTTTCAGTTTGTCCTATTGCTGCAAACAACTTATCATTCATATCAATTTCTTCCAATAATAAAGCATCTAATTCATCATGCATGTCATCAAGCATTGGTCTTTCTCTAAGAGAACAAAAAACATATTATTTATTCATCAACCTTTCACTATCAAAAATAGAATGCAATATGCATTCACCAAGTATCTCACCTTCCTCAGGATGACACAGTATTCCATCTTCTTCACTTAGGATTTATTCTTCATTTATTGTTATGCATGCATTTACACACTCAAATCTTTCATTAATTTCAAAGCAATGAGACTTACTTGCACCCACTTCTCTTTCCTTGGATGGATTGTCAAGTACTTTCAACCACCTTCTCAATATGTTATCTTCCTATTGCTTCCTTCTCTTTTCTATCATTTTCTTAAGAGGCCACTTCACCTTCTTTCTCATTGGCCAATGCCAAACATTTTCTTGATATGCTTTCTCAAGACACTGTTGTAATACAAGCTCAACACATTTTTCAAACTTGTCCATTCTTCTATCAAACTCTACAACTAGACTTACCTTATTGTCTTTCACCTTGTCCTTATTTTTGAGGCCTTCTTTCTTATCTTGCTTTTGCATCTTCTTGTCTTCATGATACCTCACCTAGGTCTACTTTCCTTTTCCTCACTACCTAGTCTTTTGGAATATGGGTTCTTCACTTCAACCTATGAAAAAAAACACACAAACTTCCAAAACTTCCCTTTCCTAGATCATTTGGCTTTGATACCAATTTGATGCAGAGGAAAGACATTCTTCATGAAAATATACCCAAATGGCAAAGTGTTATTGCATGTTCCTCATTGCTGCTCCTATGTGCAAAATTAAAAAAAATGACTCCAATGAATAAGGAAAAACATCATGTTATGTTTCAACTCCTAAAAAATAACTTGGAGGCTTCTTTCCAACATTCTAAAGGTGTTTCCACTGAGTAGTCAATGCCTAGACTCATGTGTAAACCCAATCTTGCTTGGACATCCACCTTTCCTTATGACCGTGTAATTGGACCTCTTGGGACAGTCACAACAAGACTCATTTAAACTTTCAAGAATGTTCCAAAAACACTTGTATAGACCTATAAGACCTCCCACTACACTTCCAAACCATTATTAATGACTAACAATGAGTTTTTGATCTTGTAGGAATCACATTCCACCAACCTGTAAATTGCTGCCCCAAAGCATGTTTCAACATGAATATTCAACCAACTCAAGAAAGGAATACAAACTTGTCACCAATGATCACCAAATCTTTTAATAGGTTTTTAATACCTTCCAAAAAACTCTCCACGCCCTTCTCAATCACAAAACACACCTATCTTTCATTGATGGCAAACAACTACCATTCACAACCTTTCACAAAACAAATGATGAAGCACTATGAAATGAAACGAACAATCATTAATAACTTTCACAAAACAAATAATGAATCCAATCAATTCACTGAGATTTAATATAACATAATTAAAAACTTTTCTTCCAATTTTCATCAAGATCCAATGGTGGAAAAGAAAGTTATGGCATTTTTCCCAAAACTAGGAACCCTAGTTAGGGTTCAGACCTATTCTCACAAAAATGGTCATAACTTATTCAAATCTCCATGAAAATGATCAAAACAAAAATATTTGAGAGATAGAAACATATATTCAACCATTCCAATTGGTTTCATCCCAATATTTTACCGTACATGTCTGTACTATCATGTTTTCAAACTACAAATTCTGGAAAACATTGTTAGAACATGGAAACCTTCACCAAAATGGCCATATCTCCCACAAAACTCAATGAAATTCAATGCCACAAAATCCAAAAGAAAGAGGATTCAAATTCCCATGTATTATAATTAGTTTCATAGCATTAAATGGGCTGTATAGGCTCTACAATAAAGAATAACAGTCTGCAATGATATAAAAAAATAGAAAAACTTGCTTTCATTAACCCAAAACTACAAAAATCAATTCCCCAACACGCTATTCGACTTTGGATGGTGTTTTTATGCATTAAAAACCAATCCCAACTGATTATCAATGGTTTCTTGAGTTGCATATAACCTCTTTTTTCTTTTTGACACCTTTCCAAAGTTGCATGACAATTTTTAACAGCTTGACCTTAATCTTTCCCAAATGGATCAAAATGATCAAAAAATGGTCTATAATGACCTTATTAGACCCAAAAACCCATAACAAACCTAAAAACCAAAGTTGACAACATTTATGTTATGATTCTCCTGATGTCCCTACATCATAATCATGAAGGGTTGTACACAATTGTAGAAAGGGGGGAAATTTCATGATCCCAATCTTATCTTGAAGCTTATTTTGCAAATTGGGAATCTAATGTTTATTTTCAAGTAAATAAATTGATAATGGGAAATAAATTCAATGACCTTTTCATCATCCTTTTGCTTAAATCTCATTAAATATGCTAAGGTCATCTTAGGACCCATATGCACTTGGAAATGGTTGAGGGACATTAGCAACCATTGATTCAAAATTAGTAACATTTTTTATTGGTATGTTGGTCATAGGAAATCAAGTGTCAAGGGTATGGTCCATAGTGGGTTGACTAGTGTCAATGCTAGAAGTGAAAGAGTTGGAAAACTGATGCAAGGGCATCCATTTTGGGTGTATTTGTTGTCATTTGGTAAAGGCTTGCTTTTGGGTTGATTTATGTTGTTTTATTCCAATAAGGCCATTTTAGACCATTTTGGACCATTTGAATTCATGTGGGGTCATTTTGATGATTATATGTAAAAGTTGTAAAATGTTGTCAAAGAAAAGCACTTGAAACTTTGCATTTTTGGTTTGAGGGAGTTGGAATTTGGTTTTGAAGTTATGGATGGTTATAACTCAATATAATAGAGATATTCACATGCTAAGAAAAGGCTGGGAATAGTTTTGGAATGGAAAAAACTTCATTTTGCCACATTTTTCCTTGAGTTTTCTAGTGTAACATCCTGTAAATCACATTTGTACGACCTTGTATAGATTGGTACAAACTTGAAAACTATTGGAGAAGTTGAAGAATGTTTTACTCTTTCAAATTCTTTTGGTTTGATGAAATTTCATTATTTTGTAGGAGTCATGGCCGTTTTAGTGTTAACAGTTATAGATTTTTACTAAAAATACAACAAAAACTTGCTTGGTATGGAATTGTATGGTACAATTCAAGCTTGAAACAAATTTGAAAAGATTTTGCTATGTGTTTAGAGACAAATTATTTTTGTTTGGGTTGATTTCATTAATTTTTACAAAAGTTATGACTAGTTTAGTCTTGACAACCTTGTTCAGCAACTAGGGTTTTCAACAAGCTTGAAAAATTCATATCTTCTATGTTAACCATCCAAATTGGCAAAAAATTGGTGAAAATATTTGTTTGAATATGTTCTAAAATACCTTTAAAGTAAAATCCATAGTTATATAAGTTTTTGTGTTCACATTTTGAGAAAAAAATCATAAAACCCTAAGTTACTTAAGGATTTAGTAAGATCTATGCATTACTTGTTCTTGAATGGATCGTGAAACATTGAAATGTGTTGTAGGAGGCTTGCACAATCTGAGAATCTCATATTTCATGTTGTTTCCTTGTTGAATTCCTATTAGGCCAATGTAGCAATGTTTCCAAAGTTGAACTAGGATGCATCAAAGCCATTGTTGCTAATGAATCATTGTATGGGAAGTGTCAAGTTGATCTAGTTGATTCCTTAATCCGCATCATTTTTGGTATCAAAGCCCAAAGATTTGGGCAAGGGAAGTTTTAGAAGTTTTATATATTGTTTTTGACAAATTGAAGTGAAGAACCTGGATACCAAAAGACTAGGCTAGGGGAAAAGAAAGAAGCCTAAGGTGAGGTATCAAGAAGACAAGAAGAAAAGAAGGACAAGATGAAAGACAATAGGATAAGCCAATTTGTGGAGTTCGATAGGAAAATGGTAGAGTTGGAAAAAAACTTAATCTTGTCATACAACAGTATCTTGAGGACGAATACCAAGAAATTTTTTGGCATTGGCCAATGAGAAATAAGGTGAAGTGGCCCATAAAGATGATTATTCAGAAAAGAAGAAGGCAAAGGATGACTACTTTGAAAATTGACGGCAAACTATAGTTTCATGAAGCCTTGGTGAATGCTACAGAAGAAGAAAATGAAGCATAAAAAAAGGAAGAGTTTGCAAGCAATGAAGTTAGGGAAGAAATATAATCCATGCAACAAGCCCTTGAATAGGTAAATGGAAGTACAAATCTTGGTTTTGATCATGTATATGAAAAAGAGAATGTAGATATACAGGTTGATAGGGAGAAGAGCAAAGAGTAGTTGGTCAAGAACATGAAAGAGGTAGAGGAAAATGGTGTTGCAGGGCATAATGACAAGGAAACACTTCAAGAGAGGATAAGATATGAAGGAAAGGTCAAGAAAAATGACCAAGAGATCATGATCGAACTATCCAAGGATGAAAATGTGATATTACAACATGATAGTTCAAGACAACAAACTGGAAATTATGAAGAAGACCCCAAGAAGAATGAAATATTTCCAAGAGAACCTTCTAAGAACCTTGAGGAGAACACAAGAAATATTAAAGGTGTATACCATGGAGAAAATGAAGAGGAGGAAGACATGTACATCAACAATGAGGTGTATGATAGAGCAATAGAATCATGGAGTCTTCAAGAAGAGAAGTTGATAAGCAAGAGAAGATGCAAGAAGAAAGAGAGGAAGAAAAGAGTGCAAACCAAGAAACAAGGAGCATATTGAACCAAGCATGGAGAAGATCGAGAGGAGGTTAGAGGATAATTAATACTACAACACAATTGGAGGAAGTGGAAAAAGTAGTTGATCATCATTTGAGATGGAACTCAAATTTCTTTTCCTTAGGAGTATGATGTAGGGGCATCCATTATGGGTGCATTTTTTTTCATTTGGTAAAGGATTAGTTTTGGGTTGATTTAGGTTGTTTTGTGCCAATAAGGTCATTTTGGACCATTTTGGACCATTTGAATTCATGTGGGATCATTTTGATGATTAGATGTAAAAGTTGTCAAAAGTTGTAAAATGTTGTCAATGTTGTCAAAGGAAAGTGCTTGAAACTTTGCATTTTTGGTTTGAGGTAGTTAGAACTCAGTTTGGAAGTTATGGATGGTTGTAAATCAATGTAATAGAGATTTTCACATGCCAAGAAAGGATGGGAAGAGTTTTGGAATGGAAAAATAATCATTTTGCCACATTTTTCCTTAAGTTTTCTAGTGTAACAGCTTGTAAATCACATTTGTATGGTCCTACATGGATTGCTACGGACCTAAAAATGATTGGATAATTTGAATAATGTTTTACTCTTTCAAATTATTTTGGTTTGATGAAATTTCATTGTGTTTTGTAGAAGTTATGGTCGTTTTAGTGTTAATAGTTGCAATTTTTTAATAAAAAGACAACAAAAACTTGCTTGGTATGGACTTGTATGGTATAGTATAGGCTTGAAAAAAATTTGAAAATATTTTTCTGTGTTTAGAGACAAATTATTTTTGTTTGGGTCAATTTCATTAAGTTTTGCAAAAGTTATGACCAGTTTAGTCTTGACAACCCTATTCAACAAGTAGGGTTTTTCGCGAGCTTGAAAAATTCATATCTTCTATTTTAACCATCCAAATTGGTCAAAATTGGAGAATATCTCTGTTTGAATATTTTCTAAAAACCCTTTAAAGGAAAATTCATATTTTGGATTTTTTGAGGAGTTATATAAGTCTGTGTTCGCATTGTGAGAAAATAGTCATAAAACCCTAAGTTACTTGAGGGTTTAGTAAGATCTATAAATTAATTGTTCTTGAATGGATGGTGAAACATTGAAATTTGTTATAGGATGCATTTACAATCCAAGACTCTCATATTTTATGTTTTTTTATTGTTGAATGCCTATTAGTCCAATGTAGCAATGTTTCCAAAGTTGAACTAGGATGCATCAAAGTTATTATTGCTAATGAATCATTGTATGGAAAGTGTCAAGTTGATCTAGTTGGGTCCTTATTCTATATAAAAAAACCCAAGATCCATGACGAGTGATGTATCATAGGATGACATGAGTCTCAAACTATGTCTCACTACAATATTGGCAATAAGACACCAAGTTGTGAAGCTCATAAAAGTTTCACAAACCCAAGGTGCACCCAAAATGGAGAATAGGTAAAAATGCAATCAAACACCCTAGAATGCAAAGTGCAATGCAATTATGTAAAAATAAAATTCCCAATTCTAAACAAGATAACTTTCTGATTATGTTATACAAAAACCTAAAAATGATGTCTTGTAATTCCAATTTTAATTTTGAAATGCATTTGAATTTAACTAATTAACCATAATGTGAATAAGTGTAGAAAACAAAAAGTATGGAAACTAAAACAAGGATCTGAGCATAGAAACATAGAATGCAAATTGAGGGCTTTTAATTCCCAAAAACTTAGAAAAATCCTTGATCAGGTCCACTAATTTACCCATGGGTGAATGGGTCTCACTTCATGGTTTTGAAAAATCAAATTACAAATTTTTGAGCTGATACTTATGTTTTTCAAATTCTAGTTTCAAACAGGTGGTTGTACAATTTTAGAATTTTGGAAAATCAGATCTAAATGCAAGTGTGAAATGATTCTAAATGACAAGTAAAAAGACCTAATTTGAGATGCAATTTTGATTCAATTTTCTAATT
This sequence comes from Sequoia sempervirens, assembly GCA_007258455.2. NCBI lineage: Eukaryota > Viridiplantae > Streptophyta > Pinopsida > Cupressales > Cupressaceae > Sequoia > Sequoia sempervirens. The sequence goes on from VDFB02047230.1 coordinate 627,211,906, forward strand.
TAAGTAGTTGATCATGCAATGTTATGAAAACACTCTACAAAATTGATGAAATTTTTGAAATTTTTAGATTTTAAAGAATGCAAAAATGGAAACCTAAAACCCTAAATGAGATGCAATGAAATGTAAATTAAGAACCATAAATAAGATGCAAATCAATGCAATGCAATGCAAAGTGATGCAAATCCTAGATCTAGGGTTTGAATGAACTCCAATTTTTAGAATTTTGATGTACAAAGTTGGGTTCACCAAAATGAAATGAAATAAAATAGGTTTAGGGGAAATGTGGGGTTCCCCTAATTTGGAATGTAGACCCATTTCTCACTATTCCATTAGGAAATAAGATCCAAACAAATAATTGATGTATAACCCTTACGTGAGTCAACTCAATGAGGAAATCTATTGATTTCCTTATGCTTGAGGATGAGGGTTTCAACCTGAACAACACTTTTGGGAGAAAAAATAAAAATAGAAATCAACCTAATTATGCCAATTCAAATTTGAAACAACAATATAATGTTCAATATTGATAGAAACATAAAAATTCATGTAGATTTGAGAAGGGCAGAATATTGTTTACCAGTCACCAAAAGGCAATTTCAAAAGGTTTTCTGGGACTCATTCACCCATGGGTGAATCGAAATTTTGTTAGGGTTTTCAAAAAACTTTTGGGAGCCTCTGATGTCACTCTATAGCTTCCATTTGATCTAGGTTGTAGTGTTGAAAAGTCATAAATTAGATTTCAAGGTGAGTCTCTGTGGCTTGAAAACAACTTTGACAACTTTTCCAATCTTTCTCTCCAAAAGATCTTCAATCCTTCTTCAACCAAAAATTTGCAACACAGACAAAAGAGGAAAAAATTATTTGTTTTTGCTAAATGGGGGTTTGTCTTAGTCAAACCCTTTTTGGGTAATTAAACCTTAAATTGAAATAATTAAATCTAAAAGGAATGATGAATAAATAAGCTTATGTTGCAACTCACCAAACCCTCGAATAAACCTTTCGAAATCTGCAATGTTGATCTTAATCTTGCATGAAATGGCTTCAATGGGTGTGGATCTTGACACTTGAAATATGGCTTTGAATACCTGGCATGATCTTGAAACCTACATCACAATGTTAGCTCCAAAAACATGCATGATGCTTAAGAATTTGACATGATGCTTGGGATCTTAAATGTTGCAGAAAAATTCTTGATAAATCTGTTCTTGAATGCCCTTGATCACAATTTTTTCTATAATTTTTCTCACTTCAAAATGCTAGATTGCTTCTCTTGAAATTCTAGGATTTGAATGATAAAATATCCTTGTATTTATAGGTATGTATCCTTAATTTCCTAAAAATTAAACATTACAAGCCAACATCAAATTTGAATTTAGAGACATTAAAGCACTATCAAAAACATAATTTAAAATTAGGTTCAAAGGCGCAGGGAGGAACCATTTGCCCATGGGTGAATGGGTCTTAGGTCCCTATTCCTGGAACACACATTACTCAAGGTAAAGTGTTATGTGTTGGCATTAATTGTTGTTAGGTTTCCCCTTTGGAAAATATAATTTATTAGGCTTGTAGATGTAAAATAGGGCTTATTAAGGCATAATTAAATCCATTTTAATTAAGAGGGCCCAAACAAAGTGTGAAAATGTAAAGGAGTACATTTTTCTACACTACAAGATATATAGATTGTTATTAGGTTGGTGATTCTAAGGATCACAAGTTCACATGTCTATTTATAATTTTTTCCTTCGATATAATCCTACTTTTTGGCTAAACAAGAAGTAAAATTTATCTATTTTCATTATAAAGGTAGCATACATGGGAGTTGTGAATGATAGTCTAGAGGAATTTTGGATCCATCAAATTCTAAGTTTGGAATCACCTATTGAGTTCAATCCATCACCTGCTTAAAAAAAAAGTCTATTATTGCAATATCCAATAATTTGGTTCACCATCAATGAACTAAGAATATTGAGATCCATATGCACATCAAAGATCTTATCCAAGAGTAGATGATTGATATTCAATATTTTCCCACATTAAAGTTGTTTCAATATATTCACCAAACCCTTTATACAGATCACATATATTCAATATCTTTTGTGGGTGCTAGATACTATCCCTTCTAGGAGGATATCTAGTTCATCTCTCTTCCTATATTAATTTGGGGCTAATCTCTCTTATATATTGAGGTTTTTTTATAATGTACATGAGTACCTAACATTCCTTGTCTATCTAAGACCCATATATTTTTTCATCTATGTTTCATTTAGGCTGGTGTTGGTGTAATTAAGAGTATTGTTGCTTCTTTCTTTGTAAATTGATCAAATCCTCCCATTATTGTACCTATTAGATTAAGGTTATTTAGGTAAAAAAATTCTTACATAGATAGGAGAGGATGATGATGACCTAACATATTCTCCTTCTTTTATGGGATTTCTATATTTTTTTATATCCTCTTGGACTTAGGAACTTATATGTTTATCCCTTCTTTTTAATTTTTCTATCTTTTCCTCATCTCCATCAAATATAGAAACTATGAGGCCATATATTCTAGTTTCTTCCTTCAATTTAACAAACAATAGAATTCAAATATTATAATGTTGAAATCTTGTCTTTCTTATTTGCATTAAATTATATGCCATTATAATGTTTTTCCTATGCCAATTTATATTGTATGTCTTTATAATTTATAATAGTTCCCAAAGGTTATGATGCAAAATATTTTTGTAATCATCATAGAAATAATGAGAACATTTGATATGAAAAATATATATTTTGAAAAAAATCCAAGATTAAATTAATAATGACATGATACATGTGGAAGGAATAATTTATGATAGGAAAAACCATTTTTTTTCCCAAATAAAAACTTGTAAATCTATACCAACTTTTTTACATCATTCTCAATTAGGCATTGTGGATATTATTGAATAGGATACACTAGTTAAGGAATAAATAATAGATGTACCTTTACCATCATTTTAGAAATATATTGGTAACATTGACAAGAAATATTCTATACACTTCATCTCCTCCATCTATTACATTATCTAGCAATGAAATTTAATGTAGGAGTATCCTAGGCCTATAAGTAACTTGCATCAACCAAACGGACTGAATTTCTAGTTTATTTATTTATTACATTTCTTAATTTATTTTCAATCATTCTGGTTTATCATAATTAGATTTTCTAAGCATAGTCATTAGCTAAAAATTTTAATCAATGGATAAACCTGCCTCTAAAATATTGTATTTATTTGAAATCATGATGTAACTTTGTCTAAAGCACTAGGATAACATTTAGAGCAATTCCACATTTAGGATGTTGAAATTGTGTCAAACTAGAACATGGAGTAACCTAGTCAAAGTGATAGAGCTACATCGACAATGTAGTCTTATATAAGATAATTTATAAGGACTAATTGATTTGGACCATTGGGAGCTAGATTGGTAGTTATCTAATAGGTTTAGGGCCAAGAGTTTATTAGAGCACAAGATAGATCAAATTAAATATTATGAATACACATTAATAATATCTATATAAAGAGAGTGTTAAACAAGATTGTCAAATTGAAGGTATGCACTTTACCTCTTATAATTTATTCCCTAAATACTAACCATATCCTAAATACAATAAGCACTAAATAGATCATTTATTTAATAAAATAAAAAATGAAATATAAATAAATATAAATGAATTGAAAACTACTCAATGAATATTAAAAATATCATAAATTAATATTCACTATAAAAATTATCTGAATTAGTTAAATAGTTTTATAAACAAAATTGACCCATATATTATAAGACATTTCAAAATAATGTGGAAAAACTAACTATAAAAACATTAGTTTGAAGTTATCGTTTAAATACGAGATTGAAGCCAAAATGGATTGGCTGATCTCATGCAGCGTATTGGTAAACAACATTGTTAATTGTTGCCCCTGCACGGGTTCGAACTCAGCCATGAGAAGCTGGTGATAAGATGAATGGCGGTGCTTTCTAGTACCCCAATTTTTTTTTCTTAGTCCTTAGGCATGAGTTTATGAGTTTTTTATTTCCTGTTTTTCAGCTACGCGTGCAGTCAGAATTTTATTTCCCGACTTGCAGCATTTCGACTGGTGTCTGATAATACTTGGGCTCAATTTTTTGCTAATAAATTTGGAGTAATGGGTAATAAGGATTCCATGGTATCCATTGTTAGGAACTTCATCATGACAAAAAGTTATGGATGAAAGCAAAGATAAATTAGATTGATCAGTCGTAAATATATTTCATTCATTATTGATTACTTGTATATGAATTAAATTGCTATTAATCACATTTTGTATTTAATGCTTTAAATTGAAACATTTTGTGTATCGTAATCATTAATTTTGGAATTCACAAAATTATTTTGAGCCAAAATCTTTAAACTTAAAATTTGATGTAGAAACAAGTTAAAGTATGCTACAAAGTTAAAACATCCAAGTATGTAAATAGTCATAAACCATAAACATAAAGGAAATAAACATGGAAGAGATGCAAAACATGAAGAAAATCTTGTGCAAAAATCTCCACACCCAAAGAGATCCAAAACTTGTTTTAATCCCTTAAACGAGTTACACCAATACTTGACTTCTCCCTCTGATTTTTTACAAAAAATTGTTACTTTTACAACTTGTAAAACAACTTGTTCAACCTCCTAGTCTAAACTCTAATTTATAGCCAAAATAAATATTGTAAGAAAATATAAATAGTTTTCAATACAATGAACTTAGAATATGAGTCAAGTAGTCTACACATAAAATATATCTCATGACATGTGTTTAGGAGTTACAATCATCCTTTTAGAAGTTTTAAGAATTTTCTAATGAACTTGGGTGCACAAATTTACTAGAGGACAAAAACAACTCACTAGAAAGAAAAATAAATTCTTATGTCTAAAAAAGGCTAACCACTTTTTACACATAGTCAAGCATGATTCTTACACCACTATAAATAGTGAGATTATCTTTCATTTCATGCCAAGTGTCCAAAGGTTTTCTCTTTAACCAAATTAAGCTTCCCCACTCAATGTCACATTGCAAAGAATATTCCACATGACTAGAAAATATTATTTTAAAATTACAAAAATATTCTTCATGTGGGACACCCAACTTCCCCTTCCATGGTTCTTAGAGCCACATGAAGTAACAATTGACTATTAAATTATTAAAGTTATGGTACACAATTATAGAATTGCAAGGTTAATATCACAAACCCTAACTTTCTCCCACTTGATATTCACATTGCAATGACATAATAGGAAATACAAAAAAGGAAAATTAGGTGCTAGGAGAAGCAAGGCACATGGTCTCCCTACACCAAGAGAACTGTGTGATCACTAGCAACATTCTCTAAAGTGTCCACATTCTAGAACATGACCTTGCCACCCTCAACTATTTATTGAACAATGTGATACTAAACATAAATAAACTTTGTGTGACCATGATACATTGGATTTTTAGCCAAAAAAATAGAACTTTAACTATCATATCTAATCCTCAACTATTTACAATGAAGGTGAATACCTAACCACAATATTTCTAACTAAACTAGCTCTTTACAACATATGTTGTAGCCATATACTCTATTTCTATAGTGGAAAACATGAGTGTACCTTGTCATTTTCTCATCCAACTAACTTCTCCTCTAGATAAATTAAAGACATAGCTTTTGTGGACTTCCTATAATCAAGATCTAACCAACCCAAATTAAATCAGCAAATCCTTGCAAACCAATCAACATGCCCACATCATTAGATCCATGATAAAAAAAATGTAATGGTTAGAAGTCCCATGTAGATAATTTTGAAAAACCATTTTAACATAATTACAATTTTCTTTACTAAAATTTATCATAACCTATTAAGAACTGTCAATGTTTGAGAAATATTAGGATTCATGTAGACTAGAACATACATAAGGCTTTCTAAAACATTCACATATATAATTTTATACATCTCTTCAAGTTTATCATTATTTTTAGGATTTTAATAAAGAGATAACCTAGTTCCAAGTAGACATGGGATAATGACTGTAGACATTGAAAAATGTCGTGGCCTACGAGTGCCATTTTTTCACATCAATTTCCTTCTTCGATGCATAATTGAATAATTATAATTATTTGATTATCATCTAAGTCACATTCCTCTATTAATTAAATAATTTTAATTATTTAATTAATTCATTTCCTTGTCTTTATTCTTCTTTGATTAATTAAATAAATTAAATATTTATTTAATTATGTTGCTAATGTCCTTTTCTCTCTGTGATTGAATAAATCTTCATTTATTTAATTATTCACCTTCCACTATTTGTTTATAGTTAAATAATTATTTTAATTATTTGGCTATGTAAGGAAAGCTTAGGTGCGGAACAAACTCTCCTAACGTCAAAACCTCAGGGAAGAATGCAGATATGACTTTAAATTTTCAATTACAGTTTATTAAGATACACTTGAAAGGAATAACAAAACAAAGAAATGAACATACACAATTGGACACCAGATTTACGTGGGAAAACCATTACTGGAGAAAAACCCACCACACCAAGAAAAGCCTCTTTGTATTACAGTAAAGAAAATTACATACAGAGATCAACTTCACTTTCTAATGTCAATTATTATAGTAGCCTCATTCACTGATCAACCTTATACAGAAATGTTCTCCAAAAACATACAATGAATTCACTTAGATCAATCTGTGTTCAATCTAGCAACACTTCATTATCTCACACTTTTCATCATCATCCACCATTTCCAGAGAGTAACCCATTCTCTCATAGTCTATTCATCTCCCACACAAGAACGGTCACAACAAACCAACTGCCAACGATTCACATTTAGCTTCGCTCATTGGTTCAGAACACACCATGTAGGAGAATCGTTCAGTCAAAGAAGTTCAAACAGAATCGCATGTCGGTGAGACACTAGGTTGTGTCTCCCCGATGCCACAATGCACGACTGTCCTTATCGGCAATAATCACCACCATCGGCAAGAGTCATATTGAATGCAAAACCATCGGCCAGACTCACTCCATCGGCAAGACTTCTCACCGATGTCCATTGCAGAACCATCAGCAAGACCATCGTTGTCAGTGAGACATCATACCGAACACAAATCCATCTTGTGCAGATCTATCGGCTAGAGTTTCGCTATCGCTAAGAGTCTTATAGAACCTTTATGTTACACCGATGTTCATCATGCAGAGCTATCGGTGAGACAAGTGCTATTGGCAAGAGCTTATACTGAATGCTAATCTGTCACCGAAGTTGCATGTACCCGTCGATGAGACTACAACCATTGGTAGGAGATCATACCGAAGGTTCATGCCTCTCCCCGATGTCACTCGTCGTCAAGAGTCTCCCCGATGTTCACCAAGAATCAACCCATCGGCAAGAGGTCTGCCCAGATAGAGAGAGATAGAACTTTCATAGTGATAGAAATGTCTTGCCGATGACTCCCGTCGGCAAGACAGAACCAAAGTCTCAGTGACTTTAAACTTTTGAACACAACTGCTAGTTGATAAGACTTCCATAGGGTCTCACCAATTTTTCTCTTTCAGGAATTTCATGTCAGTAAGCTTGAGGCACGTTTTCCAACAATCTCCCACTTGACGAAGATCTTACTAACACCTCCAGAGCATAACAAAACTACTAAAATTCATGGGCACTAAGGCCCATCAAACTGGCACACCCCCTGAACTTGTCTATGCTCACTAGTTTCGTCAATGCATCTGCAACACTTTCTAGAGTATCCACTTTTTCTAAAGAGACCTTTCCATCCTCCACCATATCTCGTATAAAATGATACTGCACATCAATATGTTTCGTCCTGGCATGGAAAGTAGGATTTTTTGCCAAACAAATAGCACTCTGACTGTCACAGTAAATTATTATTTTCCCTACATCAAAGCCAATTTTAGAACACAAACGTTTTAACCAGATTGCTTCTTTACAGGCATGTGTTGCTTCCATGTATTATGCCTTTGTAGTGGACAAAGCGACTACAGCCTGCCGCTTATTCATCCAACTAATTGCACCACCATTAATCATGAAAATATATCCACTGGTGGATCTTCTATTGTCAATGTCCCCTGCCCAATCAGAATCCACATAGCCTCGAATGCGGAGAGTCCTCTGTGATTCAACCAAATTCCCATGATAACACAAAGCATATTCTGAAGTGCCCTTCAGATATCTAAACACTCTTTTCACAGCATCCCAATGTATCCTTCCAGGATTTTCCATAAAATGATTAAGTACTCCCACTGCTTGGGCAAAGTCTGGCCTTGTACAGACCATTGCATACATTAAACTTCCAACTGCACTAGCATAAGGCACTTAGGTCATGTCCTCTATCTCAGTAGGATATTTTGGATAGTCTTCAACATATAGCTTCATTCCTTGCAACACTGGAACAACTAGCTGCTTGCAATCAGTCATACAAAATCTCTCCAGAATAGTATTAATATACTTACTTTGACTGAGCCAAAGTTTTCTACTCTTCTTGTCCCTGGTTATTTCCATTCCCAGAATATACCTAGCTGCACCAAGATCTTTCATTTCAAACTTTGTTGACAACTGATATTTTAGATAAGAAATCATTAACTTACTATTGCCTATGAACAACATATCATCAACATAGAGAGCAATAATAAGAACACGATCATTTTCAGCTTTGAAGTACACACAGTGATCAGATTTCGATCTTACAAATCCCAATGACAAAACAAAAGTGTCAAACTTTTGGTACCACATTCTAGGAGATTGTTTTAATCCATACAAAGATTTTTTCAACTTGCAAACCAGTTTTTCTTTACCTTTTTCCACAAAGAACTCAGGCTGGGATATGCAAATTTCTTCTTCAAGGTCAACATGAAGAAATGTTGTCTTCACATCCATTTGTTCAGTCTCTAAGTCATACGTTGTTGTAAGAGACAAAATAAATCTGATAGACGTTAGCTTAGCTACAGGTGAAAATATTTCTCCATAATCAATTCCCTCTACCTGGGAATATCCTTTCACAACCAACCTTGCCTTATACTTTTCCACACTGCCATCCAGACCTATTTTTCTTTTAAATACCCATTTACAGCCAACAACTTTTCTGCCTTCAGGCAAGGGCACCAAACTCCAAGTATCATTCTTTTCTAATGATGCCATTTCTTCATTCATGGCTTCCAACCAAGAGTTTGAATTTGACATTCTAAATGCCTCTTTCACAGTCCTAGGCTCATCAGTGCTAGAAATTAAAGCATAGGCATAAGTATAATCTAACAAAGAAAACCCATACCTATCAGGTTGCTTTCTTTCATGTGTTGACCTCATCATAGGCTGAGGTTGAGGTTGATCTTCTTCTTCAGAACTCTTAGAAATACTTGAGCCCTCCTTAGTTTCAGGTAGATTTTTAATTTTCAATTCCTCTTTATCTGGTGTAAGAGGAATTTCAACTACATCCTTTTTATTTTCTGATTTTGTCTCTGACTGCAGATCCAAACTAGAAGGCTTCAGCTCACGAAAAATAACACTTCTGTTGTATAGAACCTTCTTCGTATCAAGATTCCAAAGCTTGTATCCTTTTATGCTAGCACTATAACCAATAAAAATACATTTAACAACCTTGTTTTCCAATTTAGACCTTTTTTCATTTGACACATATGCATATGCCTCACAGCCAAAGACACGAATATGTCTCAAAGAGGGCTTCTTTCCAGACCATGCTTCCAAAGGTGTTTTCTCAACAAGAGCAGAATTAGGAGAACGGTTTATTAAATAACATGTTGCAACTGCCTCAGCCCATAATTTCTCCTCCAAGCCAGCACTGCTCAACATACTTCATGCTCTTTCCATCACTGTCCTATTGAACCTTTCAACAACTCCATTTTGTTGCAGAGTGTAGGGTGTAGTTTTATGTCTTTTAATCCCATGATCTTTACAATACCTTTCCAACTCATCAGAACAAAACTCACTGCCATTGTCAGCCCTTAAACATTTATTTTTCTTCTAGTATGATTTTCCACAAGATTTTTAAAGTCCTTAAAATGACTGAACACTTCTGCTTTACTTTTCAAAAAATAACAAATGCCCTTCTTGAATAATCATCAATGAACGATACATAATATCTTGATTTAGACAAAGAAGGAACATTTACTGGACCAAAAACATCAGAATGAATGTAATCAAGTAAATCAGAAGATTTATGAGGACTAGAGTAAAATGAAACATGGTGTTGTTTACCATATATTCAATGTTCAAAAAATTCGAATTCAAGGTTACAATCATCAAGCCCTTCAACCAGGTTTTTATTTTTCAAGGTTTTTAAACCTTTTTCTCCAATGCGGCCAAGCCTATGATGCCAAAGCATAGTATTTTCTATTGGAAGTTTAACTTCCATAGAGTTTTCACTATCAGGAACTTTTTCCTCTTTTTCTCCATGAGTAGCCTTCTATGAATTTATAGAGACACTATTGCATTGCACAACATGTGCATCCAACTTATACAAGGTACCAATACAAGCACCCCTAGCTAGCACCATTGAGCCTCTAGTCATATTGCAGCCATTTCTAGAGAACGTGACTTGCACTCCAACATTGTTCAGCTTAATAACAAAAAGTAAATTTTGAGCTAGACCTGGTATATGCATTACATCATTGATTCCCTTCACTCTTCCAAACTATATTATGACTCTTTCAAAGACAACTATTTTCAGAGATGAATCGCTTGCCAAATACACCCTTCCACCATCGTATTTTTCATACTTCATGAACTAGTCTCTATGAGATGTCATGTAGAAAGATGCTCCAGAATCAATTAGCTAGACATCATCTGATGCCTATATAGCCAAGGCTGCAATGAAGGCATTTGCATCACTCTGAGAAGAATCATTGTCAGCAGAATACTTCTTCTTCTTCTTTTTCTCCTCTTTGTAATCCTTTTAGACATGACTAGGTTGCCCACAATTCCAACACTTCACCTTGGACTTCTTACTAGGATACTTTGATCTCCCTTTTGATTTCAATTTGGACTTCTTGTTCTTCTTCTTGCCTTTTTCTTTCGATCTGCCTCTAACAGCAAGAGCCTCCTTCACCATCTCAGAAGATTTTATTCTCATCTCTTCTAATAACAAAGAAGCAACAACATCTTCCATCTTAAAAGTGGATGTCATACTCCCAATAGCCATCACCCAATGATCCCAAGAATCTGGAAAAGAACATAAAAATAGCATACATCGATCTTCTTCATCAATCTTCACACCCACAGATGCTAACTGAGCAATCAACATGTTGAAAGCATTCAAATGATCAGCAACGTACGCTCCTTCCTTCATTTTCAAAGAGTGCAACTTCTTCCTCAAGAACAACTTATTCACCAAGGAATTGCCCTAATAAATAGCTCCCAGTCTTTTCCATAAAGAGGATGTTGTCTTTTCTTCATGAACATTTAGAAGAACAGAGTCTGCTAAACAGAGCCTTATCAGCCCCTTTGATTTTTGATCTACAAGGTCCCAATCCTCTTGCTTCATGCTTGTAGGCTTCGTTCCAGACATAGCAAGCCAAAGATCATGGTCAACCAATAGATCTTCCATTTTGAGTTTCCACAACTCAAAATTAATGCCATTGAATTTCTCAATTTCAATCTTTCCTAACATGCTTGCCATCTTAATCTATAATTCAAATTACCAGACTTCTACAAGACTCCCATTGAACAGAATTGACACAAAAAAACCAATGTACCCACAAGGATAACACAACTGGCCAGGTTCTGATAACACTTGTAAGGAAAGCTTAGGTGCGGAACAAACTCTCCTAACGTCAAAACCTCAGGGAAGAATGCAGATATGACTTTAAATTTTCAATTACAGTTCATTAAGATACACTTGAAAGGAATAACTGAACAAAGAAATGAACATACACAATTGGACACCAGATTTACGTGGGAAAACCCTTACGGGAGAAAAACCCACCACACCAAGAAAAGCCTCTTTGTATTACAGTAAAGAAAATTACACACAGAGATCAAATTCACTTTCTGATGTTAATTATTATAGTAGCCTCATCCACTGATCAACCTTATACAGAAATGCTCTCTGAAAACATACAATGAATTCACTTAGATCAATCTATGTTCAATCGAGCAACACTTCGTTATCTCACATTGTTCATCATCATTTTCCATTTCCAAAGAGTAATCCATTCTCTCATAGTCTGTTAATCTCCCACACAAGAATGGTCACAACAGACCAACTACCAACGGTTCACATTCTGCTTTGCTCATTGGTTCAGAACACACCATGTAGGAGAATCATTTGGTCAAAGAAGTTCAAATGAATTCGCATGTCGGTGAGACACTAGGCTATCTCCCCGATGCCACAATGCGCGACTGTCATTATCGGCAAGAGTCACCACCATCGGCAAGAGTCATATCGAATGAAAAACCATTGACCAGACTCACTCCATCGGCAAGAATTCTCACCGATGTCCATTGCAAAACCATTGGCAAGACCATCGCTATCAATGAGACATCATACGAAACACAAATCCATCTTGTGCAGATCTATCGGCAAGAGTTTCGCTATCACTAAGAGTCTTGTAGAACCTTTATGTTACACCGATCTTCATCGTGTAGAGCTATCGGCGAGACAAGTGCTATCAGCAAGAGCTTATACCGAATGTTAATCTGTTAGCGAGACCACACAATATCAGAAAGAGTTCTCACCAAAGTTGCATACCCGTCGACAAGACTACAACCATCAGTAGGAGATCATACTGAAGGTTCATGCCTCTCCCTAATGCCACTCATCGCCAAGAGTCTCCTTGATTTTCACCAAGAATCAACCCATCAACAAGAGGTCTGCCCAGACACAGAGAGAGAACTTTCACAATGATAGACATGTCTTGCCGATGACTCCCGTCGGCAAGACAAAACCAAAGTCTCAGCAACTTTAAACTTTTGAACATAGCTACTAGTCGGCAAGACTTCCAGAGGGTCTCACCGGATTTTCTCTTTTAGGAGTTTCATGTCAGTATGCTTGAGGCACGTTTTCCATCAGGTTATTCATATAACCTCTTCTCTTCACTATTAAATAATTAATCTAATTTAATTATTTAATATTCTATTATTCCATTTCCTCCATATTTAATTAAATGGTCAAATAATAATCATTTCAATTAAATGTCACTTCCCTCTTTCTCCATAAATAAATAATCATTTATTATTATTTATTTCTTCACATCCTCTCCCAAATTAAATAATAAGATGATTTAACTGTCAAGATTCCTTTCTCCAATAAAAAATTATTACTTGATGCCTCCACTTTCCCTCCACTTCCTCTTTTGAATTTCAACTGTTGATTCCCTCTAGTCTTCTTTTAATATTGATCATCTATCCATAGCCATCCCTAACCCTACCACTATGTGGTGCATGAAACCTCAACAATTGATCTTGACATCTTCTAGACTTTTGATTTTGACCATCCCTTTGAGAATCTTTTCTATAAAATAAGGTTGTCTCTGTCATTCCAACCTTACAACCACATTCTTTGAAATTCTTGCTATCAATCACTATCACTTGCAGGTACTTGGACACACCAAAATCTAAGGGAAAGCTTGCAACTTGAGAAGAATGGAGGAGAAGCAAGGAAGATGAACCAAATTTGATATGGGAAGTTTGATATTGCTTTGAGATTTGTTTGATTTCCTTTATCATCTTGTGCTTTCTTGCTTGGATTTGGGTATTTTGGGCTTATGTTTTAGGTAGTTGTGGTTGCTATCATTGGTATTAGCCTTTTTTATTATGAATTTTAACCCTTCTTACATTGGTGAACTCAATGTGAATCTAACCAATTTGCAAGAAATTCATATTTTATTTTTTATTTTTTATATTTGCAGGTTCGTGAGTTGTAATTGCAAGAAAGTGAGCTGCAATCATTAGTGAAGTGACAAAAATTCAAATAACAACGCATTTGCAGGTTCCTACAATGTAACTGCTGAAAACCAAAATGACACATTTGACACACAATGAGCCACATCTATGAAGTTGAACACTGTAGTCGCAATACCTTGAGCCAAAATCGCCAAACCATGAACCACATATGTGCAATGCATATGTTAACCAAAATGACGCATTTTCCTATTAAGGTAAAGCTTTTCAATTTCAAAATTTCTTTCAGTTTTTCCTTTTGGTTTGCATTAGGTTAGGATTTTTGGTGTTACTAATCTTTTTTTTTCAATGTGTGGCTTATGTTTTGGAGAAGAAATTACCCTCAAAACTATTGATCTCTGTGTTGCAATACATTGATTGAAGACTCTTTTTAAGACTACTAATTGGTGGCTTTATAGGGTTTTTGTGCTTGTATTTTTGGTTAAATTAGGAACATTTTTATTTGGGTTTAAGAATAAATTAGTGTCTTTCATTAATTTAGGAACATTTCATTTTGGGACTAAAATGAACTAGTGTCTTTTGTGTTTGGTTCACTTGCACACTATTTTTTGTAGAACCCATAGGGTGTAGTGAAAGTATCCTCTCCCCTTGCACTTTGTGTGATCTTGGGTGTAAGAGAAATCACTACATCTTATTTTTCTTTTGTAGAAGGGCTTGTCATCAAGACACATCCTAACGGAGAACTCATTGGTGACCCAAAGCGAATTTTCCTTTGAGTCACTATATAAAAGGGATAAGGTGAAAGCCAGGTTCTAACTGACATTATCGTTTTCCATATAGTGCCAAACTAAAAGGGGAAGTACTCACATTTATGTGTGGTATTCTAATGTACCCTAGTAGGGCTGGTTAAAGCCTTAAGTGGCTTGTTGGATGCTCACAAGGCATTAGTCCCCCGAGTTGTTACTAGACACCTTTCTTAGTGACCACCCTTTTGATTGAGATTCACTTTTAGTGTAGGGGTGTAGCACCACACCCATAAGTTACTCATCATACAGTTGCCTTGAGATGAGACATAAATCCCTGGCTTAGCATAAGCTACTTGCTTACTTGTAGCTTTTCGAGGAGAGGGTGATTGGGCCATCCTTCCAATCTTGGAAGCCCTCAGATATCCTCTCTCACAAAGAAAAGAGTGAATATATCCCTTAAAGGTGTCCCTACACTTGTGTTGAAGGAGATTCCAATTTGTGGGCCTGAAAGTGTTGTCATTGGCCATTGACCTTAGGGATAAGAAGTGCTTGATGTTTTTTTCAATATTGTGCTATACTAGTAGAAATTGGGGTGAATAACCCTCAAACATATGCATATTCACATAGGGATTTGACAAGTCAACAACCAAAAATATATTTCAAAATGTTTTTTGTGTTTGCAATCACATTTTAAAAATTTCCCAATGAACTGCAAATTTTTGTAGGAGCTTCTCTCTTACACTTCTAGGGTTTTACCTAAAAGGAGAAAGGTATCCCAAAAAAACTTGGGGGTTCACTCAAGAATAATGCTAGTATGATTGAAATATGTCTAAAATCAATGTCCTAAATGCAAAGAAATGATAAAGGATAATGAATGTTAATGAAAAACCTAAGAAATACAAGTTGTTTGAAAGCATAGTGATGTATGCAAAATGACCTAAGAATGAAAGAAAATAATAATAGAAATGAAAGCTATTGGAGAGGTGCACCTAGGAAGTGAAATGTGATTCAGAGAGGCTCTGGAATCCTATAGATTTTGTTGTTGAAGCCAACTGGGACACTTACGCCAAGCTAGACGACTTAGTCCTATTTCGGGAAGATTATGCCAGAATAGGTTTCTGCCAAATGGGTGTCCACAAATGCAGAAATCACTTTTCATGCCTGAAAATGGGACTAATTCACTACAGATGGTGACTTAGTCCACCTAGGAATCTCAGGAAATTCGGGGTAGGGATTTGTAGCTTTCGGTTTGCACTTCCCTTCTTGACAGGAGTTCGATTCAAAAACTGCAGAAAATGGGTTGAAAGAGATCTCCAAGCTTCAATTAGGGATTTTTTGACTTGAATGCCTTTGATGAGTTGACAACACCTTTTATCACCTTTCCCCTTTGACAAATTTGCATACAAGACCTGCAAAACACACATGCAAAAAGGGGGAAAAGGGTTAAGGGTTAGAGAATAGGGGTTTGCCTTGGTCAAACCCCAATTTGGTAATCAAAACCTAGAAACTGAAATGAAATAAGTAGAGAATGATGAATGAAAAACATGCAATGCTACAACTCACTAAACCCTTGATGTAAAAATATGAAGATATGTAAGAAGATGCTCCAATGGATGCTTGATAATGCTTACAATGCTTGAGTGAATGTTTGATAGTTTCTTGAATGATTAAGTGAATGAATGGGGGTGAAAATGAGAGAAAAAACATTTATTTATACTTGATTTCACAATATTTCTCGAAAATAACACATCACAGGCTGACCTCAAGGTCAAGAGAATAAAATCCCACTAGAAAATTAAAATAATTTGGATTTTTGTGCCCAGTGGGACTAAGTCGCCCTAGGTGGCAACTTGGTCCCACCAGGGAAATTTTACTGGGGGTCAGAAATTAAAGTGTATTTAATGATGTTTAACGGGATTATTCTCAGAAATACACTTAAGTAGAGCCGAAAAGTGTATTACAAGGTCATTTGATCATAAGAAAGGGTCAAAATAGTGATGAAAAGCCTAGAAATGCATGAGAGTTTGTTACAACTCTTTACAACACTTTGAAATAAGACTTGGTAAGTGAGAAAAAGAGGTTTATTAAGTGAATTATAATGAAAGGGTCCTAGAAAAGTGTGAAAGTGGGTTACAACACTTCACAACACTTTTACAAGACATCCTCGAATTCTTAATGATTCACAAGGGTCCAAGACCTGATGTGAATGTGTTGACCACATTACAACATTAAATCTAGGAAAAATCAAGCCAAAATCCATAAGAGAGACTCCAATGAGCGTAAAAATGTCCAACTATACATTTTTGGCGGCACATTAAGCCCCCAATTTAGTGAGAGGATGAACTTGCTTCAAACTCACACTAAAGTAGCCCAACATGCACATCAAGAGGGATCCAAATGTACTCACACTGGTAAGATGAGACAACAACAATCAAGAGGGATGATCAAGCCCCCAGGATCAAAGTCCCATGGCAAACCAAACATTAGCACAAAGGAACACGCATGAAAATGATGTAAAAGAATGAAAGGAAGAGAAGGAGAAGGAAAAAGAGAATCAGATCAAGCTTCAATCATTTTTCCATCCCATTATGGATCAAATCTAGGCTGTTTGTCTAGAAAAAAGAAATGTATACTCACTCTAAGGTGACTAAACTCATGGCTTTCCACTGGGTGAGAAGGCCCAAAAGGTGAGAAACATACACTCATGGCTAGTATGCACTCACACACATGTAGGTGGCTATGGGGAAAATTCATGCCTCAGAATGGGCTTCTCACTCAACCATACCAAAGTTATACCTCCTGATAACTTTAATAAGGCACCACAAAATAAAATTACATTTTGAGCTTCACAAGACAAACAAAACTTTGTATGCTTGGAGCTCATGAACAAATGTGATGGCACCACAGGTATGCAAGTTGTGTTATGCAAGGAGGGCATATAAAAAATGCAAAATGAAACATGCAAAAGATGTTCAAAGGAATCTTTCTTAGTTCATGAGAGGTCCATAACTTAGGGAACATTGTGTCTAATGTCTCCAAGAGAAGACCAATGAAAGGATAGAAAATTCACAACTTAGGGGATGCAGTGTGTCACATCAAGCCACCAAGAGGAATGCAATATGCTAAGATAGATCATGCTCATGAAGGAAATTACACCCAATGTCATCCACAAAGTGATGAACGCATTGTATGAAATAACAAGGCTGCACTAAGAATGAAGAAAAAGAGAAAAATGCAAAATGAATAATGCCAATGTATGCCCTCGCTTTAAAGGAATTGCTACACACCATTCTATGAGCAGTTTCTTTAAAGTAGGAAATGAAAAATGCAAACAGAAAGAAGACATGAGAGCCAACTTGGAAAGCCCCTATGCCAAGTCATACATTTCTGAGTAAGGCTACGTCATGTGAAAGAGAGGAAAAAGAAATAGAAGGGGTTTCCCCCAAAATGAAAACACCAAACACATAAGGGATCAATGGATTTGGGGTTAGTATGTTCTTTGCTACAATGTTTTGTAAAGATCTCGGAACTATCATCATTCCCCAAATACATAGAACTAGAAGAATGACACAAAGAGAGCGAAAACAAAGAAAGATCATTTTGGGTCAACATGGAAGATACATAGGATGTCTCAACACTTTGCATCATCCCCAAAAGGAAAACACAGAAAAAAGGCAAATGAAAATGGAAAAGCTTTTGGGTCAACATGAAAGATACATTTCGGTCTCAATGCCTTTTGCCATCCCCAAAAGGAAAACATGAGCAAAAGATAAAACAAAAAAAGGGAAAAGAAAAAGAAAAAAAGAGGGGGGATTTTGGGTCAACATGAAAGAGACATTGCGGTCTCAATGCCTTGTGTCATCCCCAAAAGGAAAACATAAGAAAAAGACAAAATAAAAAGGAAAAAGCAATTTACAACATATAGAAGAATGAAGGTACAAATAGAAGAATGTCACAAAGAGAAGGAGAACATCAAACAAAACATCACAAGGGAACACGATACACACATGCAAAAACATAAAAGAAAAAGAAAATACAAAATGCTAGTAAGGAAAATGCAAGTCAACCGTCGAGCAAGTCATCTGCCTCCCAATCATGTTCATGATATGTCGAGGGCAAGAAACTAGCCAAAGGGACAAGTGCAAGTGCCGAACTAGTGGAAGAACCAAGTTCTACATTCTTTGTAGGAGATTTATCATTTAAGCTCATGGAAGAGTAAAATAATGTATTCATATCATTATGCACCTCTTTGTCTATTTTAGTGATCTCATCATCGCCATCCATATTAATTATAACAGGAGGACAAATGATAATGTCCAATAAAGGGTGTACCATGGGTTGTGGTTTTTTTATTGGATCATTTTGTTGTGATTGGGGAGGAGGGTCATCATGTATTGCTTATGTCAAGTGTAGATTTTGATTTTCTTTATTTTCTTTGTCTTGTAGCTTGCAAGAAAGGGCACAACGTCTACGCCTACACTCCCTAGCTCATTTGTTTCTTTTGGTTTTATTGTCGAGTTGTGTTTGTGAAAGAGCGGGTTGATCAACCATAGGTTGATTTTCACCCCTAATGGGAGGAATGAAAGAACCATGGAAGGAAATTTTTAGGTGTTGGTTGAGTTTGATGGGTTGGTTCTTGTTCGGGTTGAAGCATTGTTTCATTTAGAATAGGAGTGTTAGAAGTGGACAGGGACATGTTGTAGAGAGACAATTATACAATTTTCTTTTCTTTAAACTTTTGGTAAGCAATGAAAAAGAAGTCTTTGCAAGGCCTCATAGGTTCCATGGGCTCAAGCCAAAAGGATTCTAAGAAAAAGTTTCCTTTAGAAGAAAAAGGGTTAAAGCTACTATGGTGAACAATGAATATGTCATTGTCAAGTGGAAACTTTAAACATTTGTGTATGACTAAAGGGACAAATTTCATTGGGCGAAGCCAAGGGTGGCCTAGCCGCAAACAAAATTGGTCTGATTGCAGGATGATGGAGAATGTGACATCCAATGTTTTAGGTCCTATTTGTAATGGAAGGATGATTGATCCTATCGTAGGGAAAGAAAAACCATTGTGTGTTTTGACCCATGCTCTCAGTTTATCATAATCATCTTGATAAAGGTCATGTAACACCAAAAATTCCTTAGTGATCACATTCTCTCTGCAAGAGGGATCTATGAGTATCCCATTGGTGGGTTTATCATAAATATGGTTGGCTATGTAAAGAGGACCATCAGGGAGATTTGGAAGTATGTCCTTAGAGAAGAAAGTAATATCAAGATATTTTTTAGGTTGTACCTTATGATGGATAACGTATATCACACCAACCATTTCATCCATAGGATTAATACTTAGTGGTATGTGGAATAGGATTAGGATGTTCAACATCTATATGGAAATTCATCACATCATTCTTGGAGTTTCACTAGCTTTGACAAATGACACATTATGTTTAGGCATTGGATCAGTGAAAATTTGCAAATTTTGATTTGGAGGGGCAACAGACTTATTGCCTTGAACATTAACATTTGCAATGGATAGACGGATAGAATCAATGAGGTCTTGCACAAGGTGTTTAAGACACTTATAATTTTCCTTGTCATGTCCATTTTTTCTATGATAATGATAATAAGCATTGGATTTAAATTTTGGAGGTAAAGGCTTAATGGGATTAGGTGCTTTAACGACAAGTAAGGTAATCATTTGTTGTTGCAAAAGTTAGGACATTGTGTTATGAAGGGTATCTGGTAAAGGTGTGAACTATCATTTTGGATCTCCATAACTATAAGGTATCACAACTTTAATAGCTGCTACTTGGTTGTTGACAGGTTGAGTTGGTTGTTAAGGGGGATTGAACTGTAAAAACCCTTTTTTTTTGCTTTCTAAATGGTTGTGAACTGTTTGGATTGGCATGTTCATATTTCTCAGTTAGGCTAGAAGTGGACTTTGCACCACGACTACTAACAAAATTGTGATAATCGCAAAGGGCGGTACATAAGTGCATAAAGGAGGGAAATTTCATCATGGTGAGTTTATCCTAAAGTTTATTTTGCAAGTTTTCTATAAACATCTTTTGAAGATGTGGATCAGGAATCTTGACATCAATTTGAGAATAAAGTGATTGATATTGTGAGATAAAATCAGTTATATTTTCTTTGTCATGTTGTTTGCATTGCATCAAATTGGCCAAGGTCTTCTTTGGAGTCATATTCACTTGGAAATGATTTATAAATGCATCAACTAGTTCATTGAAAGAATGAATTGAATTTTTTGGTAAGGATGAAAACCATTCTAAGGAAGTGTCTTTTAAAGTCCTCATAAAGAGTTTTTCGAATAGTTTATCGTCAAGGACAAAGTCACTACATAAAGCAATGTAAGCATTAACATGGTTAGAAGGATCTCCCTTCCCTCCATATTTCTCAAATCTAGGCATCTATATTCCTTGTGGCATCGGTGTTCACAATATTTCTAGAGATAGTGAGTTGCTACGAACATAATAGGTGGGCGGTCCATTCTAGTTTTGGTTTATGGTGGATATTTGCTTTTGCATGGAGGAGATGATTTGGAAAAGTTGTGTTATGAGAGGGTTAGTGTAAGTGGTATGAGGTGGAAGGGAAAGTGGTGATGGAGTGTATGTAGTAGTAGGGCAAGTAAATGGAATACTTATAGATGGTATGGTGGAAGAGGATAGAACATGCAATGCCACATAAGAATTAGGAATGCTAGCAAGAATAATCAAGGACAGAATCACATTGCTAACCTGTTGCATTGTTGTTGTGACTTGAGGATTAGTATAGGTAGGTATGGATGCTACTGTTGAGCAAGGAGTGTTAGGTATTCCTTGGCTAACCACAATTTTTACTAGTTGAGATGTACTAGAGGTGGAAGGAACATGTTTATGGTATATCTCAACTATTTTTTTCATGACGTCCAAGCCTTCATCACATTCAAGCATGAGATGGTTCTTCTCTATAGCAATAATTGTAGTGGTGGAAATTTTTTCAAGACATGTACTTGATGTTGAAGATGTGTTAAGTCCTCATGAATGTTAATGAGTTTGTCTTGCGGGATGTGATCGTTCGGTGTGTCAACTTGCATGTTATTGGAACGAAAAGAGTTGCTAAAGGTAGGGTCCATGCCTAGTGTACTAGTTGCAATACTAGGAGTGGAAGCTTTAGGAAATCCAAGATCCACAATGAGTGTATTATCATGGGATAACATGAGTCTTGAACTTATTCTCACTAAGGTATTAGCAATAAGACACTAAACACTCATGCAAGGGTTTCTAAATGTGGGTGAATTGAAATGCAATGTAAACTAAGAGCAATAAAAGCTGATAACTACAATTCTGAAAACTGTAACAAAAAAGCAATAAGAGAAAATAGAAATTCAAAAATGCTCTAAAAATGATAGAAATTACAGTGCAAAATTTGTAGCAGGACTAAGTCGCCCAGTGTGGCGAATTAGTCCTAGTAGTGATTTTTTTGAGATTTTTCATAAAATTTAAATGAAATTTTATGATTTTTAAGTTCTCAAATGCAAGTATAGTATGAATATGATTTTTTTTGGGTATTTTTAATGAAATATAATGCAAAAATGCAAGCTATATGAGCTTTTCACTAATGCAATTTTTAAAACACTTGGATGCAAATTAAACAATGCAAACCCAATGCAAGGTTGATGCAAGTTATTCCTAGGGTGTAAATGCACTTAAAATCAAAAGTAGATGTTCAAAAGTCGGGTTCACCAAAATGAACCGCAAATTTTTGTAGGAGCTTCTCTTACACTTCTAGGTTTTTTCACCTAAAAGGAGAAAGGTATCCCACAAAAACTTGGGGGTTCACTCAAGACTAATGCTAGTATGATTGAAATATGTCTAAAAGCAATGTCCTAAATGCAAAGAAATGATAAAATATAATGAATATTAATGCAAAACTTAAGAAATACAATGTTTGAAAGCATAGTGATGTATGCAAAATGACCTAAGAATGCAAGAAAACAATAACATAAATGAAAGATATTGGAGAGGTGCACCTGGGAAGTTGAATGTGATGCAGAGAGGCTCTAGAATCTTGTAGATTTTGTTGTTGAAGCCAACTGGGACACTTATGCCAAGTTGGGCGACTTAGTCTTATTTCGAGGAGATTCTACCAGAACAAGTTTCTACCAAATGGGTGTCTAGAAATGCAAAAATCACTTTTTAGGCCTAGCAGTGGGACTAATTCACCATAGATGGTGACTTAGTCCACCTGGGAATCTCAAGAAATTTGGGGCAAGAATCAATAGCTTTTGGTCTACACTTCCCTTCTTGACAGGTGGTTGGTTTAGAAACTACAAAAAATGAGTTGAAAGAGATCTCCAAGCTTCAATTAGGGCTTTGTTGACTTGAATGACTTTGATGTGTTGACAACACCTTTTATCACCTTTCCCCTTTGTCAAATCTACATACAAGACTTGCAAAACACAAATGCAAAGAGGGGAAAAAGGGTTAAGGGTTAGAGAATAGGGGTTTGCCTTGGTCAAACCTCAATTTGGTAATCAAACCCTAGAAAATAAAATAAAATAAGTAGAGAATGATGAATGAACAACATGTAATGCTACAACTCACCAAACCCTTGATGTAGAAATCTAAAGATATGCAAGAAGATGCTCCAATGGATGCTTGATAATGCTTATAATGCTTGAGTGAATGCTTGATAATTGCTTGAATGATTAAGTGAATGAATGGGGGTGAAAATGAGAGAAAAACCCTTTATTTATACTTGATTTTACAATATTTCCTGAAAATAACACATCACAGGCCAACCTCAAGGTCAAGAGAATAAAATCCCACCAAAAAATTAAAATAATTTTGATTTTTGTGCTTAGTAGGACTATCGCCCCAAGTGGCGACTTGGTCCCACCAAGGCAATTTTACTGGGTGTCAAAAATTAAAGTGTATTTAATGATGTTTAACAAGATTATTCTCAGAAATACACTTAAGTAGGACCAAAAAGTGCATTAAGGGGCCATTTAATCATAAGAAAGGGTCAAATTAGTGATGACAAGCCTAGAAAAGCATGAGAGTTTGTTACAAATCTTTACAACACTTTGAAATAAGACTTGGTAAGTGAGAAAAAGAGGTTTATTAAGTGAATTATAATGAAAGGGTCCTAGAAAAGTGTGAAAGTGGGTTACAACACTTCACAACACTTTTACAAGACATCCTAGAATTCTTAATGATTCACAAGGGTCTAAGACCTAATGTGAATGTGTTGACTAGATTACAACATTAAATCGAGGAAAATTCAAGCCAAAATCCATAAGAGAGACTCCAATGAGCATAAAATTTGTCCAACTATACATTTTTTTGGAGACACACCTAAAATGAAAAATTATTCAAAAACATCATATTTTAGGTAAACAAACTATGAACCACAACTGTCAAACAGTGAACCAAAAAATTTGAATAGTGAGCCACAACTGTCAAATGCAACTATAAAATTTTGCATCACATATGTGAGACAGTGAGCCGCAACTACAAAATCACAAATTTTTAGAGAAATCCTTGTCCAATATCAGTCCTCATCACATTTTGATATTGACCTTACATTCTTATTACATACTTTCTTATGTAACGTACTAACCCTTCTATGAAGTAAAAAAAAAATAAATTTACACCAAACAAATAAATAAACAAGTAACAAACCATTGCAATAATTTTTTTTCTTTTCTTTATTGATAATTTCCCAACAACATGCATAGCATATTGCAACATGAATTCCTTTTCATTTCATATAATACATCAATCTAAGAAAGCATACAATTACATACATAGCTCAAAGAGCTTTAGAACAAATAGTTGTAAGATGGTCTAGGATCCTTCCTTTCAAATCTTGGTTCTTCTGTCGCCTATCATGGAGGAGAAGCATCACTCAGACACTTTTCTACCAACCACAAATTCATAATGCAGTCCACCGCATATCTATCATTTGATAGATGGACATTCCCTTCGACGAAGAGATTGGTAGAGTAACCGATAACGACAACCAATTGAGCATAGTTTTGTGTCCTACATAACTAGAACTTGTAACCTACAATCTTTGTCTAGCATGTAGTATTGGATCACAGGGAATTGATAGTGTTAGTCTCAATAGTCACACAATCTAGAGTGGAGTTTCAGACATTCACATGCTACTTTGGCCAAAGTGATCTCATTCAATACTTCAAATGAAGTCATCTATCACATACACTACTCAGGGCCGATTTGACTTAAGGCTATCTGAAGCTATGCATAGGTATTTCCTTCAATGGATACTCCATCATCCCAGATAACCTACAATCATATTAATTTACTCGTAATAAACCAACTTAACTAGTAAGTACTCAAGTTAGGTAATTCCTTCTATGGATAGTCCATCATTCCAAAGATAACCTATAAACTTGGATTTCCCTACTTTCTCGAAAGTATATAAAACTCCCTCCCATACTGGATTATCTCTCCTAGGAGTAAAACCAAGCTACTCTATTTAAATCAATAACTTATCTAAATACGCATATGAATTTTTCATGTTCAATCATACCTAGTATATAATACCTATGATAAACACTCATCTCCTACTATGGAGTACTTAAAAAAACAATATGAAAACAACTTCAAAGCTTCAACTTTCCTTTTCAAAAGAATCTAAATTCTCTAAAGCATATACTAGAAAAGAAATCTCAACCATGCATACAAGACGCATCATTCAAAGTAAAATAACAAAGAAGAAGAGATCCCCATGCCTGTTATTGCTTATCCAATAAAAGATAGCAATGCAGCCCTCTCCAATAACAATTAGCTTGATAATCAGCTTCTCACAAACAACTCTATCTCACTTGTTGATAGCTTACTTCTCTCAAACAACAATGATACCTCTTAGTCATAATAGAACACTCTCTATATCTCACTTGTAAAATAAGACTAGTATGGTTGGTTATAACTTATAAATAATGAACTACAAAAGATGTATAATCTCTTGGGAAAGAATGTGTCCCTCACAAATGAAAAGGCTCAACTATTTATAGAGCAATCTAGCAACCTCAAAGCCTATAGTTTAGGCATGCAAAATGACAACAAGCCCCATGCAAAGCAACTCAACAATAAGGTGGTGAATTTTCAAGTTAATACTCAGCTTATTCACCTACAAGTTGACTAGTTTCCATGACAACAATCCCAAGACTAATTCAATTAGCATATGCATAATGAGTAGACATCTACAACAAATCAAACACAAAGGTGGCACCAATCCTAACTCCTTTTCCTTCATATTTGGTGTGTCCAAACTCAATTTTATTTTATTTTATGAGAACAGGTTTCAATCAATCCAAATGGTAAATGAATCAACTTGATAGTTAATACGTTAAGATAAAGTCAAGCATGGTCTCCATAAAGGCATCGACCAAGTCAAGCAAATGATAGACAACAAACTCAAATGTAATGCAATGACTTAAACCGTGTCTCATTCCTTATGGAAATTTGTTTGCATTGATAGTCATAAGCTATAAATTTGGCCTCCATTGACATAGTCAATATTGACCTCCATTCATAGTCTCTATCGACTACAAAACAGCCATACAAATCAACTTTAATGAATAAGAGATAGTTGATTCTAACTATCATATATAATATATCTAATATATATATTATTATATATATATACTTAAATACTAACATGTATTTATATATATATATATCTGTATATATATATTTATATATTTATATATATCCATTAATATATATATATATATGAGTATAGGAAAGATAGTATATAATAAACACATTATATTGAATGTATGCATATATATATATATATATATATATGAACGTATATACCTCTATGTACACGCATGTGTAGGTATATGAATATCAATGCATCTGTATGAGTGTGTCCATTCTCCAATGTACACATGTATCGATATACATATAGATATGGATACGTGTACATATACTATACACACACACACACACACATATATATATGTTCACATATGTTTCACATACAACCATTCATGATTACCATCATATTGATGTGTTTACGTATGGTAAGTCTATGCATATGTATATATGTGTTGTTAAATCCTATTGACATGCATGTGCATATATATAACATACTTCCATGTACATCCCTCTTGTCAATATAATCGTAATAGAAGAAGAAAGATCTCAAAAGCTCAAACAGATAAACTTCACCCAATGCATGCAAAAGTAAACAAGACCCTCAAATGCAAACATATTGGCTAGGGATGACATACCTATTACCCACAAACTAACTCAACTCAATCTTTCTAATGTGGTGTGTGTATATGCTCAAATAGTTTACTTTTACTAGTTACCCAACCAAGATATTCTCTCGAGTGATACTTCCCCTCTACCTGGACGAATGTAACACATACCTACATCCACTAACACATATGCATGGCAGTCAATTGTTCATAACAATATGTAGTATACATAAACATCTCCAAAGTTAGAATAATAATAATTCAATAACCTTTCATTCACATATATGCAATATTTCACCATGAATAACATCAATTGAGATAACATCAAATGAGACAACATCAAATGAGACAACATCAAATGAGATAAAATTCATATTGATAACAAGGTACAAGCATAATTTATTCATCTCCAGAATTCACATTACATTCAAATTTACCCTATGCAATAATAGTAAATAGTAACTCTACAATTGGGGTGTAACAACTTAGTTTGACTAGACCATTTCATCACATTCATCTAGGTTTGCTTAGTTAGATTGCATTTCCTATCTTGCATTGCCTACCTTGCATTACTTATTTGGTTTTAGATCATTCTTAGCTATAGGATCCCTTTAGATTTCATATTAGGAGGCCTTCCATATCTCTGATCAGTCCATGGTTACACTTCTAGATCATTATTGACCTTACCTTCTATCAATCAATTGTCAATCATCATTGGGTCTCAAACTTATGTCTTAGTTTAGACTCACCTTTGCCAAATCATCACCTTTTAAGCATTCAAATTATAAAGTCTTGATATTCTAGCTGGTTACCTTGGTCTACCATAGCTTGGTTAGCATCCTTTTTTCTTAGGTCCAAAGATGCCTACCCTTAATTTAATTTCGCATACCTTAATCTTAGTCTCATATCAAAAACCTTAGTCACAATTTCATTTGGTTTCATTGCATATCATATCCTTTAGCCATAGGGTCATTACCATTATTGCATTTCAAACCTTTAGCCTTAGGTGCATTAGCATTTAACATCCTCATACATTCAAAAATTCAAAAAAAAAAATTCCACAAAAATATAGCTTAGTCATCTCACCTTGCATTATCACCTTTGCATTATCAATCCTTAGGTTGCAAGTCTTATATGGTTCAAACAAGGTCACGAGGAAAAAGAAAGGACATGAATTCTTCAAGTGATCCCCTCTTTAATCCCACAAGTGAAATGAACCTTGGGTCAAATTCAAATCCACCTCAAACACCACAAAGGGAAACATCAAATCCATTTGCCAAACTCCCCTTTGACTTTGACACTTCCACAACTATAGAGGGAGTAACACAATTGCAAACCCAAGGTCCTAGTCAAAACACATTTACACAAGGTCAACCCATTTCACAACAAATGTTCACTAGCCTACCCCTTGGGGCTACAACACACATTGTGACAACTACACATATTCCTAACCCACCAATATTTGGAGCTAAGAGAATACATACTATGTCCCAAGGGTCAACATTCACATTTGGTAGATCATCTTCTAACCCCATGGGTGCAACATTTGCAAATCCATTTGGCACACAAAATAATACACCCTTAATTAATGCAAGTCAAAATCCACCAAACAAAACAAGGAGAATCCATATTGTCACATCTAGAGTACCAACACAAACAATCAAATCTACAGCTAATACCAACATGACCTTTGGGACAAATTTGAACACCAATCCCCTCCCATCGCGACAACATATCACACCTAATGCCAATTTCATGCCTCAAAATCAAATCAATACTAATGCCACATTTACACTTCCTTATCAACAAGGGAATATGAATCCTTTGCAACAAAATATCAATCCTAATCACACAGTGGTGACAAATTTATCATATAGTGTAGTCTTAGATAAGAGAATTTATAAGGACTAATCAACTTGGACCATTGGGAGCTAGATTGGTAGTTGTCTGAGAGGTTTAAGGTCAAGAGCTTATTAGAGCACAAGATAAATCAAATTAAATATTATGAATTTATAATATCTATGTAAAGAAAGTGTTAAACAAGATTGTCAAAATGAAGGTATGTACTTTTTCCTCTTACAATTTATTCCCTAAATACTAACCATATCCTAAATACGATAAACACTAAATAAACTATTTATTTAATAAAATAAATAAATATAAATGAATTTAAAGCTACTCAATGAATAATTAAAAATATTTCAAAAATTAATATTCACAAAAAGATTGATTCATATATTATAAGACATTTCAAAATAATGTGGAAAACCTAACTATAAAAACATTAAGGCACGATGATTAGAGAGTTCCAAGTTATCTGATAAATATAAGATTGAAAACAAAATGGTCTGGCTGATCTTGTGCAGCGTGTTGGTAAACAACTTCGAAATATGTTGCCCCTGCACGGGTTCGAACTCAGCCGTGAGAAGCAGAGGAAAAGATGTACGGCGGTGCTTCCTAGTACCCCAATATGTTTTTTTTCCCGAGTCCGTCCTTGTCTACTAGGCATGGAGTTGATAAGTTTTTTATTTCCTATTTTTCAGATTTTTATTTCCCGACTTGCAGCATTTCGACTGGTCTCTGCAATTGCTTGGCCTCAATTTATTGCTAATAAATTTGGAGTAATGGGTAATAAGGATTCCATGAGAAAATGTAATGGATAAAAACAAAGATAAATTAGATTGATTACTAATAATTTTAGCAAATTCTTCATAATATTGTGATGGTATATGCAATATTTTTTTATTTGTTTTTATATCTTTGATAAAAGTTTTCTTGTGATTAGATTGATCATGTTGTAGAAAAATAATTGGTGCATATTTGAAGATTTTGGTTGAGAGGGAGTCATAAATATATTTTCTTCATTATTGATTACTTCCATGTGAATTAAATTGTTATCAGTCACATCTTGTATCTAATGCTTTAATTTGAAACATTTTTTGCATCATGATCATTAATTTTGGTATTCACAAAAGTATTTTGAGTCAAAACCTTTCAACTTAAAATTTGATGTAGAAACAAGATAAAGCTTACAAGTGAAATTATGCTACAAACTCAAAGCATCCAAGTGCATAAATAGTCATAAACCATAAACAAAAAAGAAATAAATATAAAAGAGATTCAAAACACAAGGTATACATGGAGAAAACCTTGTGGAAAAAACTCCACACCTAAAATAGATCCAAAACTTATTTTAATCCCTTGAAAGAGTTACACCAATAAAACTTCTCCTTCTGAATTTTTACAAAAAATTGTTACTTCTACAACTTACAAAACAACTTGTTCCTCCTACTCCAAGCTCTAATTTATACCCAAAATAAATATTGTACAAAAATATAAATATTTTTCAATACAGTGGACTCAAAATATGAGCCAAGTAGTCAACACATAAAATATATCTCATGACATGTGTTTAGGAGTTACATTCATCCTTTTCGAAGTTTTAAGAATTTTCTAATGAACTTGGGTACACAAATTTACTAGAAGACAAAAGTAACTCACTAGAAAGAAAGATAAATTCTCATGTCTAAAAAAGGCTACCCACTTTTTACAAATAGTCAAACATGATTATTACGCCACTATAGGTAGTAAGATTATCTTTCATTTCATGTCAAGTGTCCAAAGGTTTTTTCTTTAACCAAATTAAGCTTCCTCGCTCAATATCACATTGCAAATAATATTCCACATAATTACAAAAATAATCTTCAAGTGGGACACCCAAGTTCCCCTTCCATGGTTCTTAGAGTCACATGAAGTAACAATTGACTATTAAATTATTAAAGTTAAGATACACAATTATAGGATTGCAAGGTTAATATCACAAATCCTAACATTCTCCCACTTGATACTCACATTGCAATGACATAATAGGGAATACAATAAAAGGAAAATTAGGTGCTAGGAGAAGCAAGGCCCATGGTCTCTCTACACCAAGAGAACTTTGTGATTACTAGCAACATTCCCTAAAGTGTCCACATTCTAGAATATGGCCTTGCCACCCTCAACCATTTATCGAACAATGTGATACTAGGCATAAATAAATTTTGTTGAGCATGATACATTGGGTTTTTAGCCAAAAAAAAAAAACTTTAACTATCATATCTAATCCTCAACTATTTACAATGAAGGTGAATACCTAAACACAATATTTCTAACTAAACTAGCTCTTTACAACATATGTTGTAGCCATATACTCTATTTCTATAGTGGAAAACATGTGCGTACCTTGTCATTTTCTCACCCAACTAACTTCTCCTCTAGATAAAGTAAAGACAATTTTTGTGGACTTCCTATAATCAAGATCACTAACCCAATTTGAATCAGCAAATCCTTGCAAACCAATCTATATGAACACCTCATTAGATCTATAATCAAGATCACTAATCCAATTTGAATCAGAAAATCCTTGCAAACCAGTCAACATGAACACATCATTAGATCCATGATAAAAAAGGTAATGGTTAGAAATTTTCCCATGTAGATAAATTTGAAAAACCATTTTAACACAAGTCTAATTTTCTTTGCTAAAATTTATCATAACCTATTAAGAACTATCAATGGTTGAGAAATATTAGGATTTGTGTAGACTAGAACATACATAAGGCTTCCTAAAATATTCACAGATATAATTTTATACATCTCTTCAAGTTCATCATTATTTTTAGGATTTTAATAAAGAGATAGCCTAGTTCCAAGTAGAAAGGGAATAATGACTATTTTACAATCACCATGAAAAAATAATGTAAAATAGGTGTAAACATATGGCATTTGATTTAACCTTAATTTTTTATTAACCCTAATAAAGAGATAGCCTAGTTACAAGTAGAAAGGGAATAATGACTATTTTAAAATCACCATGAAAAAATAATGTAAAATAGGTCTAAACATATGGCATTTGATTTAACCTTAATTTTTTAATTAACCCATTTCCTATTGATTACCATATCAAAGATATATTTTACAAAATATAAATCTTTTGTATTAAAGGTACTGCATAATTGACCATTAAACTCCCTAATAATTTCAAATAAATAATATATCAACACATAAGACAATAATTAATGGTTGATCATCAATTAATTTAAAATAAATACAATGATCTTCTTCACTTCTAATAAAATCATGATTCAATTCAAAAGAATCAAATTTTTAATACCACATTCTTAGTGACTAATTCAAATCATATAGAAATATTTTTAACCTACAAACCAAGTGTTCCTATCTCTTTACCATAAAATTATTAGGTTGTTTCATAAATATTTCCTCATCAAGATCTTCATGTAAAAAAGTTGTTTTAACACCCATTTTCTCTACCTCTAAATCAAGAGAGTCAAGAATAGATAAAAGGAATCTTAAAGTGGTTAGCTTAGACATAAATAAAAATCTCACCAAAATCCACTCCCTCAACTTGTGAGTAACCTTTTCCACTAAGGTCAACTCTTGTACTTCTTCAACTTACAATTTGTATTGAATTTATTTTTTAATACTCATTTACATCCAATAGATTTCTTTATTTTGTGTAGCTCAACTATATTCTATGTGTCACATTTTTTCAATTCCTTTTTTTCATCTTTCATGGTCTCTAACCAAGACTCGTGCTCATCCAAAAATAAATCTTGCATTATAGATCTAGGTTCATTGTGAGTACATGATAATGTAAAGACACAACAAAAGTTATATGGAATATATTCAAACATATCAATAGATGTTTCTTGTGTAATGGTTCTTCTTAGAGGTGTAAGAAGAAAACCTTATGGTTCCTCACTAGAACACAAATTTAAACCTTATCATTCCTCAAAATTTCCATCTTTTTGTTTCTCTAGTGTTCCTCCATGCTCATCTTTTCGTTTATCAACCTTAATATCAAAGTAGACTATTTTATTTGTCATCACATGAGGGTCTCATTATTTTTAAATTCCACAAGCTCTTTGAAAATAACATCCTTGGAATATAGAATTTATTTCTACAAGATTCCAAGGCTTATGTCCCTTAATATTCTTTTCATAACCCATGAAAACACACTTGTTAGCCCTAAAATCAACCTTATAATTTTTTTCCTTAAGAACAAGAAAACATCCCTCATTGCCAAACACTCTAAAATGTGAAGTAAGTGGTTGTTTACCTATCCATACCTAATAGGTTTTTTATCAACAAGTATAAAAATAGGTAACATATTGGTTAGATAACATGAAATATGAAATAATTCAACCAAAAATTCGTGTTCATGTTTAGCACCAGTCAACATGCTTCTAGGTATATTCATTAAAGTATTATTCATCCTTTCTTCCACTCTCTTTTATTTTGGGGTATATGGAGTTTCTTTGTTTTTAAGAATTCTTGCATAATTTCAATAATCATTAAATTCCCTAGAGTGAAACTCACCACCATTATTTATTCTTAAATTTTGATAGATGTAGCTTTCCTTTTATTTCCAGATGTTTGTGTGGACTTACAGGGTTGTGGAGCAGATGCAACAATAGAGGAAGGTCTACTTTATCTTCTTGGACCTTGACTGGCTTCCAAAGGAACAGATTTGGCAATAAAAACCTCCAAAGGGATATCAAATGTAGTGATTGAAGAAGTACCCAATATCTTATGGAGCTCATCTTGATCTTTTATCTTTGAATAATGTGGAGCACCAATCTCCTTAAGCACTCTTTCCACTTTCTTTTTACTAGCTTCTTCTTTATGCTTCTAGTAAATCTCATCCATAATTTTCTTATATGTACCAAATCTTTTTACTTTGGGATCCTTAGGTTTTGACAACAGAATATCTATATAACCTTGTACAAATTCATTCTCAACCTCATAAGGAAACTCAAATATCCATGAGGTTCTAGGTTTCACTGCTTCCATAAAATAATGATCCTTATTTACCATAAATTTTTCTCATTTTCATACTTCTGAACCAAAATAGATGATATCTATATTTTCTTTGCATCTCATTTTAAAAATTCTTAAAAAAAACTCAATAGAAAGTAGTGTAGGCTTGCTCATTCTGAAAACTTTTCATATGTTGTTTAATCTATGTTGCTACTAGAGTGAATTTTTCCATTAAAACCAAGTAACTCATTCAAAAAGAAGAAATTAAGGCATATCATCAAAGAACCAATCCTAAAATTATAATTGGTTTCTTTTTTTCTCCTCAAATTCTCCATTAGCTACTCTCTTAGTAGCTCACATAGATCAAAATTGGCACCTTCTTTTACCATTTGATG
Source organism: Sequoia sempervirens (assembly GCA_007258455.2). NCBI lineage: Eukaryota > Viridiplantae > Streptophyta > Pinopsida > Cupressales > Cupressaceae > Sequoia > Sequoia sempervirens. Next base: position 627,246,000 of record VDFB02047230.1, read on the forward strand.
TGCGGTGTGAATTGAAATGGTGGTGGTTGATCCCTCTCTATTTGTTAAGTAGATCTTATATGCAATCCCCATTGATGCATATCAGACACCGGGATCAATGATATCCTTAACTATTAAGGTTCTCATCAAATTTAGCACCAGTGACCTCCATAATCATTTCATTCTTCACATATTTTAGTATCAAGACTGGTCTAGAGGTAAAAAGACTAGTAACTGCCCTAATTGCATCCTTTGTGATCATGTAAGGTTTTCCAAGCCAAATGAAATCCACATGAATGCGGCTCAAGATAATTTTTACCCATTCCTTGCTTTCACATAAGTCTGGAAAATATTTCTAGATGTCCAACCCTTTTGTAGCAATATTCACATATTTTGGCTTGCATACTCCATTCTCATTTAAAAGCTCATGCCAGACCATTTCAAAAGAAGAGATATGTTTAATCTCATTCAACTAGGAATGGATGTAAATCCTTATATCCTCACAATACACATCCATGAGAACTTTTGAAAAAGCGCCATCTTTTTTCCACCTCCATTGCTTTGAATGGAAACTTCTTATATTTGGGCCTTGGCCTCTCAACAACATCAATGACAATTGTGTAAGGAAAATTAGATGCGGAAAAAACTCTCCTAACGTCAAAACCTCAGGGAAGAATGTAGAGATACCTTTTTAAAATTACAATTACAATCCAATTAAGATGCACATGAAAGAGATAACAAAAACAGAGTATTTGACACACATATGGACACCAAATTTATGTGGGAAAACCCTTACGGGAGAAAAATCCACCACACCAAGAGAAGTCACTTTGTATTACAATAACAAATAATTACATACAGAGTTCTCACTTATCTTTTTGATGCCAGATTACAACAGCTTTCACAATGATCAAACTTGTACAAGAACCTTCAAGTTACAATCTTTACAGAATAGAAAACACTCTGATTATACAACCACACAGCAATCCGTCAATCCTTTGAATCATCTAATCAATCCAACCGAGCATCATCTTCTATTCCAGACTATATTCATGTCGCACCTGTTTGTCGAGCTTCCTCTCAAAATTGCCACAATGAACTATCTTCCAATAGTTCCCATTCGGCTTCTCTAATTGGTCCACGAGATGCCACATAGGAAAGTCTTCACACGGTCAAAAGGCTTCAACTGTGTTGGCATGTTGGTGAGACACTAACCGTGTCTCCCCGATGCCCAAAGGCTTCATTGTTGATATCGGTGTAGGTTCCAACAGTCGACAAGATGATATAGCGTACGCCACGAGTCATACCGAATCCACTAACATTCATTTCATTCCTATCGGAAAGAGTTTCCTCATTGACAAGACTCATATCGCTATTCACAAGTCACACCAACCTCAAAATTTCTATCGGAAAGACTTACCGCTCGCCAAGAGGTTACACCGAGACTTTTTATGTTACACCGAAGCATCCCATTGTCAGCAAGAGAATCAGTCTTCAACAAGACTTCTTACCACGGCTTCCATGTTACCCTGAGACCCAAAATGTATACCATCGGTGAGACATATCACTATCGGCAGGAATTCTTAGCAAAGCCTCCATGTTACACCGAAGGCTCCAAGTGTAACACTGTTAGTGAGACTTCTGATATTCGATGTGACATCATATCAAAACAAGCCTTTCGATGAGAGTTTCCCCAATGACTTCAAACTAAACACTGTCGGCAAGACATCCATATTGGTAAGGCTTCTTACTGAGCCACCATATGTTACTCTGACGAATCCATGTGAAACATCCTATCGGTGAGACTTTGGCTATCACTGGGACTTCACACCAAAGCAAGCCTTTCAGCTAAGGGTCTTCCCGATATACGATATGAATGGCTTGTCGGCTAGAGATCTCTACTCGGCATAAGGTCATACCGAACACAACATGTCATAGCGATATGATCATTCGGTGAGACTGAAGCAAGATCATAGCAACCTGAACTGTTCAACAAGATTCAAGCTGCTAGTCGGCTAGACATAAAAGATGTCACACCGACTTGGCCCTTTCAGAGGTTTCAGCCTGTGGGATTGAGACACATATTTCTAACAATCTCCCACTTGATGAAGATCACACAGGCACCTCTAGAGCACAATGAACCTATTGAAAATAATGGGCACTAAGGCCCATCAAACTGGCACACCACCTGAACTTGTATGTGCTCATTGGCTTTGTCAATGCATCTGCAACATTCTCTAGAGTATCAACCTTTTCTAAATTGACCTTTCCATCCTCCACCATATCTCGTACAAAGTGATACTGTACATCTATATGTTTCATCCTGGCATGGAAAGTAGGATTCTTTGCCAGACAAATTACACTCTGACTATCACAAAAAATATTTTCCCTGCATCAAAACCAATGTTAGAACACAAATGTTTTAACCAAACTACTTCTTTACAAGCATGAGTAGCTGCCATGTATTCAGCCTCTGTAGTGGACAAAGCAACTGCAGCCTGCCGCTTACTCATCCAACTCACTGCACCACCATTCAACATGAAAATATATCCACTGGTGGACCTCCTGCTGTCAATGTCCCCGCCCAATCAGAATCCACATAGCCTTGAATACCGAGAGTCCTCGTGATTCAACCAAGTTCCCATGGTAACACAAAGAAAAATCTAAAGTGCCCTTCAAATATCTGAAAACTCTTTTCACCACATCCCAATGTGTCCTTCCAGGATTAGCCATAAACCAACTAAGAACTCCCACTACTTGGGAAATGTATGGCCTTGTACAGACCATTGCATACATAATATTTCCAATCGCACTAGCATAGGGTACACTGGTCATGTCCTCCATCTTAGTAGGATATTTTGGACAGTCTTCAACAGATAGCTTCGTTCCCTGCAAGACTGGAACAACTAGCTTCTTGCAATCATTCATGCAAAATATCTCTAGAATAGTCTTGATATACTTACTCTAATTGAGCCAAAGTTTTCTACTATTCCTGTCCCTGATTATCTCCATCCCTAGAATATACCTTGCTGCACCAAGATCTTTCATTTCAAACTTAGCAAACAACTGAGACTTAAGATCAAAAATCATTAGCTTACTATTGCCTATGAACAACATATCATCAACATAGAGAGCAATAATAAGAACTTGATCACTTTCAGCTTTATAATAGACACAATGATCATATTTTGATCTCACAAATCCCAAAGACAATAGAAGGTATCAAATTTCTGGTACCACATTCTAGGTGACTGCTTTAACCCATACAAAGACTTTTTCAACTTAAACCATTTCTCTTTCCTTTCTCAACAAAGTGCTGAGGCTGGGACATATAGATTTCTTCTTCAAGATCACCATGAAGAAATGTTGTCTTCACATCTATCTGTTCAATCTCTAAGTCATACGTTGTTGCAAGTGACAAGAGAAATCTGATAGATGTCAGCTTAGCTACAGGAGAAAAAATATCCCCATAATTAATTCCCTCTACTGGGAATAACCCTTTTGCGACCAACCTCGCCTTATATTTTTCCACACTACCATCTAGACCAATCTTCTTTTTAAATACCCATTTGCAGCCAACAACTTTTCTGCCTTTAGGCAAGGGCACCAAACTCCAAGTTTCATTCTTTTCTAATGATGCCATTTCTTCATTCATGGCTTCCAACCAAGAGTCTGAATCAGAAATTTTAAATACCTCTTTTACAGTCCTAGGCTCATCAGTGCTAGAAATCAAAGCATAGGAACAAGTAGAATCTATCAAAGAGAACCCATACCTATTAGGTTGTTTTCTTTCACGGGTTGACCTCCTCAATTGCTGAGGCTGAGGTTCTTCTTCTTCTTCAAAACTTTTAGAACTACTTGATCTCTCCTCAATTTCAAGTACATTTTGAATTTTCAATTCCTCTTTATCTGGTGTAGGAGGAATTCCAACTACATCCTTGTTGTTTTCTGACTTTGTCTTTGACTGCAGATCCAAGGTAGAAGGCTTCAGCTCACGAAAGATTACACTTCTGCTGAATACAACCTTCTCTGTATCAAGATTCCAAAGCTTGTATCATTTTATGCCAGCACTATAGCCAATAAAAATACACTTGACAGTTTTGTTCCCCAACTTAGATTTTTTCTCATATGGCACATGAGCATATGCCTCACAGCCAAAAACACAAATGTCTTAAAGAGGGCTTCTTACCCGACCACGCTTCCAAAGGTGTTTTCTCAACAAGAGTAGAATTTGGAGAATGATTAATCAAGTAACATGTAGTAGCAACAACCTCAACCCAGAACTTCTCCAAGCCAACACTACTCAACATACTTCGTGCTCTCTCCATCACTGTCCTATTGAGCCTTTCTACAACTCCATTTTGCTGTGGAGTATAAGGTGTAGTCTTATGTCTTTTAATCCCATGGTCTTTACAATACCTCTCGAAATCATCAGAACAAAATTCACCACCATTATCAGTCCTTAAACATTTTATTTTTCTTCCAGTCTGATTTTCTACAAGGTTCTTAAATTCCTTAAATTGATTGAACACTTCCGATTTACTTTTCAAAAAATAGACAAATGCTCTTCTTGAATAATCATTAATAAACGATACATATTACCTTGACTTAGACAAAGAAGGAACATTCACTGGACCAAATACATCAGAATGGATATAATCTAGCAAACCAGAAGATTTATGAGGACTGGAATAAAATGAAACATGGTGCTATTTTCCATATATACAATGTTCACAAAATTCAAATTCAAGGTTACAATCTTCAAGCCCCTCAACCAAATTTTTATTCTTCAAGGTTTTTAAACCTTTTTCTCCTATGTGGCCTAGCCTATGATGCTAGAGCATAGTCTTTTCTGCTGGAAGTTTAACTTCCATAGAGTTTACACAATTAGGAACATTTCCCTCTTTTCCTCCATGAGTAGCTTTTTGTGACTTTACAAAGACACTATTGCATTGAACAACATGTGCATCCAGCTTGTATAAGGTACCAATACGAGCACCCCTTGCTAGCACCATTGAGCCTCTAGTCATCTTGCAGCCATTTCCAGAGAACGTGACTTGCACTCCAATATTATTTAGCATACTTACAAAAAGTAAGTTTCAAGCCAGACCTGGTATATGCATTACATTATTGATTCCCTTCACTCTGCCATTGGGGAATTGGATTTTGACTCTTCCACGACCAACAATCTCTAAAGTTGAATCAATTTCCAAGTACACCTTTCCACCATCATATTCTTCATACTTCATAAACCAGTCTCTATGAGATGTCATGTGGAAAGATGCTCCTGAATCAATTAACCAGACATCATCTGATGCCTGTGTAGCCAAGGCTGCAATGAAGGCATCTTCATCACTGTGAGAAGAGTCATTGTCAGAAGAATACTTCTTCTTCTTCTTCTTCTTCTTCTCCTCTTTACAATCCTTTCGGACATGACCAGGTTGCCCACAGTTCCACCATTTCACCTTGGAATTCTTGCTAGGAGACTTTGATCTCCCCTCTGATTTTGATTTGGACTTCTTTTCCTTCTTCTTGCCTTTCTCTTTCGACCTTCCTCTAATAGCAAGGGCTTCCTTCACCATCTCAGAAGATTTCCTTCTCATTTCTTATGATAACAAAGAAGCAACAACATCTTCCATCTTGAAGCTGGATGTTGTACTCCCAATAGCCATCACCAGGTGATCCCATGAGTCTGGAAAAGAACACAATATTAGCATACAACAATCCTCTTCATCAATTTTCACACCAACAAATGTTAACTGTGCAATCAACATGTTGAATGCGTTCAAATGATCAGCGACAGACCCTCCTTCCTGCATTCTCACAGTGTACAACTTCTTCCTTAGTAACAATTTATTCACCAAGGACTTCCCTTGATAAATAGATGCCAGTCTCTTCCACAAGGAAGATATAGTCTTCTCTTCATGCACATTGAGAAGAACGAAGTCTGCCAAACATAGCCTTATCAGCCCCTTCGACTTTCTATCTGCAAGGTCCCAATCTTCTTGCTTCATGCCCGTAGGTTTAGTTCTAGACACAGCAAGCCACAGATCACGATCCACTAAGAGATCCTCCATTTTGAGTTTCCACAACTCAAAATTGCTGCCATTGAACTTCTCTATTTCAATCTTTCTTGATGTGCTAGCCATCTCAATCTGTAATTAGAAATTGAAAAACTTCTACAAGACTCCCACTAAACAAAAATTGACACAAAAAACCCAATGTACCCACAAGGATAACACAACTGGCTAGGATCTGATACCACTTATAAGGAAAATTAGATGCAAAAACAACTCTCCTAATGTCAAAACCTTAGGGAAGAATGCAGAGATACCTTTTTAAAATTACAATTATAGTCCAATTAAGATGCACACGAAAGAGATAATAGAAACAGAGTATTTGACACACACATATGGACACTAGATTTACGTGGGAAAACCCTTACGAGAGAAAAACCCACCACACCAAGAGAAGTCACTTTGTATTACAGTAACAAATAATTACATACAAAGTTCTGACTTATCATTTTGATGCTAGATTATAATAGCTTTCATAATGATCAAACTTGTACAAGAACCTTCAAGTTACAATCTTTACAGAATAGAAAACACTCTGATTATACAACCACACAACAATCCGTTGATCCTTCGAATCATCTAATCAATCCAACCGAGCATCATATTCTATTCCATACTATATTCATGTTGCCCCTGTCTATCGAGCTTCCTCTCAGAACTGCCACAATGAACTATCTTCCAACGGTTCCATTCGGCTTCTCTAATTGGTCCACGAGATGCCACATAGGAAAGTCTTCACATGGTCAAAAGGCTTCAACTGTGTTGGCATGTCGGTGAGACACTAACCATGTCTCCCTGATGCCCAAAGACTTCATTGTTGATATTGGCATAGGTTCCAATAGTCAGCAAGATGATATAGCGAACGCCACGAGTCATACCGAATCCACTGACATTCATTTCATTCATATTGGCAAGAGTTTCCTCATCGACAAGACTCATATTGCTATTCACTAGTCACACTAACCTCAACATTTCTATTGGCAAGACTTACCGCTTGCCAAGAGGTTACACCAAGACTTGTTATGCTACACCGAAGCATCCCACTGTCGACAAGAGAATCAGCCTTCGACAAGACTTCTTACTGCAGCTTCCATGTTACCCCGAGACCCCAAATGTATACCATCGGTGAGACATATCACTATCGCTAGGAGTTCTTAGCGAAGCCTCTATGTTACACTGAAGGCTCCAAGTGTAACACCATCGGTGAGACTTCTGATATTCAATGTGACATCATATCGAAACTAAGCCTTCCGGCGAGAGTTTCCCCGATGACTTCAAACTAAATGCTGTCGGTGAGACATCCATATCGGTAAGACTTCTTACCGAGCTACCATATGTTACTCCGATGACTCCATGTGAAACATCCTGTCGGTGAGACTTTGGCTATCGCTGGGACTTCACACCGAAGCAAGCCTTTCGGCTAAGGGTCTTCCCGATATACGATATGAATGGCCTGTCGGCCAGAGATCTCTACTCAGCATAAGGTCATACCGAACACAAAATTTCATAGTGATAGGATCATTCGGTGAGACTAAAGCAAGATCACAGTGACCTGAACTATTCAACAAGATTCAAGTTGCTAGTCAGCCAGACACAAAAGATGTCACACCGACTTAGCCCTTTCAGAGGTTTCAGCCTATGGGATTGAGATACATATTTCCAACAAATTGGTGTAGCCATGATACCACTTTCTAATACTAGGGTTTTACAACCAAGCCAAAGAAACACCTGTGAAAGTTGTCATTAGGGTTTGTACGCAACACACTAAAAATAATCTTCTCTTCCTTAGCACTTGATATCTTTTGAATAAGATAAATTTTGATCAAATAGGAACTAAATATGCCTCACACCAACCCTAGTCACTCTACAATAAATGCACTTATTTGTTTTAGACACCTAGCAACTTTTTAACTGTCTGAGATATCATAGAGATCCATGATTAGTCAACAATCTTACGGCAAAGGTGTATTTGATCAGGGACTTTGAGAAAACATAGCCGTATCACCATTAACCATTATGTTGAAGACTTCATCATCTCAAGCTTTACAAGGGTTTGAAAATATTTTCAATTGTAACTCCCCCTAAGCCAATACTTTCTCTTTAATTATCGAAGGATGCATCCGCACCATGTTGAGATACATATTCACTCTTTACTTTACTTTCTTCCTTTTGCCATACTTTGTTCATTTCCTTCTTTTCCTAGCTAATTTAATACTCCTTTTGAAGAGAAAAAGATCTTACATTATTTCCCTTGCAAAAACTTGCAATGTGTCCTAGTTTATTACAATTGTAGCAGATGATACTAGCTTGTGGAACATAATTGCTTCTTCTCACATTAGATCTATAATCAATAGCCCTATGGAAAATCTTGTTGCATGTGTAGCAGTAACCATAGAAGGATTGAGAAGTCATAGCATTAGTATTCCTTAAATCACTTTACTTCTATATTCATTAGCCTTATGACCAAATTTATTGCAAGCATACCACTAACCATGAAATGATTGAGATTTCATAACATTATACCTTGGAGGACTAAATGAATTTTGACTCATCTTGCTTCTACACTCAATTACCTTATGACCAAACTTATTACAAGCATAGTAGTTACCATTGAACCTAATAGGAGCATATTGTTTAAGGGCGGGCTTTCTGAAATTCTTATTTTTGTTCTAGACAAGAATGAATCCACCTTCTTTCTTGTTGTCTTGATTTATCTTTGTTTCTTTGAAGGATGTTTCCTTAGGATTTTTAGTGCATATTTTCTCTTCCCTTGTTTTGTACTTCCCTTCTACTTTGAAGTTATCATATAGGTTTGCAGATGCACTGGATGTAGGACTTTTCCCCTTTTCAAAACCAAAACTAGATTTCTCTTAAATGATCGCTTTTGAGAGTTAATCAAGAATTTTAAAACCTCCTTTTAGTTCTAGACCTTTGTCAATTTTCTCTTTTTATTTTTCAAGTTCTTTTCTCAGAGATGCAATCTCTTCCTCAAGTTTTGAGCATTCAACAATTTTATTATTAAGCTTGGTATTCAAGAAATCCCCAGTCCTAGTCTTTCCTTCTTTAACTTTGAATTTTAAATTTGAGATCATATCTTCAACTTCTTTGACTTTGATCTCACATCCATTTCCTCCTTCTATTTGAGCTTTCAGTTTTCCAATTTCTTCTTTTAATTATTTAGATTTTTCCTTCAATTTGTCAATTGTCACCTTTTATTTTTCTAGCATACACTCATATTTGATATTTTTCAATCTTTCTTCATCCATATCTTCAAGAGAATATTAGATTTCTCCTTCAAAATCAACTTCACAATCATCTAGATTGATGTCCCAACCTTCAAGTTCCATTGCTTCTAGATCTAGTTTTGAAATAAACATATCATTAATTTTTGCTATAGACCCCATGTGTCAAAGGGTAGGATCAACCTCAATTGTTAAGCTTCTCAAGGCACTTGGCTCTGATACCAATTTTTGAACACACTGTAGTACTAAGAGGGGGGTGAATCAACACATATTAAAACTTAACCATTCCCATTTGTAGATTAAAACATCACATCACATTGAAAGAAAAGTAGTAATGAAAACATGAACCACACAAGGACACTAAGAATTTTATGTGGAAAACCCAACTTGAGGGAAAACCACAATGAGAGTTAACTCATAATATATGAAGCTCACTACTTACAAAAATTACATTGTTTGTTTAAGTATCATCGCCTATGGACTTGCAGACTAAGGTGTACAACCTTAGGGTAAGATACAAGGACCTAATAAGACTGACTATCTCAGAGCAGGATACATAAACTTATAATGAGAAATATGCATATGAACTACTATAAAGAAGCATCCAACATATGATGATGTTACAATTCATTTTTTGCACAATTAATTCTTCACACTGACTTCACACACTTCATCTTCAACATACTACTCAATCTCAATTCATGATTCCTCAATCACATCACAAATAATTTTGTTCTTCTATAAATACCTTCTGCAACAACACAAAACTCCAATTAGGTCGGCTCCAAGATGACCTTTTAGATGAAACATATGTTATCACATACGTCGAATCCAAACATATACAATATGAAAAGAAAAAAAATGTGGATCAACACATGGCATATTAGGACCAAAAGTCATCATAACACACTCTTCAAAGAAAAAAAGGATCAACCACAAATGAAGGAAACAAGCCTATCGGCCCAAACTGCATAAATACCACAAAACTACCAACTATTCAATTTTGCACCACTAGGGAGAAGCTAAATCCTTTATATGGACCAATATGCAAGCATTGTATTCCATGAAAATAATCTCCTCAACCATTTCCTAAGAATTTTGATATTCATATGCTAGCACAACTGAAGAAACCAACTTAATATACAAGAATAGAACATTATAGACAAACTATAGAAAACTATCATTTGAAAATGATCTTGTGGACCATCAAAACACAAAATATTGTAAATTAGTATGCATTTAACATTACTAATCATGTCTTCAAAACTGCAAGGTCATCACTTCAGTTTCAGAGGAATGTGGAGCATTCCAACACGCCTTTGATAACACATTATTATGCCAAAGTATAGACTAAAACCCCGTCACTTATAAATTTCATTGTAGAAGGTGTAATGACTTGAATTTTTCAATATAACACCTCATCTTGACCAACTTATCTTTTGAACTGCAAGAAAAAAACTTACTCTACAAAGGGATACAAACCACATTACCATGACTCTATCATAGAGTATACACTATAAATTCCTTAGCAAAACTTTTGCAACTTATCTTCATGTGTGGTACACCAAACCAGTAAGATATCAATGTAGGCATGCTGGAAACATATTAGAACAAGTGTACCTAGATCCAAATCACACTTAGACATCAAACTAATCACCACTTGTTCTACACTTATCCCTATAGTGTGTATCCGATTATGAGTAGCCAGCTTGTGGCTACCTTAACTCTTAATTAAGTCATATTATCATTATTATATTTAACCAATAGGCTTTACTTTTGGGATTGACCAATGCATTTTTATGCCAAACCTATCTCATGCTTGCAAACAGGTATTCGTCACTTAAAAAAAAGTGTTTTGCACCGTTCAACCATCTTGAGGCTACCTGAAAACAAATTTTGTCTTGTATTTATTATTTTTTGCAAAATAAATTGTATGTCAAAATTTCAAATCAAATTGGATTTTGGTAGCCCTAGAATCAAGATATTTGTAGATAATAGATTGAAGTGGCAACTGTAGGGAGCTTGGTTTTGGTTGGTCTCATTTGAATTTTTTTTTTTGTTGTGATAGGATTTCGTAAAATAATTTTGTTGTTATCTACCTATGGATCTATAGTTGGATGATGGGATATATCCATACCAACAGTTCTGGTATGTAGCGTTGTCTCTTATGCTTTTCTTATTTTATAGTGAAATCTTTAATTTTCTCACTCAGTGATATCCATTCCCTCAGATTTTATTTCCTACAAACTAATTGTTGATGTGATTGCTCTTATGCCACCTTCAAAATCTACCATTAGATGTGCATTATCACTGTCATTACAAACACTCACCCAAGGAATCTTTGAGGCCTACAATCCTCTTGGGACCTCTTATGCTATTTAAATACCAACATTCTTGGCCCATCACTCATGACCCGAAGATCTAGGAGTGGCTTGACAAATTCCGGCCAAAGATATTTTTTGAAGAGAAAGTAGATGAATCTCACTATAAGATCATGATGACAATGCCTCCAATTCTTGGAATCAACGAAAATAGGGAAGGCTAAATTTCTTGTGAGGGTGAAATAGGCACGACATTTGCAACACACAACATTTGCAGATGCTCTGTATTCTTGAGAAAATTATAAAGCATTCAGATCAGGTCTATATTAGTGCAACTGAACCCTAATTTTAGTAACCTGTGTAGGAACACCTCTCTCAAAAAATGTCTCAAATTCATCCTCAGGGACACCCCATAAAAGAAGTCGATGAGGAGGGAAAGGTATAGACCTCAGTAGAGAAAAAACATCGCCAAAAAAAATCCCTATTCCCTTGTCAATATTGTAAACAAGGTAGAGGGGATTAAATTATGAACAAGTGGTGGCAGTCAACTCAGCGTCACCCCATTTAGGCACCGCTGCTCAATGGACACCTGCTAGCCTAGAAAGTAAAACACATCCTGCTCTAGTGCCAACTGCTCCCTCAACTACGCATATGTGTCAAGCTCCTTGATCCTCAATGCAAACACCAATGATGTAGACTTTAGCTTGGGGAAATATAGTTTAAAATTTTGATTATGGGTGACTCTATTCTTCTAGACAATTTCGATCAATAGATTATAGAACGAAGTGATTTTGAAGGAATAAGGTTTTAGGCTTCACTTTTAAATTTTTGTGTCTTAGTTGTATTTTGTTGCTTCTTGCTTTCTATTTCTGCTTGTCCTTACTCAACAAGAAACCATCCTTCTAATTTTTGAAAACAAGTTGCCACAAATAGATTTTCAGCTTCAGCTTTTGGTTTATACTATTTTTCTTTTTCTTAATCTTTTTTTCACTTGTGATCATCTTTTAACCAAATAGCATTTATCTTCAAATATTTGGATGTAGAACCTAGGCTCATACAGGAATACATCTTATGTATTTAGCTTTTAATATTTTTTCCACTTTCTACCTATTTTTGTGCATTGCCTTATCTAGCCAACACACATACTTATAGTTTTGTAAATGAGGTTTTTAGGAATACATAGTCATGAACCTTTTTGGATCACTGCACTAATAACTATTCTTCAATTATTGTAATTATTTTACATTTATTTATTCAATGTTAATGACGATTGAATTTGATCACAAGGCTAGATGAGACTGACCCAGATGAATCACCAGTTGTCTACAACGCTCTTGCCACAACTGAAAACATGATCAAACTTAAACCCTCTATAGCTGAATTGGTCTGTGAAAGAAAAAAGCCCCAAAGGTTCCTTTTGGGCTATATAAAGCCAATGGAGTTTGACTCTAACAAGCAATATACAACAGAGATTTGCACTATACTATTGCAAAACAGTAGTGCAAATTAACAATGTTTAGGGGGATGAATGGTGTTGATGCAGTGCTTCAAGCTGTATAGGATCCAAAGAGTGGGGATGAAGAAGAGATGATGGAGAATTTGTTTGATTGTCTTTGTAGGTAATAGTAATACCATAAGAAACATAGGATTACATAAAAGCTTCTTTTTATCATAAGGTAGTTTTAGTGAGTTTTATTTGTTAGGAATATGTACATGACTGGATCTCTTTTTTTTATGTTTTATTTCATCCTTTTTTTCTGTTATCTACCCTATAATTGGATGATGGGATATATCCAAAGAATGGACTTTGTTCTCCAGAATTTGAATGAAGTGTATTATCTGGTAAGGGTCTATTCAAGGGTGAAGCTAGAGGTTGCTATTATATCTAAAATTTGAACCAACACTTTTAGCATCATTTTAGGCATGGGCCTTTGTTTCCAAGGGATTTTTAGTGTTCCCCATCAATTTAATCTCTCAGTCCAATTTCCTTTCAATCCTGTCCAAAGCCTCTATGGATACAATGTGATCAAACTGGAGAGAGTCCACTACTGCTCTGCCAACACCTAGAGCAAAGCTTTTGGGTAATCCTACTTTGCAATGGTAAGAAGATTGGCATGATATTTGGAATATATTATGTACTACACTACCTGGAAATTGTATTTGTTGCTTTTAAGATCCTCTTTATTGAACTCTTAACCTTGTATCCTCTTCCTTGAATGGGTTCCTGTTGAAGGTAGGGCCAGTTGCTTTTTTAGGTTTTTAGTAAGCCAAACCAAAACTCTATTCTTTGTGCCCTTAGGTCTATAATATTTTTTTTGAGCATGACCCCTCACCATAATTCATAGATTAACTGACTAATAGGCTTATGTGACTGAAGGAAAACATAGTGAAGAATACATTATTAACCAAAATTTATAAATAACGGTAGAAATAAAGAGTCGACTAGTTTATCAATAAGGAAACACTTTGAGAGTAACATCAAAATCATTCTATCCTAGCACAAAAATAGACTTCCCATATAAATCCAATCACATAAAATAATTTTCCTACTTGAAGACCTTGATAGGTCCTCTATTGATCTTACACTGTACTTAATGATTACATACAACTGAAGTTAAATGATCTCCATCTTGTAATGGGGTTTAAATAAATGACAACCCATGCATGTTGATGTGCATTAAAATTAATTTTACTAAATTTGATATGCCAAATGAAACTATCGTTTTTCATTTATTTGGCACCCCAGACTCAACGCTTGGGTTTTTTAGTAGTATATGTTCAACTGATGTTTTCAACAAAACCAGATTTTGACAAACTAGACTTCCTGATGTAAAAGCTCTCCATGCTAGACCAAAATAAAAACAAAATTAATAGCATTAATTTACAATTGTGTCAGCGGCCAATGTTGATATTCCCATACAAACCAAAAATAAGAACCTTAACCTTTAAACATATTCAGATTCCCTATTAAACCTTGAAAATTCTAGAATGTATCAGTTCTCACCACAAAAAATTCTAGATGGCTCTTATCCCAATGTATGCAAAAAAAAAAAACTTAGAATATAAACAACCAATTCAGTTCAATGTCCTTACCTTATACAAAAGATGGACAATCCACATCACTTCTTACACAAACATCTGTAATCATTATAACAAAGATCACTAAAAATACCCTCCAAATTAGTTTCATTACAAAGAAATAACTTCTATCCAAATCATTGCATACAAGGAGAGGAACTTGAGGCCCCACTGTTATGGTTCTCTCATCAAAATCTTGTGGAAGACAAAGCCATGCAGAGTACACAAGTGATTCATAGATTGTAAAATTTGGGGAGTGGATGTCATTTTGTTTGTAGAACCCCAAGATGTGAGAAAATGTTTCTTGGTTTTTAGAGTATCCAAAGATGCTTATACTTCCCTCTATGTAGCCCCCTATTTTTCTCCCAACCAAGACATCCATCGATCTGGTTTTTCTAGCTCCACTAACTCCAACCAAGGCTATAAGCACCCTTGGCTTGAAGGATCCACTTACATTATAAAGATACTAATAAAATAATGTATTTATCACAAATTTCTCATCTCAAACTCTGAGTCATTTCCTCTTAAAATCTCGTCATTAGATCTTTACAATTCCTTTTATAAATAAGATAATCAACATAAATACACACAATAAGAATTTCAACAACCACATGTTTGACATACAAAATGAGCTCCAATATAAGACTTGACAAAGAAGGTTTTGATGGTGAATTTAACTGAGATACACAAAAAAATGACACTCTACTTTCATTCTAATAGATGCAAATTGGCTACTATTTGGTCACATGAATTTACTTGTTTCTAAATGAAGAAAATGTCCACAAGAGCTATATAATGTAATTATAAATATTTATATTTAAATATAATCAATTATGTAATGTTCAAATTCATTATTGTTTTACTTTTACATTCCTATCGGCATATTCCTTAAACCTCCTATGGGTGCAAGTGCTAGTGTTATTTAGTTAGTTAGGTCAGCCTATGGCTTATATAGGGTTATCTAAGTTGGCCTAGGTGATATCCGAGGCATAAATAGGTATTAATAGGAGGTTGTGAGTCTTATTTCATCATCATGTTGAGTATTGAGTTCTTATTGAAGAATATTGGAGGTATCCCCCTTGAAGTGGATTGGGAGGTTGCCCCCTTGAAGTGGCATATTGTTATAAAGTATTTGCAACATATTTCATATTATATTTTTCTTGTGCAAGTTATTCCATTACAAGTGGTATCAAAGCATGATCTTGGCACCATTACAACAAGGCATTTTTTTTTCAGTTTTGGAGGTCATTTTGTGAAACCCATATCTCCCAAATTTTGTGAATTTTTCTAACTTTTAAAGGTTTTTGAAGAACATTTCTAAGAAGCTACAATCCATATTTCAAAAGAATTGGAGTACAATTGGAGAGTTATTGCAAAATTAGGGTTTTTGCACAATTTATTTGGAAAACACATATCTCTGACATATGAGAAAATTGGTTCCTAATTTTTTGTGGGTATTTTGATACATATTAGAGGAGGATACAGTCTAGTTTATAGAGTAATTAAAGAAAAATAATTGATTTATTGGGAAATTAGGGTTTTAAAAAAATCACTTTTGAGATTGCAAATTACCTAATTTTTGGGAGAATTTTCTATTGGAGTGTGACCTAGGCCTTGGTAAGTTACAAAAAATAATTAGAGTATTTTGGCTTTATTTATGTGATTTATTGCAAAATTATCTTTCTAGACCTTCTTTACAACAAAAAGTAGCCACAAAAAAAAGAAAAAGAAAAAGGAACAAGAAGTGGAACAAGAAAAGAGTAAGAGAAAGAGAAAGAGAAAGAAAAAGAACAAGAGTAATAATAAGAAAAAGACTAAGAGAAAGGAAAAGAGAAAGAGCAAGAGCAAGAGCAAGGAAAAAGCATGAACAACAAGAAGAACATAAAGTAGCAGTAGAAGAAGAAGCAAAAGTAAAAAAGAGAAAGACAAGAGTAGGAACAAGTAACAGTAGTAAAAAAGGAGATGAAGAAGAAAAAGAAAAAAGTTAGCATTGATGACAATGCTTTTGTAAAGATGAGGGAAATGTTATGCTCTTACCCCTATAGTGTGTATCGAGTTATGAATAGTTAGCTTGTGGCTACCTTCACTCTCAATTAAGTCATATAATCATTATTATATTGTTATTTAGCTAGTTAGGTTGGCCTAGGGCTTATATAGGGTTATCTAAGTTAGCTTGGGTGATATTCTAGGCATAAATGGGTATTTATAGGAGGTTGTGAGTCTTATTTCATCATCATGTTGAGTATTGAGTTCTTATTGAAGAATATTGGAGGTATCCCCTTGAACTGGATTAGGAGGTTGCCCCCTCAAAGTGGTATATTGTTATAAAGTATTTGTAGCATATTTCATATTATACAATTGGCCACCCATGACTCATCAACCAACTCAAAGAACAACTCACTCGCTTTGGGTAATGCTCGAACCCTATAATCTATTCACTCCATATGAACAAGTAAATGGAATTCAATATAGTTTCTTCCAAGAAGCACGAAGTGAATCTAAGTATTATTTTATTCTTATCAAAATGAAAAAATAAGGTTGTATAATCCTTATACATGTTAAGGCTATTAAGCAATTTTTCATGAATTCAAAAAGAATTCAATATCTTCTATGCATCAAAAAAATCTTGGTAATGTATTACATATGTGTCATACTGAGAGATAGCTTTGTAAGTGTAACACCCCCACCAAGGAACTCTAGAGGACAACAAAGCTATGCCAAATTAACAGAACAATTTTTTTTAAAAAAAAACCAATTAACTATAGAATGCATAACATAACATAATACTCTAAACCTAGGTCCTCTAAGGTTCCTCAATTGTGCTACTCAAAAACTAACAATCAAGATTACTAGAAACATTTCATCAACTACTAAGATAACATGATTGATCTAACATGTAAGGTTCATTTTAAAACACCACATCAAATGATTCTACATTACTTACTTTCCACAATGTAACAACTAGCAATCAACCATTAAAGATCATTTTCCTTACTAACTATCATATGAAAGATGCATTTCTTTATAATACTTTTCACAAGAAGATATCAATAATGTTTTCATCATCATCATATTTAAAACAAAGCTTCCCTTAGTACATGAGGGAAGATTACATAAAATTACATTAAGAGATACAATGAAAGTATGAACCAATATGCAAATACATGAAAGGATGGCTTTACAACTGGAACAGGAACAAGAGTCCACAATGCAACGATCCATCTCATGCACACGAATATGCAACAAGAATACCCAATGGAGAAAAATCAACAACTTCCTAACTGTGTGGAACCTTGAGGTCCACCCTGCGTGCTAGGAGATAACACAAAGTACCACATCCAACAGACAGTCAGGGAAGAAACATGCTAACATAAACAAGGGTGATACATGACTCCAACATAGCACTGCTAACAACACCAACATCACTACAACACGTACCTCACTTCCAGAGGCACTCACCCAATAGAATGAGAAAATACAACTAGGGAATGCTAGATTGCATTAGGGAGGAGTGTCATCACATAGCTTGATATGGGTTGTCTTGGTAGATCTTCCTAGGCCCCTGCCCCCATCCTGGGTTATCCTAGTAGCCTCTCTTGATCTTCAGCCCCCGTTGAGCCACTCCCTCCACTTGCAACTAGTAAATCCTACACATCAAGCAAGGCATTGACCATCTTACACACTTATCATATCCACATGAATCCAAACTTAAATGGGAGACAACACCCTTTAGGGTTTACATTTCACACAATACACGTGTCCCACATCATTGCCAAACCACTTCCAAGGTTACACACAATCATAAGGACCATTCACACTATATATATAATCCCTCATAGGCCTCTGGAAACCAATCTTGAACAATTTTACACAATGACACCCCCTTTCAAAATTACATAAAACACTTAATCCAATGGCAGAAAAACTTTCAACATACATTACTCAATTGACAACAATTACATAAGCACTTGTTCCATTAATCAAACTTATGGGTAATACAACAATTAAACTTCATATTATAATAATGAAGACATTCCTTTAAATTTAAGCATTATTCACTTATCACTCATTTAAACTTAACCACTTACTACAATAGATAGATTATTTACCACCAATACTAATATTTTTAAATAACTATAACATATTCTGAATAATTAAATTACATGGAAACTTTACTTGTCACCATAATTAATTATAAAAATGATCATCATCCATCTATTGAATAATTAACCAAGAATAATCTAAATCATTTATCGTTTTATCTAAAGCTTTTAAATCAAATAACCTTTTCCCTAACGTTTTACCTTCACATATTATTAACACTTTCCCCTAACTAACAATCACTTATATATGAAAGAAATAAAATTACTTGTTTATTTACCCTATTCATTTATCCAAAGAAAATTTATTACTCGTTTAAGTTATCTACCTCAAAATATTTTATTATCAACTTTCAGTTCCTCACTATTTTATATGTAAAAAAAATAATTCTTTTACCTATAACAATTTAAAAATCTAATTACTCATATATACATTGTTACTAACAAATTTACAATTCACTCAAATATCTATGTAAGAAATAAACCAATCCACTCTAGTTATAAACATTGTTAAATACTCATTTGTCCATAATGATCCACTACTGTTTACCATGACTATAGCTAGACATTGTTACTAACCTAATTACTCATATATACATTGTTACTAACCTAATATCAAATCGCATAATATAGCTGTAAGACCATTCATTGATGAGGGCGCAACCCGAGACTTAGAAAATAACCCACAAACAAGAGAATAATTTTATTATTCAGAAAATGGAGCTTCTTACATGCAGAGGATCTCAAATCCCCAAGTTCTACAACACATGCAAGTTACAGAAAGCTACAAAATCACCCTTTCGCAATATGCGAGCTTGTCCCCAAAAAGTTACCCAAAAATTAGAAACCCACCCATAAATAGAGCTCCTCTTTAGTTTGGAGCCAAAACAACATTCAAATTTGAGTTTAGGCGGTTTGGTGCCAAAAAATTACAACTTGAAGTTCAAATTTCAAAAGCATTTGCAATTGTATCTTCTAGAAAGTGCGCCAACTTCCCGGGGCCATAACTTTTGATCCGGGACTCGATTCGTGAACCGTTTGAACCATTGGAAAGGTCTTGAAGTCATAAAACTTCACTATGCCAATTTTGGCAAGTTTCGGGGCCAATCCGGGAGTTCTAAGTGCCTCAAATCTAACTCAGAAGATTTTCAGGTGCAAATCTGGGAAACTAAAACTGCAATATCTTTCAACCCAGGAGTAGAAAATAAAAACCGTAAGTTGAGAATTTCATTATGACGAAAAGGGTATCCAAAAATGTAAAAACATCTAAAAATTGAGAAATTTGAAATTTAACTATTTTGGGGTGATGCAAGATTGCCCTTACACGACTGGATGCTCCTGCATCATTAGTTATGCAATGTGAAGTAATTGCACAGTTGCTTAGGTTGACTTTGTAAAAACTATATTGTAATTGAAAATTTCTCATCTATCAAAATCTAGTTATTAGTTATGCAGTGTGAAGTAATGCTTTGAGTTTGAAAGATGTGCAATGCAATGTAATCAACAATCTTTTTTTTTAGACTACAAAAATTGGTCGGGTATTCATCCCCCTATAAATTGTAGTGTGCCTGGTAAAAAAATTTCACGTGACCGCTAGCGCTGGCGCGACACGCCCTCAAATATAATCAACAATTTGAATATAAGCTACAAAAATCTATTTTTTACAATTCATTAGTTAAACTCTCTCTTTTATTTTCTCTCTATAACTCAATTGCTATAGAAATGCCTTTCAATTAAAAAAAATAGCTTTTTGTCTTTTAGTCTACAATTTTTGGTTGCTATGTGTAGAACATTATAGATGGATCAACATTGAAGGTTGAATAGGGATCAATACCATGTATTTGATGAGAGAATAGCCGATGAGAGGGACATGGAAAAATATCCATGTCCATGTAATTATTGTCTTGGTGGAAAGGTGAAAAAAAAGTTAGATTTATCAACATATGATAAAATATGGGCATAATGGTATAAGCCCTTGGAATGTCAATTATTATGAAGATATGATAGAATGGCAGTGTGAGAGATGAAGAGGCAACGAACATAGATGAATTGGCACCAAACATAGATGAAGTGGCACCAAACATAGATGAAGAGGCAACAATGTTAGACGAAAGGGTTTGAAGTTGATAGAATGTTGAATGAGGATCTAAACGACGATTGGGCCAAGTTGATGGAGGATGCTTCAAAGCTTGTGTATGCTAATTTCAGGTTAAGTTTTTTGACAACAATCCTTCAAATTCTTAACTTGCAAGTGGTGTTTCATTGGACAAATGAGAGTGTAGATCAATTATTGGCATTATTAAGTTCGTTGTTACCACCTGACTCCACATATCCAATAAAACAAAGTCAATGTAGAAAAGAAATCCCTAAGCCAAGATTAGGGTATGAAAACATCCATACATGTGGGAATGGTTGTGTATAATTTCACAAGAATATTGCAAGTGAGTGAATGTCTAAAATGTTATGAAGCGAGGTATAGACAAGGGTTGAAATCAACTATGGTTCCTATAAAGGTTCTTTGCCACTTTTCGGTAATCCCATGATTACTCTGAACGTATAGGTGTAGAGACATTGTTGAACTTATGGAATGACATGCCCAAAATAAGAGCACTGATGGAAAACAATGACACCTACTTGATTCTAAGACATGGATGGAATTTGATAACATATAGCATGATTTTTCTCAAGATCCTCGTAATATAAGGTTGGGTTTGGATCTAGATGGGGTGAACCCATTCTTAGATCAAAGTACTAAATTGTCAACTTGGCTAGTGTTTCTAATAAATTATAACTTGCTTCCATGGTTAGCAACTAAACTATTTTTCTTAATACTATCATTGGTTATACTAGGAAAGAAAAGTGTGACTTTAGATACAATTTATGCTTATCTAGAGCCATTATATGATGAGCTAATGTAATTTTGGAAAGGAATTGAAGAAATTCAATTTTTAAGGGATGGTCATTCAATCAAATTCACTTTAAGAGCTTCCTTATTGTTTACGATTCATGATCTTCCTGCATATGGCACATTGTTTGGTCTCAATGTTCATGGATACCATGGATGTCCTACTTGCAACTTTAAGGATTTTGTGAGGCACCCAAGAAGTTTGCGTAAGTGTATTTATTATGGACATCGTGCTTACCTTAAAATGGATCATCTATATCATCAACAAAAAACATAATTCAATGGTTAAGAAGAGAATCGTGAAGCACCGTTGCTAATAATAGGTGATTACATTATTGAGAATGGACAAAAAAGAATGCCATTTATTGAAAATTATGGGATTGTTGGTAGTAGATATGATCCATGAAATGAAAGTGGTGTTAAAAGGTTGTGCACATTCTATAAATTGTCATACTCTAAGGATATAACCATTAGGCATACTGTTGACTTTATGCGTACTGAGAAAAATATAGCCTATGCTATTATAGAAACTCTTTTTGGTGCGTTTAATACTATTTCATCACGTGAAGACTTTTGACAACTAAAGATTTGGTGAAATCTTTGGGTTGAAAAATATGATGATGAAAAATATAGAAAACTTAGTGCTCCTTATGTTTGAACAAAGGAACACCGTGCACAATTCTTACAATTGATGTCTCAAACTTGCTTTCCCACTAGACATGTAAGTAGTAGTATTAGAAGCCAAACTGACATTAATGGCTTAAGAGGCCTCAAGACCCATGACTATCGTGTCATAATGGAGAATATTTTACCTATTGTTGTAAATATATTAAGTTTGGAAAAGAGGCCAAGATTGGTAGTTATAAGGTTGGGCCTAATATCAAAGAGAATGAGTTTACATGTATTAGATCCTTCAAACTTTGATAGTTTGAGGGAGGACGTTGTTGAAGTATTTTGTCTATTGAAACAAGAATTTCCACCAACAATCTTTAATATTTATATGCATCTTTTGATACATCTACAATGTGGGAGTAAATGGTGACTCCCCAACACCCCCAAGAACAGTTGCGACCAAAACCACTTCCACAAGAGAGAGAATGGCAAGAAAGCTTGCTTCACAATGCAAGATTGATTAATGGTTGAATATTATTGATTGAATTAAATGTACATGAGATACCTTGCTTATAAAGGAAAGGTTGAGAGCTAGGATTAGACAAGATCATGACAAGTATCTTAATCCTATGACATGAGACAACTAACTACCTAGGAATCATGCAATATAGCTAGATAAGATAATTTCTAGAAAAGCCAACTAAGACTTCTAGAAAGAATCTTACATCCTAAGTAAACTTAACATGTTAATATGTCCCCTAATTACCTAGTGAATGAATTAGCTAGGTACAAGACATTTATTCACACCAACATACAATATGAACTAAAGCATTGTGGCCCAATAAGAACAAGATGGATGTATCCTATAGAACGATATATGAAGGTTTTGAAAAAAATTGTTCGTACTAGGGAAAAATTGGAAGGCAACATGTTTGATGGATATTCAATGCAAGAGGCCATGGGATTTTTGCACAAAATATATGAATGATTTTTAAAATTTCAATCAATGTGTATGGGATGATGACAAAGAAGAGACAGTTATAGGTGAAGTATTAGAAAGCAATGGATGTCGCTTCAAGCTATCACATCAAGAAAGAAGTGTGATACATGCCTATATTCTTCAAAGCACATCTTTGTTTGATAAGTGGCGTAGGTAAAAAAAATTACACAATAATTTATTTACTTAATTGCATTTACACATTTATATTATCAATCTTACTATTTGTACGTTAATATTCTATGTAGAAAATATGAAGAAGACAATCAAGCTTGGATGCAACATCGACCTCAAAAGTGCAGATGTCATACTGATTTGATTGGAGGTGGTTCTTTTCCAAAATTTGAAGAATACATTGCTAATGTAGTCAATGATGCAAAAGAAGAAGGTCAAGATATACCAACAGAGGAAAGTGAGATTTCACAATCTCCACATTTATGGGCTACACGTTTTAGTGGAATGTGGGTCTATGGTAGTCATTTAAGAGTGGAAGAAAAAGATAAAGGAAATATAAATTGTGATTGTGTTGTTAGTGTTGAATTTCTTCATGAAACTGAAAAGAAATTTTATGTTGGATTCATCCAACAAATTATTCTAGTGGACTATGGTGAAAATAGTTCTATATTATTAAAATGTAAGTGGATCCGACCATCTACAGTACAATTTGATGAGTATGGATTTGTACACGCAAATACGAGACAATTTTTATCAGAGATAGATGAGTTGTATGTTTCCCCTCTTCAAATTAACTAGTCATTTCTAATTGATGATGTAAGAAGCCCAGGATGGTCATATGCCATTCAAAAAGAGTCTCGTTCAAAACAAAAAATCATGGAAGTTGTTGATATAATGCCTAATGGGAAATATGTTAATTTACAAGAAAAATTCAAAGAAGTGGATGAAGACGATGATGGAGTGTTTGAAGAATACATTTTGATTACCAATTTGAAGATATTGGGAGAGAGAATGCATTGATGCATGTCATAGATGAGGATGAGGGAGAAAATCAAGCATATGTAGACATGAATGATCAGGATTTTGATCTTGCTTGCAATGTAGATGATTATGATGATGTTTTGTCACCTTAAGAGGTTAGCTTGTCACCTAAACTTTGGTTATATGTATGGTGTAATTTATTATTGAATGTAATAAATATCTGAGTATAGATACAATATGCTTATTCACTGTTGTTTTATTGATATATTTCTGAATGTAATCATCATTATTCTGTTGGTACATTGTATACAAAACCTGAGATGTTAATTGCTGATTTGAAGTGCATTTAAAGTTAGGTTCAATCATTCTTCTTAGTTTTCTTACTTTGGTTTAAAATTTGAAATTGATTTTGTTTAGTTAAAATATAATTTCTTGTATGTCCTATATGTTTTATAGATGCAAACATACAATGAACATCATGATTTAATAATACATATAAATATCTTAACATTAGGTGAACTAAGCCTCCTCATTACAAACAAAGAAATGATCTCTTAGGTTTGAATGACACTGAAAACTAAAACTAAGAGACAGTAAAATTAGAAAAATGTTCAATATTTTCAATAAAATGATATCTAAAATACTACATTCATAATAAAATCCAATACTGCACTACCACAACAGTCAATAGAGGTATGCGTAGGATAGAAGTTGATATATGTCAATGTACAAATGCTTACCATAATACCACGACAACCAAATATGAATATTGCAGGGTGGCAGTGAGAACATGTTAACAAATAAAGTAAACCATAGCCGTGCAAGGGGTAAATAATAACACTGCAGTATGGCAGTGAACAATCACTCAACCGCTAGAATTAACCCATTGTCTTGAGAGAGTCCAAAGGGGTGTGTGTGGGTGGCAGTATTGCTAACCCTACCATACCACTACCCTAGAACGATCTTAATATGAAAGAGCAGTATGGTGATGAACAATCACTCAATCGCTAGAATTAACCCACCATCCCATGAGAGTCCAAAGGGGTGCGCGTGGGGTGGCGGTATTGCTAACGCTACCTAGTAGTGGTCTTGAAATGATAGAGCAATATTATGGTACAAGTTTTCAAAACATTTAATGATTACATCATTCAATTTCCCAAGATCAAAGGCATGTATTCAAACTCAAAATATGGGAAGATTCTGAAATATTTTACACGAATTGACATTAATAGTGAAGTGATCGAGCTCATCAACAAATATTACTTGGGACTCGATGAATTTTTGGAAATCATTCACATAGATCAGTGTATTAGAGGGAAGGGAGTTAAAGCAGGAAGACTCTACAACTATTATTTTGCTGGGTAAGTTCACATAAACCCTCTATATCAAGTGTATAAGAACTAAATTTTCTTCTATAAGTAGACACTTAAAGAAATCAAGTAGGAGTAAATTCTTCATCATGCCACCCAAAAGAAGTCAACTTGTGAGTAAAAAGGAAGAGTCCACAGTTTCTAAAAGAGAGAAAAGGTCCTTGCAATAGTCCATTTTAGATGTGTAACCTAATTCTGTAAACAAAGGATTCAACAAGGTGTTTAGAGATAAATCCCATGGATGTAGAGACCCAATTATCCCTATCTCAAGGTGGGATCTATTTTGGTACTTTTGAGAAAAAAGGGATGACAAGATTCCAGTTTCAAATCCTTGGACCTTAGATTTGGCCAAATTGATAGTCCCAAATGTCTTCATAGATGTTGAGTTTATTAAATTATTGGCACAATATTATCACCTAGCTACCGGGACTACAAGAATGCTAGATGGTTCACCATTAGTGGTGCTGACTAAAGAAGAAATTATAGAGTGTTTTATGTTAAACAAGCAAGCTATCACTAAGATTGAATTGGACAAAAGTGAGGAGGATTATAGGAGATTGAGAAAAACCTATAGGATGATGAAATTCCTTTACACATGAAAAGGGGTGTAAACAATAGGAGGATACCTATCTCTCCCTCCCAAATTGAGCCATTTTCCATAGAATACTTCCAAGTATATTTCAAAAAAACTAATTTTTCTTTGTGTCAAGTGCTTGGAATAGATGTTGAAGAGAGGATGCCAACCTATCTCATGATGATGGCAATGAAAATACAAAATCCTGAAGTCAACATTGAGTATGACTTTGCCGCAAAAATTGAGAAAGGCTACATGATGGATTTTTGCAAGTAAGAGAGAACTTAACTCCCATCACTTTCAGGAAATACTCTTTGCTATGTCATTTAATATTGTACCAAAATAGAAATAGATGGACTAAAAGAATGTGTTTGGGAATGATTGATGATGAAGGGAATAGGTTTCCTGTACAAAACTAGTGTTACATCAGGGATAGTAGATGTAAAAATAGTGATTACGTAATATTTCATTTTGATTTCATAATAAAGGTCATGGCCACTTTTGGTCATATTTCACCAAGATTGCCTAATAAAATCATGCAAGTATTAAGACCTTTAACATTGAAGCTAGAGTAGGGACACACTCACAATCTCGGTGATTGGTTCTTCTTATCAGACCAAATAGTAATAAGGGTCTATGGGTGTCCTCAAGCCCCACATGTTTTACCTAAATTTGTTTCTATTTGAATTGAATTTTTAGAATTTATGTGGAAAATGTTATGGATGGATCAAGATGTTATGAAAAGACAGAAAAAGGGGACATTCCTCCCTGACCTAACTGAATATGAGGAGCTATTTGTAGGGTTTGACACTCTTGAAGAATTGTAGAACTATTTGAATATGGGGTATTCATTTAAGTCACAAGGAGAAAGGGTCTTTGATCTTGAAGGGAATATTAATTTTATAAAGCAGACACTTCTCACTAAAGATGGGATTACCCATGTAATGGATTATGAAGAAGATGTAAAAAGAAATTGATTTACACCTGATGAAGTTTTTTAGAGGAAGAGGAAGTGGGAAATCATAAAGAGGCTTGAGGAGGAGGAGGAGGAGAAAAGGGACACTAGATTCCAAGGATTCTATGTTGAAGAAAATGATCCTATCAAAAGGATGAACGTAATAATTGACAACTTTGAAAGATTATATGTTGAACCAGGAAATATACCTGAGGGTTAGTCTTCAAAACCCTCCAAGTTTCCCATCAAACCAAATTTTATTGTAATCACAAAGCCCCTACTAAACACTGACACAATACAATTAGAAGCGTCCCCTAAGCAACCAAGTCCTAAAAGGCAGAAGACACATGGAGTGGCCCCCTTAGTGGCATATGAAATA
This sequence comes from Sequoia sempervirens, assembly GCA_007258455.2. Lineage (NCBI taxonomy): Eukaryota > Viridiplantae > Streptophyta > Pinopsida > Cupressales > Cupressaceae > Sequoia > Sequoia sempervirens. Next base: position 627,273,525 of record VDFB02047230.1, read on the forward strand.
AGTGGAGTAGGGGTTACTGAAGAGGTAGTCAATGTACTTTTGAATTTTAAAGATGATGAAATTGATCAGCCACCGCCTAAGCTTGCAATTGATGCTCACAAACTAGAAGAAAGAGTGGATGTACATGGGCATAATGATAAAGAAGTGCATGATGATGAAAGGGTGATTGTTGCCCTTAGATTTATTGAAGGTGATGAATTTATTCAAACTCCAGAGTTTAAGGATTTTTGGTTTAAGAAGAAAATGAAAGAATTTGAGGAGAGACTCCAAATTAATAAGATGGGCACTAAGGAGTCACAACATTACCAATTTTTTTCCCAGACTCTTGAAGAACTCAGGATTAATGAAATTACTATTAGCCCCCAAGAAGCAAGAAAATTGGTCTTAGAAAGCAATATACTAATTATTCCTAGGATGGAGTTAAAAAAATATTCTTACTGGATCAAATAAGAATCCAAGAAGATCCCATGTTGGTTTCTAAATTCAATTCAGATGAGGGAATGAGTGGCATAGGTTACAATCCAAGACATGAAACCCTAGCCTTTTGGACAAAGTAAAAAAGAATAGAAAGACCAAGATTGCTTGATGTTGTAGAAGAAATGAGAGGGAGTTCGATAGTAAAGACACTTCAAGACACATCAAGATTAGAGGAAACTACTATGAAAATGCACTCAATAATGTTTACTAAGGATGCAATTAAAACTATGGAGCCTAGATTGGAAGAATATAAGAAAGCACAAACTAATATAAATGATGAAGTGAATAGGTTATTCATAAAAAATATGAAATTGAAAGAGCAGTTGAAGGGAGAAGGTCCTTCCCAAAGCACAAAATTAATAGTATACCGACCCTCTACCATCTAGACTGATATAGGTACAATCACTATTGAACAAGTAAATATGATAAAAAAAGAAATTGAGAAGTTGAAAAAGACTAGTGAAGAAACAAAGGAAAGAGCAAAGAGAGAAACCCTTAGGGTATTGGAACAGATCTTGGAGCATAAGGTTAAACTAATTGTGGAAAAATTGGAAAATGTGTATGAATGTTATGTCTCCTTATCACAAGTAATTGATTAGATAAAGGCCTATGTACCTATATTGGCCCCCGCAGCTTTAAAGCCTACTGAGCAAATGGTCTGAATGGTCACAAATGAATTTCAATACATACTTGCAAAAGACCAAAAGATCAAGGTAAGAATGGTTTCATTTCACACACTAAATAAGTGGTTTGTGCCTAAGATACTAAGGGATGATGATCAACTGAAAGGCTCCAAGGATTGGATAGACGAGTTTAGCAAAATTGTTCCCAACTTCCTCACTAATTTACAAAAGGATGGTGAAATAAATATTCACCACCTTAATTTAACCTTGGATGAAATAATTGCATTGGATGTTGGATACTCAAAATTCATCACGGATAGCAAAGGGTACAAATGGCCTCATGATTACATGGTGTACCAATGGGAGCAAACATATCTAGCTCCCGCAGAAGAATAGACCTTGGAGTGAAGTACCAAGCCTTATAGATATTATCATGGAGAGAAGACCTTGCCAGATCTGAATGATCATGGGTACCTTATGATGAGTAACAAAATTATGTATCTTGCGAGTGCTCTAGACTTCAACATCTGATCATTTCTCTTCACTTCTCATCTTTCATTGCTTTTATGTAATCCTATCTAAACAACGATAATTAAGATTTTTTGATTTATGTTAAAAGTGGGTAACTGAAAAGACACTTTTTAACATGTCAGTTAGCACAAAATTTTGAAATGTATTGTAAAATCTATCAATAGAATGAAGTTATAATTGGTGGAAAAATTTCGGTTTCAGTTGTTTGTTGAAGTGAATTAATGAATGCTATCTTGTTGTCTCCAGTTTGATCTTTCATTGTTATTTAAATCAATATATCAAGGGTATATCTAGTTTATCAAAACACATTTTTTGTCAAACAATTCATTTTGTACTACATTTTGGTGTCAAACTTTGGTAATTATGGTTAGTTTCATTACATTCAAATTCTAAATTCTGGGAAATTATATATCCAGCAAATAGACTGATGGTTGTTTGGATAGTGAAATTAGCTCTCTTAGAAATTAACTAAAATATCTTGTCTTGAAATATCTAGAAGGATTATTTTAATTAAAGAGGATTTTGCGGTTATTTTTCTAACAATGATTTTACAATGTAGCTTGTTAGGGATCCAAAACTGCACCCTAATGCCAAGCTGTGAACAAACTTAGCAAGTTTGGATGTAACATGGGATTGGTTTTAGGTTGTAGGTGTCCTATTCAAAAGTAGACCTCCAGATTCTGGGTTGGCTCCCCTTTTGATGCCACCTAACTACTAATTTCTAAGGTAAACGGTAAGAATTGCATGAAAAATAAACCTAATAATGAAAATATCTAAGGTGATACACCAAAAAAATAGCTAGGACCTGATAACAGCCTATCACATTCAAATCAATATCATAAAACTTGGTTTACACAACTCATTTTTAAATGCAGTTCACATAAGTAATTTATAAGGAGGTCTCTAAATAGGGATTTTAGAAGGAAAACAAAGGTTTCACAACTAAAAACGCTATTGAATAACACAACTTATAACCTGTTAACATGCATTTTCTGCTAAATAGATGCCTAAACATGAGACAAGTTTGCAAGGAAAGATAAATTTTCACAAGACAAACTGATCAATCATTAACAACATACCATGAAATATGAAATGAGAAGGTAAAATGCTCTATTTTATTAATTCAAAGTGCTTACTATATCACAAGTCCATCTAAGTTACAATACTACTCCATGATCGAAAATAGCTCCAAAAAATAAAGCTATCACTTTGCTAGAAAGAAAGAACTCCCCCCAAAATGCCCAAAACAAGCTACTTAAGCCAAAACCCATCAAAACCCTCACACATGTCCATCTAGAAGGTTATGGTCAGATGAGGCATAAAATCCAAAAATGAACCTTCCAAAATCACTCCAAAAGGCCTCTAAAATGGTGAAAAGTCAAGTTCAGACTCAAATCATGCCAAAAGTGTGAAAAAATTGCCTCCAAAGTAGCACATGTTTCTCCAAAATAGTCAAATGCTTCACTCACATACTCTCCTTATGTATGCAAGTCATCATTTTGTCTCCCAGCTTTAACCCATGCAATATGTGTGTTTTGAAAACACAAGACTCCAAAAAAGAATTAAAGATAATAACTTGATTAAGTGATTCATAATACACCACTTAATCAAGTTATTTTACATTTCAAAGAAAAACACAAGAGGGCCCCACCACCTCTTTGAATTACATTACATTTGCATTAAAAAGGCTTAATAAAAGTGAATTGCAAATCACTTAAATGATATCTTTATACTTTGAACAAAATGTAAAAATATAATGGAATATCAAAATGCTTTCAAAAGCATTAAACAAGGTCCAACTCCAAGACATTTTATCATTTATACTTACCTCATTCTGCATTTCAAGACCACATATGGTCAACATTCTAATTTTCAAAGGCAAAAAATAAAGGCCCAAATTCGGCCTATATGGTCATGAAGGGCTTCCACACTTCTTGGAAGGCACATTCTCATGATTTTTTAAGGCATCATATGTTTCAATTTTTGGGGACTTAGCACATTTTACATGTCCATATTGAAGGACTTAACAATATGAAACAATGCAATGAAAACATAAGGTATAAAATGCCTAAGTCCAAAATCCACCATTCGCCCCCCTCCTCACGATTAAATGTGTTTCAAATTTTAAAAGAATGGGAACAAATTCCCATCGGCCATCAAAGATAGGGTTTTAACCCTAACAAAACAATGAAGCAAAGAAAAATAACACCATTTTTTGCATCGAGATTTTGGAAGAAGCTTTCCTTCCACCATGGGATTTCATTTCACACACAGAGTGTGACTTTTGATGGTTTTTTGGGCCAAACTTTGATGAAATTCTCAAAAAAATGACAGGTAAGTGATTTTTTAATAGAATCTATATCATATCATTTTTTTGAAGGCCATTTCGAGCTCCACAGCCACAACCATGAGATGATTCTGACCATCTTTTGCTTCGTTTCTCTTTGTGATTGTTTCATCCTGCTTCCAACAACCACGATCAAGTCTGTTTGAAGCTTTCTATAGAAAGATAAAGCTTGAATGTTGCAAAAATTGAGCAAAAGCTCCAGGTAAGCCACAAATTCGACCACTCCATTTTGATTTTTAGCAAACAAAATCAATTTCCTTTTGTCTCCATCTTAAAGTAAAGCATAAAAATGCTTATTTCCTTAGCATTTGAGGATGAAATGAAGACACCCCTAATTGTTTTTTCTAATGTTTTCATGAAGAAAAATGCTTCCTTTGGCTGCGACCATGGAAAGAAATAGGGTATCTTCATTTTTTTCTTTTCTTCACTTGAAAGCTCCATAATGTCTTTTCAATTTTCCTCTGTATTTGCAAATTTTCATCAACCCAAATGGGTTTTGTGATTCTCAGAAGAAACTTGTCTTTTGGCTGTGGCCATGGAAAGAAATGATGAATTTTCCTTTAAATGATATTTTCTGCAAAAAGCTTCTCCATTGAAACTCTTCTTTCAATTCCTTTGTACTTTGCAATTTAATTACAAAACCCCAAGTGGGTTTCCTGTAATATCTCCATTTTTGTATTTGCAATTTTTAACTTCCCAGTCAAGCTACTACTCTAATTTATTTTCTCATTAGGACTAACATACATACCTTTTGAAGTACTGGTTTCATAAATTCCACTAGGACTTTTCAATCCTAGTGCCTACAATTTAAAATCTTTGACAATAGATGATTGCAGGGCACACAAACCAATAGAGCTAGACAGAGAGAAATTTTCCACTAATAACATGGGGATATCATGGTTTGTGTTGTCTATATTTGGATGACTTTCATTCTCTAAATAATCAAAAGATGCAAGTGGTGACATCTGGTTTGCTCTAAGTGAACTAGAACAACCAATAAAATCATTGCCACTAGTGTTGTCATTATCTATACAAGAAAAAGGTCTGAAATCATTTGAAAGTAGTTGTGTCTGTAGACAATCAATCAGTGAAAAATTTAGAGCATGTGTGCCTTGAAGTTGTGGACTTCGTGGTTGTACCTGTAACCTCAGGTCCTTGGGAAAAGTGAATATATTTTCATGCTGATTCACTAAATAGTTATAGTTTAATGAGAAAATTTGACCCACATTTCTAGATGTAACATCAACTGTTGCAATGTTCTATAATTTTTTGTTGAATCCCAAGGATGTACTACTCATTGATGGGCCCACATCATCAATGGAAGATATCTAGTGTTGAATCTGAGAATATTTTTCTATTTCAATTTGATTAGGACACATTTAATGGTTGTTTCTTTGAGTGTTCGTCAAGGGATCCCCAAAGATTATTCTATTTAAAGGGTTGCAATCTACAATTCCATTTGGTACCTAAAGAGTCATTTACTCCATAGTGTATTTCCCATCACTTTTGAAGGAGGATTAGACATAAAATGTGGATGAGGATAATAGTTAATCCAATATAGAGCTTTCCTTTGTCTTTGATTTTCTCAGCTAAAAAAAAAACTGTATTTGAATATTTGAATTTGTTATTTGCAGGGTTATATGATTCTTTTCTTCTCAAATTTGATGAAAGATACACCACTCCTTTGAACCTTGCTTCATGTTTCTTGAGTTTGGATGGCATTCCATATGTCTTTATCATATGCTTATGCTTGGAGATATAATTTCCATCCATGCAACAATCCACTTTGCCAATTGTTTAACGTTGATCAGTTAATAGGGGCTAGGATGGAGCACACCTGGAATTTTGTATTCAATTTGTTTTGTATTGCAAATGTTGATTAGTTGCCATGTGCAAACCAAGTGGTTATACTAGGGAGCAAATTCACAACATTTTTTCTCATTTTTCTTTTGGAAGTGCACCAAATTTGTTTGTAGTGGCAAAGTTTGCTTCAAAGGCCATGTATTGAGATTGTTCCATTGTCCCTAAATGAGCACATGGACTATGATCACCTTGTCCCACATAATTGAGTCTCTTTCAAAATTTCTTCATATGTTAAACATGGTAAAATGCATGCCATATTCTCATTATTATGTTGCCCATATTTGTATCCAATGGTATGGCTCATAACCTTGAAGAAACCAACATACAAGAACCATCAACCTTGCTCCAGTGTTCTCTTCAAAGTTATTTTTGACACTTGAAATCAAGGTGCAATCCTCTTCTGCATGAGAATTAAGGTATTGCTAAGTACTTTATTTGCTATGTCAACCTCCTTTAAGATGTTCAAAGGTTCTACCCCAGCTTTTCCATCATCTTTGATAAATGTAGTGTTAGTATCAAGCTTGTGTTCATCAACACAATTATCATGTATTTTAATGTCAGAGGCAGGATGTCCCTCTAAATTGTTGTTCGATTCATCCTTACTAGCTGTATCATTATTTCTCCATGTTCCTGTACTTGTAGACTCATGACACTCTAACATAAGATCATTTGGTCATGACCTCTACTTCTATTAATTCGTATGACATGATTGGAATGCTTTCAAGCTTTCCATATTCATAATCCATAAGATATTACATGACTTTCATTTATCTCATTTTTTGATATGTTTAACTAAATTCCTTAAGGAATAATGATGAATGACCTTAGCTTAAGCATGTTCACCCCTCCAAACACATGAGGGCAGAAAGTCATGGATCCTTTGATTTTTTCATTTCACCCTTCACCTTGCATTATACATGCGATTCACCTTTTGAATCTGCTACTTACTATGTCAAAAAAGCTTATCATGTATTCACTTTGAATAGTCTTCAACTAAGGCACAAGCAAGATAACACCTATGTGGACCCTTCAATAACCATAGAGAGCTGCCTCACTTCACCGTGGCACTGCCCTCTATTATTTCATAGGCATTTTCTTGGCATTTTGATGTTGTCTTCTCATGGGCTACAGTCACACATAGTAACCTGCCCTACATTAGACTGTCTTGTTCATGACATGTAGCATGCATTTTCTCTTTATGACTGTCCCAACCTTCATGGTTTCCATAACAACACTTGTTGCTCCACATGTCTACTACCTGATTTCCACAATAGTTGTTTACCTTTTCAATCATGTGCAACAATTAACACTGTCTCCTCACCTTGATCCTAGTGGGAAAGCACATGTCACCTATTTTGGTGACTTGAAAGCCTACCATCCTATGTGATGTGTGGTTGTCCAATAGGCTTAAGGTGAGAGGGACCTGAAAATACTTTGGATTGCTCCCTCATTATTTAAGAGATGCATAATTGAATTTGATGCATCTTTTGAATTTGATAATGAAATTTGATCAACTAGTGTGATTTGATATTGATTTAATGCATTAATAACATGTATATATTTGATCAAGTTGCTCAATTTCCTATTCCTCTCAAAACATCAGAGGGAAACATGCTAATCCCTACCCTCATGGGAGCCACATTTACCTCACATGTTGCATTTAACTGATTCAGAACAATAACAAGACTTGTCCTAAATCTGCACATGAAGCAAACAAGTTAGAAAAATAGATGCATATTGTGGATGTGTTTGATGACTTCATTGTTTTCCAAGATATCCAAGGTTTGCATGCTTATTTAATGCACTTAGGGATCAATTTATACATGCATAGGTAAGTGTTAATGTAAGGTTTGAGATCTTTCATTTCTTAGAGCATTGCTCTAACGTCATTGTTATTGCCAGATGTAGGAGCTAGGAGCACTATGGAGCTAGGAAAGACACAAGTAACTTGGGGCAGGAGCAGGGCAAGATGACACCTTCAAAACTAGTCATTCTTAGGCAATGACTGGTCTTCATCCTTATATGCACATTTTATTTGTTTACTTATTCATGTATACACTCTTCTTTATTTTCATTGAATAAGTAAAGTTAGTCCCTTGGCTTGTGAGGGACATGTACACCTTCATGATTATCAATAAAGATTACATTTATAACACATATGGTTCTCTTTTCTCATTTTTTGTAATTGCAATATTGGAATGAAAATGTAATCTGTTTCATTTGAAAATCTCTTTCATGCATATTAAACTTGACTTAGCAGACTATGGTTTGTCTTTTAAATGTTTAAACAAAAAACACAAAAGAATAAACACTAATTTACCTGATTTCAGCTGAAAGCTAAAAATCAGGTAACACAACTAGCTTGCTATTTTTATTTAAATTACAAGTCATGATTAAAGTCAAGAACATACCAAGAAGATGGTACTCTACTTCAAACCCTCAACCTCAACTAGTTTGGTTTACTTACATCGGGATATTAAGGAAGTTGCTAAACAATTAATATATATCATTTGTTGTTTGTGAAGGAGAATCTTGTGAGATCCAATATGGCAGTGGATCAATATATGATTTCTTAAGTAAAGATGATGTCACAATTGGGAAACTTGTTGTGAAACATCAGGTTAGTAATTTTTGGATGTTAAGGCTTCCTAGTTGGATATCACAGATCTTTTCTAATCAACTTAATTTGGAATTTATGCATAAATGGATTCTTTCATGGTGCAAGTCTTTACTAAGACAACACATGAACTAGGGTTGACAATTTTGTTGTCCAAGTCTGATGGCATTCTTGGGCTTGGTTTCCAGGAAATTTCTATTGATAATGTTGTTCCAATATAATTAGTGTTGATAGCCTTCATTCTATAATATGTCATTTTCATTCTATAATTTGAGTGTATCACCTTTCTTAAATATTAAACAAGGTTCTAAAATCAAGGGTTCAATATGCATAATTCAAGCCTATGTTGAACATTGTATTTAAGGAATTTGTTGATAAGGCTACAATTTTTTAATTAATTTATCTTTCTACTGTGTTTGGACTTACTTTTGTAAACTTGCAATATACAATACACTTTTATTCTTTCTAAATTGAGACTAATAGTAATTTTTTTGGTTGTATTGAGGCACAACTTCATTCATGGCAGAAAATACAACACCGTGTTGCTCATATCAGATGGCACATTGCATATAAAGGAGGAAAGATTCTAGTTGGGTTATTTTTGACAACATTGAAGGAGAGAGCTTCATACATGGGACACGATCAACACTCTCCTTGGATTCTACATGTTACAACTTGCTCTAGGAAGATTAGCCATGTTGTAGAAGTTTTAAGAGATGAAAGGGGCATGTGCTCACATTGAAGGGATTCAAGCATGTGTTTCTATCATTGCAGAAGTTTTTTGGAGAAATTTCTTTCTTGTAGTCATTTCTATGTAATATTGTAACTTAGATTTTCAATCTTGTGATTGAAAATAACAATTGTAATGCTCCATTTCTAAGCTGTAACTGGAACACCTTTCTTTTATTAATAAAGTTCATCGATTTTTCCTTCTCAATTGTCGTATTATTGTGTGCAATTGATGATTAATGTGTATTTTCGTGTTTTATGCTTAAATCCTCAAATATTAGTCAATTAAAATGACTAAATATACTACTAATTGACATCAATTAATAATTAAATTGAATAAATATACTACGAAGATAGAAATCAGTGAATAGTGAATAAATATGACTAGATCTATAACCAGTGAAATCAGTGAATAAAAATGACTACATATACGACCAAATTGATCAAAATGATGATTAAAATTAATGACTAAATACACAACCAATGCATATAAATCAATGAATAAAAATGACTAAATAAGTGACTAGTTAACAACAATCAATGACTAAATATATTCGTGAATAAAAAATGACTAAATAAGTGACCAGATTACAACAATTAATGAACAAATCAACAACTAAGTGACCAATTAAATATATCAGTGAATAAAAATGACTAAATAAGTGACTAGATTACAACAATCAATGACTAAATCAATGACTAAATATATCAGTGAAAAAAAATGACTAAATAAGTGACCAAAATATGGAAATCAATGACTAAATATAATACCAAATTGATCAATTAAAACAACCTATAAATGACTAAAAATGGTTTAGTCATCAATTTGGTCGCATTATATATGATTGGCAATAAACTACTAATGGTCACGTGACTAAGTTCAGTCATTTATAAGTAGTTTTTAGTAGTTTTTTCAGTAGTTTATTGCTATTACTAGTGAACATACGTATGCATCAACACAAGTATACATATGGATATATGTATATATCTTATATATATACACGTTCGATTGCACCATCAAGCACATACATAATTACTATCATATTGATAGGTACATACGTATGATATATTTATACATATACACATACATGTCGTAAGGTCCATTTGATAGCCTCATGCTCATAAGCAACCCATTCATAAGCATGCATAGGTATGTCTACCTATGTACTCTCATGTACATGTTCCTCCATGCGTATGGTCTATTGTCGACATGCATATGTATACATATACATACATTCCACGTGTGTTCACCTCATCAATACAAACATAACAATATAAGGACAAACTCATAAGCTCTAATTAGATAAACATCACCCAAGCATGCATTCAATAGTAATCAAGACCCTTACTAATGCAAATACATCATACTAAGGATGACTTACCAATTACTGACACAATAACTTGACTCAACCATTCTATTGTGAGTGTGTGTGTAAGCTCAGTTAGGTTACGTTATTGGTTACCCAACCAAGATCTTCTCCTGAGTGATACTTCCCCTCGCACCTAGAGGATTGAACATATCCCTACATCCAACTAACACATTCCCATAGTAGTCAACTATTCAAAAAAATATGCTTTCATAATATTTACCCCATAGTTAGAATATCTAATTCAATAACCATCCATTGCACATATATGCATTCCATTACATAACATTAAATGAAATAACATTCATTCATAATTTGTTGATAACAAAGTGCAAGCACATATATTCTCAATCAAAATTCAAAGTACATTCACACAATAATATTTACCCTACATAGTAATAGTAAATAGTAAATACACAATTGGGGTATAATAAGAATAGTGAGGTGTCGAGGTCAAAGGTCCACCAACAAACTATTTGACATCCAAAGTGTGTTATTAGACAATAATTCATATAATGTTCAATTATTCACATGCAATAACTATTTCTTTATTACTAATTGCATACCTGTGGACTCAATGACATAAACATATAGGGGTCTACAGAAACGGTGCATGTATCATCAACACTCCAACCCTAAGTTTTCATCATATTCATTCTACTAATTTAGTTATTCTTACATTTCAAAATATAATTTAATAAAAAAATTTAAATGAACTTGCTAAATTAGACTTAAATATCAATGTTGAATTAATTCATGGCGGCACCAATGGATGGGGAACCTCCTACATGCATGTGATAAAGGTGCATTGGTTCTTGGGTTTGTAAAAAGGGCACACAAGTCGACTTTGCTAGTTTTTTTCTTTTTTAACTTGTGCATAGAAAAGTCCACTTGCATAAAATAATTTTAATTCCTCCCTCTTATTCAACCAAATATTAACTTCTTCACTCATTTCTCCTACATGAGATACAATTGACTTTAGCAATTCAAAAATGCCTCTCCTATAAGGGTGGGTTGCAGCATGTTCATTTAATCTTGTAATCAATTGTTCAAGCTCTCTTTTGTTGTTTTAAATTTGATTTAAAATATTTTCTTGAGTTCCTATAGGACGTTGAGGAATTGAGGGAGGAGTTTGATGTTCTTCTTGTTCAAGAGGGTTTTTGTGAGGAGGTGATTGTGAATTATCAATATTTAGAGGTGGAGATTGATTTCCTAGAAATTAAAACAAAGTTTAATAAGAAAATCCTATTTTCATTTACAATTTAAATCAAATTTGAAACTAAAACAACATAAATACATACCTCTTCCACTTCTGTGATTTCTTGATGCCATCCTCACGGAGAATCACAAGTTGGGAGTGCAAAAAATGAAGAACTTTTGGCGAGTGCAAGTTACAGAGCTAAAAAATGCCAAACCAAGTCATGACCTTAGTAGAAAATAAGGTAATTTATTGTTTTTTTAACCTAATTTTCTATTTGGCATGTGCAAAATTAGGTTTTATGATTTTTTTTTTAATTTGGTACCTTTTTGTGTCACAACTCAATGCACTTACCCCTATTTCGAATTGTATTTGTTTCATGTAATTCTTAAGTTCAAGAATCTTTGAATTCATTTGTTCAACTCCACTTATACCATCATCTATCACTTTCTTTTTTTACAAAAATTCATTTGCAATACAAAACCTCTTGACTTTATCTACTTTTACATTGGTATTTTCCCATTGCACATACTGCACAATTCTCCTTCGTCAACTTCTCAAGAGCAGGAACAATCTCTTCAGTCAATACATTATCTATCTCATTCACTTTGGTATGCTTCTTTTCAAGTATTTTTAGAGTAGATTCCTTTTTCATTACATACTTTCTACTACCTACTGCTCAAGTTCTACATTGCCATTTGCGTATTGCACATACTACACATGCACGTTCCTCAACTTCTCAATAGTAGGGAGTCTCTTCAATCAATATACTATCTGTCTCATTCACTTTGGTCTACTTCTTTTCAAGTATTTCTTCAATTGATTCCTTTGTCATTTCATACATTCTAGTACTTGTTGCCTCCAATTTTGCATTGTCATTTTCTCATTGCACATACTTCACACGATCCTTCCTCAACTTCTCAAGAGGAGTAAGAATATCTTCAAGATCAATACATTATTTATCTCATACACTTTGGTTTGCTTATTTTCAAGTATTTTGATAGTTGTTTCCTTATTCATTTCATACATTCTAGTACTCGCAGCCTCTTGAAGCATTGACAAGATCTTAGGTTCATTAATACCCAGTGTTTTCCAACCTTGAATTATAAATATACAATATGATTGTAATGAAAACCTTTTGTTGTTTAGTTAGTACAAATGTAAGAAAAAGGTACCTTCAAATTTTACCAAAATTGTTCTTACAGTATGAATTGTGTTTGGATTTCCTCATATCATTAAAATATAGATAGGTAGGAAAATACAATGGGTTGTGAGTTAGTTCGTTCTACTTGTTCAAAGGTCAAGGGTGGAGAGTCTGGGGAGGAGTTGCAGCTAAGGGATACAAAAAACTAACTAGATTTAACTGAGGGGTGACCAACCAATTGGGTTGTTATATATAGAGGGTTTTACAACACTATGTGGGTTGCAGGTTTCTTAATGCCCTATGTTTTCCAACCCCCGATTATACAAACAATATGATTGTAATGAAAATATTTGTTGTTTAGACAATACGAATGTAATGAAAGGAACCTTCAAAATATATAACAAGTCTTAGATAGACTAAAAATTTTGGTTCAATTTCCTCAAATCATTAAACTAAAGGAAGGTTGGAAAACATTGTGGGTTGTGATTTATATAATTCTGCTTATTCTAAGCTCAAGGGTGGAGAGTTCGAGGAGGAGTTACAATTGGGGAGTACATAAAACTAACTAGATTTAACTGAGAGGTGACCAATCAATTGGGTTGTTATATATAAAGGGTTTTACAACACTATGTGGGTTGTAGGTTTTATAACGCCCTATGTTTTCCTACCTCTAATTATAGATAGACAATATTTCCTTTTGTTGTTTAGACAATATGAATGTAATGAGTGACACCTTCAAAATATATAACAAGTCTTAGATAGACTAAAAATTTCATTTCAATTTCCTCAAATCATTAAACAAAAGACAGGTTAGAAAAGACTGTGGGTTGTGATTTATATAATTCTACTTGTGATGCAAGAGCATCCTTGGGTCGTGGCAATCTTGCATCAACCAAAAATATTTTCCTCTCAGTTTGTTCTTGTTTTGATTCTTGTTCTATCTAAGTTGGTAGATTCAACACTTCATATTTTCTCACCAAACCCTACAGATCTATGTTTACATTGTGGACATGCTCATTTTCCTTTTCCAAGATTTGAGAACGTTTGGATCATTTTTTGACAAGTTATCGCTTCTGGATTAAGTGGCAGTTTCTTGAACCGACACCAGAATAATTTTCTAAACTAATGGCTAGTTTGATCGCTTGTGGATCCTTCCCGTAACATGCAGATCTTGACGGTGTGATTCAGATTGTTCTATGGAGTGTCCCCGACCTTAATTTAGGTCCACACTTCATCCTATGTATTCACAGTGGAGTAATTCAAAATTGAGGCTGACTTATTTAGGTGCACGTTACATTTTCCTTCATCGAAGATTGTAATGATCTTTGGTTGACGCGGAAGATTCTAGATCCATGGATATGATATAAATCTTGTAATAGATCATTAGAATAGCATAAGTTGATTAAGTAGAATAATATAGATTAGATATGTAAGATTTTCACTCGCATTAAGAAGCGTATATGAAGATGGTATTTTGAGCATGTTGTATTAGGCCTATGAGCTGAATTTGTAAGCCTGAATGTTTTCGACTATTTGTAATTGCAAGTTCTGATAATAAGAATGTTCAAATGGCCTCCATATTTTGTGTTGCTTCTGTTGTGTAACTCTTGTTGCATGGTCTAGATTGTTCTCTTTGAGGAACCTCCAACCATGGCTACATTAGATGCTATCAAAGCTAGTTGCGAAGCTTGAGTAGGTTATGGTCCTTTTGCCATTCCTTGGGTGAACAAATCACTGATTTGAGGCAAGCTATAAGTGTGTTCAATAGATCGCCGAGAGAGAAGCAATTGAAACCTTGTAGTTAGACCACCAAGTTGAGGCAGTTGCATCTGAGAAAAGGAAGAGATGCCGCTGAGAAGGATGAACCCTAGAAGAATAGAGTAGATGATGGAGGACTTTAAAAATGAGATGAGGAATGAGATCCAAAATGTCTTGGGTGGCTTGAGGAGGAATCCTAAACCAGAGGATGAATATGAAGAGGCTACAAAAGAACTTGAGGTTGAAGGATGGATAGATGAGAGAGAAGAGATATTGTTGATAGTAATGGCACAAGAAAGTAGAAGTCATAGGGTTGAGGTTTCTACCTTCTCTGGTACATTGAATCTGGAAGACTTGATAGATTGGATAGGAGAGTTGGAAGACTATTTTGAGCTTGAGGATATTAGAGACCCACTGAGGGTTAGGCTGGCACAAACTAAGTTGAAAGGGCATGCTGCTTTATGGTGGAAAAAGTTACAGAAGGATAGAGTGGAAAATGGTGAAACAAGAATCATTCGGTGGAGGTAGATGGTTGCAAGGCTAAAGGCTAAGTTCATTCCATAAGACTATGAGTTGGAATTGTTCAAGAAGTTGTAGAACTTGAAGCAAAAGGACATGAGTGTGAAAGAGTATATACACCAAGGAATTTTACAAGATGACAAGCACATCTGGGCACTGAGAGATGACTAGGGAGAAAGTGGCAACGTATATAAATGGCCTTAGATTTAACATTCGGGATTAGATGAGTATGTTGAGGATTGCCACAGTTGAGGATGCCTTTCAATATGCTCTTAAGGCGAAAGATAAAGTAAAGAGAAGAAAATAAAATAACCCTAGAGGGAAAGACAAAAAAATGAGAAGCAACAAGGAGAAGTAGACAAGTGAAGAAGAATGTAGATCTAAGTGGAGTAAAGAACCGGATTAGAGGGCACAAAGGAGAGGAAATGGCAGCAAGGAATTCTTGGGTAAATGTTTCAAGTGTGGAGAAACTGGACATCAATCTTTTGAGTGTTTTGAGGGATCAAGTAAAGGAACTAGAAAAAATAATTTCATGGCACATGAAGAGCAGGTAATTGGAGCACTATATGAGATAGAACAGGAGCAGGGAGAATCTTTTATGCTTAGGAAAGTCTTGATGAGGCAGAGTGGGGAAGAGGTTGAGACTTCACAAAGGAAGAATATTTTCCAGATTGTGTGCGAATCAGGAGGTAAGTGCTATAAGGTTATTGTGGATAGTGGAAGTACTGATAACTTGGTATCTGAGGAGATGGTGGAGAAACTTGGTTTGAAGAGTTTTATGCACCCTTGTCCCTATAGGATAAGTTGGTTAAAAGATGATCATGTAGTGGAGGTGAAAGAGTAGTGCTTGGTGAACTTTAATATTGGCCCCTTCAGAGATGAAGTTTTGTGTGATGTTTTGTCTATGAATGCCTGTCATCTTATGTTGGGTAGACCTTGGAAATTTGATAGAGGAGCTATATATGATTGTAGAAGGAATCTGATTACTATAGAGAAGGATGGGTAGAATTTTACTTTGGCTTCCTTGAAGAATAAAAGGGAGGGAGTGAGGAACTTGAGTCTTGGGAAGAGTTATGGTGTTGAGAAGCAAGATACAAATGTTGTACTGGAGGATGGCATGGATTTGAAGAGGATCCTTGTGGCTAAATATGAGAGCAAGATGGTATCGAAAGGATGTAGGGGTAGAGCTATGCAATAGAAGACTTTGGTTGTAGATAAGATGGAGTCTTGTAGAAGAGGTAGATAAGATGAGTGGAAGAAAGTGAGTGGTGATAAATTTTCCTTACCACCATGTGCATATATGAGGCAGGGAAAAGAAGGCATAGAGAAGAAGAAGTTGAAAGATCTACCAGAGGAAAGAAAAGAGGTTAGAAGGAAGAAAAGTGCAGACAAAGAAGACATTTGGATCAAGAATGAGCATGGGATCTATATCCCAGGCCCTGTCAAATTTTCATGAGTTCCTCTCATGGAACATATTTTCTCACCAAGGGTGTCTGATGCAGGAGCATCCTTGGGTTGTGGCAATCTTGCATCAACCAAAAATATTTTCCTCTCAATTTGTTCTTGTTTCAGTTATTATTCTGTCTAAGTTGGAAGATTCAACACTTTGTCATATTTTCTCACCAAACCCTGTGGATCTATGTTTACATTGTGGACATGTTCATTTTCCTTATTCCAAGATTTGGGCACGATTGGATCATTTTCTAGCAAGTTATCGCTTTTGGATTAAGTGGCAGTTTCTTGAACAGACATTGGAATAATTTTCTAAACTAATGGCTAGTTTGATCACTTGTGGATCCTTATCGTAACATGTAGATCTTGATGGTGTAATTCAAATTGTTCCGTAGAGTGTCCCCGACCTTAATTTAGGTCCACACTTCATCCTATGCATTCACCATGGAGTAATTCAAATTTGAGACGGACTTATTTCGGCGCATGTTACATTTTCCTTCATCAGAGATTGTAATGATCTTTGGTTGACGTAGAAGATTCTAGATTTGTGAATATGATATAAAGCTTGTAATAGATCATTAGAATAACATAAGTTGATTAATTAGAATAATATAGATTAGATATGTAAGATTTTTTCTCGCATTAAGGAGCATACCAAAAGATGGTATTTTGGGCATGTTGTATCAGGCATGTGAGTCAAATTTGTAAGCCTAGATGTTGCCGGTTGTTTGTGTTGGAAATATATGTCTCAATCATCACAGGATGAAACCTCTATTGGAGACAAGTCGGTGTGACATATTCTATGTCTGGCCGACGAGCAAATTTGTAGCCTTATGTTTTGTACAGGTTGTTGTGACCTTGCAGAAGTCTTGCCAAATGGTTACACATTGGAGTCTTCAGTGTGACATGTTTTCGGTGTGACCTCTTACTGCGTGGAGATCTTTGGATGATAGGCCATTCATATCGGGCGTCGGGGAGACTCATAGCGACCAGGGGCTTCGAGGTGACTTGAACACTCGGGAAGAAGTCCCAGCGACATTGGAGTCATCGGGATAACCTATGGTGGCTCGGTGGGAAGTCTTACTAATGTGTAAATGTCTCACCGACCGCGGTTGCTATCGGGTGTCTAGCGGATACCGACAGGAGTCATTGATGTAACACAAAGGTTTTGGGAAGAACTCTCATCGATTGATAAATGTCTCGCCGATGTTGTAGTTTATTCTCAGTATGACTCCTGGTGACTAGTGTGCTCGGTATGACTTGTGAGTATTCAGAGTAATGTCTCAGTGATAGTGATATGTCTTGGCGATAGATGAGCACTTCAGAGTAACTTTGAACCTCGGTATGATCTCCTAGTGAAAGTGGTATGTCTTGCCGAATGTTAAACATTTTAGTATAACCCTTAATGACTCAATATGATGTCTCAGCAAAAGATGATTGTCTAGCCGATGAGAACACTAATGTCTATGTGACATATGGAGCTTCGGTATGACGTCTCACCGAAAGCGATGCATGTGGTGAATGTTGGTATGAGGTCATGGCGACATGAGGAAGCTCTTAGCGATAGTCTTTTGAACTCGATGTAACATCTTGTCGATAGGTGAACTCTTGGCGATATCAAATGTTAAGCTATATGGCATCAGGGAGACACAGTTAGTGTCTCATCGACATGCCAACATAATTTGAAGCCTTTTGATTGAGTGAAGACTATCCTATGTGGCGTCTCGTGGACCAATCGGAGGAGCTGAATGGGAACCACTAGTAGTTGGACTGTTGCAGCCATTACTGAGAGGAAGCTCGACAGACAGGGGCGGCATGGTTATACTCTGTGATCATAGATTGTGATGGGTTGGTTGAATTGACAGATTGTTGTGTGGTTGTATGATTAGTGGATGAATTCTATTATGTAAAGAATGTAACTTGAAGGTTCCTGTACAAGTTTGATCATGGTGAATGCTGTTGTAAACTGACATCAAAAAGATAAGTTAGAACTCTGTATGTAATTTTGTTACTGTAATACAAAGTGACTTCTTTTGGTGTGGTGGGTTTTTCTCCCGTAAGGGTTTTCACATGTAAATCTGGTGTTCATATGTGTTTATCAAATACTCTGTTTCTGTGATTGTTTTCAAGTGCATCTTAATTGGACTATAATTGTAAAATTGAAATGAGTCTCTACATTCTTCCCTGAGGTTTTGACATTAGGAGAGTTGTTTCCACACCTTAGCTTTCCTTACAAGTGGTATCAGAGCCTAGCCAATTGTGTTATCCTTGTGGGTATGTTGGATTTTTTGTGTCAATTCTGTTTAGTGGGAGTCTTGTAGAAGTTTGTTAATTCTAATTACAGATTGAGATGGCTAGCACGTCTAGAAAGATTGAAATAGAGAAATTCAATGGCAGCAATTTTGAGTTATGGAAAATCAAAATGGAAGATCTTCTAGTTAATCATGATCTATGGCTTGCTGTGTCTGGAACGAAACCTCAGGCCATGAAGCAAGAGGATTGGGACCTGGTAGATAGAAAATTAAAAGGGCTAATAAGGCTTTGTTTAGCAGACTCTGTTCTTCTGAATGTGCATGAAGAAAAGACTGCAGCCTCTTTGTGGACAAGATTGGCATCTATTTATCAGGGGAAGTCCTTGGTGAATAATTTGTTCCTGAGGAAGAAGCTGTACTCTTTGAGAATGTAGGAAGGAGGGTTTATAGCTGATCGTTTGAACACATTTAATATGCTGATTGCTTAATTAACATCTGTTGGTGTAAAAATTGAAGAAGAGGATCGTTGTATGCTTCTATTGTGTTCTTTGCCAGACTCTTGGGATCATCTGGTGATGGCTATTGGGTGTACAACATCGAAATTCAAGATGGAAGATGTTGTTGGTTCTTTGTTATCAGAAGAGACGAGAAGGAAATCTTCTGAGATGGCGAAGGAAGCTCTTGCTGTCAGAGGAAGATCGAAAGAGAAAGGCAAGAAGAAGGACAAGAAATCAAAATCAAAATCAGAGGGGAGATCAAAGTCTCCTGGCAAGAAGTCCAAGGTGAAATGCTGGAATTGTGGGCAACTTGGTCATGTCTGAAAGGATTGTAAAGAGGAGAAAAAGAAAAAGAAGAAGTGCTCTTCCAATAATGATTCTTCTCAGTGTGATTCAGACACCTTCATTGCTGCCTTGGCTACATAGGCATCAGATGATGTCTGGCTGATTGATTCTGGAGCATCTTTTCACATGACATCTCATAGAGACTAGTTCATGAAGTATGAAGAATACGATGGTGGAAAGGTGTACTTAGCAAGTGATTCATCTTTGGAGATAGTTGGTCGTGGAAGAGTCAAAATCCAATTTCCTGATGGTAGAGTAAAGGGAATCAAGGATGTGATGTATATACCAGGTCTGGCTCAAAATTTTCTTTCTGTTAGTAAGCTGAATGATATTGGAGTACAAGTCATGTTCTCTGGAAATGGTTGCAAGATGACTAGAGGCTCTATGGTGCTGGCTAGAGGTGCTCAAATTGGTACCCTGTACAAGCTGGATGCACAGGCTGTTCAATGTAACAGTGTCTCTGTAAAGTCACAAAAAGCTACTCATGGAGGTAAAGAGGGAAATGTTCCTAATTATGTAAACTCTATGGAAGTAAAACTTCCAATAGAGAAGACTATGCTTTGGCATCATAGGCTAGGCCACATAGGAGAAAAAGGTTTAAAAACTTTGAAGAATAAAAACCTGGTTGAGGGGCTTGAAGATTGTAATCTCGAATTTGAATTCTGTGAGCATTGTATATATGGAAAACAACACCGTGTTTCTTTTTATTCTAGTCCTCACAAATCTTCTGATTTGCTAGATTATATTCATTCTGATGTATTTGGTCCAGTGAATGTTCCTTCTTTGTCTAAATCAATATACTATGTGTCATTTATTGATGATTATTCAAGAAGAGCATTTGTATATTTTCTAAAAAGTAAATCAAAAGTGTTTAGTCAATTTAAGGAATTTAAGAATCTTGTAGAAAATTAGACTGGAAGAAAAATAAAATGCTTAAGGACTGATAATGGCGGTGAATTTTGTTCTAATGAATTTGAAAGATACTGTAAAGACCATGGGATTAAAAGACATAAGACTAAACCTTATACTCCACAGCAAAATGGAGTTGCAGAAAGGTTCAATAGGACAATGATGGAGATAGCACGAAGTATGCTCAGTAGTGCTGGCTTAGAGGAGAAGTTCTGGGCTGAGGCTGTATCTACTGCATATTACCTAATAACTCATTCTCCAAACTCTGGTCTTGTTGAGAAAACACCTTTGGAAGTGTGGTCTGGTAAGAAGCCCTCTCTTAGAAATATTCGAGTCTTTGGCTGTGAAGCATATGCATATGTGCCAAATGAGAAAATATCTAAGTTGGAGAACAAGGTTGTCAAATGCATTTTTATTGGCTATAGTGCTGGCATAAAAGGATACAAGCTTTGGAATCCTGATATGGAGAAGGTTCTGTACAACAGAAGTGTAATCTTTCGTGAGCTGAAGCGTTCTATCTTGGATCTACAGTTAGAGACAAAGTCTAAAAACAAAAAGGATGTAGTTCTAATTCCTCCGACACCAGAGAAAGAGGAATTGAAAATTCAAAATGTACCTAAAACTGAGGAGAGCTCAAGCAGTTTTGAAAGTTTGGAAGAAGAATAACAACCTCGGCCTCAGCCAGTGAGGAGGTCAACTCGTGAAAGAAAACAACCTGATAAGTATGGGTTCTCATTGATTGATTCTACTTGTGCCTATGCTTTGATTTCTAGCATTGATGAGCCTAGGACTGTAAAAGACACAATTAAAATATCTGATTCAGACTCTTGGTTGGAAGCCATGAATGAAGAGATGGCATCATTAGAGAAGAATGATACCTGGAGTTTGGTGCCCTTTCACAGGCAGAAAAGCTATGGGTTGCAAATGGGTATTTAAGAAGAAGATTGGTCTGGATGGCTGTGTGGAAAAGTACAAGGCAAGATTGGTTGCAAAGGGATATTCCCAGGTAGAGGGAATTGATTATGGGGAGATTTTTTCTCCTGTAGCAAAGCTGACATCTATTAGATTTATTTTGTCACTTGCAACAACATATGACTTAGAGGTCAAATAGATGGATGTGAAGACAAAATTTCTTCATGGTGATCTTGAAGAAGAAATCTATATGTCCCAGCCTGAGCACTTTGTTGAAAAAGGTAAAGAAAAACTAGTATGCAAGTTAAAGAAATCTCTGTATGGGTTAAAGCAGTCTCCTAGAATGTGGTACCAGAAATTTGATACTTTTGTATTGTCTTTGGGATTTGTCAGATCAAAATCTGATCATTGTGTCTATTATAAAGTTGAAAGTGATCGAGTGCTTATTATTGCTCTCTATGTTGATGATATGTTGTTCATAGGCAATAGTAAGCTAATGATTTTTGATCTTAAGTCTCAATTGTCTACTAAGTTCAAAATGAAATATCTTGGTGCAACAAGGTACATTCTAGGGATGGAGATAACTAGGGATAGGAAGAATAGAAAACTTTGGCTCAGTTAGAGTAAGTATATCAAGACTGTTCTAGAGAGATTTTGCATGAATGATTGCAAGCAGCTAGTTGTTCCAGTCTTGCAGGGAACAAAGCTATCTGTTGAAGATTTTCCAAAATCTTGTATTGAGATGGAGGACATGACTAGTGTACCCTATGCTAGTGTGTTTGGCAGTCTCATGCATGCAATGGTCTGTACAAGGCTAGACATTTCCCAAGCAGTGGGAGTTCTTAGTCAGTTTATGGCTAATCTTGGAAGGACACATTGGGATGCTGTAAAGAGAGTTTTCAAATATTTGAAGGGCACTTCAAATTTTGCTTTGTGTTACCATGGAAACTTGGTTGAATCACAAAGGACTCTCAGTATTTGAGGCTATGTGGATTCTGATTGGACAAGGGACATTGACAGCAGGAGGTCCACCAGTGGATACATTTTCATGATGAATGGTGGTGCAGTGAGCTGGATGAGTAAGCAGCAGACTGTAGTCACTTTGTCCACTACAGAGGCTAAATACATGGCAGCTACACATGCTTGTAAAGAAGCAGTTTGGTTGAAATGTTTGTGTTCTAACATTGGTTTTGATGTAGGGAAAATAACTATTTTCTGTGATAGTCAGAGTGCAATTTGTCTAGCAAAGAACCCTACTTTCCATGCTAGGACAAAACATATAGATGTATAGTACCACTTTGTATGAGATATGGCGGAGGATGGAAAGGTCTGTTTGGAAAAAGTTGATACTCTAGAGACTGTTGCAGATGCATTGACGAAGCCAGTGAGCACAGACAAGTTTAGGTGGTGTGCCAGTTCAATGGGCCTTAGTGCTCATGTTTTTCAGTAAGTCTTTTTGTGCTCTGGAGGTGCCTGTGTGATCTTCGTCAAGTGGGAGATTGTTGGAAATATATGTCTTAATCATCACAGGATGAAACCTCTATTGGAGCCAAGTCAGTGTGACATATTCTATGTCTGGCCTACGAGTAGATTTGAAGCCTTATGTTTTGTATAGGTCGTTGTGACCTTGCAAAATTCTTGCCGAACGGTTACACATTGGATTCTTTGGTGTGACATGTGTTCGGTGTGACCTCTTACCGCATGGAGATCTCTGGCCGATAGGCCATTCATATTGGGTGTCGGGGAGACTCATAATGACGGGGGCTTCGGGGTGACTTGAACACTCAGGAAGAAGTCCAAGCGACATTGGAAGGTCTCACCGATGGGGATACACATTGGAGTCATTGGGATAACCTACGATGGCTCGGTGGGAAGTCTTACCGATGTGTAAATGTCTCACCGACCATGGTTGCTATTGGGTGTCTAACAGATACCGATGGGAGTCATCGATGTAACACAAAGGTTTCAAGAAGAACTCTCAACGATTGATAAATGTCTCGTCGATGTTGTAGTTTATTCTCGGTATGAATCCTGGTGACTAGTGTGCTCGGTATGGCTTGTGAGTATTCAGAGTAATGTCTCAGCGATAGCAATATGTCTTGGGGATAGATGAGTACTTCGAAGTAACTTTGAACCTTGGTATGATCTCCTAGCGAAAGCGGTATGTCTTGCTGAATGTTGAATGTTTCGGTATAACCCTTAATGACTCGATATGATGTCTCGGCGAAAGATGATTGTTTGGCCGATGAGAACACTAATGTCTATGTGACATATGGAGCTTGTGTATGACGTCTCACCGAAAGCGACGAGTCTTGGCGATAGCAATACATGTGGTAAATGTCAGTATGAGGTCTTGGCGACATGAGGAAGTCTTAGCGATAGTCTTCTGAACTCGATGTAACATCTTGCTGATAGGTGAACTCTTGGCGATATCGAATGTTAAGCTGTATGGCATTGGGGAGACACGGTTAGTGTCTCACCGACATGGCAACATAGTTTGAAGCCTTTTGACTGAGTGAAGACTATCCTATGTGGTGTCTCATGGACCAATCAGAGGAGCCAAATGGGAACCGCTAGTAGTTGGACTGTTGCGTCCATTACTGAGAGGAAGATCGATAGACAGGGGCGACATCATTATACTATGTGATCGCAGATTGTGATGGGTTGGTTGAATCAACAGATTGTTGTGTGGTTGTATGATCAATGGATGAATTCTATTCTATAAAGACTGTAACTTGAAGGTTCCTATACAAGTTTGATCATGGTGAATGCTGCTATAAACTGACATAAAAAAGATAAGTCAGAACTCTGTATGTAATTTTGTTACTGTAATACAAAGTGACTTCTCTTGGTGTGGTGGGTTTTTCTCCCGTAAGGGTTTTCCCATGTAAATTTGGTGTTCATATGTGTTTGTCAAATACTCTGTTTCTATGATTGTTTTCAAGTGCATCTTAATTGGACTGTAATTGTAAAATTGAAATGAGTCTCTTCATTCTTCCTTGAGGTTTTGACATTAGGAGAGTTGTTTCCGCACCTTAGCTTTCCTTACAATTTGTAATTGCAAGTTCTGATAATAAGAATGTTCAAATGGCCTCCATATTCTATGTTTCTTCCATTGTGTAACTCTTGCTAGATGGTCCAAATTATTCTCTTTGAGGACCCTCCAACCGTGGCTACACCAACTTGTTCTAAGCTCAAGGGTGGAGAGTTTAGGAGGGAGTTGCAATTGGGAAATACATAAAACTAACTAGACTTAGCTGAGGGGTGACCAACCAATTGGGTGTTTACATTTAGAGGGTTTTACAACACTGTAGACATTGGAAATATCCTGATTGATATCATGCACTCGATTCTGATTCACTAACTTTGACTCTTCCTTGATCATTTCTTTACTAACCAATTAATTGAATAATCTTTATTTAATTAATTCATCAAAATTCCTCCTTTAATTAAATAAATCAGCTTTGTTTAATTAAATCCTAATGTGCTCTCTTTGATTAAATAAATCAACTTTATTTAATTAAATCATAACGTTCTCTCTTTGATTAAATAAATTTACTTTATTTAATTAAATCTTAATGTTCTTCATTTATTTGAATAAATCAAATTTATTTAAATGCTAATCTTCCAATATGCTCTCATTTGATTTAAATAAATTTAGGCATTTAAATTAAATGTCACAATCAAGTAAGTTCATCTAAGTTAATTAATCCCAGATTAATTAACTTCTAACACTAGTCCCCCATTCCTCTAGCTTTTGCAAGTTGCACATGTAAATCAATTTATTTGATTTACTAATTATCCGATTTCCATTTAAATATGGCATATTCTTGGAATATTCCACTTATTTGAATTCTCCCTCCCAAAGGACTTTTGTCCTTCAACTTGGCATTAAAGGCTCTTACATGTCCTCTCCTTGAGCCAACTTGGCATTAATTCCTCTTACACCTCCTCTTACACAAGTCACCTCTTCAAATTAAAATTCAACCTACATGCATTTAACATGCACATTGTTCAAAATGTGCTCCACTCTCCTTCATTAGTATGTTGACAAGTGGCACAATGCCATTGGTCCCTTCCTTAATCCCACATTCATCCTTTTCTTCATTCTTCAACCCTTCTTCATTATAAATATAGGCCTTCTCTATTGATTTGGGATCCACAAGTTCATCCAAAATTTCATCCACAAGTTCATCTAAAATTTCATCCACAAGTTCATCCACAATCATTCACAAGTTTATGCAAGTTTATTATACACAATTTCATCCACACTTTCATCCAAATTAGCATAGAATTCATCATCAATAGCTAGCTTATTAGCATTTTGCATCAAAGATCACACATTTCATCCATCAGGCTTATCAAGGGATTGGGAAAGGGCTTCTTTCCACATCAAAGAAGCACCAATTCCCCCAAGGGATGCTGGTTTGAGCATTATAATAGGATGTCTTTAGTAGATTACTTGATATTTTGCTTTGATTTCATGTTCTTGTGTTTGAATGAATTTTATGGAGAATGCTTGTTTATACTTGTTTAAGGACTAATATTTTCTTGTTTTTCCATGTTTGAGAAGGTTTAGAGAAAGCATTCTACATTTGGCACTAGGAGGGTAGAAATCTCAAAATTAACACATTTTTTTGGTCAATTCTGCTATTTTTTCTCTTTTCTATTCTTTCAGGATGTAGCAATGTTGAGAAGGACAAACAACGATGCTATCAGTCCAGTGTCGCTATATAGCAACACTATGTATTTTCTTGAGGACCGGATCATTCAAATCTCAAAGGGCGACTTTGGAGAAAATATCAATGCAAACACGATCTCTATTTTTCCACAGAGCGACACTGGTTTCCATAGAGTGATGCTGAAAACTCCAAACAATGACGCCTTTGTGGATTGCGATGTTGGGTTGGGGTAAAAGGTCAATTTTCAAATTTACCTTGGCATGTGCTTTATGTTTTTTATTTCTCTTAACCATTAACCTATTTTGTGCCCCTATTTTTTGTAGGATGATTAACTTTAGCAGGTTAGGGGACAAAGAAGGAAAAGAGGAAACAAAAGGAAGGTCTCTTATGACACTATTTCATGATTTTAACAAGTGTTTTTAAACACTTTGGGGACACCTATAACCCAATCTTTGGAAATATTGCTATCTTTCAGTTTAGAACTTAACTACATTTTGTTTGGGTTTTAAAAAGAACATACAAAAGCTTTCTTTTTCTCAAAGTTGGTTTAAAAAAACCTTAGAAACTCACTAGATTTGATTTTGGGTTTTAAAAATTGAACAACCAACTTCACACTCAAGTTTGGTGCTTTAAAAAGAACTAACTATTGTCTTCAAGGATTTAAAATGAACATATGCTTATCTTGTTTTGTAATCTTTTTTACAAACTAATACCATCAAAATGCGTATGCACTTCTCTCGCGCTTCAAGGTGATCTTGAGAATCAAAAGCATTTTGGTGATATTAGGTTGTATAAAATATTGCCTTCACATTTTGAATTTGGGCTCTTAAAAATTGAACAAATCTTGCTAGTGTGAGAAAAGACATTGTGTGTGTTCTCTCTTTGTTCACGCAAACAAAGATTGATCGAACTACAAATGTACTTACTCACTTTTGTTTACCTTTAGAGGGCCCGCCTTGGTGGGAAAAAAGTGCTCAACCCAAGGGAATGACCCAAGTGGTAACGAGCATAATCCAAGCTCTTCCGAACTGCTATACAAATTTGTGGTTGCAAGGAAAGTTTGCAATCAACTGAGTGATGCATGATAGGTATCCCCTAGTATCTTTATGATGCATAAAGACCTTGTTCTAAGGGTTGGGAGACCTCTTAAGGGAGTTTATCATTGTGTCATTTGAACCAGATGCACTTATTATGAACCATTGTGTAGTAGCCAAAAATCCCAATATTTGTTGGTGTCAGGAGGTCGAACCTCTGGAGCCATCCCACATACTTGCGATTCTTTGTAAAGATGAAAATTTTGTCATGAGAGATTCATGAGAACTGAAGCTTGGATGACCTGTAGAATTCATTGTCATGGAGGGGAGCCAATGTGGTCAAGCTTCTAATCATTCACTCTAAATAAGATCAGCTGGATTTATCCAAGTGGGAATTCGACAAATATTTTCTTTTCCATCCTAGGGTTGTGCAATCTTTGAGTTAGTTAAACACATTGCTTGGATCCAAAATATTGAAAATAAACATTCAACAAGTTCATCAAATTTTAAACCTTTAGAGGAAGCAAATACCTTTGAAAAAAAATGCAAGTGCAATTGCTTGTCCCTAGGGATTCCATCCTTAGAGGCTTCTAAGTATTTGGATCTATATATCAATTTTCTCTCACTAAAGTAAACATTAGGGAAATTTTGCCTTGGTTCTCTTGATTTCCACATAATGGACCTTGTGGGATGAAAAGAAATTGAGACATAGACATTCAGTTGAAAAGCTAAGCAAGAAAGTGTTCGTGGTAAAAAGAATCCATTAAGCAAAGATAAAAGACAAATTGAACCCCACACATGTGTTTTCTCAAATGATTTCCCGCAAGATCAAAATCCCAAAACCAAAGTCCATCAATTGTAACAAGTTCCTTAGTCCAAGAAGTCTCAAGAAACATCAATCCATGCTTTACAAAGTTAGAGAAAGATTGATCTATAACTTTTACAAATGTGCTTCAAAAGACAATCCCAATTTGTATTCATTCTATTATTGTCAAAATCCAAGTCATTTCCAACATTTTGAGCTTCTCACATTGAAGTATAACATGTTCTTCAATACCTAGGTCTTGTAAACAAAAGTCTCTCTAAGTTCACTTAGGATCAAAATCAACACTTTCATCCATCCTCAAACATCAATCAAAACTCATCTCACAAACAATTCTTAAAATCTTGGAAAAATCCTTCATGATAGGCTTTTGGAAAATCCTTCCAAACCAAAATCAAAATCATCTTTTTTGATTAAGTGTGTGTAGATGCATCCTTCTTCATACACTTAGTTAAATTATCACCTTGTGGATAGATTTATTCCAAGACAACATCTAACCTCTTGGAGTTTATAAGTCCATTATCACATCCAAATCAAATCAAACCCAAAATCAAAATTCTAAAAATTCCTAAAGTCTAGTATTCCTCTAAGGTTCCTTAAGAGTTCAATCATTCACACCACTCGTCTTTCATTATCTCATCACCATCCTTTGATCCTTAACATCTTAGATTTTCTTTTTTTGTACCTAAAGTTTAGATCAACCTAAGGAGTTAGAGGTTCACCTCCTATATTCCTGAAAGTTGATCCTTATTTTATGGTCCAAACTAGATCTCAAAACAAGAAGAACATGGAAACAAACAAAGAAACATCTACTTCAAGTGACCTAAGTCAAACTGCACCCGAAATCAAGCCCATTGGATCTAGCAATCCCCCACTCAACCTTCCTCAACTACCACAAGATCTTCAAGAGGGAGGTTTCCAAGTGGAGGATATCACCAACAATGTCCTAGGAATGAATCAAGATGAAATCATGGAAATGGTCCAAAACCCTGAAAATCACAAAATTTTCAACACAATGATGAGGCTTAATCCTTCACAATACATATTAGAATTGGCAAGCAAGGGGCTAAACTCCCTTCTGATTATGATGTAAGCAGTATTATGGAGAAACCTCTTGGGATTATGCCACTGATATCATTCACACCTTCCTTCCAAAGCATTATTCAACCTATCCCACAACCAACATCATCTCATGCTCCAAGTCAACCCATAGTTACCAAGGGGAGTTCATTGCTTCATGGTCTTCAAACACGTCCCCTTGTAGAAAACCAAGACTTAGATGCAAACACCATGTTGGGTCAACCAAATACCATCCCTCAAGATCCAAAACACCCATACGTTTCTCTCATCTTTCATGATGCCAACAATCCATCCACTCTAACCAAATTCCCTTAACACACAAGTCTCTCTCCCTATGAATTCATCACAAGGAGAAGGGGAACTATTTGGAAAATGGGGCATGTTTGATCCCTCATAATCATTTTCTCAAGGAAATACACTACCCATCTTCCCACAATTTCCATCTCTACCATTGACATCCACACCAATCCATGGTTTAGGGCAACCCCCTTTATTGATTGTCAATCAAAAAAATCAAAGTAATCCTCCAATCGTGAATAAATCAACATACCAAATCCTCTGATCATGCCATCAATATCGCAACACCAGGTGGCACCAATCCAAAGAACACAATCAATCACTACACCATCTACAACACCTCAAATACGTCAAAATGTGGTCTCCCAAGGACCTACCATATCAACCGCACCATCCACCACACAACCTCCTATCATCAATCCAACGACACCTCAACAACCACCCCAACAAACTCTCATGACAACATCTCACACAATTCCAAATCCTCCACCTCCACCACCACGACCAAACATGACAAACCAATATAGCATCACATTGCAAGCAGCTCAACAAGCCTATCAAGAAGCATTTTAGCAGTTTCAAGCTCAACAAGCCACACAAGATGCACAACAAGCTACTCAACAAGCACAAAAACAACAAGCTGCACAACAAGTACAACAAGCTTCTCAAGCACAAGCTCAAGCTTTATTGCAACAACGACAAGCCGACCAAGCCCCCCAAGCTGCACAAGCTACACAAGCCACATAGGTTTCCTGGGCTGCACAAGCTGCCAAAGAAGCTCAAGCTCAAGCACAAGCTCAGTATCAAGCCCAACAAGCATAAGCTCAAGCACAATACCAAGTGGTTTAGCAACAAGATTATCAACAAGGTTTACAACAATACCAAGTACAACAACAAGCAACTCAGTTACAAGCCCAATAACAAGCATTGTTGGGATAACAACAACAAGAAGCATTATTAGCACAACAACAAGAAGACTAACAACAAGCATTATTGGTACAACAACAATTGTAGGCATACCAACAAGCGTTGGTCACACAATTTTTTTTTCAAAAACATCCCATGAATGCACAAAACACCTCACCTATCACTTAAATAGTCAAACCACCTCAAAACCTATTCATTCATCCCACCACCCAATTTGCAAAATGATGTGTCTGCACAAATCAAATTTCTCTCACAACAAGTGCTAGCCCTACAATTTGGAAAAATAACAAAAACCCAAGGAAATTTGTGCCCTTATCCATTTGATAGAAGAATTGTGATGGTTCCATTTCCAAAAGGGTTCAAGATACCTAAATTTGACAAATGTCATGGAATTGGTAACCTTGAAGATCACATCAGGGGGAGTTTCACGTTCACTGTATGGAAGTCGCATACGGCACTTATCTAATGTGACTATTCCCTTGGAGTTTGGCTGGACCAACAATGGAATGGTTCTCATGCATTCCTCTTGGAATCAAAAAGTTCCAATAAATTTTGGACACATTCATATAGAACTATGCATTCTGTTGGAAAAACAAGGACAAACAACTGAAAGGGGGGGTGAATCAGTTGTCATAGATTATTTAAAATTTTCAAATTTTACTTTACTCAATCTCAAATTTGATGAATGAAAAATAAAATATAAGCAATCAACACATTAGAAACACAAATAATGGGAATGCACATGCATTCAGGCACACTATCTAGAGCTCATTGCTCAATTACCAGAGGGCTCACTAACCAACAATACACAACAATATGGATTAGATCCATAGAGTATGAACTGAGAAAATATCTTCTACACAAGCCTGATTATTGTTCCAGTTAAGCAAATAAAACCTTCTTCACACTTCACTCAAACTTCTTCTCACTCTGCTCTGCAATCGAATGATTAGAAAATTATTTGCACATCTGCACTTTCTCTGGAATACAATCACTCTTATGCACACTCTAAATTTTCTCAAACAATCACTCTTATATATCCACAACATGGAATTACATCAACAACCTTGTCGGCCAAAAATATAAAACATATTTTCAATGTTGGCCCAAATTTACAAATAAATTTTCAATGTGGATCAAACACCATTGGCTAATATCATGATGAGACCCAAAACAATATCCTCGAGCATTCCAAACATTCAAAATTAAATCTTCAAGGATCCACAACATGCTACACCACCATGTCGGCCAAAAACATGAAAACCTGAACATATTGAGAAAAATCTTCAACCATGAGCACACTGATCAACACAGGCATACAACAAAGATAAAGCATGATCTAGAAACATCCAAGAGCACCAATAAACAATAGAGAAACATCTGCAACAACTAGAACTACCAAAATTAAACCAATTTTAATCAAGAACAATGATAGAGACCACAAAAACACTATCAGAACATAGATCTTCATAAGTCAAACAAATCTTCACTCTGACCTCTAAAACTTATGACAGATGAACTAGATACACTCAGTAATAAACCCTTTAATCCATAGCAATTGATCTTCAATGTGGAGAAAAAGACGCCTTCATGACCTTCATAGTTCCACTAGAAACCTGCAATACTTTCTTTTACAATTTTCTCAATATCCTTGACATATACAACCTTCAATACATCAAATGCTAATAGTGTTGACATCAATGACAACCACATATTAGCAACAAAACCACAACATCCAACACATTTAGCATAGGCATGGACATAAGTTTAGAAGAACTATCTGCTCTCAAACAAGCCAAGGGGGAAACATTTGCATCCTTCTTACAATGATGGCGATCCAAGGCCAACAGAAGCAAGTGGACTATGCCCGGAGAACAAAAAATCTATACTATCATCACAAATATCAAAAAAACCTTGTCCTTCCATCTAAAAATGCAATGCATCATCACATATGACCAGTTGATCCCCAAGGCACACAACATCGAAAGAGCCCTTATTGCACAAAGGGGTACATCCACACATTAGGATAACAATCCATCAATCAGTTACAACAAAAAACCTCACACATGGGAAAAGAACAAGAATTTCACCAATGATGGTGTCATTTATGCCAAAGTTATAATTAGTTCCCCAAGGAAAAACACACAATCATATCAACAATCTCAAGTCAATAACCGAAACAACACACAAGCCAATGTAGTATCACAAAAACCCAACAATCAAGTGGTCAATAATTTGAATAATCAAGGGGGACAACCCACATAGAACAAGTATCCCCCCAAGCAAAAATACACACCCCTTGGGGAATCAATCGAATCTATCATGAAAAAATTGGTACAAGAGAATATCATTAAAATCCCTGTTTATGAGAATTATCAAGAGTTGCAAGTGAAACCACCATGGTATAATGAAAAACAACCTTTGTGATTTTCATAAAATCAAGGGACATATGACGACTAGTTGCATGAGACTAAAAAAATTGATCCAAGACCTTATTGATGACAAAACCATATACGTTGAACAACCTGCAGGAAATCAAGACCTTAAGATATACACAAATTTGATTCCAGATCACAATAAAGGGAACAACAATGGAAAGGGAAAGTATAACAATGTAAACCTTGTTTATGATCATGTTGTTGCATCCTTAGATTAATGAGTCATTGTTGTAAATGTCAAGGTAGCTAAAGCCAATTGTGGAGTCACCACACATGGTGGAAAAGTTACCATTTTGGGACCATCCCAACCATTCAAGGCACCAACCTCTAAACCAAAATCCATTCTCAATGGTTATAATGTCTTGGACCAGTTGAAAAGAACCCCCACCCAGATCTCCATCATGGAGTTACTACAATATCACCCGCACATAGGAAAATCCTAGAGGAAGCATTGGCTTCATTCGGTCCCTATAGATGTTGATGCAAACCAGTTCCAAGTTATGGTTGGACACATCACCACACCACATCTCCTAAAATTTTCTGATTAGGACTCCCCAACACAACCATCTCATAATTGCGCACTCCATCTTGAAGTTCAAGTCCATAATAATAAAGTTAAAAGAGTCTTGGTGGATGGGGGTGTAGGCTTGAATATTTGTACTCTTAAGTTAATAAAGAATCTAGGATTCTCTCATGACGTCATTGAAAAAGGTAATGGTATTACAATTAGGGCATATGATGATCAAGAACGAGTGTCTCAAGGCACTATTCAACTTCCTATTCAAGTAGGGCCAACTATCATCGAAACTACATGCCAAGTCCTTTATCTTGAACTACCTTACAATATCCTCTTGGGGCATTCATGGATCAATGGGATGTAAGCTGTTGCATCTACCTTCCATCAATGTATCAAGTTTCCCTATCTTTATCAAGAGGTCACAGTCCATGGAGATCCTAAACCATTTTATTATTGCAAGAATCTAGAAGCCAAGTAATACAAGATCCCTTAAGTCCAAAAAATGATGAGGGACCCATGAATCCATAGATAGACCCATCCAACTTAACCTCCACTTTTGAGACAAAGACACCCACCATTCCTGACATCTCTGGTATCAAATTCATTATCCAACATAATGGGTGTGGGGACTACAAAATGAAAAAGAGTGCCTTTGTAATAGGAGAATTACCTCAATCTCCTCAGTCTCATGGGCAACCCCCATCAATTGACACCCCATCTCAAACCTTTAAAGTAGACCCATCTAGATTTAGATGTTAGGGAGACCTAAGCCAGGAAACAGTAGACGAAAAGACATATCTAGTTTGATATATCAAGATGAAAGGCCCATGCTTGATCTTCCCATGGATGATAACAACAAAGGATTACAAATGATGCTTAGCATGGGCTACAACAAGAACAAGAAACTCGGGAAAAATGAAAACAGCCAGTTAGAACCCATTGTTGCTTAGAAGAACTTAAGAAATCTTGGCCTTGGATGTACCCCTCTGAAAATAACCATACTTGGAAAAGGTGCCCCGGTTAGAAAAGTCAAAGCTCCTCCTCAGTTACCGGTATCCATAGGTTTTCCCTTAGACAACTATACCTTTGATTTAACTGATGTGTGTGATGAGGATCCCATAACTGACCTACCCATGCTATTTGAGGATTCCTCCCTCCTCATGATTATTACCCTATCTTTTGAACCAAATAGCTAGAACAACAAGCTAAAACTTGTCTACCCCCAACTCATTGATTATGACCAATGAGGACCACCTATTCTAGACACATTAAAAAATGATGAGGCTCTCTCATAATTCATGGGGTTGTGGGATAATCTACCATGTGGGGATCACAAATATGGGTTTGAAATTGAGCTAGACACACATGCATATTATGGGGAAACGATTGAATCCATCAGTCGCAAAAGTGAAAATTTAAGAGTAATATCTAGGCCTTTGAGTGAAAACCACGCTGTGGCTCTCTTTGACCCGAAAATAGTAAAAAAAAATGACACATTCAATGGTGAAAACCTCTTTGAGGTGCCAGAGGACGAGGGATTCAATATTCCCCTTAGTGCTACTCATCAGGAGAAGTCAACAGTCTTAGCAGAGAAGTGCAATCCAGTCAATCTAGGGATCGAGGAAGTGCCGCATATTACCTTCTATGTAGAATCACTTTTTATAGAAGAACAAGAAATCCTACCTGGTTTTCTAAGGGAAAGAAAGGTAAAATTTGCATGGACCTATGCTGACATGCATGGTCTTTATCCAAAAATTGTAGTTCACCATCTAGCTGTCTATCTATAGGCGAAGCCAGTAAGACAAGAAATGAGAAAGATTCATCCACAAATATCACTACTGGTCAAATTGGAATTACATAAGCTCCTTGATGTTGGCTTCATATGGCCAATTGATTATCTAGAACGGGTTTCAAATCTTGTACCAGTCTCTAAGATAACTGGGTACATCCACATCTGCATAGACTTCAGAGACCTTAATAAAGCATGCCTCGAGGATGATTTCCCTCTCCCAAATATAGACATGATTGTGGATTTGACGATAGGGAATGAAATGCTATCACTAATGGATGAATTCTCAGGGTACAATCAGATCATGATAGCTAAGGATGGCCAACACAAGACAACTTTCACTTGTCCATGGGGGACCTACTGCTAGAACATGTAGATGCCATTTGGGTTGAAAAATGCAGGATCCACCTACCAAAGAGCTATGCCGCTAATCTTCCATGACATGATT
This sequence comes from Sequoia sempervirens, assembly GCA_007258455.2. Classification (NCBI taxonomy): domain Eukaryota; kingdom Viridiplantae; phylum Streptophyta; class Pinopsida; order Cupressales; family Cupressaceae; genus Sequoia; species Sequoia sempervirens. The sequence continues at coordinate 627,309,100 of VDFB02047230.1, forward strand.
CATAAAACTATGGAGGACTATGTGGATGAAATATTGGCCAAATCAAAGAAGCATTGGGATCACATAGTGGCACTAAGCTCCATCTTCAACAAGCTAGAAGAATACGAGGTTAGGCTCAATCCAAAAAAGTGTCTTTGGTGTACTATTAGGAAAGATCCTAGGGTACATTGTATCTATGAGGGGAATCAAGATAGACCCCACCAAATTCAAAGAAATTCTTGAGATGGAGGCATTAAGAACATTGAAGCAGTTAAGGGGTTTGTAGGGAAGGTTCTAATCCATTCACCGGTTTATAACACAGTTAGTGGATAAGGCTATCCCATATTCTCATCTACTCCACAAGGGGGTAGCATACAAATGGGATGAGAAATATGACCAAGATTTCAATAAAATCAGGGAGTACTTACTGACACCACTAGTCATTATGCCACTGATTCTGAACAATCCCTTGATCATGTATATATTGGCAACAACAACAAACCTTGGCACCCTCTTAGATCAACATGATGAAAACAAGAAGGAGAGAGCTATTTACTATATTAGTAGAACCATGGTGGGACATGAGTTGAATTACACATTAATTGAAAAGGCCTACTTAGCAGTAGTGTTCGCAACACAAAAGTTTAGATACTATATGTTGGCACACCAGATAAAACTCATTGCCAAGATAGACCCTCTCAAGTATCTTCTTTCCAAAGCAACACTCACAAGGCAAACAACTAAATGGGTCATGATCCTAACAGAGTATGACGTTGAGTATGTAGAATAGAGGGCCATTAAAGGACATGTAATTGCGGACCAACTAGCAGAAGCACTGATATATTCAGAGAATCCACTTGTATCAGAGTTCCCTGATGAATCCATCTTTAACTTAAGCGTAGCAGATCACTAGAAAGTATATTTTGATGGATCTTACACACAACATGGGTCAAGAGATGGGATCTTCTTCATTACACCACAAGGAGATTACATACCCAAGTCATATAAGCTGTCTTTTCCTTGCACAAACAACATTGCAGAGTATGAGGCTCTTGTCATAGGAATCAGAATTACAATACAGTGGCAGATCATGGAACTCAAGGTCTATGGAGACTCATATCTTATCATCAACAAGGTAAATGATGGATACCGAATGAAGGATGACAAATTGAACCCATACAAGAGACTAGTGGAAAGCCTCAAAGATTCTTCATTGACATCACATTTGAGAAAATACCCAGGGAAAACAATAGAGCAACATATGCTATGGTAACAATTGGATCGCTACTAGATATCCCACACAATATCTCTAAGAAAGAATTCCTTGTAGAGGAGCTTCTCATACCAGCTTTTGAGGTACTAGAGTCTAAATTTATGTGTGAAATCATTGGTCTGGGTGATCCTTAGTATCATGAAATATACACCTACTTGAGAATAAGAGTCCTCCTCGCTGATATCACCATGAACCTTAAAAGAACATTTGTCAAGAAGTCATCTTGCTTTGTTATCTTAGGAGACACCCTATACCGTAGGAGTATTGAAGGAACCCTTTTACAATGCCTAAACATTGAGGAAGCTTTGACTACTTTAACCGAGGTACATAATGGAATTTGTGGGTCACATTCGAGTGATATGACCTTGGCTAAGAAACTGTTGAGGACTAGGTACTATTGGCTTACTATGGAAAGAGAAGCTCACAACTATGTCCGAAGGTGTCTACAATGTCAACAACATGGGGACCTTATCCATGCACCAAAGTACTTCATGATGGGGGCTTGATCTCATTGGTAAATTCACTCCCACCTTGTCTAGTGGACATAAGTTCATTATCACTGCCACAAATTACTTCACGAAGTGGGTAGAGACCATTCCCATGACCTATATTACATGAAAGCAGGTTTCCATGTTCATCCTGAACTACCTAATTTTTTGCTACGGTGTCCCTCAAGCCATTATCTCAGATAATGGGACACCTTTCAAAAACTAGGATGTTTGATACCTATGCCAAAAGTTCAAAATCCAACATCACTTTTCTACTTCATACTACCCCCAAGGAAACGGCCAAGCTGAGGCTACCAATAAAACCATCTTGAAAATCCTAAAGAAAACAGTCAATGAAGTTGGTTGTGACTGGCACCTAAAGTTGAACCCTGCCTTATGGGCTTACCGAACAAGTATCTGTACACCAACATGTGCAACCCCTTTCTCCCTGGTCTATGGATTAGAATCCATCCTCCCCATTGAGATCGATCTCCCATCCTTAAGGATAACATTGCAAAACCTCATTATAGATGAAGAATATCAGGTGTCATGGTTGAACAAGATAGAACTACTAGATGAGCGATGCATGGATGCCTTCAACCATTTGCAAGTTTACCAAAACCATCTCAAGCAAAGCTACAACAAGAAGATCAAGAGTTAGACCTTTCAAATTGGAGAGCTTGTGTTGAAAGAGAATAAAAAAAAATGTACCAAATCTAGATAGCAAGGGAAATTTTGAACCCAACTAGTTGGGACCCTTCATCATCACAACGAACTACAAATTAAGAGAATATCAACTATCTACACCAGAAGGTGAGCCTCTACAGGAGCCTATCAACAACTCCCATCTAAAAAAATTTTATGCCTAAGCTTGCAAGGTATAAATCTAAAAAAATACATAAAAAAAAAAAATATAAAAATTCAAAAAAATTAGAAAAAGGATTGAAAATAGTAAAGATAAAAATCGTCCTCTTGTGAAAACCACTTATGTGGCGCTTTGGGCAAGTACCTTGGTGAAAAACTGGCAAACAAGAACCTCATGTAAATAAGCACTCTACATCCACCATGATCTCTATGGCTTGCTCTGCATCATTCATCCATCACATTCAATATCTCCATCCATCACCCATCCACGTCTGCATCATAACTTGATCTTGTGTTTGTATCATGATCCCTCCTAGTACTACTTGGCACATTCATAAGGCTAGTTTGTCCTACCTATATTGGAGTAGTCTATTGCATCACATCAGGGGAATGTTTTTATACTTGCATTAGATTAGATTCATGTATATTCTTGAAATCTTCCTTAAAATTAGAAAATCCAAAAACATTCAAAAAAGAAAAAAAAATCCAAAAACATTTAGAAAACTAGGAAAATCCAAAAACATTCAAAACATGTCAAAATCCAAAAAATAGGTCAAAAATTTAGGAAAAAGTAAAAAACAGAGTCTCTTGTCGAACTACGGGTCTCTGAGATTTGAACGTAGGAAAGGCCATCATTGATGTGCCCCTGAGACACATTAGGCCAGTCCTTTAGGAGTATGTCATAATAAATTGGCAATCCATTTTTTCATATCTCATCAATAAACGAGTCTGTGTTAGTCAAACTATAGGTCTCTGAGCTCTGAACATAGCCAAGGCCATCATCAATGTGCCCTCAAGACACATTAGGTCAGTCCTTTAGGAGTCTGTCATAATAAAATAGCAATACATTTGTTCATATCTCATCAATAAATGAGTCTGTGTCATACAAACTACATGGTCTTTGCGTGTATAATGTAGGCAAGGCTAATCTTTGGTTAGCCCCTGAGGCCCCTAGGATAGGTCTTTAGGTTATGTTCTTGGTCAAAATCTTAGAAAACACCAAAAACATTTGCAAAACATCTCGAAAATACCAAAAACAACCTCAAAACATTTCAAAACATCCAAATATTTGAAAAAAATCCATCCATCCCATTTCATTGTCACCCGAAATAAACATCCACTCATAATAAATGATCATCATCTTCAAACTTTGGTAAAACAATCGGAAAAAAGTCTAGCAAATCGAAAGTGAAAAATCAAATGTCAGAGTCTCAAGTCTAGGTCAATAGGTAAACAAGTTGGTCAACTCTTGATACTAATATCCCATCATCCAATTTGTCCCAAATCATCTAATAACATCATGTCCTAGGATGCATCCTTCCTACAATGGACATCAACATCAGGCATCACCATAGTTTAGTCTTGGCTAGAGGTATGAAGAATAGTAGCTTGTTTGTTTACTTGATCTTTGTCTTGTTGACTTATCTTATTGTTCTCATTCCAATGACCTCTCAATGATGTCTAAACAAAATGATTTAGAGATAAAGGAATGGGGAAACAATCATTATCTTTTGTCTGTTGTGCTTGTTGGATACTCTTGTAATATAACTTTGGTCATGTGTGTCTTGTTTGGTTTGTAGGGAGGGTGTTTTAGGTGTCTTGTTGACCACATAGGAAGGCTTACTTTTCTATGTTTTGGTATGAGATGTTTGAAATATCTGAACTACATTCTAAATAGGGTTTCGTATGCCAAGTGTGAACAAGGATACTCATATCTGATTGTCAAGTCAAATTCCATCGCACTAAGTACAACGCCATCCTGGTTCTTTATACCTTGATGCATCATGCCTATGTCTTATCAAACATAAGGTAAGTAAGCTCTTTTAAAATCCCAATCTCTAATAAGAAAAACATCATCAATCTCATCATCATTATTTCTAATAAAATCTCGGTAGATCATGGACTTGTTGGATCCTCTTGTCATCATCTCATTTCTTCTTTCTTCTCTCATGCTAACATGGTACCATGATAGTCAACTAAACATCACCAATGCATCCATCCTGCATCCACAAATTATCAACATACTGCATATCATCCATATCATACATAATAAAAAGCACCAATCATTTCACATGCATTGCATTTCCATCGTTGCACCATAATATAGATTGGTTATTCTAAACATCTCATAAACCATACATTTGTATCCATTGCATAATCATATAGGCATCATCATAACATCCATACATGTATCATCATATTACACATAGAAAAGATACTGAAAAAGAAAAAGAGCATATCATAACGTATCACATCATTACCATTAGCGGCATAATATAGATCTATTAGTCTAAGCATTTTAGAATTGTTTGCATCCATACATCCATACTACAAACATCATCACCATAAAAGTGCATAGAAATAATACATAAAAGAAATGCATCCATGAACATCTGCATAATCATCCATCACATGAAATAAAATCCAGACATCATATCACATCATATAGAATCACATTGCATAATACATAGAGCATCAAATGCATCCATCTATAAGGCATAAATAAAGTGAACACATCACATCATAAATCAATCATATATGTATCATATATATCAAAAAATTATCATTGTCATGGTACAAATTTGACTCAAGTGTATGTATATCAATCAAAATACAATGCCGACAGGGCTATAAAAAATGAGGCTTGTGAGTCCATCTCAAAAAGAATCAAGTGCTGATCAAAATTGTGCATAACTGCTAGCCTTGATGGCTACTCCCCTTGCTTGCTTCATCTCTGGTTGGTCATCTATCTGCCAAACCCTTGTTTGCTAGGAGTAGTCTAGTACCTGAATAGCCATGGATACAACCTGTTGATAATGAAGTTTGTAGTACTCTACCTCCCAGACTACCTCATGGTACATCTATGCTGGTATGGTCCTCCCTTGGGATGTAGTAGCCATGCTCTCTAACTGCTACCTACGATTGAACTCCTGGGCTAACTATAACTTTGTGGCCTACCTCTGTTGGCGCTCATGGTCTCTCTCTATAGTAAGGGCCTAGACCTACTACCTAGCCTGATCTCTCTCTAGTGTAACTACATGCAGCTGTGCTTTTAATCCCTATATTTGTGCTTGCAACTATTGTATCTGGCCATCTTGTGGATCCAACTACTGTGGTTGTTGTGGAGGCTACCCATCTCTGGGTGGTCCTCCAGGATCTTGTTCACCATGTCCTGCCTATGCTCTCTGAGCACTCCTCCCCCGAGGTCTCCCCCATGGAAGTACCACTCCTCACCTCCATCTGTAAGCTGACATGGAGGTCTGAACCAATCATTGTATGTACGAGTCATGCCTAGATCCATTGGTCCCTAAGCATAGGCCCATGACCTAGCAACCAACTATCAAAAGCCATCAACAACATCAGATGTTGGAATTGTCTGTCCCCATGTAGTCTCTTAGGATGTTCTGGAAAAAATAGTAGTATACTCGTCATCTGACTGATCCTAAACCTCCCCAAACTAACGAGCCACCTTGTTTGGAAGGTAGCACTCTATAATCATATGCTCCCTCCCCTGCAACAATTGGGTCTGTCGAGCATAAAATAGTTGTTGTACGTCATCGAACCATGTGGGCATTTGTAACTAGGGACGCCAACAAAACATTTTCATCTCATCAAAGACATGACACTAGTGAGGTAGACCCAATTGTCTTGTATGCCTCAAACTAATCACACCCCTGTATCTCCAAATCACTGGATCATCGGGCTCTGTATCAACCAAAGTGATAATTGGTTGGAGCATGGCAATATGCTCCTAGGCCCAGATATGTAGCAGTGTCACTTCGGTACTAGTTGCTCAGTTTTCACAATATGCAAAATCATGTAAATCATGGTACAATGAGGCTAACATCATTGGCCCCCAAGAAAAATGAGTCCTCTAGAAAAGAATCCTCTCTTAGGCCAAGCCCCATCCCAAACTAAAGTGTCTGCCTGGTTGATTGGGAGCTACTAATCTGCATATAATGGCAGCAACAATCAACCTGAAGGTCACCACCTGACCTCTATAATAGTCCAAGTTAATTTGGCCCTCAAAAAGTGCAAGCTTGTCTACCTCCATGACCTCAAGAATGTGTTGGAGCTGACATCTACATAATAGATCACATGATCACCATGTATTAGAAACCACAAGATGCACCAGACGTCCTCCAAAGTAACAGTCACCTTGCCCATCAAAAGTTAAAAAGATGAGGTCTCATTGTGCCACCTCTCCACCAACACAGTCATCATCGCTAGGTGGGTTCGGACAATGAGGGACTAGGTGACGTACCAAAGAAAGATCTCACCCAATTACTCCCATCGTAACTCTAATAGATCACCCAATCTGTGTAGGACTGAGGGCCGATGCTTGCATGAATGCACAGGTTGGATCACCTCCTACACCCATGAAGCCACAACGTCAAAATTCATAAAATTTTTTTGACCCCATTTGGAGTTTTTGACCTCAAAACCATGAGTACATTGCAGATTGCAAAGGCATCACCATTTGTAAAACTCCAAACAATGACACTAGACTATTTGAAAATGCTAAATCGACCTTAGTGTCGCCATTCGCTTATGCATCGTTGTTTGATTGGAAAATCCTAATTCTAAATTGAGCAAAGCAACACCATTTACACAGGTGTCGCTATTTGAAATTTGAGACCCTAAGGCCAAATTGCGATTTGCATCGTAATTTACATAGGCGACACTATTTGAGCTTCAACATCATCGATTTTGCACTTGGCGTGTTTCTATATAGCGACACTGGGGACTTTGAATCTTCAAAGCGTAATAAATGCACTAAAAAATCAAATTTCAAAGTTGGGTTTGGGTCACATACTAGTGGTTTTGTGCATGGAGGTCTCCAGTGCATGTGGACTCACTCAAAAATGTGTCGGGGAAGCACTCATTGCACCATTCTCTAGGAGGGTCAAAACTCAAAAAGCTAGAACTTTCAAAGTGTGAATGCAAAAATGAATGGAAAGTGCCCTCCAAGCATATTTAAGCATGAAAATTAGGGTTTTTTGCACCAATTTAGTTGTCAAACTAGGGTTTTGCACCCCTAGCACCATTTTTTCCCAACTGAAGCTCATTTCACGTCTTTTTTTCGTGTTTTGGCATATTTTCAACATCATGGAGCCTTTTTGAACCTGTCAAGCAACTTGTATTTTTTCGAGAAATCACCCAAAAATCCAAAATTTCATTCGATCTCTCAAGGGGGTAGTATACCAGCACAATTCTTCTTGCCAGGGCAGCAATGGGGCATCCGAAAAAATTAGATTTTTTTTTAATTTTGATCTCGGCAAGGTTATTATTTGAACTAATACAATAGGTACATTGCTTCAAAGAGGGGAAAAATGTAGACACTCAAAATATCTTGATTGATATCATACACTCAATTCTGATTCACTAACTTCAATTCTTCTTTGATCATTTCTTTACTAACCAATTAATTGAATAATCTTTATTTAATTAATTCATCAAAATTCCTTCTTTAATTAAATAAATCAACTTTATTTAATTAAATCCTAATGTTCTTCATTTAATTGAATACATCAAATTTATTTAATTGCAATCTTCCAATATCCTCTCATTTGATTTAAATAAATTCAGGCATTTAAATTAAATGTCACAATCAAGTAAGTTCATCTAAGTTAATTAATCCCAGATTAATTAACTTCTAACACTAATCCCCCATTCCTCTAGCTTTTGCAAGTTGCACATATAAATCAATTTATTTGATTTACTAATTATCCTATTTCCATTCAAATATGACATATTCTTGGAATATTCCATTTATTTGAATTCTCCCTCCCAAAGGAATTTTGTCCTCCAACTTGGCATTAAAGGATCTTACATGTCCTCTCCTTGAGCCAACTTGGCATTAATTCCTCTTATACCTCCTCTTACACAAGTCACCTCTTCAAATTAAAATTCCACCTACATGCATTTAACATGCACATTGTTCAAAATGTGCTCCACTCTCCTTCATTAGTATGTTGACAAGTGGCACAATGCCATTGGTCCCTTCTTTAATCCCACATTCATTCGATTCTTCATTCTTCAAACCTTATTCATTATAAATAGAGGCTTTCTCTATTGATTTGGGATCCACAAGTTCATCCAGAATTTCATCCACAAGTTCATCCAAAATTTCATCCACAATCATTCACAAGTTTTTGCAAGTTTACTATACACAATTTCATCCACATTTTCATCTAAATTAGCATAGAAATCATCATCCATAGCTAGGTTATTAGAATTTTGCATCAAAGATCACACATTTCATCCATCAAGCTTATCAAGGGATTGGGAAAGGGTTTCTTTCCACATAAAAGAAGCACCAATTCCCCCATGGGATGCTGGTTTGAGCATTAAAATAGGATTTCTTTAATAGATTACTTGATATTTTGCTTTGATTTCATGTTCTTGTGTTTGAATGAATTTCATGGGGAATGCTTGTTTATACTTGTTTAAGGACTAATGTTTTCTTGTTTGTCCATGTTTGAGCAGGTTTAGACAAAGCATTCTACAAATACTATGTGGGTTGCAGGTTTTATAACACCTTGTATTTTCCTACCTTTGATTATACATAGACAATATGATTGTAATAAAACCTTTTGTTGTTTAGGCAATGCGAATATAAGAAAAGGAACCTTCCAAAATTTATCAAAATTGCTAGTTACAATATGAATTGCATTTGGATATCCTAATATCATTAAAATATAGGTAGATAGGAAAACACAGTGGGTTGTGAGTTAGTTCATTCTACTTTTTTAAAGCTCAAGGGTGGAGAGTTCAAGGTGATGTGTTAGTTTTATGTTTAAGAATGTTTGACTTAATTAGTTGAAATCGACTTATAGCATCATATCTCACTTTCTTTGCTCGCACAAATTCATATGAAATACAAAATCTTTCTAGTTTATCAACTTTTACATTTCCAATTTCCCATTGCACATGCTACACATGTTCCTTCGTCAACTTCTCAAGAGTGGGAAGAATCTCTTAAGTTAGAACAATATCTATATCTCATTAAGTTTGATCTCCTTTTTTTCAAGTGTTTTTAGAGCAGAGTCCTTTTCGATTTCATAAATTATAGTACTTGATGCCTCTAGTTTTGCATTGTCTCTTTGCCTTTGCACATACTACATGTGCTCCTTCCTCAATTTCTCAAGAGCATGAAGAATCTCTTAAGTCAACACATAATGTATCTCATTCACTATGGTTTTCAATGCAAGTGACCTTCATAATTTATTACAAGTGTGGTTTATAGTTAAAATTGGATTTCAAATTCTTCATATGCTTGACAAATAAATGGACAAAAAAATAAAAAATTGCAGGTTGTATAACACAGTGGGTGTTCATTTATTTCCTTCTGCTTGTTGAAAGGTAAGGGTTGATAGCTTGGGGAGGTCTTGCACGTGGGAGAAACATCAAACAAATCAAATCAAGGTGAGGGGTGAATAACTAATTGGTTTTTGATGTGTTTAATGGATTCTAAATAGTATGGGGCTTGTAGGTTTCATAACACTTAGTGTTTTCTAACTTACAATTTCATAGTGGCATATTTTAGAGTAGACAATTCATAATGGACATGCTACCTGCTACAACAAATAGTTGCAGTAAGATATGATTTGTATTAATGGAAAGAGATAGTATGATTTCTAAGTTGCACATGATTTGTTAATTATTGTAATGTATTTGAAATTTCATTTTCTTTTTTCATCCATAATTTGTGACAAAATATGCAAAGAAAAGGAAATGAACTGAGATTTAGTGCAATGATGAAACAAATGGTTGCCATTCAATGTTATCTACAATATACCATTAGATTACTATTTCTTTTGTTGGTGTAATCAAGCTATGGGTACTCATGCACTATCCCCCATTCAAAGAATGTTTCAACCTATGCAAGGAAAGTAAATTTTTCAAAGTTTTGTACTAGTCATAGGGTGAAGATAGAAGAAAAACATGATTATAGACTTCAAAATTATGAATGTATGAATGAGATATTTTTGTAGTACATAAAAAAATATGGGTAAGAATTTTCACACATATACATGTGCACCACACCCAACTTGTGTTGTATTTTCTATTGTGTCGCTCATTTCTATAGGTAAATGCATTTCATTTTTCATGTTACCATTTTAGGCCACAAACAAAGTTGTAGGTTCAAATAAACATTATGTTATTGAAGTTTCACAATTAGTAGTTTTTTATGTGTAAGATCTACTTTTTGTCCTCATTTAAAGTTATGTCAAACAAATGGTTTGATTAGAAAACCTTTTAAATATGTATTACCACCAAAAACAAAGGGAACCTTTTTCACATTTTAGCCTATGTTCATTCACTCCTTTACTAATTCATTATTTTGTTAGCAAATACAAATAACGTGTTTTTTCTTTTGACATTGCTGATAGTCATAGAAGTAATTACATATTGTTATGCACATTATAGTTATAGGCTACATAAAAATTTGCATGTTGGACTTCTCATTGTGTTGTCCAACCTGCACTTTTTAGTTCATGCATTGTAATATATGCTTTTGCTGGTCATCTTAAGTCACCTCAAACTAAAAGTTTGATATCAGAACATGCCTACTCAAGTAAAAGAGGTTTGTACACCCCAAAATACTTTGATCTCTTAGTTTAATTTTCATATGGGGTTGCGATTTTACTTGTAGTCTTTATGCTCGCTTGGAGGTTTAGCTAGACACTATGTTTTCCAACCTACATTGGATTACATTATGGTTCATAGGAAATATTACACCTTTATTCCTTTCCTAATTCACTCCATTACTAATTTGTTATTTTTTCAATAGATGCAAAAAATGTGTTATTCTTTTGGCATTGCTGGAAACAATAGATGCACATTTTTTTACATACAAGGTTGTCATAAAAGGTTTTGGTTGCCCTCTAACCTTTCATCTCCATTAACAAATACACATGCACCACAACCAACGTATTTTCCCAAAATAAAATATTTGTTGTTGCAACTGTAGAAGTAATTACATGTTGTTATGCATGTTACACTTGTATGCCACATATAAAGTTGTAGATTGAACCACTCATTGTGTTGTTCAACTTGCACTTTTTATTTCATGAATTGTTAGATGTGCTTTTGCTGCTCATGTTAAGTCACCCCATATGGAAGGCTTGGTATCACAACATACATACTCAGGTAAAAGAGGTGTGTACATTTGACATACTCTAACTCTTAGTTTTTTTTTAGACTGCAAGAATCGGTTGGGTATCCGCCCCCTATAAATTGCAGTGCACCTACTAAACTTTTTTCACGTGACTGGTGGTGTTGGCGCAACACACCCTTCGGTACCACGGGTTTGGGGGGAGACTAGACCTCATGACCTCTTTCCTGCAACAAGATGCTTTAGCCAATCAAGCTAGGCCCCCTGCCCCACTCTAACTCTTAGTTTTGTTTTCATGCGGGGTTGCGAATTTACTTGCGTTCTTTATGTCTACTTGGAGGTTCAACTAGACACTATGTTTTCTAACCTGCATTGGCTTACATCATGATTGATAGGAAATTTTACACCTTTATTCCTTTCCCAATTCACTCCATACTGATTCATTATTTTGTCAACAAATGCAAAAAGTGTGTTATTCTTTTGACGTTGTTGGAAGCAATGGATGCACTTTTTTTACATAAAAGGTTTTGGTTGCCCTCTAACCTTTTATCTCCATTAACACATACACATGCACCACAACCAACGTATCTTCCCAAAATAAAACATTTGTTGTTGCAACTATAGAAGTAATTACATACTATTATGCATGTTACACTCTTATGGCACATACAAAGTTGCAAGTTGAACCACTCACCGTGTTGTTCAACCTACACTTTTTATTTCATGAATTGCAAGATGTTCTTTTTTTTCTCATGTTAAGTCAACCCAAATGGAAGGATTGATATAACAACATGCCTACTTAGGTAAAAGAGGTTTGTACACCCCATATACTATGAACTCTTAGTTTTATTTTCATGCAGGGTTGCAAATTTACTTATGGTCTTTACGTTCGCTTATAGGTTCAACTAGAGGGTATGTTTTCCAAATTGCATTGGTTTACATCATGGTTGATAGGAAATTTTACACCTTTATTTCTTTCTTGTCTCACTCCATTACTAATTCATTATTTTGTCAATAGATGCAAAAAATGTTTTATTCTTTTGGTGTTGCTGGCAACAATGGATGCGCATTTTTTTTACATACAAGGTTGTCATAAAAGGTTTTGGTTGCCCTCTAACCTTTCATCTCCATTAACACATACACACTCACCACAACCAATGTATCTTCCCAAAATCAAATACTTGTTGTTGTAACTATAGAAGTAATTACATACTATTATGCACATTACACTTGTTACAAAATTGCAGGTTAAACCACTCATCGTGTTGTTCAACCCACACTTTTTTATTTCATGAATTGCTAGATATGATTTTTTGCTCATATTAAGTCACCCCAAATTGAAGGCTTGATATCACAACATTCCCACTCATCGTAACTATAGAAGTAACTATAGAAGTAATTACATACTTTTATGCACATTACACTTGTTACAAAATTGCAGGTTAAACCACTCATCTTGTTGTTCAGCCCACACTTTTTTATTTCATGAATTGCTAGATATGATTTTTTGCTCATGTTAAGTCACCCCAAATGGAAGGCTTGATATTTGTTGTTGTAACTATAGAAGTAATTACATACTATTATGCACATTACACTTGTTACAAAATTGCAGGTTAAACCACTCATCGTGTTGTTCAACCCACACTTTTTTATTTCATGAATTGCTAGATATGATTTTTTGCTCATGTTAAGTCACCCCAAATGGAAGGATTGATATCACAACATGCCCACTCAGGTAAAAGAGTTTTGTACATCCAATTTATTATGAGCTCTTCGTTTTATTTTCATACAGGGTTGAGATTTTACTTGCAGTCTTTATGTCTGCTTGGAGGTTCAACTAGACACTGTGTTTTCCAACTTGCATTGGCTTACATCATGGTTGATGGGAAATTTTACACCTTTATGGATTTCCCAATTCTCTCCATTATTGATTCATTATTTTATCAACAGATGCAACAAATGTGATATCCTTTTGGCATTGCTAATAACAATGGATGCACATTTTATTACATATATGGTTGTTATAAAAGGTTTTGATTTCCCTCTAACCTTTCATTGTCACACCTCGTCTTGTTGTTATTGATTTACTTTTACCTTCATGGGTAAATAGGATGGTAAATGCAATCATGATTTTGATATGATAAATGGAATACTGAAATGGGTATTATGTGAAAGTGTTGATAAATGCTTTGAAAGAGTAATTATGTTTACATTGAATGCTATATGAATACACTTAAGTTTTATAATGCATATGTATATGATATATGTTATACCTTAAGATATATATTTATATGTAAGGTTATGGTGATACCATGTCATGCGATAACAAATATGTATAAATGTATATATATATGAAGGTAGTAATATGGACTTGTATTTGCAATAATATTTATACAATATGGAATACAAGGTTTTCAGAATAAAATAATATATAATAATATGTATATATATATTATATATAGGGAGATGTATTATGATATATATATATATATATATATTCATATTATATATATATATATATATATTTCTATCAATAGCATATTATAAATGCTAATGTTTAAGATAATGCATGGGGCACAGTCATATAAGAGAGTTTGGCTTAATAAAATTCAACTTATAGAAGACTACGATTGGATAAGAGAACATTTCATTAGCCAATAATGCATTCACAATATGCCACATATAGGAAGGAAAGGAAATACGTTGGAATAGAGTTTAGGAAATACATAATGAACTAAGAATTAGTCAAACATGTGATAGAGGCTGATTTATATATTCAAACGTAGGTCGATTGTGTATGACATATACAAAGCATTGAAAAGGCTGAATATAAGGTATATTGGCAAATAAATAGAGATCGAACTATATGTAATATATAGTGCAACAAATAAATTGACATGGAGAGTATGGCTTAGTCAATGCTTGAGGTAGAATACATTTGAATTAGTAAACAACAATTACTCTTGGGACCCCTGTCATATGGCGATGGATTTATAACAACAGTAAAGTAAATATAAATGCATATTAATAGGAAAAGATTACAGTCAGGTAAGGAATTTCTCAAAGTTGATTTATGAGATAAAGCGATTCATCATTCTTGTTGTGTATATATTTAGTTGACTTTTGCAATGTGTTACATTTTAAATATGGATTGATTCAAAAGAGTTATGTTGCACCTAAATTATAGAGAGATAGGCTACTTGCTTGTCACCATAATATGAAGTTCTATATGTTGTAGAAGTCCATTTTGAGAACAATTCAAATGTCACCATTTGATCATGTGCTGATTGAAATAGTCATTACGCTATTGTCAAACTTAGATGTTGACCTGTAGCTTAGTATGTTGAGTAAACTCTATATTTCTTGCCACCTTTTTTCCAAATGAAGTGAGTCAACTAGCATGGATATTGCTGTCAATATACATGCCTTCTCTGTAGACTATAAAGTCTCCTTACTGTTGTATAAATAGAGAAGCATACTCTCTCATTTGTTACTCATTCTATTTCCACTCCATTACACACTTCTAATTTGCAATTTCATTCTACTGTATTATGTGAGAGCATTGAGTATTTTGTGAGAGCATATTATTGATTTATGAGAAGCATATCATCAACTTGAGAGAGAGGTTTATTGAGGCATTGCTTGTGAGAGAAAATTAAAGGTAGTTGCTATTTTGGAAAGCTATGCAACAATTAGTCAATTGGACAAGTGTATTACAGGCATGAGGATAAATCTTCCTTTGTTTGTCTTTATTTATGAAAGATTGAGTTTTGTATGCTTTGTTTGGGCTATATTAGAATACTTGCATTAGGAAAATATAGTATTTTATTTAGAAAGGAAAAATAAGCTATTTTATGCTTTTATGTGAAGTTCTTGTATTTACTCTATAGTAGGAGGGATTATTTGTCATAGGTATAAATTTACTAGATATTGATTAAATAGGAATAGCTCAAGGGTTATTTATAATGTGAAACACATTGGCTTATGATGTTAGGAACCCTTAGGAATGGTAAAGTTTAGATGTACATCAACAATTTAGGATAAATGATAGGATGAGTTATTGCTAATCTATGCTTGTATGATCACTTGGTCATACGTCACTCTCGAATGAAATCTTAGGCTTGGAACAACCTAATGAGTCGAGAAAGTTTATTTGAGGAAATCCTAGGTTAAGAGCTACCTAATGGGTTGAGAAAAGTACTTGAATACCATTGAAACCTTTGGGTTTGGATTATTCTACATGGTTAGGTAGATTAATTGGTCTTGCTTGGAACATATAGGTTGGATTAACCAAGATGAATAGACTAGTCATCGAATGATGTTTTATCCTAGGATTAGGATATATCAAGGTTAAGGCTCACCTATGTGAATAAGTAATTCGCTTGAGTTTATGAGATACTAATGTGAACGATGATCTAAACCAAGCTAAACAAAGACAATACAAATAAGGTTAGTCATTCAAATTAGCACAAACATCATTCCCTATGAGATTCTTGATCAAACAAAGATGAAAACATGAAACAAAAGCACAAAATAAAGAAAATGAAAGAATGTTAACAACTAAATAGATTAAACCTCCATCCCATAGGGGGATTGGTGTCACTTTGATGTGGAAAGTGGACCTTTCCCAATCCCTATTTGATAAACTCCAAGATTGTTGATGCAATATGATGAAATTCCTTCAAATGGTGATGAATTCAAGCTAAAATGATGAAGATGCAAGTAGATGTGAGATGACAATGGATGTGATGAATTCCAATTTCCCTCAAAGATAGTGATAGAAATTGGATGATTGATGGATGAAATGAGCATAATGACTTTGCATGGATTGTGGATGCATATTGTGAAAAAAATTCTTCTATTTATAGAATCCAATGGTCGAAGAATGGATGAAATTGATGAATGTGGGATAAAATGAGAGCCAATGAGAATGTGCCAAGTGTCACAATTCTATTGGAGGAAGGTGGAGCGCATTTTAGGAAATGTGTGAGTGGAGGAGGATGGAAGAGAAATAAATGAAATTGGTTGAGAATTTTAAAATGGTGTAAGAGGAATTGAATGAGATTTGAGAGGATTCAAGAAGATTTGAAAGGTTGTAAGAGAATTTATTGTAGATGTAAGAGGATGTGATAGGTTTTTGAAAACCTTTGGAGGGAAATTGAATGAGGAAGTGGTTGGGAGGAATAATCCTTGGAATATGCCTTTGTGAGGATAGATAGAGGAATTACTTAATTAAAAGAAATGAATTTCATGTACAACTTGGTTAGTTGACCATGGGTTGATTTAACTCTTAAGGAGTTAAAAGCTAGACGATTTATTAATGATGATTAGAAAGTGATTTAGGATTAATTAATTGGAGTGAATTAGGAGATTGTGACATTTGAATTGACTGATTTAATCAAATGGGAGGATTTAATTAAATGATTTGATTTAATTAAATAAGATGAATAATTAGTTAGAAGAAGGGTGAATTAATCAATAAATTTAATTATTTGATTAATAACTGAATTTGCTGAATTTAATTAAATAATGCTGATTATTTAATTAATTGATCAATTTGAGATGATTTTAGAAGAAACAATGTTAGTTGATTAGAATTAGATATCCGATATCAATCAGGACATTTTTAGTGTCTATAATTTTTTCCCTGTTTGAAGTGAAGTACCTATTGCATCGGTTCAAAGAATAACATTGCCATGATCAAAATTCAATTTTTTTTTTTGGATGGCTCATTGCTGCTCTAGCAAAAGGAATTACATTGCTACACTGCCCCATTGAGAGATCAAGCAAAAATTACCAAATTAGGTCGAGCTCATGATAAAGGTTCAAGATCAATTCAACTCAGAGAGGACCAAAAATCTTGAATGTTTGATGTAGACAAATTTGATGATGTATAGATAGTCATTGACCATAGGTAGCCTCTCGTATATTTTGATATATAACATAGATTTGATAGTTGTATAGAAATGTTAGTACATATAGAAGAATGAGAAGAATAAGATGGATATAAGTAGAAGAATAAGATAGATGAACCCTTGATTCTAAGAAGATGTAGAAGTCCAACATGTTCATGAATCATTGAGACTTTATTAGATATGGTGATGAGTGATGATGATGTATTGCTTATCCAAGGATTAGGGATGCAAAGAGTATAACTTTCCTTATTTTTGGTAACACGCATAGATATGATGCATCAAGGTACAAACAACCGGGATGGCATTGTATCTAGTGAGATGACTTTGACTTGATAAACATATAGGAGTATTCTTGTTCACGCTTGACGTACATAAACTTTGCTAGGATGCACTTCAGAAGTTTCAAACATCTTAGAACAAAACACAGAAAGGTATAACCTATCAATGCAATAGTAAAAAAGTTTCCCAAAACACCTTCCATACATACCTAAAAAAACAAGTATTCGCCAAGTTATATTACAAGAACATCCAGCAAGCACATAAAACAAAAGATAATGATAAATGCCCCATTCCTTTCTCTTTGAATCATTTTGATAGAAATCATCGAGAGGTCATTGGAATGAGCACAATAAGATAAATCAAAGAAAAGATCAAGTGAACAAACAAGCCAATTTTCTTCATACCTCTAGCCAAAGGGATGTGTTTTGTTTAGGATAAGTATCCAAAGTGTTTTCCAAAGATAATGCCCATTATAGGAAGGATGCATCCTAGGACATGATAGTAGATGGTGGAAAGTTGATAGGTTTTTTGAAAGGCTGTTGATATAAGGTTTGATTGACATGTTTTATAAAATGATCAAGAGTTTGATTTTGCATTTAAAATTTTGTTGTTTCAATTTTTATTGTGCATTGGAAGTTTGATTTTGCTGATTATTGTGATTGCTTCTGTTTGTATTGCCAAAGGATGAAGGTGATGATTGATTATTGTGGGTGAAAGCGAAATGGGATGGATGGTTTTTTTCAAATATTCAGATGTTTTTTATGTTTTTGTGTCTTGAGGGCCCATCGATGATGGCCTTGCCTACGTTTAAGCTTAGAGATGACATAGTTCAAACTACCATGTTTTTTGATGTTTTTTGACTTTTTGACATGTTTTGATATTTTCATATGATTTGAATGTTTTTGGATTTTATGCATGATTTTGATGATTTGGATATTGATATGTGTGACAATATTAGTGATCTATTTTGAGATTTTATTGAAAACCAAGCTAGGGTTGATTGATCTGATTGATGGATTGATGATGATAACATTGTTGAGGATACACAACAATGTAAGGATAGTCTTAAGAAACACAAGGATTGGGAAGGATATCCCAAGATGATGATGGATTGATTGGATTTTATTGATGAATTGATGATGATAACATTGTTGAGGATACACAACAATGCAAGGATAGTGTCAAACAACACAAGTATTTGGAAGGATATCCCAAGATGATGATGGATTGATTCAATTTGATTGATCAATATTTTGAAGCTCAGCTTGGAACAAAATTTGTTTTGGATGATTTGATGTGATGTTGAAGTACAATTTAAATGCAACTGATATTTATTTTTTGGATTGATGTTTGATGAAAGATATGTTGGTTGGAAAATTTGTATTCTTGTGAAAGTATACAAAATCGTGATTTCAACCACAGCACGTGAGATTAAACTCTCCTAATTAAGGGAAGGCTCCCCCCTTTAACTAAATAAAACTAAATAGGTAGGACAACAATCGTTCCTCTTATTTCAGGAAAGATTTTATTCTTCTCTCTTCACAGAAAAGAAACAGTATATGTTGATAAAATTTATTATAGCAGCTATGCAGTGGAATTAAGAAAGAGGAAATAAAGTTTCCTGAAAGCACAAAGACTTCCGTTACTTCCTCTGGGACGGGAAAACAACCAATAAGCACAAAGTCTTCAGAAATGAGATCCTATCTACCCTTTTCAGAATAATTACTTAATGAAAACATACAACATAAAAACAGCTCAAAATCTGTAACTACGAAGTATCTATTAACTATTCTAAATTAGAATTAATACGAGCACAAAGACTTGCAATTGTTCTCAATTTCTAATACTAACTACAAATTCAATCTTCATATTTACAGCACAAAGACTGCAGATATTTGAATTGAATCTCTCTTCAACAATATTCCACAATTCTCAAGTAGTCACAAAATAATGCTCCAAAATGACATAAGAACATGAAGGATGCAAAATGAGAATTCAGCTCAAAGTCTGAAATTCTAGCTTCTTGATATTACTTGAAAATTCACAATTTTCAACTATAAAGCTCAAAGACTTTATGAGTATAAAATTTTGCAGAGTTTTCTTGCTTGCTAAAAAGATATGAGATTACAAAAGACCCCTCAAGTATTTATAGGAGGGAGGTCTGGAGAAAAAGGTGGGAGGATCTCAACAAACTTGAGAAAATATCTCAACCGATAACTAATTGCAATTGACTTATTCAAAATTACAATCCAAATTGTGATTTGTCTTGTAAGATTTTACATGTAATTACATTTTTCAAAATTGCAAGGAAAGAACACTTGTAATTGCAAAACTTGTTTTTACATATACTTGTCGAAAGTAAAAATACATAAAACAACCTAATATTTTAATCTGTCATGTTCCTATCTTTGAAAGATAAGAATTTGCTGATGATCATCTGTAATTCATTTGCATCGGGGCCCAATGTGTTCTTGGCTAGTGTAACAGTCTTCAAGATTACATCAAAGTATCTGATTGTTGCAAGTCTATGTTCTTCATAAGAAGTTTGCATTTTATCAAGGATTATCTGATGATTAAAAAATTTGTGAATCAAATCCATGGTAAAATGCTCTGATTCCAATTGTTGACGAAGATTGGTTGCCATTTCTGTAGTAACTAAATCAGCTGCAAGTAATTCATCTTCATGATTCAAAACCGTGCAAGAGATTTTCTCAAAACTTAAAAGAATATCCTGCTGAACTTCATCATTCATTTCTAATGTGGCCTGGATATCTTTTTTAAGACCTCGAATAACTAATGACTTATTCGTCATAAGTTCTTCAAATTCTATGTACTTCTCTCTATTTGGTAAGATTGAATTACTGCATAGAATTTGTAACTTGACTTGATCTATCTCATGCCATATTTTTAAATCCTTTTCAAGCGATTCCAAACTTTGCTTGAAAGCTTCCAAAGTTTGATTCAATTTTATCTTTGCTATTCTGACATTGTTTAGAACTTGCAATGTCTTTTCAATCATTGGAATGCTTTGATCAATCAGTTGAGTTATCCATGAATCAACTGCTTTGGCCTTTTGTGCAATTTTCTCTAATTGTCTAACTGATTGATTAGGAGGAACTGAAGATAGAGAATAAATTGCTTCTGAATGATCCAGTAATCCTTTGAATAACTGAAACTAGCTGATCATTGTCTTCCTTGAGCTTTTCCTTTTTGGCTAGAAGTTCATTATAGCTTTGTGCCAAAATTGTTACTGAACTCTGAGCATCTTGCATCATATTGGCATGAGTCTGCTTGCCCAATTCCACCCTAGTGAACCTGTAATCAGACACCTGCATCTCTTCATGTGGTTTATCAACAAGAGGTTCTGCAATTTCAGCATATTTCATTTTATTGCTGTCAACAAACACTTGTGAGACTGTTTTTGCTTTCTTTGCAACCATTGGTTTTGATTTCTTCAATTTTTGGAAATCAAAAATATCAGGAGACACTGCTTGTTTCTTTCTTTTGGGAGAAATTGAATTCAACCATGGAGGAAGATCCAAGGTTGTCACATCTGAAATAGCAACTGCAGTCTCCGTAGAAATAGACTCAGTTTGTGTTACAACTAAAATTCTAGATGGTGCCTCAGTTTGTATAGCAACTATATTTTGCTCAGAAGACAAATTACAACTAGGATTAGCCATGAAACAATCAAAGCTCACTACAGATGTATCTATCTCTGGGAGAGTTATTTCTGACATGGCTGGAAAGATTGGATTTGTATCAAAAATATTCTCCAAGTTATTGGGCAAGCTTCTCATGGGAGTATTCACTATTGATAAAGACTGATGACTAGTTTCTTGAGGTGGAATAGAAGGGACAAAAACTGTGGAGAAGGAATCAACATCACTGTCGATAGGGGACACAGGAGATATGGCTGATTCCGGTATTGGAGCTTCAATGTGAGGAGTTATCTCACTTAGAATGGTAGAGGTTTCAAGAACCTCTTCTTCTTCTTGCTGATCCAAAACCTGAATCTGCATTTGATTAACTTCCTTTCCCTTTAGTGTTTCTTTTTCCAATGGTAATTCTGTAGCTCGGCTTACCTTCAACTTAAGTCTAGTACCTGAAGAGGAAGCTCCTTCTTTTGATTTCTCTCTAATTTTTGACTTCAATCCCTTAGGACCAGCTGGATCATCTTCAGCCCTAACTCTGATTTTAATAGTCTTGACACCTATGCTTTTGAGCCAAGCGTTGGTGTTTTCCAAGACTGATTGAAATCTATCAAAGATAGAGACAGATTCCTTTTGAGACCATTGGATTGCAGGAATGGGCGCATTAGCAACTCCTTGTTCTTCATATTCAGGATCTAAAATCTGCCTATCATCAATTACACCTTCTGGAATTAAGGTTAGATTCAGATCAACAATTTGCTCCACTGTAAGTCTGCAATAATCCATTATGTATATATCTTTTTCTGTCTGGAGGTCTGCCCAAATGTCTTCAATACGGTGAACATGAGTGAAAGCTCTTTTAATTTTGTCTTTCATCCTTCTATAATCAAAATCTATTCTGGCCTGAAATCTTTTCAATGTTATTTCCTGAAGTTTAGTATCCATTGCTTTGGCTCTTGAAGAAGTTGTCAAAGAATACCTCCCAATTACCAATGGATTATGTGATGAAATACTGAATCCAGTCTTGTGTTGTGTAACTTGACGTGTATGCACTACCATCAGCTGCCTTCCTAGCTCCATTAGAATAATCTTATCTGTCGGATACCTTGGAAGCATATAAGGTTGGTCTTCAAAGCAGCCGACTCTCATATAAGTAAAGGTAGGAAATTGAAGAAACAAGCAGCCATACTCATTTACTTTATTCCAAGCTGCCTCAGATACCCTGTTGTTTACCAATGCTTTGTCAAATAAACACATAAAATAACCAAAGAAAGCATCTTGAACTCTTCTATAATGTGCCCGACTTGGTTTTAAAGTTAGCTGATCATAATATTCCCATACAAGCACCAATGATCTGTCACCTTGAGTAGATAGGCCTAGAAACTGCCTCAATGAAGCTACTATATAAACCAAATATGAGTTCATATAGAGGTAAAAGTGGTAAGGGACTTATACAAGCTGTTTTCACAAGCGTCGCGATTATTTCTCCCAGGAGAATGTGCTTGTGCTTTTCTGTGACTACAGTAATTTATACATCGGTTTTTCAAACACATTTGGAAACCTTCAAACTGCTATTACACTTTCGAGAATTGATCCATATAATTTCTCCCTTAAAATCAGACCTAGAGTACAATTTGGAGCTCAAGATTAGAATAATGATTTGAAAGCCATTTAGAATTGACATGTTTGATGCAATCATTCTTTTTTACTCAAAATGTTTGTAGAGCACTCTTGATATGATCTCACGAATATGTAGTAGCATGAGGGAACTTCAAAGAAATTACATTTATTGTCTACGGCCATCTAGTCTAACCTTCGTTACCATCATGATCTTTGTGTTCTAGATTGACTGTTAAAATGGGATGCACATGCAAGAACGAATTCAGGCTCAAGGGCAGCAATAGGAAAAGAAGAGACCAGATGAATGACTTTTCAGCAATTTCTGCATATCAGGAGAAGTAGATTTCTCAGCTCTTCCAAGAAATTCGGACATATCAACATGCCCAATTTCTGTGTCCTTGATTTCGTCAATATTTGAAACCACGTGAGATGGGGAAATCTCATTCTGATATTTATCAAATTTGTATTTCATCTTTTTGCTAATTGGAGAAGCTGGTTCGTTTGTCATTGAACAGGAATCTGCAAGACTGCGGTGGAAACCCCATAAGGTCAGAACATCATCAGCATCAACAAAGGCGGACATGGTGAAACTCAAACCCTAGGACAATGAAATGGTCTTTAGAAAAATGATGGAAAGTGAATGAAGACGAATTCGGAACTTGATGGAATGATGGCAGTCAAAAAAAAAGTTCGACTTTTGAGCTTTTTAAAAGCATTTCGGGTTTTTCTATGACTATAGCAATTTTTATAAAAGGCAGTTGGGATTTTTGGGGCATTTAACAATTTTACAATTTTGCAATTTTGAAAATTGTAATTCAAATTATAAACCCCAAACTGCATTTTTGGTTCTCAAAACCCGAAATATGACTCAAAGTGAATTATTTGTGGAAAATGACAATGGAGGATTTGAATTGAATGAATGAAAAAGGTGAAAATGGATGGGATGAATGAATGGAAACGGAATGAATTGAAAGCTTTATTGCTGGAAAAACGAAATGATGAAAAACACGTTTTCAATATATATAAGGCATTTTAAGAATGGAAAATCCGTCCAGAATGGAGTTTAAGAATAGGGGTGTATGGAATGATAAGGAAAGCAAGTATTGATGAGATGAAGGAAAACGGAGGGCGTATGATTTATGAAGGATATATGATAAATGAAAAATGTGTATTAAGTGAAGGCGGGGTAAATAATAGTGAGAACGCATTATATAAAGGTAGACAATGACTATGAAAACGCGTTTTTGTAAAACAAAAAAGAAAAACGAATATTGACAAAGGCGGATAACAGTAAAAACGTGTAAAACTGTTAAAGAAAAACGCGTTTTGAATAAAAGACGTTTAAAATCTAAAACGAAATGCGTATAAGTAAATCACGTGTTATAAAAAAATGACAAACAACAGAAAACATTGAGAAGGAAAAAGAAATGAACAACATACCTGGAAATAAATCCGCAAATAAGAAAAATGGAGGAGAAACCCTAAGCGTATTCAAAAAATGGAAGAAACCAGGCTATTTACAGAAGAAAATCCGACCTTCAAGCATTAAGATCGATAAAATCTCCTTGAAACAGGGAAGTCAAAACAAAAAGGGATTCAAATGGCTCGAATCAGAATGGCGTCGGACTTTCTGAAGTTTTTTGCAACATAAAAATGACATTAAAACATGAAATCGGGTTTATATGAAGTCAACACAAGTTCTTTTTGCAAAATCGGGCCTTTTAGATCATTTAGCAATTTTGTTTAAAACAAATTCGGGCCTTTTTGAAGCTTTTACAAATGTTTTAAATAAAATCGGACTTTTTTGATCAAATAACAATTTTGCTTTTGTCAAAAATGAAGACTCTTAACAAATTCGGATTTTAGAGTCACTTAAGCAATTTCGGAATTTTTAAAAGCTTTAGCAATTTTGCTTTTAAGTCAAAATTTCCCTATTTGTTGAGTTACTTCAAAAACCCGAAATTGACCAAAAACATACTGAAAAAGACTCAGAAATTGACGAAAACAGAAACATAAGAGGGAAAAGGAGTAGCCCAAAGGTTTATAAACCTAAAACTGAGATTTTCCACTCTAAGCACCTCATAATGCGTGCCATAGAAAAGAAAACCTTCAATTTTAATGCAAAATTTTGATTAGTTATCCCATTTTTTAACAAGTCAAAAATCAGGGACAACAAGATAAATCTTGATAAGGAAAGTTTTCTTGTCAAAATATGCCACGGGCTAGTGATTTGGATTGTTTTGCTTACAAGTGTTTTGACTCATTTGATTTCATGTTTTTCAATGTTCAGATCACCACATAAGTTGGAAGATATAGATCAATATTTATTCCCAAAGCAAGATGTAAATATCTATGCCCTGTGTCAAGCACTGTATGGAATGCCATGGGTGGATGCTTAGATAGGTGTATGGATGGATGGATATGGATTATCTTGTGATAAGAAAAGGTGTTCGAATAAAGATTGCTCATTTGGATAATGCTTCATGGCTTAGATAATTCTAGGTAGGATAGGATCAATGAAAATGACTCATGTCAAGATGTTTACCATAAGCAAGTGTAAAGTGTACACCAAACTTTTCCAAGATCAACATAATGTAGATAGATGGTAATGGGTTGGATAAATGGTTCATGGATGAATGGATTTATTATGTATAAGATGGATGGAATGCTTGATTTATTATGGATGGGATGAGATTCCTTCACCTGAATTAGTGCATGTAGATGCTCAATTCTACACATGACACTTGTTTGTCAGGTTTTCATCATGGTACTTGTCCAAAGAGTCACCCTAGTTGTTTTCACTAGAGGATGATTTTTTTCTTTACTATTTTTATGATTTATTTATTTATTTTTGAAAGATTTTAAGTTAATACTGAACCACCTAATGGTGTCGATGTAGATGCTTCTTTCATAATGTGCCATCAATATCCTACTTGAACAAGTTGCTTTGCTAAGATACATGCACTTGAATGCAACTTTTGAGATTCCTAATCTACTTTTTTGATACCAGAGTTAACTTTGTCTTTGTGCTCACATCGCAATAGGATGCCTTCT
This sequence comes from Sequoia sempervirens, assembly GCA_007258455.2. NCBI lineage: Eukaryota > Viridiplantae > Streptophyta > Pinopsida > Cupressales > Cupressaceae > Sequoia > Sequoia sempervirens. The sequence goes on from VDFB02047230.1 coordinate 627,335,346, forward strand.
GAATCCTTATAATGAAGGGTGGATGCCAATACATGGTCAATGTAAGAATTGGATATCATGCATGTAGGAGTGGATAGTGGAGTGTGTTTAGGAATAGGAGATGGATTGGTTGACAACTTGGAACCTCTAACTCTCCAAACTTGGGAAGATGAGAAATGATGGGTGGATACAAAAGTGTGCATGGAAATAGGACCAACTGCTTGATATACTTTGTACGTTGCTTGAGAAGCCTACTTTGGCCTTTGTGGACATCTTTGATGGATACTTTTCCCTTTTTTATTTTTCCCCATAGTTTTTTTGACTAATGGAGTTTGATAGGGATAATCTTTCTTTTTATTATTTGGTATCCACGTGTATTTGATTTGTCCATTATGCTTCCAAGCTTCATTTTCTTTGATAACATTCTTCATGCTTTGATTCAAATATTTCTTTTGATGTTGGTCCCAATTCATGGATGGGATGATGGGTGGATGAAGATTCATGACGTGGCTGGTTGTAGTATTGGCATTGGTTTCATCATAAGGACTCTTCATGCTCCCTATGTTGATGCTTACACTAGATAAAGTTGACTCCAGTATTACAGAGGTATCATTGATATGTTTAGATCCCTTAATTGTCGAATAACCAAGACCTTGATGCTTAGGATTTCCAATAATTTGCATTGGTTCTAGGATAACTTGTTCATGTAGGCCTAATCCTCTATCTTGATAATTCATTTGTTGAATTTTTTTATTTGCAATAGGATATGATTTACCTTGGAAACAAGGTGCTAATCCTTCTTTTCTATGTTGTGGATCTTCAAAGGTGATAGATTCTTCATTGATAAGATAGCTTTCCCTAAAAAAGGTAAGTGATTCAAGTTTATAAGTGAGAGGACCCTCCATAAGTGGGATAACTTCCTGATTGATATCTTTGGCTTGATCTTGTAAAATATCATATTTTAATGCTTCTTCAAGAGGTGTTGATGATTCACTGTCCACGTAAAAGTATCCCTCATGATTCATTTTTGATATGCCTTCACAGGATGTTTCTGATTCACAAATTTTGTAGAAGCCTTCTTCATGACCCATTTCTAATACGTCTCTAGTTTTTTCTATATCTTGATCATGTGTTTAAATGTTAAGAGTAGGAGACTCTTGTTCCTTGGTAATGATATCAAGAGTATGTGATTCTTGTTTTGAATGAAGATCATCTACATGTCCATCCAAAGAAAGCATCTAATGGGTAGATGGAGGAGTATGTGCTATATGGATATGATCATCATTTGTGACATCTTGTATATATTGGAGAGTGTCCATTAGATCATTGTAGTATCTTGGAGATACAAATTCTTGATCTTGAATGATTTTAGAATTGCTTTCGACATACTTTGGAACAAGTTCTTGACATGGGTCAATTTCAAAGGATGGATTGCTTACAAAGGGTTCTTGGATATCTTCATAGGCATGAGAAGTGGCTCAATATCCTCTTGAGCTTTGAGTGGACTTGGATCAAATGTTGAGTTGAGGATTCCTTCAATATCTGTAACCATGAAGTCAAAGGATGTCAATATGTCTTGGAAAGGACCATTGCTAGACTTTGGTGAAAGATGTTGATCATGCTTTCGAATAACTTCTTAAGATATGTCCTCTAACTCATTAGGTGATGTAGAGACATTTTCAACATGATCATTGGTCGATGGATCATGGATTATGTCAATAGGATCAAATAATTCTAACACTCCTTGAAATAGATCATTGTCGGATATTGTTGAGGGGTTTTGATCATGACTAAAAAGTGATTCTTGATGTATGTTGAGTTGATCATCAGATGAGGTAGAAACATCTTCACGGTGCTCATTGATGGATAGATTTTGATAATTATTTTCAACAATTATGGTGGAGAGATTGTCAATGCTTTCAACCATAGGATCAAATGATCTGTTAACATTTCTTGAATTGGATCATTGTTGGATATTGTTGGGGGGTTTTGATCATGATTAAAAAGTGACTCTTGATATATGTTGATTTGATCATTGGATGAGGTAGAAATATCTTGAAGGTGCTCATTGATGGATAGATTTTGATCATTGTTTTCAACAATTATGGTGGAGAGATTGTCACTACTATCACTAGTGGTTGAATCTTGATCATTTTCCTCGATAGTTATTATTTTTTGATCAATAAAGTCTTGGATGATATTTTTGAGTTGAATAAAATTTGATGTTTTATGAATATTTTCTCTATGATACTCACAATAAGATCCACCCATATTCCAAGGGAAGTTTAGGACAAAGTTGAAAGCACTTATTTTTGGAAGAGTGATGAGTTTTGCATTAACTAGCTTTCTTAGCACTGATTTGATTGGCACTCCAAAAGGAGTGTATTTATGTTTGTGATCTTGTGAGATTTGTGCTTGTTGTGATTGATCTGGGGATGTGGTGATTGGGTTTTTTGTTGATGTTGTTGATCTTGAAATTGGAGATATTGTTCTTGATGTGGTTGTGGATAGAACTCAATGCTTTGATGACATGGATTAACCAATGGGGGAGTGTGTAGATTTTGGGGTGGAGATGTCTCTTGGTGATATGAATCAACAAATTTTCTAAGTATAGCAATTTGATCTCACAAAATTTGTTCTTGATTTTGATCTTGACACCCTTGATATAATTGATTTGATTTTTGTTCAAGCAGATTTGGAATGTATACTTGTGGTGTTTGTATGGGATCATGGACAAATTGATTTTGGCCAATGTTATGATTTGGGATGATGTTTAGATTTTACATTATAGGTTGACATTGAACATTGTTTTGGTTTGGAATCACATTGCTTTGATTTAGGTAACTTTGATTTTGCATGGTGTTACCTTGACTTGGATCAATAAATGGAGTTGTTAACATATTTTTTGGACTTTGAACAACATTTGTATGATTCACAAACATATCTATCCCAAATTTTACCATGTGTGGACTTGAAATGTTTATGTTTGATAAACTTGTACTTGGTATATTCACATTTGGCATGTATGGATTTGGTGGGATAAGGTTGTTTTGTTGAAGACTCATGTATTGATTGTTTGGTTGATAGATTCGTAGGTTTTTACTTTGATTTAAATCTACCATAGGGAAAGGTGTCCCAAAATTTAGATTGGTCATACTCACATGTGTCATATCATTGAGGTTTGTAGGAGATAATGATCCCATGTATGGATTGTATAAATGTGAGTTTTGATAGCTAATTGGCATTGTAAGACTTTGATAGTTTGGTTGACTTACGTCACTCATGATGTATGAATCAAGTTTATATTCCATGTTTTTCTTGTGTTTTTACCTTGTTGACTTCTAAGGGATTTAGGACCAATGATGAGATGAAGGATGAAAGGGGTGAGTGATATGGGTGTTGAAATTTTAGGAACTTTGGATCAATGCTAGACTTTAGGATTGGATTTTGATTGTTTTGATTTGGATAACAAACTTTTAGATCCCAAGATGTTGGATGTTACCTTAGGATGAACTTGTTCAAAGAGGTGCTAATTTAACTCGAGGTATGAGAAAGGACACATTCTCACACTCCCAACCAAACAAGTTGATTTTGATGTGGTTTGATGATTTACCCAAGTCTAGAATATTGATGTTTCCAAAGCTCTAAAGTTGTTTGTGGGATGGGATGATAAATGTTTGGGATGAATGAAGTGTTTGATTTGATCCTAAATGAACCTATTATGGACCTTTTTTACAAGACCAAGATAGTGAAGAACATGCTTTTCCCTATGAGTAACTCAAACCTAAAGAAAAATGTTTTGCTTGGAAAACCATAAGATAAAAGATAAACGAGCACATGTGTTTGGTTCAATTGATTTAATCTTGGTTAATGAATTGATTTTACCACATACAAACTTCTTGCTTTAGCTTTCAAGCTAAATGTCTATGTCTCAATTTCTTTTCATTCCATAAGGTCCATTATGTGGAAATCAAGAGAATCAAGGCAATAATTTTCCTAGGTTGACTTTGGAGAGAACAAATTGAGATATGGGCCCAAATATTTAAAAGGCTCTAAGGATAGAATCCCTAGGGACAAGCAGTAACATTTGGGATCTTAAAGGATATTTTCTCTTTCCAAAGGGTTTGAAATTTTGATGACCTTGTTGAATGTTTTTTTTTCAAGATTTTGGATCCAAGAAAAGTATGTAACTGACTCATATATTGCACAACCCTAGGATAGAAATGGCTATATTTGTTGAATTCGCACTTGGATTTCTCTAGCTGCGCTTATTCAAAGCGGATTAATAGAAGCTTGACCACACTGGCTCCCTTCCATGACACTCACTTCTACGGGTCAACCAAGCTTCGAGTTCTCATGAATCTCCCATGAAAAACTCTTTATCTCTACAAAGAACTGCAAGTATGTGGGACAACTTCAGAGGTTTGACCTGTTGACACCAACAAATATTAGGGATTTTTGGCTTCTACACAAAGGTTCATAATAAGGGCATCCAGTTTAGGGGGTGCAATGATAAACCCATTGTGAGAGGTCTCCCAACCCTTAGAGCAAGGGATTTATGCATCATAAAGATACTAGGGGAGAGTTATCATGCACTACTTCCCATTGTTTACGTTTTTCATCATAACCACAAACTTATATAGTGGTTTGGAAGAGCTTGGCTTATGCTTGTTACCACTTGGGTCATTCCCTTGGGGTGAGTACTTTTTCCCACCAAGGTAGGCCCTCTAAAGGTAAAAAATAGTGAGTAAGTACATCCGTAGTTTGATCATCTTTTTTTTGCATGAACAAAGAGAGAACACACACTATGCCTTTTCTCACACTAGCAAGATTTGTTCAATTTTAAAAAACCCAAATTTGAAATGTGGAGGCAATCTTTTAGACAACTTAATGTCACTAAAATGGTTTTGATTCTCAAGATCATCGTGAAGCATGAGAGAAGTGGATATGCATTGAAATGACATGAGTTTGTAGAGAAGATTACAAAACAAAACAAACACAAATTCTTTTTAGTCTTCAAAGGAAATAAATGAGTTCTTTTTATAGCACCAAATTTGAGTGTGAAGTTGATTGTTCAATTTTAATCCAAACTCAAAATTCTAGTATCTAAGGTTCAATTTTAACCAACTTGACAAAGCTTGAGTTGTAGGTTAATTTTAAGCCCAAATTGAATCTAGTTGGTCCTAGGAAATGAATTACAAAAATTGGAACCCTAGATTATTACAAAGAGCATTGAAAAATGCTTTTAAGTCTTCAAATTTTGATCCTCTCTTGCTTCTTGTAAATGTGACCCTGAACTGCAAATGCGGTTGCTTTTAACTGTCAAATGTGGTGCTGGATAATAAAAGAGGTGCTTTGGTGAATGTAAAAGCAACACTTTGCAGAAATAAAGAGCTCAAATGTGGTGCTATTATGAAACCAGTGCTCTATGATAAGAATGTAAGATAGAAGGTAGAGAGTGCGTATGCAACATTAAATCAAAAGTGGTGCGACAGAGGTGTGCATATGTGGTGTGACGTAGCGAATGTGGCACTGTATAATAAAAGTGACGATCTACAGTGTCACATTTGCAAAAAGGTGGCGTCACATTCCCATACCTGCAAAAAATGGGAAAATCAAGTGATATTTATCATGTTAAGTTTCAATCCCTCCTTCTAGCACCAAAATGTGAACGATGATCTACACCAAGCTAAACAAAAACAACACAAACAAGCTTAGTCATTCAAATTAGCACAAACATCATTCCCTATGAGATTCTCGATCAAACAAAGATGAAAACATGAAACAAAAGCACAAAAGAAAGAAAATGAAAGCATGCTAACAACTAAATAGATCAAACCTCCATTCCATAGGGGGATTGGTGTCACTTTGATGTGGAAAGTGGCCCTTTCCCAATCCCTATTTGATAAACTCCAAGATTGTTGATGCAATATGATGAAATTCCTTCAAAGTGGTGTTGAATTCAAGCTAAAATGATGAAGATGCAAGTAGATGTGAGATGAAAATGGATGTGATGAATGCCAATTTCCCTCAAGATAGTGATAGAAATTGGATGATTGATGGATGAAATGAGCATAAAGACTTTGCATGGATTGTGGATGCATATTGTGAAAAGAATCCTTCTATTTATAGAAGTCAATGGTTGAAGAATGGATGAAATTGGTGAATGTGGGATAAAATGAGATCAAATGAGAATGTGCCAAGTGTCATAATTCTATCGGAGGAAGGTGGAGCACATTTTGGGAAATGTGTGAGTGGAGGATGGAAGAGAAATAAATGAAATTGGTTGAGAATTTGAAAATGGTGTAAGAGGAATTGAATGAGATTTGAGAGGAAGTAAGAAGATTTGAAAGGTTGTAAGAGAATTTATTGCAGATGTAAGTGGATGTGATAGGTTTTTGAAAACCTTTGGAGGGAATTTGAATGAGGAGGTGGTTGGGAGGAATATTCCTTAGAATATGCCTTTGCGAGGGTAAATAGAGGAATTAGTTAATTAAAATAAATGAATTTCACATGCAACCTAGTTAGTTGACCATGGGTTGATTTAACTCTTAAGGAGTTAAAAGTTAGAGGATTTATTAATGCTGATTAGAAAGTGAGTTAGGATTAATTAATTGGAGTGAATTAGGAGATTGTGACATTTGATTTGATTGATCTAATCAAATGGGAGGATTTAAAAGAGGATTTAATTAAATGATTTGATTTAATTAAATAAGATGAATAATTAGTTAGAAGAAGGGTGAATTAATCAATAAATTTAATTATTTGATTAATAGCTGAATTTAATTAAATAATGTTGATTATTCAATTTGAGATGATTTTAGAAGAAATGGTGTTAGTTGATCAGAATCAGATATCCATTATCAATCATGACATTTTCAATGTCTACAACTAATATGAAAGGAGACATAGGTAGGATTATCTATAGAGTTAGAGTTGCTACTTGGTTAGTTTCTTTACACTCTTGAGATGAAGTCACTTGTTGACATGATTCTACTTTGAATAACTCTTTTTACTAAGGGGAAACACTCTCTAATGGAAGCATCTATTGCTATGATTACTCTTTGATTGAGATCAATCATTGATGTGGTTATTATATTGATGAGAACTGTTAGAAGTTTGTCAGATGTTGTGGTTATGTTGCTAATATGTGGTTGTAATTGATGTCAACACTATTAGCATTATTGTACTAAAGGTTGTCTATGTTGAGGATATTGAGAAAATTGTGAAAGAAAGAGTTGCAGGTTGCCAGTGGAATAGTGAAGGTCATGAAGGTATTTTGTTCTTTATGTTGAAGATCAACTTTTGTGGACTAAAGGGTTTATTGTTGAGAGTGTCTAGTTCATCTACTGGAAGTTTCAAAGGTCCACGTGAAGAATTGATCATGTTGTGTTCTTATAGTGTTTTTGTGGTCTCTATCAGTGTTCCTGATTTAGTTTTGTGTAATTCTAGTTTTTGCGGATGTTTCTTTGTTAGTTCATGTTGTTTGTGGATGCTTCTAGATCATTCTCCATCATTTTTGTACATTTGTGTTGATTGGTGTGCTTATGGTCAAAGATTTTTCTTGTACATGTTTAGGTTTTCATGTTCCTGGCTGACATGATGGTGGTAACGTGTTGCAGATCCTTGGAGATTGAAATTTGAATGTTTGGCTAACTCGTGGATATTGTTTTGGGTCTCATAATTGTATTGGCCAATGGTGTTTGATCCACATTGAAAGTTTATTTGTAAATTTGAGTTGACATTGTAAATATGTTTTATTTTTCTGGGTGACAAAGTTGTTGATGTAATTCCATGATGTGGATATATTAGAGTGATTGTTTGAGTGAAGTTAGTGTGCATAGGAGAGTGAATGTATTCCAGAGAAAGTGAAGATGTGAGAATAATGTTCTAATCATTTGATTGCAGAGCAAAGTGTGAATAAGTTTAAGCGAAGTGTGAAGAAGGTTTTTTGTGCTTAACTGGAACAATAATCAGGATTGTGTAGAAGCTATTTTATTTGTTCATACCCTATGGATTTAATCCTATTTTGTATTGTTGGACAGTGAGCTCTATTGTATTTGAGCAGTGAGCTAATGTGCCTGAATGCATGTGCATTCCCTTTACTATTTTCATTATACTTTTAATAGGGTATAATTTTGTGGACTAACATCCACTGTGTTTTTTTCCCCTAATAGGGTTTCCACATCAAAAATATTGGTGTTGTTTGTGTTTCTAATGTGCTGATTCCTTATGGTTTGTTATTCATTCATCAGATCTAAGATTCAGTTAAGTATTAAAGTTTGAAAATTTTAAATATTCTATGACAACTAATTCACCCCCCTCTTAGTTTTCTGTCCTTGCTTTGCCAACAATTGGTATCAGAGTAGGTTCCTCTAAAGAAGTTTAAAAGCTTGAGGTGTTCCGAGATGGCATCATACAAGAAAGACATTCCTAGATTCGATGAAACAAACTAATCGCTGTGGAAAGCTAGGATGGAGTGTCATTTGAGGTGTATTGGTGAACCCTACTGGAATATTACTAAGAATACATATGTTATTCCTCAGAATGGTCCTTCCACTATTTATGAGATTAAAGAGGCTAAGAATAATGTTAGGGCTATGGAAGCTTTGTTGAGTGCTCTAATAGATTTGAAAATGACAATTGTGATAGTTTGAAGATAGCTCATGAGATTTAGATGAAGCTGGAAACCTTGATGAAGGAGATGTACATGTGAAGATGGCTAAGCTACATAGTTTGAAAGGAAAGTATGAAAATTTGAAGATGGGTGAAGATGAAAATATTTCTTCTTTTATGCAGAGAGTAAATGAACTAGTGATGGGTATTAGATGTGTCGGTGGTACCCTAGAAGAGGAAGAACTTGTAGCTAAAGTGCTTAGATCATTCCCTCCCTCTTACAAAGAAAAGGCTCATGCTATTGAAGAAACTAGATCATTGATGAATATGGCAAGAGATACACTAATTGGTAAACTTGCTGCCTTTGAGTTGAGTGAATTTGGTGAATCTATTTTGAAGATTGAATCTGCATTTAAGGCTATTGTATCTGGAAGAAACAAGCAAGGATATGATCCAAGGGAATCTTCTAGAAATTCATTCAAGGACGAGGAAGAAATGAAACAGCTTGAAGATAAAGAAAGAGAAGTAGAAGGATTGGAAGCACTGATTGTGAAGAAAGAAGATAGAGTAAAAGGTAAGCATCAAGGAGTGTTTCCTATTAAATGTTTTTCTTGTAGTAAAATAGATCATTTTGCATCAAGTTGTCCTGAAAGAGTGCCTAGGTCTAAGCCTAACAAGTCTAGATTCCAAAAGAAATGTTACTATGTTGAAGGAGTGACTGATGATGAGTCTGATAAAGATAATGTAAATGCAGATGAATGGGTGTTCCTTGCTACCATGGAAAATAGTCCTATGGCTACTGAATCTACTAAAGTTGAGAAAGCTATTGCAACCTGAATTCAAGATAGGGGTGAGTGGGTTATTGAAAATAGATGCTCACATCATATGACTCGTGAAAAAAGTGAATTTGTAAGTCTAGAAAAGTATGATGACGGGGTTGTAAGATTTGGAGATAACAATGTTGGTGTGATTTGTGGCAGAGGATCTATTTGTCTTGGTGGTAAGGACAACACTGATGATGCTCTTTATGTTGAAGGATTGAAGCACAACTTGTTGAGTTTTGGACAAATGGTGGACAAGGGTTATGATCTTTAGTTCAAAGATGGAAGATGTAGAATACTTGGAAGCTCTGAAAGGTAATTGATTCAGGTAAAAAGATAGAAGGTAATATTTTCACCTGAATACTACTAGTGAAAGTTGTTTAATTGCTCAAGTAGATGAAAGTTGGTTATGGCATAGGAGGTTGTGTCATGTGAATTTTCATAACATTGTCAAAGTAAGTTCCACTCAAGCAGTAAGAGATCTACCTAAGCTAGTGAATCTTGCTAACACAATTTGCAAGGAATGTTAGATGGGAAAATAGACTAGAGTCTCTTTCCAGAGTAAACGTTATACAAATGGTTTGTTGGAGCTAGTTCATACTAATCTATGTGGTCCCTCCAGAGTTAGAATTCTTCATGGAGAAAGGTACTTTATGTTGCTTATTGATGATTATTATAGGATGATATGGGTTGCTTTCTTAAGATAAAAATGTGAAGCATTAGAGAAGTTCAAAAGTTTCAAAGCTATGGTAGAAAATGAGAAAGTTCTAAAAATCAAATTCTTAAGGTCAAACAGAGGTGGTGGACTCACCTCTAGGGATTTTAGTTCCTTTTGTGAAGAGCATGGAATCAAAAGATAGTTATTTGCTCCCCAAACCCCACAACATAATGGAGTTGTAGAGAGAAAAAACAAAATAGTTCTGGATGTTGCTAGAACAATGATGATAGAAGGAAATGTACCTCACATATATTGGAGTGAAGTTGTAAGTATTTCTATGTACACTTTGAATCGGGTAAATGTCAATGGTAATTTTGGTAAGAATCCTTTTGAGCTATGGTTTGGTTATAAGCCTAATCTTAAGTATTTCAAGATCTTTGGAAGTAAATGCTACATTAAGAGAGATGAGGATATAGGAAATTTTGATGCAAGAAGCGATGAAGTAATATTTCTAGGATACTCTCCCAAAATCAAGGCCTATTGGTGCTATAATAGAATACTGAGAAAGATGGTTGAGAGTGCAAATGCCAAAGTTGATGAGGACTCTGCTAGATCATCCAAATATTGTGGATATGATTCAGATGACCAAGAAGATAGCACAAACAAAGGTAAGAATGCTTAGACACATAATCAACTTTAAATTGTGCCATATGTTCCGGTAAAACAACTTCAATTTGTTTCGGTAAATCAAGTAAGTTAGGAAGCAGAGACAAGTACAAGTGTAGAAGAGAGAACAAAAGAACCAAAAGCTCGAGAGAGTCCTAAAGTTCCAAGGTATGTAAATCTAAACCATTATGAAAATAAAATTATAGGAGACAAGAATAAAGGTGTTAAAACTAGGAGAAAAATTGCAGAAGAATATTGCTTGATTTCCAAGATTGAGACTAAAGAAGTAAATGAAGCTTGCAAAGATGAACACCAGATGGAAGCTATGAAGGAAGAACTAATGAAAATTGAAAAGAATGATACATGGATACTTGTTCCTAGACCTAAAGATAAAAATGTAATTGGTATTAAATGGGTCTTTTGGAATAAGCTGAATGAACAAGGTGAAGTGGTCCAGAATAAAGAAAGAATGGTATCTAAAGGGTATTCACAAATGGAAGGTATTGATTTTGAAGAAACCTTTGCCCCTGTAGCCAAAATTGAATCTGTAAGGTTATTTCTTTCTTATGCTGCATATAAGAGCTATAAAGTCTATCAAATGGATGTGAAGTTAGATTTTCTGAATGGAGAACTAGAAGAAGAAGTTTATATTGAAAAACTAGATGGATTTAGACTAACTGATAAGGAAAATATGGTTTGGTGATTGAAGAAAGCTCTATATGGACTCAACCAAGCCCTTAGAGCTTGGTATGCTAGACTAGACAAATACTTATTAAAGCTTGGATTCAATAAAGTTGCTACTAATAGCAACTTATATTTCAAGCTGGATCATGACAAAGAGTTAATTATTGAGGTCTTTGTTGATGACATTATTTTTGGAGGAGATGATAATCTATGTATGAAGTTTGCTGATGAAATGAAGAGTGAATTTGAAATGAGAAAAGAGTAGAATTCCATTTCTCTATCTACTATTGAAGTAGAGTATATTGCTGTTGCAAACAACTGTACTCAAGTGATGTGGATGAAGCAGATGCTAAAAGATATCAGAGTAGTATATGATGAACGTATTGCCATATACTGTGACAACTCAAGTGCAATCAACATATCAAAGAAGTTGGTGCTACACTCTAAGACCAAGCATATATCAATCAAGTTTCACTTCTTGAGGGAGAAAGTAAATGAGAAAGAAGTCATACTGGAGTATGTGCGTACCAAAGAATAGGGTGCAGATATATTCACTAAGCCATTTCCAAAGGATACTTTTGAGTATCTCAAAGAAATGCTAGGGGTGATTACCCCTCCTGATAAGAACTAGAGATGCATTTACTTGCATCAATCCATATGCTTCAAAGCTATATTCTGATCCAGATTGATGTTTCCATGGCTACTACTTAGGGGGAGTAGTCAAATGTGCAAATATGTGGTTCAGAGCTTGTATATGGGAAGATAATGTTTATCTTTTCCATTGATGTCAAAAGGGGAGAAGAGTCATGTGAAAAACTATTGCTTATTTGGGGAGAAGAATCTTGTTGGGAGAAGATCATGTAGAAGAAGTTGAGGAAGAAGAGTCAAAATCTAAGGGGGAGTAAGTGCTGATTGAGAGTTGCATTGATGGTGTTTTTCACATCATGTGTTGCCATCAATTCCAATGGGGGAGATTGTTGGAATTTTGTCATATGTTGTGGTTGTGTTGCTGATATGTGGTTGCCATTGATGTCAACACTATTAGCATTATTGTACTGAAGGTTGTATATGTCAACAATATTGAGAAAATTTTGAAAGAAAGAGTTGTAGGTTGCTAGTGGAACAGTGAAGGTCATGAAGGTATTTTGGTCTATATGTTGAAGATCACCTATTGTGGACTAAAGGGTTTATTTTTGAGACTATCTAGTTCATCTATTGGAAGTTTCAAAGGTCTGCATGAAGAATTGTTGAGGTGTGTTCTGACAGTGTTTCTATGATCTCTGTTAGTGTTCCTGATTGATTTTTGTGTAATTCTAGTTGTTACAAATATTTCTCTGTTAGTTTATGTTGTTTGTGGATGCTTCTAGATCATTCTCCATCATTGTTGTACATCCGTGTTGATTGGTGTGCTCGTGGTCAAAGATTTTTCTTGTGCATGTTTGGGTTTTCATGTTCCTGGCCGACATGATGGTGGTAATGTGTTGCAGATCCTTGGAGATTGAAATTTGAATGTTTGGAATGCTCGTGGATATTGTTTTGGGTCTCATCATTGTATTGGCCAATGGTGTTTGATTCACATTGAAAGTTTATTTATAAATTTGGGCTGACATTGTAAATATGTTTTATTTTTCTGGCCGATAAGGTTGTTGATGTAATTCCATGATGCAGATATATATATGAGAGATTGTTTGAGTGAAGTTAGTGTGCATAGGAGAGAAAATTTATGCCAGAGAAAGTGTAGATGTACGAATAGTGTTGTAATCATTCGATTGCAGAGCAAAGTGTGAAGAAGGTTTTCTGTGCTTAACTAGAACTGTAATCAGGTTTGTGTAGAAGCTATTTTCTCTATTCATACCCTATGGATTTAACCCTATTTTGTATTGTTGGGAAATGAGCCCTATTGTATTTGAATAGTGAGCTCTAGGTAGTGTTCCTGAATGCATGTGCATTCCCTTTACTATTTTCATTATACTTTTAACAGGGTATAATATTGTGGACTAACATCCACCGTGGTTTTCCCCTAATAGGGTTTCCACATCAAAAATTTTGGTGTTCTCTGTGTTTCTGATGTGCTAATTGCTTATGGTTTATTATTCATTCATCAGATCTAAGATTAAGTTAAGTAAAGTTTGAAAAATTTAAATATTCTATGAAAATTGATTCACCCCCCCTCTTAATTGTCTGTCCTTGTTTTTCCAACAAGAACCACTTATTAATGTGATATATTACTGATTGGAGTCAGTTATTTATGAGTATTTAATCTATGAATAGAAGAAGCTTATATAGTTATAGTTGGGACTATATTGTCTTTTGTAGTGAATAGCTTGTCTATGTAAATTTAATTCATGGACTAGGAAATCTCTTATGTTATACCAAGGATGAGAATATCCATAAGATATCATAGTGTTTTGGGAAAGGGAAATAGGTTATTTTTGAGGTTAGGGATTACCTAAGGAAATTACCTAAGCATAGTATATGAATGGTCATGATCCAAATTGAGCTATAGAAGTGTTTTTGAATAGGGAGACTGTCACTCGAAGTACTAGGTGAGAATTCTTTGGCCAAAGTAGTGTAAGTTGCCATTGGTTACACTGTTAATTCATCACAATCCTTTTATTTGCATGCTAGTACTAGATTGTGGGTTTCCAAGTTCTAGACATGTAGGACACAACATTAAGCTTAGATAGTCTATTGTTATGGGGTTTACCAACCAATCTCTTTGTCAAAGGGTAGGGCCATCTATCAAATGATAAATGTGCGGGGGATCACATATGAGTTTGTGGTTGGTGGAAAAACACTTGAGTGATGCTTCTCCTCATAAGATGGTGGCCAATATTTGTAAATGTTTACATCAGTATTGGGGACAACTAAAGTATATGCACCAAAGAGCAAGACATCCAAAAGGTATGCACCATTACAGCGACATCGAGATCAATTTCTATATCTATTGCTAGATGAAGCTCAAAAGAGCTATGTATGTATCATGTACCCATTTATATGGAATGATGTAATCATGAATGATAAACTTGAGTTTATTCAATATGAAATCTATGTTATGGAAAGATTTTTGAAATTACATTGGAATGCAATGGAAGTTGGAAACAGTGTTATCTGAAATGTGCATGTAATTTACAATATGAAAATAATTTTTTTTATTGCTATGTTATGGAATCATAGAATATTCTCTTGACGTGAAATATTTGGAATTTTACTAAGTAGAACACCGGGGTTGTTTTATTCATCTCCATTAACACATACACACACACCACAAAAAAACATATCTTCCCAAAATATGACATTTTTTGTTGTAACTGTAGAAGCAATTACATACTATTATGCACGTTACACTTGCACGCCACATACAAAGTTGCAGTTTGAACCACTCATTGTGTTATTGCTCAAACAACACAACTTTACTTCAAAAAGATTGTTGGTTTTCACAACCTTACTCTTCAGGTAAAATAGGTTTGTGTGCCACACCTAAAATGGACTCATCGTTGAATGCCCATGTACGCTTGCAATTGTGTCGTCATTGTCTATGCCCCCTTGTATGTTGGGCTACAAACTCTAATTTCCAACTTGCCTTTGTTTCATATTTTATTCCTAGCTTGATTCAATATATCACTTATTATTTTCCTCATTAGAAGTTGGAAACCTCCTATTGCTTTCACATTGGTGGCAACAATGCAAGTAAATTTTATTTACGTTCAATGAATAATTTTTTTTTTGTTTGACACAATCTACTCTAATTTTAAATGTTCGTCCAATTCGTACTTTAGCTAGAATAGGTAGAGGCTTGAAATGGAAAAAGGAAGACAAGCTGGAGGTGCAAGATGTACGGATGGATTCTCTCCTTTTTGCTCTTGCGATTTGGAGTGGACTCCTATTGCTATAGAAAAGGATGGGGTCATTAATCTTGTCAAAAAAATTCCTCATAGAAAACTTGATGATTTTATTTGTGGTGAAGGGTTGCTTGAAGGTTCCAAAGCTTCATTTTTTTGCGTGAAAAAGAGAGAGAAGAAGACCATCACTGGTCCCATCAATGACAAAAATTATATCAAAAAAATTATGTGGCACAGGTTTGTACCTTTCAACATTCATGTGTATTGGCCAATGATATTTTATTCTCTCTTTCTTGAAGATGATAAGGTGATGCTTTCTTTATAGCTACTAGTGTGTATATGATCTTTAAGACCAGAAGAACAAGTCTCCACCATAGAAAGGACAACAAATGCTTATAAAAATATGAGGTAGTCTATGCCACTTCATTGCAAAGGTTATGTACAATAGACCCAATGTTGTGTACCTACTCTTCAAAGAAATATTTTATGTTGATGTCAATGGTGAATTTTTCCATGGTATTGATGACACAAGCAGAGACTTGTGTGCCAAGTTCGCCCCTAATCTATCCACATAATGCAAAAGCTATATTGAAAACCTTTTTCTCATGGATGTTAGTGTTGATGCAATAATGGACCTCACTAAACCTATTTTTTGTGGCATGATGAGTAAGAGATGAATTCTTGAAAAGAAAGGATGTAATGAATGCTTGGTGAAAGGTGCACTCTATTCACACGTAGAAACACATATATGATTCATCAAGTATCATAATGTGGAATAAATAGGACAAGGAAAAATTCTTCTATTTTTAGAGGCCCCATGGAAACAAGACACCTTTTGTTATTAGGGTTTAGACTCCATGGATGCTGGATATGATGGTTCACCACTTGTACAATTCAGTCATCTCCATGGATTCCATGTTTTGCACTAACAAATATGGGGTGAGGCATTAGAAACAACGATGAATACTTCATGTTTTCAATGATCTTATTGGCTATATACCTAACAATGCTCACATTGACTTGTTATGTCTACAATACGAATTATACATACTTTGCTCATTTTTGATGAGCAACAGAGTGGTGTGCCCATTGCATGGGTAGTCTCCACACGAAATAAGAATAATGTCATTTCTAGCTAGCTATACACAATGCATGCCCATGGAAGAAGAGACAGATCCGAGTGGAGAATCAATGCTTTTTTGACCGATGATGCCACTGCAAAAATTTAGGCCATACAATAAGTGTGTTTTTTGGTTGGTTTATGTACCTTTCTCATTTTATATTTATTTTTAATGCCACTTTTTCATGTAAATGAGTGCTAAACAATACCCTTTGTATTGTTTATTAGGGTTATCTTTAGATGTAGTGTGCTTCTATGCATTTGGAACATTTGAAGGGATTGGATGAAGAATATACATAAGTACAAAACCAAGGACAGGGAAATGGACATATTCCACAAACTTGGCATGATCATGATGGTAATTGGTGATAGCAAAGACAACATCACTCAACTATTGAACAATTTCTTTGAGGAGTTCAATGATTAGACCTGGTTTTCACAATACTTCAAGAAGACCTAGTGCGAAGGAGATGGTTGAATTGGTAAGTTAACAATTTCTATCACCTCATTTGATTTGCACCATTCACATTCTTTGACATTACTTTTAATACATTTTGGTTTAGCTCACTATTGCTTTTTTTCACAGCCATGTTAGTTAAAAATTGTAAACTATTTCCACATGCCAACCGAGATGTACAAATGCTACCATTGAGTCATATCATTGCACGTTGAAAACTCGATACTTATGTGATCGTAAAAAAAATGCACAAGGCGAATGGACTATTTGTATTACACACTTGTGTATAAAATGGAACCATTGTTTAGTTAAAAGAAAAAGTTGTAACATCATGGCTTTTTGACAAACTATAAGATTCAAAATATTAAATCTAGTTTGGAGAGGGTGAAGGAAATTTCGGATGATTATTGTTTTCCAGATGAAACACATCCTAGATGGCACTAGGTAAAAAGTCAAAGTAGTTGCAACCACTACTTGCTTCAAAAATTTGGCGAGCACATTTTTGTTTGTGAGTGCCCTTGGAGTTTGCAGGGGAACATTTGTAAACATGTCCTTAATGTTTTTGATTTGATTAAAAGATCATCTGATGTTGAAGGGGTGGTCCATAGTAAGTGAATTTAAATTTGAAGTGTGTTACTTCATGGGCGATAATTGTGTTTTGCATTTTCTACTTCCTAATACAAGTTTCTTGTGTGTTGTCATTTAGATGATAGATGTGAAGCCATTGATAGAGGAGCAAATTTGAACGAGACATTGCCACAGGGGGGCATCCAAGACAATAGTCTTAATGTTCTCACCCCTACATAAGCTCCTTCTGTCAATGATGAACATGATGAAAGTTTATAGAAAATGTGTATTTGAAATGACACAAAAAAATTCTTGAAGAAAGTAATGCATACACCGTCCTAGTGTCTAAAACAAGTACAATCATATGCACAGTGTGTTGAGAGGTTTCTATAGGATCTACAATAATCCAATGCATTGGATGTAGTTGCAACTAGCACCGTTCACATGTGTCCATGGTTTAGTGCAAGCAAGGATCATCCTCAACGTGCAACCCACCATAGGGAGCATGCTGCACAACAGCTAGACTGTTGAACTCTTGTGTGTGACTCCTTTCCCTTGTCCACAAACAACAACTTTAATATGAATGCCAATATGCAATGTGAGATGTCAAGTGCACCTACTATGGATAGGACAAAGGGTATGACATCTAATACGAGTGAGTATGAGAAAACCTATTTCAATTTTTATATTGTAATAGGAATGGTATTGGAGATTTCTTTTTTCATTAACTGGCTTGTACCACCTCATAAACTTTCTATTTTTTTTTCCTTTTTTGGTCTCTTCAGCATTTTGAATGCGCGAAAATGATTCCTCAATCACCACTAAATTTTTCCCTGTTCCTCATCGATGGCTATCTTTCGCGAGTGTAAACCCAATGGAAGGTATGGTTCCAATTTAACAATTATACATAGATAAGTCCAATTTTTGGTATGGCATTATGCAATAGTGTGCTTCCATGTAAAATTTTGGCTACAATGACAGGTTGATGTCAGCCAACGCACATTCAATTTGGTTCTTTTTGAAGAATTACTAAGGACTGCAAAAGCATACATTAGTGAACCTCCATCTATAGGTAAGCATGTCGTCTTTTCAAAAAGTTGTTCATACAAGTTTACATTTTCACATCAGACTTTCATGTCTCCACCCAATTGATTCTGTTTTTTTGCACTAGTTATTTTCAAGTACTTGTACTACAAATTCCTTTTTCATTTCATGCATTCTAGTATCTATGGCTCTAGTTGTGTATTTCCATTTTCCCAATGCACATACTATACACGCTCTTTCCTCAACTTGTGAAGAGCAAGAAGAATCTCTTTAGTCAAAAAATTATCTATCTCATTCACTTTGATCTGCTTATTTTCAAGTGTTTTCAAAGTAGATTCCTTTTTCATTTCAGGCATTATAGTACATGTTTCTCCATTTGTGTGTTTCCATTTGTCCATTGTACATATTGGACATGCACCTTCTTCAATGTTGTTATGTGGTTGTGCAACTGCTTTTTGGTCAACATTGAGAGTTTCTTTCTAATTAGAGAATGTAGTTGTATCTTCAATCAATACATTATATATATCATTCACTTTGGTATGATTTTTTTCAAGTTTTTTCATAACAAATTCCTTTTTCATTTCAGGCATTCTAGTACATACTGCTCATGTTGTGCATTTCTATTTTCCCATTACACATACTGGATAGGCTCTTTCCTCAAGTTCTAAAGAATAGGTAGAATCTCTTAAGTGAATACATGTACCTTGGAAATGCACCACATCTATTTGTTTAAGCAAAAATTTAATTTCAATTTCTTTGTATGATTAGCAAAAAGTGTACAACATATTGGCAGGGTGAAAAACATGGTGGGTTTTGTGTTATTTGATTATGCTTGGTGAAAGTTCAACCTCTCAAGAATAGGTAGAGTCTCTTAAGTGAATACATGTACCTTGGACATGCACTACATCTATTTGTTTCAAGGAAAATTGCATTTTGATTTATTCAGATGACTAACAAAAAAATACACAACATATTGGCAAGGTGGAAAACATAGTGGGTTCTGTGTTATTTTATTTTGCTTGGTCAAAACTCAACTTCTCAAGAATAGGTAGAATCTCTTAAAGTCAATACATGTGATTTTAACATGTACCGCATTTTTTTTTAAAGCAAAAATTGCATTTTAATTTCTTTGTATGATTGACAAAAAATGCACAAAAATATTGGTAGGGTGTAAAACATAGTGGGTTTTGTGCTATTTAATTTTACTTGTTCTAATTCTGCTTCGTAAGGTCAAGATGTGAAAGATAATAATTTATTTGATGCAGGTATACAAGATGTCACGTAATGTAGATACATGGGTCTCTAGTTGGTTGACCAACTACCACTAGTATCTTCCATGTAATATGCTTGCTCAGATAGAGGAATTGAGTCTCCCATATAGGTTTAGGGAAAAGATGTTAAAGAGAATTGACACAAATGGGCCAAAGTGCAGTCACATCAAATTTCATAATTATTCTTATTACTTTAACTGCCTCTACGATGTATGGGCGATAATGAACTTGGATGTTAAATATCACAATCTACAAATAGAGATGTAGATTTCTATGACTAGCCAATTTGTCTTTACCAAGAGATTCGAGACCTTTTCCTAGTTGGATGTATTTGGAAGGTATCCATTAAAATGAAAATAATAATAGAGAAGCATAGTCTTCCCAAAAATTTGAGCATGGAATTCATGAGATTTTTTAAGGGGGAGTCTCAAATTAGTTATCACAAGGGTCCTGTTAAGGAAAAGGAATGGTTGCTTGATGTCTTCAAATTCAACTACACTATCAAGTTCAAGGTGCACCATTTGATACCAACATTCAGGTTGTTACATGCAAATTATGGGATACCTATGTTGTATGCCGTGAATTCTAACTCGACAATTAGAGTGTGGAGAATTCTTCCTAATAGTGACAATGCAAAAATGTTACTTGTTCATAAATGGTTGACCTAATAGAAAATGTTTACAAACTCTTTAGTTATTATAGCCAATATTTATGAAATATTTAGTCACAAATGTTTTCAAAATTTTCACGCATTGTATATATGACTGTATCCAATTTTAATAGAATTTTGATGTCATTGTAGCACAAAAATGTAGTTCTTGCTTGATATGAGAATAATTCATGATAAATTGGACTTAATGAGGCCTTGATTTAGTGTTGTGAGGTGTTTTATGTTGGGAATAGGATGCCATTTAATTGTAATCCTAAACATATTTCATGTATCTCCTAAGTCCTTGGAAAGTGTTCCCCAACACTAGGATTAGAAAGAGATTAAATTCGAATGAAATGAACATGTAAATTGACATTTGTAATTATTCCTAAATGATAGGAACATGTGGGGATTCCCAAAAAGAGCTCCTACAAAATAGGAGCACATGGGGTTCCCACATGGAAGGTGGAACCCACCTTGCTTAAGTTAATTGTTTGGAGGATAGATAACACTTTAGTAATGCATGTAAAGATCCTACAAGTTATGGATTGATATTTACACGATTGGAGTTTAGTTCAATTTAGTATCGGTTCAGTTTAGTTCAGTTAAGTTCAGTTATGGTTCAATTATCTTTAGTTTCATGTAGTTAGTTTGAGTTGAATGCTAGTTGAATTTAGTTGACTTGAGTTGCATGACTAATGAATTTAGTTGCATGAAAAATAATAGGTGGATACATTAATTAAGTGGGGATGATCAATCATGCATAATGTTTGCATGAATTGGTGGAGAGATATGTTTCAGTTAACTAAGATTGAATTGGACCCACCTTGGGTGCCCAAGTTGGCATCTTTGAGTTAATACCTTTTGCACGAGAAGATATTTACAAGGCCTAGTTAAGTGGGCCCATTCTTGGGTGCCAACTTTGAGGTGGAGCTTGCAAGATATTTTCTTGACCAAAGATCCGTTAAGTGTTTAGTTTTGGGTGCCTGAATTGAGGATACTTTGGTTTTGAATTCATGTTACAGTGTGGAACTCTACTTGCACAATCTAGGTGTGGATTTATGATCTTGTTTTGATCAACTCTTTGGAGTTTACAATGCTCATAATTGTCTATTTATTGTAGCAATTGCACCATAGTTTGTAATCTTTGTTGTAGGTTAGTAGATATAGCTTGTGCATGTGTGAGGGTTTGAAGCATGACATGTGGGATGTGTGGATTCATGCTTGGTCACATGGAATGCATAGATATCTTGTGTTGCATAAAGTGTATGAGAGTTTATCATAGGTTGTGAAGAAGAATTGTTGAAGGAAAAAGGAAGCATATCAATCAAGGATTGATATAGTATTATTGTAATCTTGTTCTAAGGTTAAATAATACAAGCACTATTGATTATGGTGGAGGTTTTTCCTGAAAGGGTTTCTCCATGTATATGATGTGTCACTTCTAGCTTCTTGTCTCATTCTTCTACAATCTTTTGTCACTTTCCATAATTGGTAAAATTGATCTAAACAAATAATCATACACAAAGAATTGTGACAAAGAACACTTAATTAAATCTATAGTGTCATACGTTTACAAGTTTTAAGCTACAATTTCACCTTCATTTTCAACATTTTACACATCCACATTAGGTCTTGGACCCTTGCAAACTAAATAAAATGCATTTATTGATTTCTTGTAAAGGTGTTGCGAATGAATTTCACTCTTTTCTTGAATTTTATTAAGCATTTAAGTCTAATATTATTTTGATTCAAAAGTTGGCTTTTCCCTATTCTTCTATAATTAAATAATTATTATTTAATTATTCATTAGCCTTTTCTCTCTATAATTAAATTTATGTTATATTTATTTAATTATTTATCCTTTCTTTATTTCCCCAATTAAATAATTATTTAATTATCCCTTCCCTCTCCATTAAATAATTGTTTTTAATGTTTAACACTCCACCTTTCCTCTAAAATTAATAAATAATTATTTAATTATCTCATTATTTGTTCTCACCTTTCTAAATAAATAAAATTGATATTTTATTTATTTCTCCTATGTTGGTCACCTTAATTAAATAATTTTTATTATTTAATTTCTCTTATCATCTCTTTTTCTGTGCCAATCTTATCTTCCAGCTCAAGTCGTTATCTATCCATATCTTTACTCTCTTAATTAATCTCCACCCTTGATCAAATTATTTTCTAATTTAATCTTGGGCCTTGATCATGATCCTCATTCTAGCCATTCACTTAACTCTCCTCTCTAAAAGGAGACCTCTAACCCTAATTCATAATTAATTTTTCATCATTCATCCATGTTATCAAGTCAAGCAAGCTAGTTTTTTAGCATTCTAAGTCATCAAGATAGCTTTCTAAGGCATTAAAGAGCAAGATTCTTCATCCATTGTTGCAACAACTCAAAATATATCATCGTAAATTTTTTTTAATTACATTGTTTCATGTTTCATGTTTCATTATCTTATTTCATCATTTTGGTTTAATTACGTAAATGGGGTTTGACTAAGGAAAATCCCCAATCCCTAACAATCAACATTTCTCTTTCTTTCCTTATGTTTTTGTAGATTTATGTACATTGAAGGTTTGGAAATCATTGAAGAATAAGTTGCAAAGTTGTTGAGGACATCTCCTTGCTGGCTAGGTCAAAAATCTACACAAAAAGTCACTTTCAAGCCTGAATTTGATAGTTTTAGAATCTAACACTTAGAGCAACAAAAAGAGTAGATCGAGAGCTTCCGATTGCACTTTTAGATTTTTTAGAAAAGCCAAAGTGGAATAAGTCTCCAAGAGTGGTGAATTAGTCCCACTGCACATGTTGGATAGAAGTTTTTGTAGATCTAGATACCCATTTGGCTGAAATGGGCTCTAGACCAGATTCCTAGATTTGGGACTAAGTTACCTAGCTTGGCGTAAGTGTCCCAGTTAACCAAAAAATTAGATTTTCTAGAATTTTAGAGACATATGAAGTCTTCATTTCAGCCTCCATTAGTTTCCTAATTCATTCTTTTTGTTTAACCTTTCTATTTTGTTCTATATTGCATTTAATCTATCTTTCTGCATATCACAACGTGTTTTCAAACAACTTGCATTTCTTAGGTTTTGCATTAATAATTCATTTCCTTTTTCAATTGTTTGCATTTAGAGCATTGAATTTTGACACATTTCAATCATATTAGCATTAGTCTTTAGTGAACCCCCAAGTTTTTGTTGGATACCTTTCTCCTCTTAGGTGAAAAACCCTAGAAGTGCAAGAGAGAACCCTCCTACAAAAATTTGTGGTTCAATCATTAGTGATTTCCTCACACTCATTGCCATGTGTTATATTTACAATGCTGTTTGGAACTTTTATGATGACTCATAGGCACCATTTGTTTTTAGAGGCGTAGGAGAAAATGAACAATGCATGCATAAGGCAAGGTGTGGAGCATATTTCTTGAAGAGTCTTATAGGTTAAAGTGAAGTGATGCTCTTGACATAAATTTGTCCTTCGCAATTGACACAAATGGTTTGGGTTTTGAATTGGGCAAGGGAACAACAATGGAAGGGATTGAGGTAGTCCAGGTAGATGAAGATGATGCCAACTAGTAGTTGAATATAATTTTTCTAGCTAGATATAATAGTTGTATGGTTTTTTTCTTTGTATGCTATTTAGACTATTAATGTCTAAACATTATTGATAAATATAACCGAAAATTAATTTTGTAAGGCTCTTTCTTGGAGCAACCATAATTTATTTTTTGTTCTTTTTTTTATAGGTATGATCCCTTGCAACATAATTCATTGAAAAAAAATATAATTATTTTAATTTTTACTGTAGCTACTATACTAAACATAGACAAATGACTATTTCCTAATTCATGTTACAAACATGTTATTTTATATACAATTTTGTATTGCTTATATATCCTTAACATGAAATAATACCCACACTTAATAGTAATAGTTACATTTGTTATAATACAATTACAATATTTTTTAAAAATAGAGGGTGAGTGTGAGATTATGATAGGTCTAATAGTGTCAATAGACCAAAAACATGTCTATACCTAGCCATAATTGAGAAATGAGAATTTGACTTTTTCTTGTGCTCAAATAGAAGTTTGAATGGCCCCCTTTGGTAATGTTGAAGTAAAGGAAATATCTGTTCTATTAACATAGATATTTGTTTTCTTGATCTTGCAATGAACAAGTTGTGACAAGTAGGGTTATATTTCTTTCACCAAGAAAAAAATGATATAAGTATTTTGGATATACATTTTGAGAAATCCTCCATTCTCTCTTGTGCCAACAAGTGATAGGCATCTTTTCAGCAAGAGATCTATATTTCATAGAGATAATTTTCTTTTTCTTTTTTCTAAATTAATTTGAATTCAAAATTAAATGAGATTTTATAAATTAGTTTATGGATTTTAATTACATCGAATGTATTTCATATTTTTATTATACCATGGATTGCATGTTTTTCAATTTGAATGAGTGTATGTTATATATACTTTATTTAATTTTCACATAGTTTATGGTTTTCAATTCACTTGAATACAGTTTAGAATTTAATTTGAATTGTGTGTTCTAATGTTTAATTTAAATTTTTTAATGTTTAAATAAAATGTTGTTATAAATCTTGGATATATATTTTAAATTTGAAATAGGTAATATAGACGAACAACCTCCAAATCCTTCCCTACGTCAAACCCTCTACAAACAATTGAAGATGAAATTGAAAAAATAATAAAATAAATAAGATTATAGAAACTTATCATCACTACCTTTGATTATCCTCAATGACTTCTACCTTAGAATGAATTGTCAACCACGACCATATCCTCAGGAGTCAATATGATTAATTAAGAAAGATATAAATTATATTGGTTTGTTATATGATCAAGTGAAATAATTAGATGTTGTCAAACTATTTTTGATGGCTATTTTGTCAATCCTAAAACTAGATTACCTATCAATATATTTAAACTGAAAATTTCAATCAAATATTATACATGTCAAAATATCATTATAATATTTTGGATAATTGATAAATGATTTTTAATATACCACCCAAAAATAATCTTAATTTATTTTTAATATTTTCTCAATTTATAGAATTTAATATTAGATTATCCTCTGAACTATTTTGATTTCAAACTCATGTTGTAAGAAAAAAATACCTCAAGAGAGACATGAAATAATACAACAATTTTTTGTTAAATATTTCAAGTTTAATGACATTCTTGGTTCTAGCAGAAATAAATTTTAAAAATATCACAACCCCCTTTAAATGATGAAAATAGAATACAATCTTTACTAATGCCTCTTTTTTTAATCTCTACCAAGTGCTAATCTGTATTTCACACTATGCCTTCACATTATTGTATTATGTTTAAGTTGATTTCAGCATTTTAGTATTTTGCAAGTCCATGATTTTTTCACATCACTAAAACTATTACAACAATCATATGTATAATAGTCTTGCTGTGTTAAATTTTAAAACCATAAAGATATTCTAGAAATAATATCATTTTTCTTTTTCTTTTGAAAACTATTTTAATAATTAAATTATCAATTAGAATATTTTAATGGAATATTTTCTACAAACTCAATTTTTACCCAACAAACCTAAAATTTAAACTAGTAGAGATGGACAAATCTCACTTAATCAATTAAATGTCGAATTTCAAAATTTCTCTTGAGCAGAAAGATATAATTGCCATTTGAAACTAAAAGTTTGTATTGAGATATAGTGGTGTGAAATCAACACTATTACATCAATAATACTTGGTTACACTCCACAACTATTAGGGGATGAGAAATTTTTGGTGTAATTAAATGTGTTGTACCTTGTCCTAGGTCATGATTACACCTTAGTTAAGTTTACTTAGGGACCACATAGGAGATTGTTGGAGAATTTTCACTTTTGGTGGACTTGACATGTCATTAATTTATCACTTCCACCTTTTGTGGACACATCATGTGATTATCTCTCCACCTTTTGTGGACACATCATGTGATTATCTCTCCACCTTTTGTGGGTGATTCACCTTTTGTGGTGATTATCACATTATCACTTCTCCACTTTAGATGGAGTGATATCTTTTCATAGTTGTCTCATGTCATAAGATTATCCCTTCTATGTTCTCACCTTGGCTATATAACCAAGGGGTCTCCTATGTACTTTTACTCATTCCATCATATTTGTATTATTGGAAGAATATAGTTTATTCTTGTCATCTTGTTTCTATCTCTCTCATGCTTGTGCTTTCTATTAGGCCTCTAGATCTTGGGTGGCTACCTTCATAGCCAATTCTTACATGGTATCAGAGCTATTAGAGTGCCTTTAGTTAGTCATTTGGAGAGATTCTTGGAGGGTTCCATTTTTGACCTTGTATTATAGGCACATTTTGGGAGCTTGTTGCATCAGATCTGAGCTCACCATTGCGTTCAGAGTGTCCGAGATAGTTAGATTTTCCTTTTGTTTCGTCTTAGTTGGACATCGAAGGCCAAATCTACAAAGGGTTGAAGATTGGAACCTGTGGTTTCTAGATCCAGGAGCTAGCTACCACTTTGGTGCATTTTCAGCCGAAAAGGACATCGCTATAATGCTCAGAAGGGTCAAAAACCCTAAGATCAACTGTCAATTCGTCCAAATCAAAGCAGTTGTTCGATGAGGAATTTTTTTTTTGCCCGAAGAGCCATACAACCCCCAAGTCGTCATTATTATAGGGCATCTACAGTTGCAAATTGGTACACTGCGTAGGGTACTACATACCCTAGAAGTGTACTTCCCATCCCTCCCGCTAACACGTGGCGACCCTTCCTACCACCCATTCGCTACCCCCACTCTTCATCATCGGCGAGAGTTTCTTCCCACAAACTGGCGGGGCGTTCATCTACACTGTCGGTCTTTGTAAACTAGCAAACCTTATTCAACCATGGCAGGTTCTTGGTGGCTGGGAAAAAGAAAAAAAAAATTGGCCAACATCTTCATTAAATTCTAGCATCTGCACAATTTGGTTGCTGTAACACGAATCCCGACCGGTCACATTCAAAATTTGGCGACAGGCTTTCAAAAGGAAATCGACGATGTTCAAAGATTTTGGAAGAATATTCTGATAAATCAAAAGATTCTGTCAAAAATTCCCTACGCATATTCTATCGGCATCAAATATTCCTGCCAAGGCGTGCGTTTTCTTATGACAGGCGACGAACCATCAAATTTAAGCCAACAGTCAAGCGGATATTTGAACCGGGGGAGCATATTCCTTTTTGATGACCCCACGGACGTCAAATTTAATCATAGGTTTTGATGACATCATCCTACATTAGCATGACATCATCATTTTCTAATTTTTTTCCCCCCCTCACCAATGGAGTTTTCATTTTTGCAGTTTGATTTCAAATGCTCAGAATTTGCTCATTTTGAGGCCTTTTTTCAAGAATTTTTTTTTTATTTAGGCTAATTTTTTATGTACTTCATAGTGGTGTACTCGGTTTCTGATTTTGGTGCACGTATTTTCCAAAAAAATTGTTTTCTCTCAGGTGTAGCTGAATTTGTCACCATTTTTGCAACTTCTGAGGCTTCGTTCAAGCTCATACGAACTCCTTTTCAAGTGCCATTTTTTTTGAAAGTGCATGATTTTTCATCTACTTCTTGAATCTACAATCAGCTTGAAGCGATCTTGAGTGGATTTTGTACTTTCAACATATGGTCTTTTTTGGCCTATTTGGCACTTGTATTGCATAGATACGAATTTAGGTCTTTGCTTATTTGTTCTAGTCTGTTCTCAGTCTATTTTTGGAAAGTTGTAAATCAGAAATAATAAGCCCACTTAGCCAAGTTGCAAGTGGCCTATTGTACACGCACTACATTATAAAGTGCCAAAATCATCTATTTGGGGGGGGTACTTTGATTGAGTGAATTTGGGGGGGTGTCTCTTGTGTGATTGTTCTTATTTTCTCTCTTGTGCTCTTGCATTCCATCATGGGTTCATCTAAATTTCCACTCTTAACTGCACATAATTATGCTACATGGAAAGTATGTGCATGTAGTAAACTAATGTAAAAAGGTTTAATTTACTACATTGATGGAACCATAACTACACCTTCAGATCCTAAGGTAGATCTAATTGCATATATGGATTGGCTCACTAAAACTTCTATGGCATTGGGTACACTAAGAAAGTTCATTTCAGATTATCTCATATTTCATGTTGATAAATATACTACAACCAAGGAAGCTTGGGATAACCTTGCTAATTTGTACATATGGCAAGGTTGATAAGGTTAAGGGATACAAATTTGAACATGATCTCTTAAGCCTTGATCCAAAGGATTTTGATACAATTTAGGATTATGTCACTAAGGCAAATGAGCTAAGAGCACAACTAAAAGATTGTGGTATTGAAAAAGAAGATGATCAATTGGTCTTCAAATTGTTGGACAAGCTTCTAGTTGAGTATGTAGCATTTGTTTCAAGTTTTCAGACTCAAAGATTGACAATAAGAAACTTCACATCACCATCTTTTGAGGCTCTCACAAATATTTTGATTCTTGAGCAAAATAAGTTGATGAAAATGGGCATTCTCAAGTCTTCAACTTCAAGAGCATTGATGGTCAATCATGGAAACAATAAGCAAGGCAAAGGGAAATACCAAAAGAAATCTTCACCAAAGCCACAAGGAGAGAACAAACAATCCACTCCTCCACAACAAAGCTCAACTTAATCTTCTTCAAAGAAGTACAACTATTCAAGCAAGAGGGAGCAACCAACATGTGCATATTGCAAAAAGTTTGGTCATGAGGAGCATCATTGTCATGTTGAGCAAATTGATGAGTTGAAAAACATCCTTAAGAAGAACAACATCAACTTGCCAGTTGCATATCGGGAGGACTCATCTCCTTCCACTTCTACTTCTAAGGGAAAAAGTACAACTCTCATGGCAACAACATCAAGATCATCTCCTTCTTCTACATCATCTCAATATGAGAAACATAAGGGGCAAACATTTCTTGCTTTTGTAGATTCCAATTTAGATAGGTGGATCCTTGATTCAAGAGTTTCACATCATATGACTTTGTCCAAGGATATGTTCTCTTCATTTGATTTTTGTTCATCACCACCCATTTTGATGGCCAACAACACTTATTTGGTAGTTTGTGGGAAGGGGTCTATTGACATTGAAGGTGGAGCATTTAATGATGTTCTATGTGTGCCTACTTTGTCAAGGAACATCCTTTCTATCTATCAGATTACACATAGTGGTATAGGAAATAGTGTAGAGTTCACACCAGATTTTGCCATTGTTTGAGATTTGCATAGCAGGGCTCTTGTTGCAGTTGGGGAGGTTGATAATTGTTCTCGGTTCTACACCTTCCCATACTTTTCTCCTATTGATGATTCAGTTCACCCTAGTATGGAAACACTTGAGGAGATTGAGTATGATTACTTGAATCATGGAGTGCTCACTAATCCCGAGGTTCTTGAACCTATTGCTGATATTCCATCTCCTGCATTGACTGATGTACCTAATGATACTTGTGTTCTGATAGTTTCAGTGCCTTGTGATTTAGTGCAACAGTGTATACCTTGTCTTCCAATAGTAGCTTCATGGGATGACTACTTGATAGACATTGGTAGTTTGTTTGTGGAGTCCTGCATTGCAGATTTGGGAGACACATTTGATTACTTACATCTTCTCTTTGATGAAGGTGATTCTTCTTCAGTTGTTCTGAGGGAACACTCTGACCCTCCTCTACATGATCAATCTTTCGAGGTTGATGTGATTGTGGATGCATATGTACAACAGTTGGAGGAGGCCACTTTCTCTTTTGAGGAGATATCGTCTTTGGAGTATGTTCTACCTACATCCTTGCTAGATCCTGAGTTTTTTTTTCAGCGGATGAGAGTGTTGCAAAGGGGTTCTCACAGGTTCTAGGAAGTGACTACATTGTAGCTTCACATGGTTTGGAAAAGGCATCTTTCAGCATCAACACAAGGAACTTTGAGCAGATTTTAGAGACTTCTTACATTTTGAGGGTTCTTCCTTCTTCACTTGTGGATTGGGGAGACTTCATTCATGCACCTTTGGTATTGTTTCTTCCCAAGGGGAGGAACGTTGTTCGACAGTTTTGGAGCAGCTTTTTCATTCCTTTTCGAGCATCTTCCATGGGTGAGCATTGTACATTGAGGGGGGGCTACTTTGTCTCTATTCTTCTCTTGTATGGGGGGAATTTTTCCTCACATGGGGTTTTTTCCTTCTCATGCTATGTTCATAGGTTTTTGTATCTCATCTCTCTTTTGGGGGTAGTTTTTTCCCACTGGGTTTTTCTATCTTTACTTTGATTTATGAGAGATTGCATTGCATATGTATATGGGTACCTAACAAGGCCTAGTAGACGGGACCCATCTTGCATTGTTTGCTTTTGTGTACATTCTCCATAAGTTGCACTTAAGGGGGGGGTGTTGGTGTAATTAAATATTTTGTACCTTGTCCTCGGTCATGATTACACCTTAGTTAAGTTTACTTAGGGCCCACATAGGAGGTTGTTGGAGAATTTCCACTTTTGGTGGACTTGACATGTCATTATTTTATCACTTCCACCTTTTGTGGACACATCATGTGATTATCTCTCCACCTTTTGTGGTGATTATCACATTATCACTTCTCCACTTTAGGTGGAGTGATAGCTTTTCATAGTTGTCTCCTGTCATAAGATTATGACACTTGTCATAATATTATTCCTTTCTATGTTCTCACCTTGGCTATATAACCAAGGGGTCTCCTATGTACTTTTGCTCATTCCATCATATTTGCATTATTGGTAGAATACAGTTTATTCTTGTCATCTTGTTTCTATCTCTCTTATGCTTGTGCTTTCTATTAGACCTCTAGATCTTGGGTGGCTACCTTCATAGCCAATTCTTACAAAAATCAATTGTAGAAATTGTTCCACTTTTCAAATAGATGGTTCAACTTCCTAGCAAATTTTCATCTTCATAACATGAATCATTTAAAGCCATACACAAATATTATGACATTTCTATTAAAATTTAATTGTGTACTTTTAGAGTCAAAATCATAGACCCATAAGAATGAAGTAAGAATAACATAATTTAATAATATTGTTACAAAGAATAATATTGTTTAAAAAGTTCCAGGAGTTAACATTGTCATTTTCTATTAGCTCAAACGAAATTGTGGATAGAAAATATTAGCATACTTGTGTTATAGTCTAAAAGTCATGCTAATGTTTAGAGTTGTTAGAAAGCAAATATGCTTTTGGGGACTTGCACAAAGGTAAAATATTTCAAGAAAATACTTATATGCTAGTATAGTGATGCAGAGCTATGAGGATTCACAAAAAATCTCACAAAATTCAATAATAATCCAAACCAATCATTGTATAACACATGCTATTAGGCATTGTCTATCACATTGGAAACATTACTATGGTAGCCCACAATTTATTGCCATGAACAGTCATTAATAACTTCTAAAAAAAAATAATGAATCCAATCTCTCTGGTGAGATTGAAGAAAACATAGTTATAGACTTTTCCTCAAATTATTATGAAGATCCAACGGTAGAAATGAAAGTTATTGTATATTTCCCAAAACTGCAAACTCTAGGTAGGGTTCAGACCTGCCCTCACAAAAATGTTCATAACTTATTCAAATTTTAATGAAATTTGATGAGACTTGAAGCAAATGAAATTAGATTCACATGGAAACAAAATAATTTTTTTTTCAGATCCAAAATATAAAATTTAAATTCTGTACCATTACATTTTTCATACTGTAAATTCTGCACAATATTGTTAGAATAGGCAGTCTCCCCAAAATACTCATATCTTCCACAAAATTCAATAAAATTCAATGAGACAAAAATAATTGGAAACTAGAAACAGAGATATTTCCATCCATATATGATACTCCATTATTTGAGTCCATAAAAGGCCGTACAAATCACAATTTCATTCTGGAAACAATGCAAAAATTAGAAAATGCACAAAATTTGAGGTTTCCATTCATCAATCTTTAAAAATGATGTCTCCAACCCCCAATTCGAGTTTTGTAGGGTTTATTTATACATTTTCTACCAAAACTAACCATTTTCAACCACCTTTTGATTAGTTTGTTCACAAAACACCTTAATGACACTTCATCTACCTAATTTTAAACTTTTGACAATTTTTACAATATATGAGAAATGAACAACATCCTAGGACCTATAACACCATAGAGGTGGCCTCTTGGGCCTTATTACAATATAAAAACATAAAAATGGAACAAATAAATCAATATAGCCTCATGGAGTCATGTGATCAAATTGGTGCTCTTGCACCAAACTCCTGAGGGCAAAAGAATTCAAGCCCCTTTGAATTGTCTTCTTTCGGGTCTTCCAGTTACTTTGCACCTTGTCCTTTGTCTTTGCAACCATCTTTGGTCCTTTCCTCATTTTATTCTTCTTATTCCTTCTCCTTTCAAGCATCCCTGCAACTTGGAAGTCCCAAAACTCTATCATATCATCAAACACTTCACTTTGTCCTTCATAACCTGCACATACATAGTCCAAGGAAAAATTAGAAACAAAATATAGAGACCTTGAGGTCTCCTCCTTGTCTCCTTGTACTTCAAATTCCTCTTCACCCATGACCAAATTATCAAATCTTGACACCAATTCAATTGCAACCTCAATGTCCTTGTTTTCTTCTACCTTGATTATTTCTTCTTCCTCTTGTTTGACTTTTCTATCACCAACCTTACTATTCCATTCTTCTTCAATAGCTGCATATTGTGCCCATAAATCTTCTTCGTCATCTTTGAAATAATTTGTTGCCCTCTTTTGTTTTCTTTGCTTCTTCATAATCTTCTTTATAGGCCAAACCATCTTCCCTTTCAATGTCAAATGCCAACTTGTATTTTGTTTCATCATTTGTTCTATCTTTATCATGGATTCTTGGAACTCTTCTTCAAGTCTTTTCAATTCTCCCTTCAACTCAACAATCTCTTTGTCCATCTTCTCTTGCCTTATCCCCTTCTTTCTTTCCATCTTTCTCAACTCTTTTTCCTCTCTTTCCTTCTTCCTTCGTGAATCCTCAGCCTACAAATATCTTTCCAATCTTTTCAAAAAATCCATCTCCACAAGCAAGTCTCTCCTTGCTTCCACTTCACTTTGCCACACTTAGGCAATCAGGTTCCTTCCTCAACCTGCACAACACACAACCACAAACACCAACACAAAACCAACAAACTTCACCAGCTCATATCTTTTCTAGGCTCTGATACCAATTTGATGTATAGCTATGAGGATTCACAACACATCTCACAAAATTCAATAATAATCCAAACCAATCATTGTATAACACATGCTATTAGGCATTGTCTATCACATTGGAAACATTACTATGGCAGCCCACAATTTATTGCCATGAACAGTCATTAATAACTTCTACAAAAAAAATAATGAATCCAATCTCTCTGATGAGATTGAAGAAAACATAGTTATAGAATTTTCATCAAATTATTATGAAGATCCAATGATGGAAATGAAAGTTATTGTATATTTCCCAGAACTACAAACTCTAGGTAGGGTTTAGACCTGCCCTCACAAAAATGTTCATAACTTATTCAAATTTTAATGAAATTTGATGAAACTTGAATAAAATGAAATTAGATTCACATGGAAACAAAATAAAACTGGTTTTAGATCCAAAATATAGACTTTAAATTCTGTACCATTACATTTTTCATACTGTAAATTCTGCACAATATTGTTAGAATAGGCAGTCTCACCAAAATATTCATATCTTCCAAAAAATTCAATAAAATTCAATGAGACAAAAAGAATTGGAAACTAGAAATAGAGATATTTCCATCCATATATGATACTCCATTATTTGAGTCCATAAAAGGCCGTACAAATCACAACTTCAATCTGGAAACAATGTGAAAATCAGAAAATGCACAAAATTTGAGGTTTCCATTCATCAATCTTTAAAAGTGATGTCTCCAACCACCAATTCGAGTTTTGTAGGGTTTATTTATACATTTTCTACCAAAACTAACCATTTTCAACCACCTTTTGATTAGTTTGTTCACAAAACACCTTAATGACACTTCATCTACCTAATTTTAAACTTTTGACAATTTTTACAATATATGAGAAATGAACAACATCCTAGGACCTATAACACCACAAAGGTGGCCTCTTGGGCCTTATTACAATATAAAAACATAAAAATGGAACAAATAACTCAATATAGCCTCATGGAGTCATGTGATCAAATAGGTGCTCCTGCACCATATAGTATAATAGTCATAAAATTATTCAATAGATGTAAAATCAATATTAAATGATTTAAATGACAATAAAGAGTAACAAAGACTCAAACCATTAACCATGAGATTGAATCCAAAATATGGAATACCCGATGAAACAACTTGCATAATAAAAGAGTATAATAGTAAGTATAATTAAAATACTTGATTAAAAATTGTCATTTCAAGGGGGATACCTCCAATAGTCTTAATTAAGAACACAACAACTCAACATGATGATAATAACTAACCGTTAACTCCTATATATATAATTATGCCATGACTACCACCCAACCCGACTAAGATAATTATAACCTCAAGGATGACCTAAATACCTATATAAGATTATAATAATGATTGTGTAGCTTATTTAAGAGTTAAAGTAGCCATGGACTAACTACTCACAACCCAATATAGACTATATGATTAGGGTGTAACATAATATAAATGTATATGTGTATGCATGCATGCATGTATGCATATGTGTATGTATATGTGTATGCATGTACATATATATGTATGTATGTATGTATGTATGTATATGTGTATGCATGCATGCATAAATGTGTGTATGTATGGATTTATATAAGAGAACAATTTATGACACTAAAGTTCTTATCTCCTAGATGCTTGTTTGGTTCTTTGACTATGGTACTTGATAGTGGAATTGTTTGGCAAGGTGAATCTATAGTTGATTTGGTGTTTGATTCTTGAGATCAACATGATTATCTTCTTTGATATATTGGTTTGTAGGTTACTGATGTGATGATGAGTTTGCATGTTTCATCGATATTGGATCTATGAGTTATGTAGTTTTGGGTATATGCAACTCATTGATTACAATGGGATGGCTCGATTGTGAACTATCTATATCCATGAGATTGACTCAATGTGATGCAAACTTTGTTAGTTGGACTTGTTTGTGGTCATTTTTGCATTGGTATGTTGCATTGAGATGAAAGGATGGATGCTGGCTAGAGTATATGGATAGTCAATTATTGGGACTGTTTGCACATGTGATTTATCATGATGCCATGATAGCTTGATTACAAATTTTAGTGGGAGCTTTTGATAGTGATGGTTTGGTGGTTTTGGATAATTCTTGGTGTTTTTATGGTGGTTGTATCTTCTTGGCTTGAAGATCTTGGTTCCGCTTTCTTCTATGGAGTTGTTGGTATCATAGTTGGTGTGTGTGAGCTATGGGTGATCTTCATTTAGAGGAGATGCATTATGTTTTATGTTGTCTTCTCATGGATATGGATCTTGAGCTATATTGTTAAATAGTTTTGCAAGATTCATTTGAGGGGTGTTTGACATGTTCATCTCCTTGTGCATATGAGTTCATTTATGATGTTATTCATTGATGAGTTTTAGGAGATGTTATTGGGCTAATTTATTGATTTGGGAATGGATTTTGAGTTTGATCTTTCTTGTTTTGAGAGGCTCACATCTATCTTGATAATATGAGATAGATATGTTTTGTTTGATCTTGGAGATTGAGCGGTTGGGTGTTGTTGAGGCTTTTCATTTGGGGTGGAGATATTGCTTGAGATGATTGAGCATATAGAGTTGTGTGTAGAAGGACATGGTACATGCTTTGATTTGCAAGTTCTCTCTTTGGTCTTGTTCTTCTTCGTAGATGTTTTAGAGAGGGCGAGGAGTGCAAGATTTGGAGCTTTAATATAGATTAAAAGGATCTCAAATTAAAACATAAATTGTCACTTTCTAAGGAGACTTCTTTTTCCATCATTGTGCCAAAGGAAGTCAATATATAAGAGCCATATTTCTTCACTAATTTCTTTAGGTCAATCAATTGAAGCCCAAGAATTTTTTCAGAGGTGTAACTTGTAATTTTTTGATAGATCAAATTGTAATAGAAACAACTCAAAGGGAGGCCTTCAAAATTCAAAAATTGGATCCAATTGACCATTAAGGAATTAATTCATATTAGTAGTGAGTTATAGGCTTAGAAATTTCAATCATAACATAGACTTTGATGAATCTTTTCTTTCGATTCACCACATCTAAATCAATCTTGACAAAAATATTCACTTGATTGATGAATTTTAAATTAATCCAATGGCTCTCATGATCAATGGTAATTTATACAAGAAGTTCCAAATTAGAATAGAAGTAATGGTGGTAACATATGTTCAAAGAAAGGGGACCACAAAGCAATAAACAATCCACACTTTCCAAAAAACCATGACCCATTCTATTGCACAAAATTATAGTCTTCCAAAATGTTAAAATGGAGGAGAAT
Source organism: Sequoia sempervirens (assembly GCA_007258455.2). Taxonomy (NCBI): domain Eukaryota; kingdom Viridiplantae; phylum Streptophyta; class Pinopsida; order Cupressales; family Cupressaceae; genus Sequoia; species Sequoia sempervirens. The sequence continues at coordinate 627,372,300 of VDFB02047230.1, forward strand.
AAGCCATGATCCAATAACTCTACCAAGGGAGTGGCCAAATATGATTTGTTTTTGCAAACCATGAAATCTTCAAATGACAAAAATGGTTGCCTAAACACCTAGTGATAAGGAAGTGCAGACTAACCCCAGTCGCTGTTGCATTAACACAATCATTTGGGATATGGAAGTCAATAGGTTCATCGGTCATCACCACCAAAATATCATTTGAAGTTCCATAAAAGAGAGTTGAAAAAAAAATAGAATTTGCATCTTATACTCTTAACTTCCGAATCTAAACAAATAAGAGACTACTAAATTTTATGAAATAAGAATTGTTAGTAATCTTAATTTTTTTCCATGACTATTTTAAACTAATAAAAAAACTAAATTTCATATAATTAAAATTATTTATAACTTAATAACAATTATAATTTCTTAAATTTAATATTATTTTATTTATCTAAAATGATTAAAGATTTTCCAATATGAATTGTTTATCACAAACCTATATTCAATAGTCCGATTCTAAATTAATAAAAAAAACTGATTTTTTTTCAATATTGAACAAAGCAAAATTACAGATACCAACAATAACTCTGACTTCAGGTTGCCTTTTTCAAATAAATCAGCTTCAACAATTCACGATCATGTGCTTCAGCAATGACTCTGTGTTGCTTCTGACCCACTTTAAAGGAAAAAAACTTTTGCCAGCAACGTGTAAGACCACGCGACTTCTGGCCGCCCTTCTACAGTTGGAAGTGCTCTGTTGCAGCTTAAGAAGCTATGCTACTAATCTTTAGTTCATTTTAACCTCATTCAAGGTCGATTCCCAAATCATCCATATTGTATGGCTTTGCGCTTCAGTGAAGTGCCCAGCGAAGACATCCAACAAGGCGAATGGCTGATTCACATAAAACAGGGCCTTCAAGCCCACCAATCCGTCGCTCGTCCCTCAACTGTCTGTATCTTCACCGTCCCCAAAATCCTCGTCGACCTCAAGCGCGATGCTTATCTCCCACAGGTGGTCTCCATTGGCCGTTGTTACCATCGCACTACAGATCTCTACGGCATGGACAACCACAAGCTGCGGGCTGCTCAGAGGATGACCAAGCGCCTACCCGGAAAAACAGACATTCACTCCGTGGTCGCAGAGATTGAAAAATTGGATGGCCAAATCAGGGACAAATACGAGAAAATCATCTACTGCAACTCTGAAACGCTAGCGTGGATGATGGTTTTGGACGGTTCCTTTCTGCTGGAGCTGCTCAGGACTCTCGCAGGCAAAGATCAATCTGATTCTTCTGACGGCATGTATTTCGAACCACTTTTCGACGAGAGTCGAATTAAGTCGGCGGGATTTGCAGTTCTGGGGGACATCGTGAAGCTGGAAAATCAAATTCCCCTGCTCGTCCTGGACAAGATTTTACAACTGGAGAGCGGATCTGAAAAAGAAGCAAAGGCCAAGCTCTTCGACTTGCTCTTAAACGCTACCTCCTCGTTTTTCCCGTTCAAATACCTACAGCTCTCACGGTTTGAGCTCGATTCCCCCTTCATGTTTCGGGAACATTTCTTGGGTTTCTTGCACGCTGTAACCCTCTTTTTCTTTTCCGGAACAGAGTCTGCTTCTGCTTCTTCGTCATCAACAGTAGAGAGGCAGTTTAATTACGTTCTCCCTTCCATTTCAAGATTAAGCAAGGCCGGAATATGCATCCGCCCGTACACAGGAGTTGGCGGCATGGCCCTCAGATTTGACAAGAAAACCTCTGTTCTCCACCTCCCCGTCTTAATAATATCAGAAAACACTGAAACTGTTCTGAGAAACCTCATGGCTCTGGAAGCATTTCTGCCCTTGGAATTGCAGGTTATCTCTTGCTACGTCGGTTTGATGAAGAGTTTGATTTTCACAGAGAACGATGTGACGCAGCTGAGAATGGCGGGAATTTTTTATATCTTTGTGGGAAACGACGCTCAGGTGACTCAGTTGTGGGATAGTCTGTGCAAGGGCATGGCCATTTCTTCTCTCCAGCCGCTCAAGACATTGAAAAAGGAGATAGCAGAGGGTTACAGGAGCAAATGGAGGGCTAGGTTGGTCGACTTCTGTATCAGCCGTTTTACAAGGCCCTGGCGCACCACAATATCTGTGGTGGCTGCAACATTAATTCTCCTACTCACATTTGCGCAAACCTTTTCCTCCTTGTATGGCTTCCATAAGACCTAATCATTCTCTCTGAATTTTAGAGTTTGCTTTCTCGTTTGTAATTAACCTGAATGCAATCGTTACCCCTTTTTTTCCTAGGATCAATATTTAGTTGCAATTGACACTAAGCTTCCAAGGAAGAAAATGATCAGTAATTATATCTTATGGAGAAAATTGGATGGTCATGATCTTACATTAGTATAGTTTTTATTGTTTAGTCGCATCGTCTTTATTTTGAGGATTCAGATTAGGCTCTCTTTAAATTTTAATAGTGTGTAACTACTATATTTTTTAAATATGTATAATATTATCTTTAATACAAGTAATGTAAAATGATTTTCAGAATCAAATTGGTATGAATAAGAATACAATATTAAAGATAGATAATGTGTCATTTTTATTGGAAACTTTTCTACCATATTGTAATAGTGGTAATTGCATATACTTTTTGATATAGTTTTGAAGTTATTTCTAAAACATTTTAATATAATAATTAGTGTGTAAAAACATAATTTTATGTGGAAGATGATAATTTGATTTTGGATATTTGTTTTTATTTAGTTTAGATCTTATATTTACTTTTTTTTTTAACTTTTTCTTAAGCTTGATTTTTAGTTATAGAAGTGGTTTGTACTTGTAGTTATGACTCTTCTTATTTCATAAATGAAATAAAAATTTAGGTCTCTTTATTTTCCTTTCAATTACTTGTTATGAGTTAACACAAATGCCTAATAATTAAATTATATGTTATGGTGTTGTATTTAATGATAAATCATAATACATTTAACATATATAGCAAACACATGAGTCAAACACCTTTTATCATGAGCCTAAAAGAATGTATCTAGTGATATCGACATTGCATTAGTACTCTAGGTCAAACATCCACTATTTGTTGTCTTCGATCTTGATTAAAAATTCTTACCTTAACATCCCTAACATGGTTTAATACAAGTGAGAACTTATTCCTATCACGTGCAAACTAGGAAGCAATACAAATTTACTTTTATGTGAGAACAAATAGAGCACTCCAAAGCAAAAAATAAATGAAGTCAAAAAATTACCAAAGATTGAATCTTTAGGAAAATTATGAATTCAAGACTTTGGTTCATATCCACACTCATAAGATTAATTCCAAAGTTGTGACAATGATTTGAGGTTTCTACATAGCTTCTTGTTTTCTCTATTTTGAGACTAAGGGATGATGATTTGAGCACCTTGGAGTTTCGAAGTTGTGTGCATATGTTCTTTGGCATGGGCAATTAGTTGTGCATACACATTTATTGAAGAGTGTAATATGTCCTAAGTTACACATTATTGTGTGGTTCCATGCATATTTATGCCCATGTGCATCCTTGCTAATATGTTAGCATACAAAATGATTACCAAGTTATTAGTGTTTTGAATGATGACATCTATTAGTTGATTATTCAAATATTTTTGGAAGTTGAAACAATTTCTTTAGAAGATGAACCATGTGGAGCTAATGGTTGGTTTTCTTTTGGGAAACTATACCAAGTGAATATAGGCCACAAGGAACCTAAGTCTATAGATGTGTCGAAAATAAGAGCACAAAGAATTCACTAATTGGACTAGAGTTGATGGTGATCACTAACCACTATTTGATTCAAGGTGAAAAGAGCCTTTGTGCATTTATGTTCTCACTTTTTGCTAATGAGAAACCAAGAATTTATAATTGCAATATATTATGGGATCACCTAGACATTAATCTTTGAAAACATCCTCTTTTATGTTTTGTTGTGTACTATGCACCTACAATAATTTATTCATTTGACCATTTATATCACTACATTAGTTGGTAAGAGAAAATATCTCAGTCTCGAAAGAGGTCAGGTAAGCTCCATAATTAAAGAGATATGGTTCGAAGTGGAAGATAATTATGCATTTGTTGCATTGTAGGAAGTCCAAAACTAAAAATAGCCCACAAAGTAGTAGGAGAAATGACAAAAATATTAGAGCACCATATGATATTCTATCCAATATGTTTAGAGCCATTCAAGTCATGCTTGAAGCCATTTAAGATCATGCAAAGGTGAGTTGTAAATGTTAGTGATGCCAAACAAGAAAATTTAGAAGAGTTCAAACTTGGTGTACATCAAGTTTATAGTAAGATTATTTTCTAAGGAGAAATTATCCTTGATCATATTGAAGAAGGTAGAGAACAAAATAAGGTTTGAACTCCTAAGAAACTTAGTAAGCTTATGTTGGATTGCATCACTAAAATAGAAATAAGAGTTTGAATCTATGGGTGAAAGGAAGAAGTTGGGGTCAAGAAATGAGAAAAAAATGTGCACCAATTTTTTCTGTATAAACAAATATGTCCAAACCTACATAGATATATGGTATAAATAAATATTTTTTCTAAATGTATATTTTGAAGAAGACAAGGAACAAACCAAGGTTTGATCTCCCAAGAAACCTAAGAAGCTTAAATATAGATGCATTGTTGGATTCAATCACTAGTATGTAAATTATTTTGAGTTTGAATCAATAGGTGAAAGAAATAAAATGGGAGTAAAAATTGGGGGAAAATATAGGCCAAAAAGTTCTTCTAAAAAATGGATACCCATTTTCAAGTAAGCAAATATCCTTAAACCTAAAAAAGATGTCTATTTGAAATTATTGGAAAAGATATCTATTTGAAATGACAATTCATACAATAAAATCCAAATTGGAACAAAAGTAATGGTGGTAGCCACATGATCAAAGAAGGGAGACCATAAAGCAATAAACGATCCACACTTTCCAAAAAACCATGTCCCTTTATGTTGCACAAAATTGCAACCTTCCACAATGTTAAACTAGAGGAGAAAATAAACTATCATCCAACAAATCTACCAAGGGCCCTACCAAATTATTCCCATTGTTTTTGTCCAAGCCACAAACTCTAAACACTTGGTGACAAGGGAGTGCCTACCAATTTCAACTACTATTGCATTAACAAAATTGTTTGGGATATGGAAGTCAATATGGTTGCTAGCCATCACCACTAGGGTATCACCCAAGGAGAGAGAGGGGAGAGCTAAAGAAGTTTGAGAGTTTGGATCTTTTTCCCTAGCTTAAGAATTTGTCTCCTTAGCTAACAATATATGTGAGAGATTTGAATTGATATTTTTGATTAACTCCCTACAAAAAGAATTACACTCATGAAAGGGGTTTAATGTATTCTTGCATTTCTTGTGGATCTATTTATCTTGTCTCGAGTATAATCTTTGATGGGCGGGGATTTGTCTAACATGCCTAAAATGGGTGATGATGTGAGAAAACCCCTACAAATTTTGTTCAAGGAGACACCCTCCATCAATATTGTAGTGACATTCTTCCTAAGTACATCATAAACCAAATTTTAACAACCTTTTACACCATTCTTCACTTCTACTATTTTGCCAATCCACACTTTTGTTAACCTTCACCCCCACCTCTTGTCTTGTCTTTACATATTATCACAATTTTTATATATTATTTTTAAATTACTATATAAACATATTCATATATGACAATTGGAATATATAATAAATCAATGTTATATAATATAAATTGAACATACATTATATAATAATTTAAATATAGATGAATTGTATTATATAAGAACTCTAAAATTCTCATCATACTATTATAGAAATCGTAGTATTATTAGAAGGCAAGGCATGTTAGGTGATGATATTATAGACCAAATATGAGAACATGGAAAGTCGTGATTGACTATATGTAAGTGCCCAATTTAATTAAAAGACTACTTAACTTTGTGGAATTAGAATTGTTAGTCATCCTTAATTTATTCCGTGTGGTACCATGAAATTCTATAAGACTTTTTCACTAACATGTAATCCTGGACAGACTTTTGACTGCCCTTCTACAGTTAAAAAATAGAATTGAGTACCTACAAGCCTTTAATATAGAATAGAGTAGAAGACTCCTGACATAGAATAGAGTAGAAGACTTGTAACAGGAGACCAAGGATAACCTATGAACAGAACTGGCTTGTTACAGTTAGATTCCCAAATCATCCATATTGCATGGCTTTGAGCTTCAGTGAAGTGCCCAGCGAAGACATCCGTCAAGGCGAATGGCTGATTCACATAAAACAGGGCCTTCAAGCCCACCAATCCATCGCCCGCCCCTCAACCGTCTGCATCTTCACCGTCCCCAAAATCCTTGTCGACCTGAAGCACGATGCTTATCTCCCACAGGTGGTCTCTATCGGCCCCTGTTACCAACGCACCACAAATCTCTACGCCATGGATAACCAGAAGCTGCGGGCTGCTCAGAGAATGATTAAGCGCCTTCCCGGAAAAATAGACATTAATTCCGTGGTCGCAGAGATTGAGAAAATGGAGAGTCAAGTCAGAGACAAATACGAGAAAATCATCCACTGCAACTCTGAAACGCTAGCGTGGATGATGGCTTTGGACGGTTCCTTTCTGCTGGAGCTGCTCAGGACTCTCGCAGGCAAAGATCAATCTGATTCTTCTGACAGTATGTATTTCGAACCCCTTTTCGACGAGAGTCGAATTAAGTCGGTGGGATTTGCAGTTCTGGGGGACATCGTGAAGCTGGAAAATCAAATTCCCCTGCTCGTCCTGGACACGATTTTACAACTGGAGAGCGGATCTGAAAAAGAAGCAAAGGCCAAGCTCTTCGACTTGCTCTTGAACGCCACTTCTTCGTTTTTCCCGTTCAAATACCTGCAGCTCTCACGATTTAAGCTCGATTCTCCCTTTATGGGTCGGGAACATTTCTTGGGTTTCTTGCACACTGTAAACCTCTTTTTCTTTTCCGGAACAGAGTCTTCATCTGCTTCTTCGTCATCAACAGTAGAAAGGCAGTTTAATTACGTTCTCCCTTCCATTTGTAGATTAAGGAAGGCCGGAATATGCATCCGCCCGTACACTGGAGATGGCGGCATGGCCCTCAGATTTGACAAGGAAACCTCTGTTCTCTACCTTCCTGTCTTAATGATATCGGAAAACACTGAAACTGTTCTGAGAAACCTCATGGCTATGGAAGCATTTTTGCCCTTGGAATTGCAGGTTATCTCATGCTACGTCGGTTTGATGAAGAGTTTGATTTTCACAGAGAACGATGTGACACAGCTGAGAATGGCGGGAATTTTTTATATCTTTGTGGGAAACGACGCTCAGGTGGCTCAGTTGTGGGACAGTCTGTGCAAGGGCATGGCCATTTCTTCTCTCCAGCCACTCAAGACATTGAAAGAGGAGATAACAGAGGGTTACAGGAGCAAATGGAGGGCTAGATTGGTCGATTTCTTCATCAGCCGTTTTACGAGGCCCTGGCGCACCACAATATCTGTGCTGGCTGCGACATTCATTCTCCTATTTACATTTGCGCAAACCTTTTCCTCCATGTATGGCTTCCATAAGACCTAATCATTATCTCTGAATTCTAGTTTTTTTTCACATTTGTGAATTAACCCGAATGCAATAGGCACCTTTTTTCCCTAGTGAGACATAGGGGTCAATATTTAATTCTAATTGACACTCAGCCCCAATGAAGAAAATGATCATTAATTATATATATCTAGATAGTGTTGATGTACGGGGAAAATCCCATGGTCATTATTCTAAATCACTCTCTATTGGTATACTTTTCATTGTTTTAGCCACTTGATATTATCTTTATTTTGACAATTTACATTAGGTTTAGTTTTAACTTCAGGGTATAACCTCTTCCACTTTTTTTTCCACTTTTTTATGAATATGTGTAATATTATCTTTAATATAGGTAGGGGAGAGGATCCAAGTATGTTTCAATAGTTGTGATAGTAGTTGTTTATATAATGCCCAATATTTTTATCAATATTGGATCAATTAGTGTTGATGATGACTACCCATAATTAAACAAAATATATTTCTTTGATCTAAAAAGCAACCAATTATGTGATTCTACATCAACGCTCAATAAAACATGTTGTGAATGCACACGCATTGGTCTCACTTTTTTTTGGGGGCCTTTTTGGACACCTTGACAAAAAGCATGCCGATGTGGCATCATATTTGATGATGTGGCCCTAAAACCTTAGTTATAAGCAGGGGACTTGCCAAGTACACTGCTATAAAAAATTGGGAGTGATTTAAAATTTCCACATAGGATAATTAGAAGCGTGAAGTTAGGGTTCACAACTACTCGGTCCTCTCCCCTAATACAAAATATTTTTCAAAATTGAATTGGTTTGAATAAAGACATATGGTATTAAAGATAGATAAGTGTCATTTTTATTGGAAACTTTTCTACCATATTGTAATAGTGAAAATTGCATATATATAATTTAATATATATATATATATATATATTATTTCTAAAATATTTTAATATAATAATTAGTGTGTAAAAACATAATTTTATGTGGAAGGTGAAAATTTGATTTTGGATATTTGTTTTTATTTAGTTTAGATCTTATATTTACTTTATTTATATATTTTGTTTCTTAAGTTTGATTTTTAGTTATGGAAGTGGTTTGTACTTGTAGTTATGACTCTTTTTATTTCATAAATAAAATAAAAAATTAAAGTCTCTTTATTTTCTTTTCAATTACTTGTTATGAGTTAACATGAATGTCAAATAGTTAAATTATATGCTATGGTGTTGTTTTTAAGGATAAACCCTAATTCATTTAAAGATATACCAAATACATGAGTTGAACACCTTCTATCATGAGCCTAAAAAGATGTATCTAGTGATATCAATATTGCATCAATACTCTAGGTCACACATAAAATATTTATTGTCTTCACTCTTGTTTAAAAATGTTATCTTAACATCTTGACATGGTTTAACATAATTGAGAACTTATTCCTATCATGTTCAAATTAGGAAGAAACAAGAACTTTTTATGTGAGAACAAAGAGAGTGCTCCAAGGCAAGAAAAAAGTGATGTCCTAAAAATTAACAAAGATTGAATCTTTAGGAAAAGACTGGATTCAATGATTTGGTTCATAATCATATCCACACTCATAGGATTAATTCCAAGTTTGTGACAATGATTTGAGGTTTGTGAATAGGTTATTCTTTTGCTTATTTATTTATTTATTTGTTTTGAGACCGAGGGATGATTATTCAAACACCTTGGAGTTTTGAAGTTGTGTGCATATGTTCTTTGGCATGGGCAATTAGTTGTGCATACACATTTCTTGAAGAGTGCAATCTTTCCTCAATTGAACATTATTGGGTGGTTTCATTCATATTTATGCCCATGCATCCTTGCTAGTATTTTAGCATGTGCAAATTGATTGCCAAGTTATTAGTGTGTTAAATGATGGCATAAGTTAATTGATTATTTAAATGGTGTTTTGGAAGTTGAAACAATTGCTTTAGAAGATGAACCATCTTGAGCTAATTGTTGGTTTTCTTTTAGAAAGCTATACCAAGTGAATATATGCCACAAGGAACCTAAGTTTGTAGATGTGTAGCATATAAGAACACAAGGGTTCCCTAGTTGGACTAGAGTTGGTGGTGATCACTAATCAATATTGGATTCAAGGAAAAAAAGTATTTGTACATTTATATTCTCACTTGTTGCTAATGAGCAACCAATAATTAATAATTTTAATATATTATGGGATTACATGTACATTAATATTTGAAACATCATCTTTTATCTTTTTTTGTATAATATACACATACAATAATTGGGTAAGTGCACAAAGGTGGGGGACCAAAAAGTGGTCACTCCACCTTTTGGCCCTTAGAGACCTAAATGTGAGCACATTATAGTTCATTCTCACTTTTAGGTTTGGATTGATTGAGCCTCAGGCTCAGTCAATTCAGACCATAACATGAGTGAATTACAACATGCTTGTATTATGGTTTGTTGACCATAAAATACCAAATCTAAATTCATTTATTCATTTCTCTCTTTATCACTACAAACTCACACCTTGCAAGCATCTTGAAGCACACTCATGTTCTTGGAGACCTTATTCTTCGCCTTTTATTCACCAATCCATCTCTAAAATGAAGCCACGACAATGTTGAGGTCGAAGAGGTAAGTATTTTTAGTTATTTAGTGTAAAATTTATATTAAATAGATAGATTGAATTAGTTTTTTGAGTGGAATTTGTTTAATTTTTAGGATTTTAGAATGCACCACCAAATGATCAAAACCTTGATTTACCTCATTAGAATCCTCTTGAAGGACAACCACAACAAACCCCTCCTTCAATATCTCGACATCGTCCAAGAATGTAAGAAAATATAATAGCTCAAATAGAAAATAATATAAGAGAACTTGAGGGAATAATTGCAAGGTTGAAAGATCCAGAAACAACAAAATCCCATGGGTCCACCCTTGCTGAATCACTATGATCCATTATCTCTCACATAGTATTAATGAGTGGACAAAGGGTAAACCCACCAAAGTGGTTTACAATTCGAATGAGGAAGGAAAACTTGTAAAAAATAACCCCATGGATTTATTTTTTTATTTTGGGGGTTCGAACGAACCAAAAGAGGGTTTGCTCGAACCAGGGTTCGAGCGAACCCAATTAATGCATGCACAGACAAAAAACATTGGAAAACCCCTTTTGGGAAGGGGGTTTGAGCGAACCCCTATGGGTTCACTCGAACCCCCCTTTGCCCTCATTCTCCCTCTCAGGCACTTTGAAAGTCCATAATTTTATGCTTCGAAGCTCAGGTTGAGGATGAAAATGGAGGATACTTCACAAACCCAACTGGAATCAAGTAGTCCTCGGAACGAGCTATCCAACGACTATAATTTTAATATGTTTTGGTTTTATTATGTTTTTGTTTTTTTAGTTTTATTAAACATAGGTTTTTCACCGAAAATCAAACTCTTTGTTTTGCATGCGGACAAATAGCAAATTATCAAAAAAAAAATTTAAAAAATATGAGTGCACCAGATGTTGAAGTCTTTGATCCAACAAAAAGAAATTTGAATTTCAATACATACAAAAAAAGTTACGCATTATACGGTCACGCTATGTCTGAATTGTAATTGGTTTGACTTCGAAACTTGATTAAAGAAAAAATATTCAATAAAAAACTATCTAACGAAGTGGAAGCACTAGATATTGGAGTTACTACAAATCTAAATTTGAAAGAATTATAATTTTATCCTTCATGGAAAAAATTTATGAGTTATACGATGAGCGTCACTTTTTTAAAATGTTGTTTTCTAAAAAAAACTAGTTTTCGAGGGAGATGGAAAAAGAAGTGCAATCTGATTCCAAAATTTTTGAAAAAAATATATTTAGAATCTAGAGACAAAATGTCACGAAACTCTAGTTTGCACCATCTTCAAATTCCTCACGGTTTAGCTGCTATAGGTGCCTGAAAGTGAAGATTTAGTTAAAAATAATAATTTCAGTGTCCAGTTTGGCCAAAAATTGTAAACCATTATTGTGGGATCACCCCAAATAAACAGTTGATCTAACAAGAGGGAAGAATTAATTTTTTTTTATGCTAACAAATTATCATATGAGCAAGTTAAACCAAAAGAAAATTAAAATCTGACTTGTGAGCCCTATTCACTAACCCACAAACCAATGTACCCTTACATGGTACTTGCAAGAGGTTCCCTATTCATTGGTGCCACCACCAAGGGATAAGGAATACTTTTTGGGATAGGTGGTGGATGGTTTTTGACCATCCTACATGCAATAACAATGAGCTACCACAATACTTTTTGAGGAAACTCTATTGTGATTTTTTCCTTTATCAATTCCCTAATTATTTGATATGTGAGAGTTCTAGGGTAGAGATGGGGGCTCAACATAAGATAGAGTGTGGGAACAACATGCCCACAACCATAATATGGTTGAGATCCTGTGTATGAAAAAAATGGGTCTTTTCCTTTGTGTCAGTCAACTAATAAAAGGGAGGTGTGAGATTATATGCGTAATAAACTAGACTTTTTTATCCTAATATAGGATGTTTCCATAATCATACACATCAGTTTATGTTGAGCCTTTTTCTTATATTTTTACTTAGTCCTTTTCTTTGGCCAACTTTTTTCCTCTTTTATTTGAGTCTTTTCCATAGTTTACTCTTTTTGACCATTGTCCCATCAAGTTCGGTATTGAGTGGAAAATTATTGTTCCCAAGGCAGTCAACTCACATTTTTATTTTAATACTTCTTTTTTGACTCATCAACCTATACTAGCTTACATATTTTAGGTATATAATTTGGAGGCTAGCCCTTCTTAGCTATCTAGGTGGATTGCCTAGTGGAATAGGTCCACTAAGCATGCTTTTTACTCTCTTCATATCTATGACTACTAGCTTGCTAAATTATGATGTTGCGAATACAAGGCTGCCACCTTGAATCTCTAACATGTCATTGTTGTGCTCAAATTTGACCCCATTTCTTTTTCTTTATAGTTATAGGTGTCTAAGCTCCATCATAAAAAATAAATTGTTGATAATCACTCTGCTAGAGCACTCAAATCAAAGCTAGGTTGTATTGGTTAAAAGTGGGAAATCAAGATTCCAAAGAGTTTCTTCAAGCTCTTTGAGCTCATCATACTACTCAAGGCATCAAATAGATCAAAGATGGTTGAAATATTCTTAAGTAACTCCCAAATATCCTTCAAGATTTTTTGAAACACTATGAGAAAGTTTTCAAGGCTTAAGAAAATTCTCTTGAATGTGTTCATGCTTTGCAAGAGTGCATCAAGGTTGTTCCTTGTGAAATTTCTTCTTCTTAGTGATTTTTTTTGTGATTAATTTCTCTCCATTTCTAATCTATGTGAAGGAATGTTTACAATGGCTAATAATAAAATCCAAGTAGCTATGATGGTTTCCATGGTGAATTATACAAGACCCTATGGGATTGTGTTGGGGAGGATCTTCATAAATTCTATCTTGAAGAGTTCCATTATAATTCATTCAAAAAATTTATTAATTAAATAAATATAAAATTCATACCCAAGTCCAATGATCTAGAGGATATCTATAATTTAAGACTATTATTTTTCTCTGTCTCCTATAAAATCATTACTAGATCCCTTACACTAAAGTTATGTCATGCCTTGAGAAAAATGGTTTTATCAAATCTAGATTTATTTTAGACAATATCATTACAATATGGGAAGGTATAGAATGGGCTCAACACTATCATCAATAGGCCATTTTAGTAAAATTATATTTTTTAAATCTTATGACTAGATTGGGTGGCATTTTATCCCCACAATGCTTCAAGCATTGGGATTTGGTTCTTAATTTATTCCAGCTATTTTTATGCTATTTGCAAATTCTTTAGCTTGTCTCACTATCAATGGCCATCAATATAGTATTTTTGGCCTCTTTAGGTATATTCACCAAGGGTGCCCTTTAGCTCTAGCATTGTATGTACTTGTTGATGAAGGATTTGGATACATATAATTAGCTCATTCAATTCCTTAAGGGCCAGATAAAGTTATTAATTTACCTAATTACTCATCTCAACTTATATTTTATTTCTCAAGGCCTACTACTCATTGGTGGAATGACCAAGAACTTGATTCTATGCAAAAAATTGTGATTTTTATGAAAAATCTTATGTGTTGGAGGAGGAAGAGTAATCAAGTGGGATTTGAGAAGCGTTGAAAAAATATGCTCTTGCTCTAATAGATGATAAGGGGTATGATAAAATCCTCTCTTGTGAAAAAAAGTTTGCTCGCTTACCACAAGAGGTCATAAATATAGAAGATGATGGAGGATGAGATGTAGACAAAGGAGAAGATTGGAAATCTAAACCGCTTTTAGAAAGGTACGATGTAGACTTCACATTATCCTTGAATCCTTGTTCTATGTTTTCATTATATTTGTAGACATGGAAAATATACCGACACACTTGATCCTGATTACTAACACAACTTCGTCTGAATCATCCCCTTTGCTAAGTCATTTAATTGAACAATCCTTATTTAATTAAATTCATCACATTTCTTCTCTTAATTAAATAAATTAGGTTTATTTAATTAAGTCCTCTGTCAGAACCCTGGTGGTTCTCTGATTCAAACCCTGATTGTTTTTGTATTGTTTTTGCAAATTTTTGATTTTTTTGTGTTTTTGAGGTTTTTACAGGCAAAAAGAAAAATTGCGATTTCTCTAGAAATGCTTAATAAATTCATAAAAAATTCATAAATGCATTGAATGTCTCAGATCTTGCTCAGGGAACAAGGCGCATCAATATATTATCTTATTTGAGCTTTTACAAAGTCAAAATCTGAACAAGGAAAGCAATACTGGAAAATTTATTAAAAAAACCTGGTATTTTAGAAATGGCGGCTGCTGCAGAAAAGAGAAAGTACGGCCTGAGTTAATGAAGGGTTCTCCAAGCTCTCAGAAAGATGCAAATTCCTCTGCAATCCAAATCGCCCCAGTTACAAACTCCAGACTGTGAAAGAAGAAGACGTTTTTCCAAAAACAATGAAAAGTACGGCCCCTTTGCTGACTGGTACGGCCTGTACAGCAAGTACTGAAATGGTACGGCACCTTGGGGTTTGTGCCAGAGCAATGATAAATGATCCTTGCTTGAGTCGCTTTGACTGTCTGATGAAAATCACTGTAAATCTCTGTCTGAATGAAGGATTATGCCCAATCTGTGACCTCTGTATGAAATCACCCAGTGCAAGCTTCAGCTGGTATTGCACAGCCTCAGTCTGCCTAATCTCTGAAGAGTTTCCGTTCTTCAGAAACGATCGTCTGCCAGAAACCCTAGGGTTTGCAAACTCCAAAGCTCAGATGCAAGAAGACAAAATTGAATAATAAACATGATAGTTCGATTTTGCCTGTGAAAGGTATATATTGCCTTGAGGAAAAATTCGACCCATTCTCCTTTTTAATAAATCATTTAAATTAATGATTTAATTTGCACTTTTGACTTAGGAGAAATAAATAATTATTGGCGTCCCCTTTTTAATGAATATAAATACTCATTAAGTCACCTTTTAATAATATATTATAAAGTATAATTAAATACTTTATAATTAAGCCAAATAATTAAATATTTAAATATTTCAATAAAGTGACTTTAATATAAAGTCAAATTATTAAATATTTAATAACTCCTTAATTACTCCTTATTTCTCCGTCAAATCAACCAACTGTTGAACTGGGTCGATTCTGAGCTGAATGGCTGAACCAGGTGCCCTGCCCGAAATAGCAGCTTCCACCTGACCTAACTTTCTAAAAATAGAAAGTTTCCTGAAAATGCTCACTGGAAGATTCTGCGAAGGCCCAACCTGATACAAGCAGCTGGAGCTACCAAACACTGAGCAGCGGCTCCAGATGATCCTCTGCACACTCTGTCAGCCTACGAGGATCGAAATGATAGGCTAACCTTGTCACCAGTGTGCTGACTAGGATGGGGACATGACGGTCCGCCCTCCAAATTGCTTGTCCTCAAGCAATCTCAACTCTGGATGCTGTAAGATCTCCTCTGGCTCCCATGTAGCATCCTCAACTGGCAAATCTCTCCACTTGACCAGATATTCCCTGATCACACGCCTCCGTAGGTGTCTCTCTCTCATCTCGAGGATAGTCTCAGGTACTAGTATCAATTTCCCTTCGTCATCAAGGGGTGGCAAAACTGGAGAAGGTATAACATGACCCAATGCCTTTTTCAGGAGAACGTGAAATACATTATGGACCTTGCTATCGGTACGGCAAGTCCAACTCATAAGCAACCTCGCCCACTCGTCACGACAACACGAAATGGACCATAGTAGCGAGGTTTTAGTTCTGCCCCACTCTTCCGTGAGTAGGCCGACAACTGGTACATGGGGTACACCATATCACCCACCTCCAAAAGTCGCGCTCAACCCTCTTCTGATCAGCATACTGCTTATGCTGATTCTATGCCCTCTGGATATTGTCTCGGAGAGACCTCAATATGTCCTGCTGACTCTGCATCATATCCCCTGCACTCGGCACTCTGCTATCGCTCAATATCAAATCCAGAAGGTTGGGCGCCTCATACCCGTACAAAGCCATAAAGGGGGTCATCTGTATCGTCATATGGTGAGTCGAGTTATAACAATACTCGCACAAGTAGATCCATCTCACCCAAGCTCTCTGCTGACCAGCTATATAATTGCGCAAATAACCTTCCACCCACTTATTGACAATCTCTGTCTGCCCATCTGTCTGCGGATGGTAGCTGGTACTCGGTGTCAGTTCGGTTCCCACAACCTGAACAACTCCTACCAAAAGTTGCTCATGAACCGACTGTCTCTATCGCTGACTATAGTCCGAGGCAACCCATGCAACCAGAAATACCCTCTGAAAAACAACTCTGCGGTCTGCGATGCTATGAAAGTAGTAATGTCGGGGAAAAAGTGTGCATATTTCATCAGCGATCCACCACTCACGTAATGCAATCTTTACCACTGAGGCTTCGGCAAACCGTGATAAAGTCCGCCGATAAACTCCCACTTCCTGCTCGGTATCGGGAGGTGGGTAATCAGCGGGATAAGTGTAACTCTGCTGATTACTGTTGGCACACAGAACACTCCACCGGACTTATCTTGCAAAACATGGAGTTTCAGCCCTTTCCAAGTAAACCGTTCCCGAACCATTTTGTAAGTGTTGTAGTATCCGGGATGGCCCGCCATAGGAAGGTCGTGAAAGGCTCTCAAAACTGTAGTCCGTAACTCAGTCGAGGAACCAAAAGAATCCGCCCCTTGTAAATGATCAAGTCATCTACAATGTGTACTGTCATCTGCTCTATCATCAATGATGCTAGAAGCCCATGGGTTCTTAGCATACTCGCAATAATCGATGCCTCCAATCCTCTGTAATCTGTGCTAAGGCATTCAAGGCTGGGGTCTCTTGAACAAAGTAAACTACTATATCTGCTTCCCCTTAATGACGTAATATCGAAGTCATATGACTGCAGTTTACTGACCCATTTTTGCTGTCTCTCATTCAAGTCTCGCTGTCCAAGGAAATGTTTTAGGCTGTTATGATCTGTGCGAACACTGAATTTGCTGCCTACCGGTACTGCCTGAACTTAGCCAATGCATGCATAATGGCT
Source organism: Sequoia sempervirens (assembly GCA_007258455.2). Classification (NCBI taxonomy): domain Eukaryota; kingdom Viridiplantae; phylum Streptophyta; class Pinopsida; order Cupressales; family Cupressaceae; genus Sequoia; species Sequoia sempervirens. The sequence goes on from VDFB02047230.1 coordinate 627,389,492, forward strand.
AACATCTCCTTGTCATAATCTTGTAAAATATCACCGGGGACCCACGAGGTTTCACGCTCTCAATGCAATGGGATGCTCACGCATCAAAAGCGGCACCAATGCCCTCTCACGAAGCATCGGAATAAATCAAAGCGACCGTAAAGTCGAGGCAATGCTAGCACGAGACATGAAGTCATGATCACATAAACATCAAAGCACTCCTGTGGTGACCCGGAAAAGCCCTTCTTCCGTCAAATTGGGGTCGCGTGATGTGAGAACCCGCTAACAAATCTCCTGTAGAATGCACACAACCCAATGAAACCTCTGAGCTGCGTAAGGTTCTCAGGTACCGGCCATCAACAATAGCTCGGACCTTTTCAGGGTCCATACTCACTCCCTTGGCACTGATGATGTGCCCCAGATATAACAACTCCTCCATGCCAAGCTCGCACTTGGATTCCTTAGCATAGAAAGACTCGTCTGCTAAGATACCCAAGACTGTATCCAAATGAGCCAGATGCTCATCCCATGACCTGCTATAAACCAAAATGTCGTCGAAGAAGACTAACACAAATCTCCTCAAGGCGAAAACCACGTTCATAGTTGCCTGAAAGGTGGCAGTGCATTGGTTAACCCGAAGGGCATAACCAAGAACTTCGAAGTGACCGCAATGACAGGAAAGTGGTTTTCTCAATATCCTGCTCCCTCATCGAATCACGATGGTACCCGATCTCAAATCAATCTTCGTAAAGAAGACAGCTCCGTGCAACTCATCTATCAGCTCATCTATACGTGGAATAGGGTACCTGTTCTTGATTGTTCTTTTGTTGAGCTGCCTGTAATCGATACACATCCGAAGTGATCCGTCCTTCTTCTTCACCAATACAACCGATGAAGCGAAAGGAGACTTGCTAGGTCTGATATGGCCCATAGCTAACAACTCATTAATGGTCTTCTCTATCTCATCTTTGAGTCGTTTCGGATGTCGGTAGGGAGTGATCATAACGGGCTTTGCGCCCTCCTCCAACTCAATAATGTGCTCCGTACCCCTGTCTGGAGGTCTACCAGGTGGGATATCACTAAACACTTTGGAGTGTTTAGTCCTCAAAATCTGTATGTCAGGGTGGTACTCACCCTTCTGCGGCTCCTGCTGGGCTGGCATCAACATGCACTCAGCCGCCCAGTCAACCATATCATGACGAATGAGCCTCTCCATCCGTCTGAATGAAACCATCCTCAGATTACTGTCCCGAATCGCCTTGATGACATGTGGTCTCCCGTCAACCTTGAATTTCATTTCCATATCCCGTAGGTTGAGCGTGAACTCACCCAAATCATGCAACCATGCCATCCCTAATACAACATCTGTATCCCCCATATTAACAACATAGAATTCAGTCTTGAATTCATAGTTGTTCAATCTCATCGGAAGATCAGTAATCTTTCTGTCGCACCTGAGAGTATATCCGTCAGCCACCTTGACTCGAATACCCTCGAAAGCCTCCGTCTGGATGCCACGCCTCTCAACTAAACGTGCATCAATAAAATTGTGAGTAGCACCTGTGTCCAACAATGTAATCACTTTCTGACCTGCTAAGAGCCCACGAAGTCGAAATGAACCATCTCTCTGAAGACTAGTCAGATGGGCTTCCTGTAGCTTCCTTCCACCTTCATGCTCACCCTCATTTTCGGACTTCTCATCATCTGAAGGCTCGGAATCAGCTTGCTGGTCTGACAGATCAGATTGCTCTTCGCCCTCATAAAACCACTCCATTTGGTTATTTTTGACTTTCGAACGAAGTGGGCATATGTGTTTTTCATCATAGGGTGCCTTGCACCAAAAACATAACTTTTTCTTACGTAATTCATTCAACGTTTCCCTGTCAAACGGTGGTGCATTCTGTCTCTTCGGATCCTGTTGATCCTTCCTCCTGTCAAAGGGTCTATTTCTGTCATTGTTTCTATCGAAAGGCCTGTTGGGTCTCGTGTATGGAGTGGACCCTGAATTGGACTTGCTGCGAGGTACTGCAAGTTCCATGTTTCGTGCCTTCCGCATGGCCTCCTGAAGTGTGGGAGGGTCAAAATCCTTAACCCAACCTCTCATGGGTTCTGTCAAACCCTCAACAAATAGTATAATAAGTCTCCGCTCTAAAATCCCTGTGACCATGACTGCCACTCTCTGAAACTCACCAATGTATGCATCCAAACTGCCTGTCTGTCTGAGCTGAGCCAACTCTCTGAAATGCAGTTTCGAATCCTTCTTATCAAACCTCTCTATCAGTCTGCTGGTGAACTCCTGATAGGTATTGACCGCATGATGGCCTAGCGTATACATGCCATGGTGCCACCAATCATGTGCTACTCCGTCAAGATGTAAAGTAGCAAATTTAATTGCCTCATCCTCCTGCATAGGCCTAAGTGACAAGTAATTGTCCAATTTTTGGACCTAAGACCTCGCTGATGTCTTTTCTGATCCATCAAAATATGGCAATGTAATTTTGCTCACAGCATACTATAAATCCCTGTTCACCTGTGGCTGCTGCTGCTGATGCTGAGGGGGTCTGCGGTCGAATCTACCTCCTCCTCTAGGTTTATAGACATCTATAAACTCGTGAAATGTCAGTGCCTGCCGGATCTCAGGCGCTAGTGACATGTACTCACCATGAAATCTCGTCAAGTCTGCCACTGACATGCCATTCTGTGGCTGGAACTCCTGATGATGCACCTGATGCTCTGCCCCTGGAGTCTGTGGTGGAGTCTCCTTGGGTAAGAAGGTAGGCTGGCCTGGCCTACGCTCCTGATAGATCGGTGACGGCTGTCTCGGTGCTGATGCCAATGGCTGATCCACTGGTGTGGTCCCGCTCGTCTGTCCAATCTGTATGAAGTGTGGCTGTGTGGGCGTACATTGTCTAATAGTACCCATCAACTGAGACATCATATCCATCATATTGTCGTGTCTCTGTCTAAACTCCTCATCAGTGATATCACCCTCTGCATGTGCCTTCCCTGGATCTCTACGTGCCTCTGTAGGAATCTCACGATCTGCCATTAGGGTTGCAACACTGTTTTCACTACTGTTAGAACTAGATATGTGAATCCCAAGTACCCCTGACACTGTCTGACCCTCAGGAATAGGTGGACCTGTCCAATCCTCGTCTTTTCCTGTTCCTATGCCTCTCATATACTGAATAGGATCTTGGCTCATGAAAAGGCAAGCAAAAAGCACTCTGAATACTGAAAAGCACTGAAAAAGCACAGGATGGCAGGAGATATGTGCTCTGATACCACTGTCAGAACCCTGGTGGTTCTCTGATTCAAACCCTGATTGTTTTTGTATTGTTTTTGCAAATTTTCAATTTTTTTGTGTTTTTGAGGTTTTTACAAGCAAAAAGAAAAATTGCGATTTCTCTAGAAATGCTTAATAAATTCATAAAAAATTCATAAATGCATTGAATGTCTCAGATCTTGCTCAAGGAACAAGGCGCATCAATATATTATCTTATTTGAACTTTTACAAAGTCAAAATCTGAACAAGGAAAGCAATACTGGAAAATTTATTAAAAAAACCTGGTATTTTAGAAATGGCGGCTGCTGCAGAAAAGAGAAAGTACGGCCTGAGTTAATGAAGGGTTCTCCAAGCTCTCAGAAAGATGCAAATTCCTCTGCAATCCAAATCGCCCCAGTTACAAACTCCAGATTGTGAAAGAAGAAGACGTTTTTCCAAAAACAATGAAAAGTACGGCCCCTTTGCTGACTGGTACGGCCTGTACAGCAAGTATTGAAATGGTACGACACCTTGGGGTTTGTGCCAGAGCAATGATAAATGATCCTTGCTTGAGTTGCTTTGACTGTCTGATGAAAATCACTGTAAATCTCTGTCTGAATGAAGGATTATGCCCAATCTGTGACCTCTGTATGAAATCACCCAGTGCAAGCTTCAGCTGGTATTGCACAGCCTCAGTCTGCCTAATCTCTGAAGAGTTTCCGTTCTTTAGAAACGATCGTCTGCCAGAAACCCTAGGGTTTGCAAACTCCAAAGCTCAGATGCAAGAAGACAAAATTGAATAATAAACATGATAGTTCAATTTTGCCTGTGAAAGGTATATATTGCCTTGAGGAAAAATTCGACCCATTCTCCTTTTTAATAAATCATTTAAATTAATGATTTAATTTGCACTTTTGACTTAGGAGAAATAATTAATTATTGGCGTCCCCTTTTTAATGAATATAAATACTCATTAAGTCACCTTTTAATAATATATTATAAAGTATAATTAAATACTTTATAATTAAGCCAAATAATTAAATATTTAAATATTTCAATAAAGTGACTTTAATATAAAGACAAATTATTAAATATTTAATAACTCATTAATTACTCCTTATTTCTCGTCAAATCAACCAAGCTGCTGGTGAGGGATTAAATTTGAATGGGTGAACTAGGTGCCACAGAAATAGCGGCTTAAACCTAACTTTCTAAAATAGAAGTTTCACGAAAATGCTCAGCGGAAGATTGCGAGGCCCAACTGATACAACGCAAACTGGAGCTACCAAACACTGAGCAACTCCAGATGATCCTCGCACACTCCTGTACCTACGAGGGATCAAATGATAGGCTAACCTTGTCACCGGTGTGCTGACTAGGATAGGGACATGACAGTCCGCCCTCCCTGAAATTGCTTGTCCTCAAGCAATCTCAACTCTAGATGCTGTAAGATCTCCTCTGACTCCCATGTAGCATCCTCAACTAGCAAATCTCTCCACTTGACCAGATATTCCCTGATCACACGCCTCCGTAGGTGTCTCTCTCTCATCTCGAGGATAGTCTCAGGTACTAGTATCAATTTCCTTCGTCATCAAGGGGTGGCAAAACTGGAGAAGGTATAACATGCTGACCCAATGCCTTTTTCAGGCGAGAAACATGAAATACATTATGGACCTTGCTATCAGCTGGCAAGTCCAACTCATAAGCAACCTCGCCCACTCGTCTGACAACACGAAATGGACCATAGTAGCGAGGTTTTAGTTTCTCTACCCCACTCTTCCGCAGAGTAGACTGACGATATGACTGCAACATGAGGTACACCATATCACCCACCTCAAAAGTACGCTCAACCCTCTTCTGATCAGCATACTGCTTATGCTGATTCTGTGCCCTTTGGATATTGTCTCGGAGAGACCTCAATATGTCCTGCTGACTCTGCATCATATCCCCTGCACTCGGCACTCTGCTATCGCTCAATATCAAATCCAGAAGATTGGGTGCCTCATACCCGTACAAAGCCATAAAGGGGGTCATCTGTATCGTCATATGGTGAGTCGAGTTATAACAATACTCGCACAAGTAGATCCATCTCACCCAAGCTCTCTGGTGACCAGCTATATAATTGCGCAAATAACCTTCCACCCACTTATTGACAATCTCTGTCTGTCCATCTGTCTGCGGATGGTAGCTGGTACTCGGTGTCAGTTCGGTTCCGCACAGCCTGAACAACTCCTGCCAAAAGTTGCTCATCCCTTTTAATTAAATAAATCAAAATCTTATTTAATTAAGTCTTAAATCATATTCCTCTCATTTTGATTTATTTCAATCCAAAAATCTAAATCAAATGGTCAAATCAGCTAATCTCCCTCTTAATTAATTAAATCTTGATTAATCTTAGTCTTATTCCATCAAATCCTCTAGCTTTTTCCACTTACTCAATAAATCATTTCTTTTGAATTATTAAATCTCTATTTACTTTCAAAAAGGCATCAATGATTGGAATATTCCCCAAATTTGAAAAATACCTCCAAAAGGGTTGTACATCCAACAAAGCATTTAAAATCTCTTACATGTCCTTTTCTTGAGCCATGTGGCATTAACTTCACCTTTCACCTCATCCTTCAAGCCATCTTTTGAATTTCAAATCTCCCCCTCTTTGGCACATTGATCAAAATGTGCTCAGCCTTTGTCCATTAGCATGATGACAAGTGGCGCTTTATCATTGGCTTATCTTTTGTCCCACATCCTCCATATCTTGCATTCTTCAATCCTTCTTTCTATAAATAGAGGCCTTCTCTATTTGTTGAGGAGCCACAATCAATGTAAGATCATTATGCTCATTTGAGGAGGAGAATTGGAGCCAAAGTTATCATCCTCATATCAAGTTCATCCATTCTTCATCCATTTTTATCCTTTCTTAGCTAGGATATGTAGGAATTTCATCAAGGGGCATGAATCTCCTGTTGGTTCTCAATTGTGTTCTGGTTGGTTTGTCCTTGATGACAAAATTCACCTTTGGGTATATTTCGGCATGACATTCAAGTGGTCTTGGCGATAGTGGAAAATTCTACCGACATAAGTATTTCTCACCACTGAGAGGTCTTACCGAATGAGTCGAGTCTCACTGACTAATACATAAGGAGGTTCATTGGCATAAGAAATCCCTATTGGCATGTTGTCTCATTGAGCGCTTTGTGTCTTGGCGACTAGCACAAGAAAGAACATATCGGCAAGAGTTGCGACATCGATAAAATGTCTTAGCGAACTCATCATGTCTCCTCGACTGGCAACAAAGGGTGCTCATCAGCAAGAGGTTTTTCTTCATTGTAACGTCGTAGCGAAATCACATTGTCTCACCAACTGAAGGAAAAGGAACATATCAGCAGGAGTGTTGTATTCGGTATGTGGTCTCACCGACCATGCACCGAAAGGTCTTATCGGCAAAGGTTGTAGCTTCGTTGAAATGTCATAGCGATTTCGTGGTGTCTTACCGACTTGTGCTGAAAGGTTATATCGGTAAGAGTTAGAGTCATTGGTATAGGGTCACAACGAGTTTGTAATGTCTCAGTGACTCAGAGTGGATAAAGCATTTCGGTATGACTCATGTGCATCGAATAAAGGTCTTGGTGAGTTTGAATTCTTATACGGACTGACAACATAAAGGTATACATCTCGGTAAGAGTTAGGGTTTTCAGCGTGAGGTCTCGGCGAGTGACCTTCGGTCTCGCCGATGGAACACAAAAGGACTTTGTTGGCATATGATCTTACTTGTGTCAGTGACACAGAAGATGGTTGGTGACTTTTGGTATGATTCAAGCATTCTACAAGAGGTCTCCCTGATGACAGTATGCTATAGCGACACTCATAAGATGGAAGGATGCATCGGTGAGAGAACCATTATGTCACAGCGACACATAAGAGATAAAAGGGGGCTCTCGGTGAAACACAGTGTGATTTGCATAGGGTCTTTCCAATATCAAAAGGTTACAACGACAGTGAATGAAATGAAAAGGGCATCTTAGAGAGAAACTTGCTTATGTCTCAGTGATTGGAAAGAACATAACATATGAGCTCTCGGCGTGACATAATGTATTCGTTATGTCTTCTCCCCAACTCTGATGGGTTATGGCGAAAGTGATAACTAAGAGGAATGTTTGGCGATTTAATTGCCTTTGGCAGAACTATCTGGATGTCTCAGCGAATGGTTAACGAAGACTCAAACACTGTGGCCGACATCATGGATTGGCATCGAATCTCAGAACCATTACATGGTAGAATATTCATTGAGTTTCCTTTTTGAGCAGTTGCATTTTTGAAATAATGGATGATTTGCATCTCTCTAGATAAACGTTACTCTTGATTTTTACCATCATCTACAGTCTGTCATTATTCAACTTCATATTCAAAAATCAACAAGAGAATTTCAGAATCTTGTGAAAAACACTTTTTGAAGATTGCTTCTTAACAGACATACTTGAAACGTATATATAAACCAGTGTTGAAAATAGTGTAACTCTCTTATTGTAATTCTAGAATATTGTTCTTTGGTTGTATCAAAAATGTATTAGGTAGATGAGGAAAATAGAGAGTTATGAGCTTGACTGAAAACAGAGAGATCCTCTGAGATATTTTTATTGTTCAGATGCATAATTTGAGGGGTTGGTACTCCTTGAGATAGATATCTCTAAATGAGGGGTTGGTGCTCCTTGAGTGGGTGTTCACAAATCAGCCTATAAGGCTTTGTGAACATTTGTTTAAAAGATTAAGCCTGGAAGGCATTTTGGGAGTGGTTTTTATACCCCAGGAGGGTTTTCCACTCGGTAAAATCTTGAGTCTCCTTGTTCTTCTGAGTTCTATTTGCTTTACTGTGTTGTTGTTATTTCAGTTCACTGTTTGGTTATTACTTTTCTCAATTCTATTTATGAATGATTACATTCAACTCATGAATTCATTAATTAGAGTATATTGAGATCAAATCTGAGCTATGGTTTTTTGAATTTTTGAAAATTGGTCAAATCTGTTAAGGCACTGATTCACCCCCCCTCTTAGTGTCATTTTAACTCCAACATCTCCATCATCATTCATCACAAGGCTTATAAGGGATTGGGAAAGGGCCATTTTTCACATCAAAATGACTCCAATTCCCCCATGGGATTGAGAATTTGCATGCTTAAATAGGATTTATATTGCTTTTCTTGTTTTGTTTTTCATTTCTTTTTTATTTTGAGCATTGTAGATGAATTTCATGGGGAATCTTCTAACTTGCATATGGATCTAATATTGTGTTTGTTTGCTATGTTTGTGTAGGGCTAAGAGTGGGGTTCACAATATTCCAGTTGAGAAATAATTTTAAATCCAAGTCCATAACATTTTTCCAACTCAGATGAAGGAGGAGAAATCTTTTCTAAATGACTATTTGTTGAAAAAGGAGTAGTAATATTGTCATGAGAAGAATTGATTCTTTTTCAAGAATACAAATCCTTTTTAGGTGTTGAAATGTTAGGATTAGGAGGATCTTTATTATATATTACCAACACACAAGGGATGAAATTTAAAAATCCCCCATCGCCATCATAGGATGATGATGTTTGTGGATTTATAGAAGGAATAGAATTTCTTGCAAATGAAATAAAATATTCCTTAGGTTTAAATTGTGATATTTTATACTCACCCACAAAGGAGAGTGTAAAATCTAATCAACCCCAATCATCACAAAAGCATGTACTTTATGATGGATCATTGTCATTGTTTGAAGGATTTATAGTGTTGATATTAGATTGCATTGATGCCACCGAAATAACCTTTAGTTCTTTAGGATTTGATGATGAGATTTTATACTCCCTAATGAAAGTAGGTTTAAAATCTAACGAATCCGAATCATCGCCAAATAGCACATTCAGAGTATCATTATCATTGGAAGGTAATGGTTCAAATTTTGAAGATGGAATCAAAGTACTAAGAGAGCTCGAAATGTTATGATCAATTTCAACTTGTAAATAAATTTCTTCATCTACTTTGACCATATAAACCTTGTTATTAAAGTAATACTTCATTGTATGGTTAAGAGTTGATGAGACTCCATTAATAGCATGAATCCATGGTCTACCAAGAAGAAGGTTATATGAAAGAGAATTTAGCATGAAATGGCTAAGGATGGGAAAAACTACCCTACCTTAATGGATAGTGTGATTGTACCCAATGATTGCTTACCAACATTATCAAAGCCACACATATAAAGATTATCAGGTTTTATGAGAGACATATCCATACCCATATTGGTATTTTTAAAAATAATGAAAAGGAAGAACAAACAATTTGATCAAGTGATTAAATCTCTGTTAATTAATTTTCTAATTAGCAAATGAAAAAAAATTAATCTAAAATAAAAACTTAAGACATACAATAGTAAATTAACAGTTTAAAATTAGAAATCCATACAAATATATGGATTGACAAAGAAAGTGCTCGAAAAATGTGTATTTTAAGCTTAAAATGTTATCCGGCACCAAAATATGGAGTATTATATATAAAAATTCATCCCACAACCCTTCTGAACACAATCTGTGATGTTTGTTTCTCCTCAAGAAGCTCCTAAAAAAATGATTTTCAAAACCTCTTAAAAGTACCTACAATTTGCAAGATAGAAAGCACCAAAAACTCACAGACAATAAGGTTATTCAATAAAGGTTAGTGTTCATGTTAGGTTCACCAAAATGTATGCATTGAAATCAGAAATTAAAACAACATGAAAACATAAAAAAAAAATTAAAAAATTAAATTCTAGTTTATTGATCCCACTACAAACCTCAATTTTTATTTTTTTGATGTTGCTTTGTCTTTGGATGTGGATGTTAAATCTCACCAGCATAACAATATGATTGATGATTGATTTGATTGATAATAGATTTTGACAGAGTTGATTTGTATAAGATGTGAGATCCCCCCGATGATGAAGACATGATCTTATTTATAGATTTTCTAAGGAAAATTCAAATAGGAGATGAGGATGAGGATTAGGATGAAGACATGAGATAACTAAAAAATCAGCAAAGTCAACTCAGCTACAAAATATAAATTTCCATTTTGAAGCATGAAGAAATAATAATTAATTATTTAATTTGACTAATAGATAATTGTGCAAATAAAGTTTCTATTTTGAAGATTGAGTTGACTGGTGGATGAAGATGAAGTTTCCAAAATGAAGGAAAGTTAATGATTTAGGAAAGATTTAGATTCCAAAATTGAGATAAAGTCAACTGAAGAGAAAAAAGATGGAAAGATTGAAGAAAGAAAGTGTAATAAATAAATAAAATTTATTTATTTTCACCTACATGGATAATTAATTAAATAAATAAATAAATTTATTTAGCTATAGAATAATTTAGAAATTAGTTTAATTAAATAAATAAATAAACACATTTATTTAATTATGAAGAATATTAGAGACTAAATAATTAAAGATAATTATTTAAAAAGTGGTCAATTAATTAAACCTTAGAAAATAGTTAAAATAATTAAATAATTAAAATTATTTAATTATATGGATAAGAAGAAATATGAACTTAGAGGAATGAGGTTAATCTAATTAAATAATAACATTATTTAATTACGACAATTTTTAGTGTCTGCACTTCTCTTTGCTTCTCTCTAATTCTCTCTCTCACCTATTCCTCTCTACCTCTCCCTTTGACCTCCTTCTCTCTATCTATCTCTCTCTCTCTCTCTAATCCTTATATCTCTTTCTTTCCCTCTCATCTTTCTCTCTTACTCTTTCCTTCACTCTCTACTCTCTATCTCACCACTCTAGCTCTCTCCCCCTCCTCTCTCTCTCACACACACACATCTCTATCTCCTTCCCTCCCTCTTTCTCTCTCTACTTCTCGATATCCCTCCTCTCCTTGCCTATCTCTCTCTACCTAAACCTCCCTTCCCCTTCTCTCTCTCTACTCTCTATCTCACCATTCTCTCTGCTTTTGGTGTAATTAATTATTTAATTACACTTGCATAAGTTTACTTATGCATTTAATTAATTCCTAGGTTGCATTCACTAGGTAATTAGTTATAATGGGGCCATCCCCCTTAACATGTTTGCATAGGAAATAAGATTCCTTCTAGAAGTATTATCTAGACTTCACATTGTATTAGGTAGTTAGTTGTCACATGTCAACATCATGTTACATCCTACATCTCAACCTTGCCTATATAGGGAAGGTGCTTGTACTCATTTGTATCATACTTTATCATACTTCATACCTCATCATTTTGAGAGGTCCTAATATCAAGCAAGCACATATTCTTGCATATCCTCTTGTGGAAGGTTTTCATTGTTTTTGCAGGTGTTCTTGGGTGTCGAGCTAATCTTTAGCTCTTACATGGTATTAGAGCCAAGCCTTGCAAAACCCTTCTTAGATCTAAGGGTTGAGCTATTGCTTCTGAGATATCTTGGTGATTTTTAGTAAGATTGAGTATGCTCTTCTCTTACATCATATGATGACCCGGAGAATTGGAAAAAATTGAAAGAAATGCTAGATTTGGGGTTTTTCCTTGAAGTTTTTTATTGCAAGTTGGAGGGTTTGTATTTTGGGAAAATTTCTGGAGTAGATTAGGTTAGATCTGACCCTTCCATTGTGTATTAAAGGTCGAAAACCCCCCATTTTCATATAAAATACTTCATATTATGAGGTAAAAAAATTTTTGGTGATTTTTCAAAAACTTTGGGTGGCTATCTTAAATTTGATGGCCAAATAACCGTCATGGAAGTCCCATCATGTCTTAATTAGGCAACTTTCTTAAAATTGCTATAACTTTTGACTCAGGTATCAGATTTTTTGCAAATGAGATATTGTTGGAAAGTTGGTTCTGAGCACTTTCTTGTGGTGTAAGAATTATTATCATATTTTATTTTGATAATATTTTATTTCTATTTGAAGTCAGATCTCCCATTTGGACCTCTAAGCTCATAAATTTCCGCCAATTTCTCTTATTTCGATGATTCAAGTTGCATTTGGAAGGTATTCAGGAGCTCTTTCATTATACCCATGCACTTTTTCCAGATTCAACACTAGGTATGATATATTCAATATTTTGCACATTTGGCATTTTGACTGATTACTTGGACATCCTGACTCTTGGAGAGGTTCTATTAGTTTGAGAAGACTTTATTTGCAGTATACAACATATTTGGGAGTTTCTATTTAATATTGAAGCCATTGTCTTTGTAATCTTGGAGATCAATCATAGTTCATTATGGGGTTTTCATTTCATCCCGCTTTGATTATGTTGAAAAGGGAAACTATGAACAATGGAGAGATGGCATTATCAAACATGTTAGATGGCTTCATTTGTTGCCCCATTTGTATAATCTTGTTCCCCCTCCTAGTATTGATAATAAGAAATTTGCATGGAATTGCAAAGGGGATCATGTCTTAGGAGTTATTGCAATGCATATATATGTTTCCCTTTTGAAAGGTATTGTTCATTATGATTTCCCTCACACTCTTTGGACTAAAATTTGGGAGATACATGGAGATCCTAATACTCAACCATTTCTAGATGATCCTATTTCAGATTGCCTTGTGCCTCTTCATTTTTCAGATAGGATACCCAATGATGCAGATAATATGCGGGAGTTTGAAGATTTGGAATACTTTGAATCTTCAAATGAGGATGATGAGGGTTCTTCATATTTTCCTTCTTCTCCATCAGAGACAATTGATGTATCTTCACCTTCAATGATTCATTGTGCAGAGTCATTGATTGAGGCTTCCATCATTCCTGATCAATAAGACCATTCATCGTATGTTAGTGAATCATTGAGCATGTCCAGTGATTCATTACAACACACATCTCATTATCTTCCTGATTGGGATTCATATCTATCAAACATTGCATCCTTGTTTTTGAAGTCTCACATTTCAGATTTGGAGGACACATTTGAAGGGTTATCTCTCCTCTTTGATGACATCCATTGCACAACTATTGTCAACCCATACTTGTCTTTGGATATTTTTCAACATCAATTTCCACATAGTCCTAGTTTTTCACCTTCTTCATTGATTGGGAATGTACCTGATTTGATTGTGGTATCTTCATCTTTAGTGGCAAATGAGACACATGAGCAGATTTCAAAGACATCATCATCATCCATATTCATCCTTCCTTCAATTCCTATTTGAAATGGGAAGCATCCCTACATTTGTACTTGGTTTTTTTTCTTCCGAAAGGGAGACAAGTTGTTTTTCGACATTGGATCATGTTTTGTCTTCAAGCACTTACCATTTTTGGAGGCGATCACACATTATGGGGGGGCTACATAATCTCTCTCTTTCCCTCTTATGGGGGGGCTATTAATTGTAATATATATATATATATATATATGTGACAGATGGTGTACTTGGGGGGTATCATGAAGTCCTCCATCCTTCCTCACATGATTTTATTTTTTCTTTCTTTTGGGGAGGAGTTTTGTCCCACTAGGTTTTCTCCTTTTCTCCATTTGTGAGAGATTTCATTTGCATTTGTGAGAGATTTCATTTGCATTTGTACATGGGTACCTAAAATGGCCATTTAGCCAAGACCCATCATTGCATCTTCATTTGCGTCATTTGCATTATAATTTCCTCCCTAAGTTGCACTTATGGGGGGGTGTTGGTGTAATTATTTATTTAATTACACTTACATAAGTTTACTTAGGCATTTAATTAATTCCTAGGTTGTATTTAATTACACTTGCATAAGTTTACTTAGGCATTTAGTTAATTCATAGGTTACATTCATAGAGGTAATTAGTTATAATAGGGTCATCCCCATTCACATTTTTGTGTTGGGAATAAGATGCCATTTAATTACAATCCTAAACATATTTCATGCATCTCCTAAGTCCTTGGAAAGTGTTGGACCCAACACTAAGATTAGAAAGATATTAAATTCTAATAAAATGAACATGTAAATTGACATTTGTAATTATTCCTAAATTAGAGGAACATGTGGGGGCATCCAAGAAGAGTTCCTACAAAATAGGAGCACATGGGGTGCCCACATGGAAGGTGAAACCCACCTTGCTTAAGTTAACTGTTTGGAGGATTGATAACACTTCAGTAATGCATGTTTTAGATCCTACAAGTTAGGGATTGATATTTACATGAGTGGAGTTCAATTCAGTTATGGTTCATTTATTTTTAGTTGCATGTAGTTAGTTTCAATTGAATGCTAGTTGACCTTAGTTGACTTGAGTTGCATGACTAATGACTTCAGTTGCATCACGGATAATAGGTTGATACATTCAGTTAAGTGGGGATGATCAATCATGCATAATGTTTGCATGAATTGATGGAGAGATATGTTTCAATTAACTAAGATTGAATTGGACCCACCTTAGGAGCTCAAGTTGGCATCTTTGAGTTAATACCTTTTGCATGAGAAGATATTTACAAGGTTGAGTTAAGTGGGCCCATTCTTGGGTGCCAACTTTGAGGTGATGCTTGCAAGATATTTTCTTAACCAATGATTAGTTAAGTGTTTAGTTTGGAATATTGAGGAGACTTTGGTTTTGACTTCATGTTACAGTATGGAACTCTACTTGCACAATCTAGGTGTGGTTTTTCGTAAGGAGCTTTATGCTCTTATATTGTACAACTCTTATTGAGTTTACATGCACTATGATTGTCTATTAATTGTAGCAAGTGCATCAAAGTTTATTGCAGGTTAGCAGGTATAGCTTGTGCATGTGTGAGGGTTTGAAGCTCATGGCATGGGATGTGTGGATTCATGCGTGGTCACATGGAATGCATGGATAGATTGTGCTATAGAAAGTGCATGAGAGTTTTGTACAGGTTGTGAAGAATAATTTTTGAAGGAAAAGGAAGCATATCAATCAAGGATTGATACAATATTATTGTAATCTTGTTCTGAGGTTAAATAATACAAGCACTATTGATTTTGGCAGAGTTTTTTTTTGAAAGGGTTTCTCCACGTATATGTTGTGTCACTTCTATCTTCTTGTCTCATTCTTCTACAATATTCTATCTCTTTCTACAATTGGTAAAATTAATCTAAAAAAATTAATCATACACAATTAATTGTGACAAAGAACACTTAATTAAATCTACAGTATAATAGTTTTACAAGTTTTAAGCTACAATTTCACCTTCATTTTCAACAATTTGCATAGGAAATAAGATTCCTTCTAGAAGTCTTATCTAGACTTCACATTGTACTAGGTAGTTAGTTGTCACATGTCATAGGATTATGATACATGTGAACATCATGCTACATCCTACATCTCAACCTTTCCTACATAAGGAAGGTGTTTGTACTCATATGTATCATACTTTATCATACTCTGTACATCATCATTTTGAGAGGTCTTAATATCAATCAAGCTCATATTCTTGCATATCCTCTTGTGTAAGGCTTTCATTGTTTTTGTAGTTGTTCTCGGGTGTCAAGCTAATCTTTAGCACTTACATCTCCCTCTCTCTTTGTCACTTCCTCCTCTCTCTCTCTACTTATATATATCTCACATATCCCTATTTACCTCTCCCTTCCTCTGCCCTCTCTCTCCCACCCTCCCTCCTTCCATCTCTCTCTACTTCTCTCTATCTCACCTATCCCTCTTTACCTCTCCCTCCCTCTCTCCTTCCCTCTCTCTCTAATTCTCTCTTACCTTGGTGTAGTCAAGGATGGAGGGTCCAGGAATAGGACTGTCCAACCTTGCAGCAAGAGTAAGCACAACGGAAACTCAATGAACAAGAACACAATCACATATGGAAATATAAAACAATGCTCAATTATTTACTAGCAAAATGCCTTGCCTTCTGGCTTACAAAATTATAGAATACAAAATGATATGGCGTTAAAGCCCAGAAATACAATGTGGGTCAAAGCCCTTAAAACCCTAGATCTTTCTTTCTACTTCACTAACTGGATTTGATGTATGATGCAACTACACAATGCTTATTTATATTATTTTTTAGCTTTGGAAAGGGTTCGATTTGGTCTCAAGAGGTCTTAAACCCCTAAAATATATGAAACGTGTGAAGGTCAGATAGAATATAAGAATTTTCCCCTTTGATATTTGGAAAAACACGATGCAGGTTAGAACTAAGGTTCCCCAATGAAGGTGCACCCTTATGGGTTGATCTCTTAAGCATCACAAGTCATGAAATAGGTCCGCACACTTGAAAATCCAAGACTGGTCGGTGAATGCTCTCTGTCCAAATACAATTGATATTCCATTAGCGATAACTTCGTATTGGAAGCTCCAAAACACTTGAATTCTAGATATGATGTAGATGTAGTCATGAAGATCATATATCTTGCTTCGTGAGCTCTGATGTTGTAATGTGGTACAATGTGGTATGAAACATTGAGACCAGGTCGGACATATAACTATTGAAATGAAAACATGAAAGCAAATATTTTTTGGTTGATACAAGATTGCCTGAAACTTGGGATGCTCCTACATCATACCTACCCCACTCTACCTCTCCCTCCACCCCCCCTCATCCTTCTCTCTCTCTTTATCATTCTCTCATTCCCTCTCTACTTCTCTCTATCTCACCACTCTCTTTCCATCTCTCTCCCTCCTTCTCTCTCTACTTATCTCCATCTAACTTCTCTCTCTACCTCTCCCTCCCTCCCCCTCCTTACATCTCTCCTCTCCCCCCCTCTCTCTCTCCCTCCCTACCTATCCCTCTCCACTTCTCTCTATCTTCCATCTCCCTCTCTCTACCTACGTCTTCCTCCATCACTCCCTACCACTCTCTATTTCTCTCTCACCTCTCTCTCTATCTCCCTCCATATATCTTTTCCTCTCTACTCCTCTCTATCTCCCCTTTTAGATAAAGAGAGAGAGAGAGAGAGATAGAGAGAGTCAGAGGGAGGAGTATTAAGGGAGAGAGGTGAGATAGATAAAAGTAGAGAGGGAAGGAGAGAGAGGGGGGATAAGGAGGGAGGGAGAAGTAGGGTGGGAAAGAGAGAGGTGAGATAGATAGAATTAGAAGAGAGAGAATGGTGGGATAAAGAGTAGAGAGGGAAGGAGAGAGTGAAAGAGAGAGATGGGGAGGGTGAGTGGAAGAGAGAGAGGAAGAAGTATATATATATATAAAGAGAGAGAGAGATGATATAACTTGCTAATTTTTAGAATTTGACCTCTTGATTACTAAAATTTGACATGTTGATTACTGAAATTTGACTAAGTTTGAAAATTTATAAAATCTTTCAAAAACTAGAATTTGTATTATAACTCCTAAAAATCTAAAACCACTCTCAAACATCTTGAAACTATATACATGAAATATAACTTAAAGTATAAGAAAGTAAATGTCCATATGCAAATGTCAACTTATACTTTCAAAAAAAAGAAAAAAAGTGAACCTGAAAATATTTTAAATGTAGAACATAGCACGTGCACGTTGTAACACACTCACATTTTGTGAAAGAATTCACATAACATGAACATGTTATAACACATTCATGTAACACGAGTGTGTTATAACGTGCCTGTGTTTTTTTTAGTACATTTGCATAACACAAGTGTGTTATAACGCTCTTACATTTTTGAATTTATTCAATAATGCGAGCATGTTATAACACACTTGCATTTTGGCTTGGTAATGATCGAGCCTAAAATTGGTCACTACCAACCCAAAAAATGAGCATGTTTTGTTATAACACACTCATGTTTTCACTATTTTGGGACCCAAAAGTGGAGTGCCCACTTTTTGGCCCCCCATTTTGTGCACCCACCCCCTATAATTTTTCTAACGCTATTCATTTGTAGGTAGAAGAGAAGATGAAGCAAAGATTCCAATAGATAGCATTGAAGAAGAAAATATCTTGAAAGAGGATGAAAAATTAAAGAATAAGATTGCAGTCAAAGCATGTCTTTTGGAAGGCATAGAAGTGGATGATATTGCAGAAGTGGCATATCTTATTGAAGTTATGGAGGTTTTTATGAATGAGGATGTAAATGGAGAAGATGTCACATCAGTAGAAGAAAATGTGAAAATAGAGGTAATGGTTAATATTTTTTATTTTTATGATGATGAAGATGATCTATTGAGTTGTGTGCAGATGAGATGCCAAAAATGGAAGAATAGATTGATGAAAGGGTGGAAATACATGTAAAGGAGTGTGAAAAGGAAGTTCAAACTAAACTCTGTAATTTCCATGATATTGTTAGTTTGTATGTAGGTGTTGTAGGGGATGGTGTAGATGAACATTGGTGGAGGAGGACAGATTATGGTGGGTTAAATCCCATAAGAGAAGAGAAGAAATGAAAATATATTTGGTGGAGGAGTTTCCTATATGGTGGAAAAAAACTCCAGAAGTGAAAGAGGGATTGGTAAACACATTTTGCAAATGAAGATGGGAAGAGTTCTAGGTAAATATTGGAAAAGGAGAAGAAAGAAAATTTTCATGGTACCTATGAAAGCATTGGAGTATGATTCAAATAGTTTACTATTTTAAAGGGTGTTTCAAACACTCAACACGCCATGCTCACAAAATTATTACTCATTGTGTGTGATGTAGGAGCATCTGGACTCATAAACAATCTGCATCACCAAAAATAAATTTTCTTTTCATGTTCAGTATTTTGCATTTTTGATGTAGGTTTGAGCTTCAAAATAATAGTGTGAAGTTTTGTAAGGATATGATTATTTATTTATGAGAACTTTATTTCTATTGCATACATCAATGTCAAGTACGGTGTTTATGTGATTTACAAAATTACATAATTTCAAAGTTCTAGGGGTTGAAATGGTCTATTTATCATGGTGGAAGGGGATTTTGAAGGAAAATTAATTAATTTTCTCAATTTGATGCCTACCAAAAAGATGTTTGATATGGTAAAACTTCAGATCTGGCACTTTTGGAAGAAACAAACTATGTTTTATTTCATTTTCTCTAGAAATTTTATGGGTCAATGAAAGAGAAGATTTGGAAACAAATTTTTGGTTTTTCACAAAGTTGAAACCCTCTATAAATACAACCTTTAATGGTGTCAAGAGGCAGAAATGAACAACAACAAGGTCGGAGAAAGGAGAAAGAACTTGTAGGTTGCTTTTGAGAGTTGCATAAGAAAGAGTTTAGGAAATGAACTTATGAAGAGAAGAGGAATAGAAGAAGAGAAAAGGGATTTTGTAGGTGTGTTGTTGGTGTTCAAGGCAACCATGAGAGTTCCTTAATGAAGAGAAAAATCAGATTTTATAAGATGAGTGAAGCCAAGAAGGTTGTAAGACATGAGGATTTGAAGAATCATAGACAAGATGTGTCCAGAAACCCCTATAATATTTTTGAATTTTATTTCTTGTTGAAATCCTCACTATATGTAATTGTTCTTGAGAAATTTTGTTGTATGTACATATTCAAGTGATAACAAAGATATCTTTCATATTTTTTTTATAAAATATATGTTGTCTTTGATATATGTGCAAGAAGTTGGGCTGGATGAGATGTTAAGGTTGCAAGATTGAGCAATTTGATAAGACCCCCTAATCTTGTCTGCATCAATGTGGGTAGTATGTAATTATTGTGACACACTTTATGATGTGAAATATTCTTTGTAAGTGAATAACATCAATGTGTTTGACTCCCAAGGTGGATTAAAATTTGTGCAATGTTGATTCCACTAGGTTATCTATATGAGAAGATATGGTTGCACTTCTTAATGTGGTACTCCCAAGAATCTAAACTTTAATTACATTCATAAATAATAAAAGGATAATGCAAACACATATCTTGTTCATCATGTTCTTGATAATTATTAATGATTAGTTATGAGTCAAGCTTTCTTTTCCATTATAATAAAAATTAACACCTAATATATGTACATTAATTTACATGTTATTATTTTTTATTCATTAGGAATTAAGGGTAGAGTCAATTCACAAAATCTATCTATAAGTTTAACATTTAAATTCAAAGTTTATTCAATAAGAAGGAATAATATGATTCTCTACTTTTCTTAAAGTAAGGAGGTCATACCATTTCCTTTAATAATGAGCAAGACATTAATAGAGGAGGGGTGATGTGGAGACAGAGGGGGAAAGGGAGAGAGAATTTTCATTTTAAAATCTATTATTTGATGCTAATAATTTAATTGACATGCATTTATAGTCTCCCACGATTCATTTACTTATAACTAATATGATTTGTTTATTAAACTAATTTGATAATGTGACTTTTAAATTTAAAATATTATGGGCGTACACTACTAAAAAGATACAACACTTAATCTAAGTAGCATTATTATATTTAATATCCTAGAACATCATAAATAATTAATATTATTTGAGTTGACTAAGCTCACAAACTTTCTTTGTATGAAAATTGAACAAAAATTAATGTTAAATATCTCTCTCTACATATAATATTCAATCTACATTTTATATAGTCTAATTTATTATATTCAATTCACATATGTTATTTTCAAATCATATATATAGGATGAGTTATATAAATATATAGAACTCAACTTATATATTCAAGTTGTAATATAATATATTTTCAAAAAAATCTTTAGACTCATGAGTAGGGAGCCAACAAGCAAGACCTATAAGACTTATGTGAGATTGAAGATGCTAGGAAAAACCAAAATCTATAGGTTGTCTACAAATATAAAAATTAAAAAAGAGAAACTAAAACTACAAGAGGATGTTGAAGAAGCCATAGGAAACAAAGCTACCCTTATAAGAGGAAGGGGTCAAGATTGTTTGGCTAGAAGATTCCTCGTACTCCTAGTGAGGAGGGCATCCACAATCCATTGAGTACCATTGCCAAAAAAATCTCTTTCTTCTATTTATAATTTTTTGTCTTTATTTTATTCCCTTTCTTCTCACTTAAGGAACTATAGTTTGGTTTGGATATTTTTCTTGTAGTCTAGGAGATGGTGGCACTTTTGGGACATGGGAGGAAACCATCTTCTTTATTAATAAATTTGGATAAATCATTTTCTACTCATTTATGAGGAAGTATTCTTCTTCCAAGACTTCAATAGGTCATGTGAAAATCATTCCTCATCCTCCAAGCACTAATTTATACTTCCAAAGTCTTCTCTAAGAGAGGATTTAGAGGGGGTGAGGGGTATAAGATTGGAGCTTTAATGCAAACCTCAAGGATCTCAAACTAAAACATATACTTTGTCACTTCTTGAGGAGACTCAAAAAATTATGTGATTGTACAAAAGGAGGTCATTATCTGAGAGCCAAATTTCTCCATTCATTTCCTTAAGTTGATCAACTACAATCTAGAATTTTTCTTAGAGATGCAACCTACAATTTTGTGAGATTGGATTGCAAAGGAAACATCTCAAAGAAGGCCTTTAAAACTCCACAATTGGACCAAAGTGCCCATTAAGGAATATATTCTTACTAGGAGTGAATTATAGGCTTAAAAATGTTAATCATGGTGCAAACTTCGATAAAAAATTTATTTGGATCCACTACCTTTGAATCCATCTTGACAAAAGGGTTCACTTGATTGATCTATTTTAAATTAATCTACTACCTCTCATTTGATGAGTGGTAATTTATACAAGTGGATCCAAATTGAAATAGAAGCAATGGTGGTAGCCACAAGTTCAAAGAAAGGGGAGCACAAAGCAATAAAAAATCCACATTTGCCAAAAAACCATGGTCCATTCTATTGCACAAAATTTAAGTGTTCCACAATGTTAAAATAGAGAAAGTCGTGATCGAACAAATCTACCAAGGGAGTTGCCATTTTATCCTAAGTTTTTTTTCCAAATCATAAAATCTTCAAATGGCGAATGCTTGCCTAAAATCATTAAAATTTTCATTCATTTATTCAACCTCATTCATGGTCGATTCTCATATCATCCATATTGCATTATAATTGTTAGTCATTCTAAACCGATTTTGTGTGATACCTTGAAATTTCATAAAATTAAAATTGTAAAAATAAAATTTGAGATGACTAATTTAAAGAAATAAAAAAAATATTAATTTTATAATTTAAAAATAATTCTAATTTGTCAAATTTAATAGTCTTTTATCTATTGGATATCAAATTCCAGATATCAATCATTTTAGTGTATGGTCGACAATCCAAAATTAACAATAATTTACGGAAAGATTTTTTCAACATCATGTAATTCTCGCACGACTTTTAACTATCATTCTACAGTTAAAAATAAATAAAATAGAAAACTTTTAACATTCATTGAATGAAAACTTTTGACAATCAGAAGACCAAAGAAGTAGTTTGATACAGCTTAGAAGCAGCTGTGGCATGTAGTCTGTTCTTCATTTTACCCTCACTCATTCTCGATTCCCATTTAGCATCCGTATTACATGGCTTTGCGCTTCAGTGAAGTTCCCAGCGAAGACATCCGCCAAGGCGAATGGCTGATTCACATAAAACAAGGCCTTCAAGCCCACCAATCCATGGCCCGCCCCTCAACCGTCTGTATCTTCACCGTCCCCAAAATCCTCGTCGACCTGAAGCGCGATGCTTCTCTCCCACAGGTGGTCTCCATCGGCCCCTGTTACCACCGCTCCACAGATTTCTATGGCATGGACAACCACAAGCTGCGGGCTGCTCAGAGAATGACCAAGCGCCTTCCTGGAAAAACAGACATTGATTCCGTGGTCGCAGAGATTGAGAAAATGGACGGTCAAATCAGAGACAAATACGAGGAAATCATCTACTGCAACTTTGAAACGCTAGCATGGATGATGCTTTTGGATGGTTCCTTTTTGCTGGAGCTGTTTAGGACTCTCGCAGGCAAAGATCAATCTGATTCTTTTGATGGTATGTATTTCGAACGCCTTTTCGACGAGAGTCGAATTAAGTCAGTGGGATTTGCAGTACTGGGGGACATCGTGAAGCTGGAAAATCAAATTCCCCTGCTCGTCCTGGACAAGATTTTACAATTGGAGAGCGGATCTAAAAAAGAAGGACATGCCAAGCTGTTTGACTTGCTCTTAAATGCCACTTCTTCGTTTTTCCCGTTCAAATACCTGCAGCTCTCACCCTTTGAGCTCGATTCACCCTTCATGGTTTGGGAACATTTTTTGGGTTTCATGCACGGTGTAACCCTCTCTTTCTTTTTCTGGGACAAAGTTTGCTTCTGCTTCTTCGTCATCAACAGTAGAAAGGCAGTTTGATTATGTTCTCCCTTCCATTTCAAGATTAAGCAAGGCCGGAATATGCATCCGCCCGTACACTGGAGATGGCGGCATGGCCCTCAGGTTTGACAAGACAACCTCTATTCTCTACCTTCCCGTCTTAATGATATCGGAAAACACTGAAACTTTTCTGCGAAACCTCATGGCTATGGAAGCATTTCTGCCCTTGGAATTGCAGGTTATCTCTTGCTACGTCGGTTTGATGAAGAGTTTGATTTTCACAGAGAAGGATGTGGCGCAGCTGAGAATGGCGGGAATTTTTTATATCTTTGTGGGAAACGACGCTCAGGTGACTCAGTTGTGGGATAGTCTGTGCAAGGGCATGGCCATTTCTTCTCTCCAGCCACTCAAGACATTGAAGAAGGAGATAACAGAAGGTTATAGGAGCCAATGGAGGGCTAGATTAGTCGACTTCTTTATCAGCCGTTTTACAAGGCCCTGGCAAACCACAATATCTGTTCTGGCTGCAACATTCATTTTTGTATTTACATTTGCCCAAACCTTTTCCTCCATGTATGGCTTCTATAAGGCTGTCTAGCCTAGATCTTTATCATTCTCTATGAATTTTAGAGTTTGCTTTCTCATTTTTAGTTAACTGAATTAGCTGAATGCAATCGGTACCTTTTTTTTTTATTTAGTGTGAGATGTTCTCAATATTTAGTTGTAGTTTTTGTTTTTCGGTTTTTTTTTTTTAAAAGTCGTAGTTAACAAAAACCTCCAAAGAAGAAAATGAAGACATGATCATTAATTATATTTTATGTGTGGAAAACTGGATGACGATGATACCGTGTCATTCTGTTAGTATAGTTTTTCTTGTTTAGTAATTTGGTATAGTCTTTATTTTGACGATTCAAGGTAGGTCCCATTTGAACTTTAGGTTTTTTTTTTTTAAATTGTAATATTATTTTTTCATACAAGTAAAACATTTTTTTTTTAAAATCGAACTGATTTGAATAATACATATGTCAAATTTTTCTATCATATTGTAATAGTGAAAATTATATATATTTTTTCTTTTTCAATTTTGAAGTTATTTCTAATATATTTTAGTATAATACTTAGTGTATAAAAACATGATTTTATGTGGAAGGTCATGATTATTTGACTTTACAATGGTTCTAGTTCTCATGAAACTATACCATTATTTCCCTTTGAAATTATAATATGGTGATTCTATTTATCCTTAACATTATATGAAGATATTTCTACTTCCCTATGAAACTATAGGATGGTGATGATTTATGATCTAATAAATTATTTTTATTCTTTTCTTTTCTTTTTTTAGTTTTCTATTTGAAGAAGATTAATTATTTCTCATATATGATATTTCTTATTATTCTTCAATGATGTATAGGGATGATGCCACAAACATTATTGGTGCAACTTTATTAGGCTATGAGTGAGTGGTTCAAGTTTGACGAGATTAATCATAAATGTGAACTATAAGCAATACAAATACCAAAAACTAAGAGGTTTTATTTTCAATTCTTGTTTAAGTTTGTTCAAATAAAAATAAAAATAAAACATACTAGTAAAATAACATTTAATGTGAAAGTTATTGTATTTAGAATGAAAAGTAATTTAAGTAATATTAGTGAAATAATTTAAAAAATCATAAAATTGAATACTAATTTTCACATAATAAAATTACAAAATAAAATACAAGAAAAAATGATTGAAATTTAACAATTCATTGAATTTTAAAAACAAAATTAAAAATTATCATTTAGCACTTATCAACTAGTCTAGTTGATTACAATTTATATATTCGATTAATTTATATTGCCCAATACTACCAACTTGAATAATTGCACTAAATTAAATAGATGCAAAATACTATTAATAAAAAATTATAAATTTGAAAAATTGCTTAAGAACGCTTTCTAAATTTAACTATATGGCATAAAACTAACAATCAAACAATGCAACCAAAACATCTTAGTCATGTATAAAATATTTTAAAAATATTTCTTGAACTAAATTAACTCTTTAATTATAATTTTATGACATGACATGCATGAATAAATGTTTGATAAACTGAACTAAGGAAGTAGTAAGCTTTTTAACTTGCATTTTTTTTTTGTGTATGGTCAATTTAGAATGTTGAAACAACTAAGGCCTTAGTTTTTAATCAGTCCTCTGAATTTTCATCTTATATTTTCTTGTTTATAGTTTAATAAGTCATGGATTCTAAAAATAGAAGTTTTAGAAAAACAAAAAGAAAACTTAATTTACTGCATAGTAATTTATTTTATGTTACTTTTAGCTTAGAATGGGTTTTTTGCATTAATATGTTTCCTACAAATCATTTCAAATGTGTTAAGTTGTTTCATGTACAATATAAATGGAATTGATTTTATTTTATTTTTGTACTTCATCACCATGTAATATAAATTGTTCTTAGGATTTGTTTATTTTGTAAGTTTAGTTAAGTTGTAAAATTAAGATGGAAAATAAATTGAATAATAAAAATATTTCTTAAATTTGTTAACATACAATTCATATGATAATTAATAATACAATAGATCGATCCTCACTTATAGTTATAACTATGAAGTAAAGGTGTAATAGTGCTTTTTGACTTATTGTATATCTTTTCACATGTTATGCATTTGTTAGTGGTTTTATCAACTTGTTTTTTCTAAAATTTGTGGGGTTCTCAGCTCTTCCTGGTGTAAATGTAGGGGGGTACGAAACCCCTCAATGTCAGCTCAAGTAAATAAATTAATTTTTTTGTCCCTAATAATGCCTCAAAGTCATTTAAATATGTGGTAGTAGAAAAGGTATTAACATCCTTGTGAATGCAAAATTTGTGTTAGCAGTTGAGCGTGATGAAAGCGGTTGCAATGGTGAGGGATGTGAAGAAGGTAAGCACTCCACTCCTAAGGATGATTTTCTTAAATCAAACTATAAAATGAAAAATGTAATTACCAATGAAAGAAGTAGATTAAAGGAGTCGACCATTTTCATGGCAGTAGTAGATATTAACAAAATTTTGGCAAGAAAATATATTGATGCTTAGTTTTCTAATGTCTGGGAAAATAAATTTGGTATTCGGATTAGTTTTTGCAGAATGTTTCAACATGGTCTTTTTTGTTGTTTTCTTAAAAAATAATATCATGAAAGTTAAAGTGTTATCTAAATCATACTAGAACCTAGGGGGTTGTGTTTTCAGGGCATTTTCATGATCTCTAAAGGCCATTACAAATGACATCCTACCCCTTTCCTACCCCAGATGGGTGGTGGTTAAATACCTTCCACTAGAATTCTAGAAACTTATCCCTTCCCTCCTTCAACTATTTGGGGGGGTTGTGTAGGTTGATAAGCCAAGGCATGTCTTCCTCATCTTGATGCTTGCACTCTACTATCTCTAAATCCTAGGGTTGAACTCCCTAACAGGATTTTCATTGAAGATGAAGATTGCCAAGTTTTATGCACCATTGAAATCTTGGGAGGAATTAATGCATGTTACCTTTGTCATAAGAACGGGCACATCCAAAATAATTGCCCCCCTAGTTCTAAAAAAACATAGCAAAGATAGATCAAAATCTAATCTAGACTCTAATCCTAATTTTGTTGTCAGTGAGCACCCATCCCCCCGGTGACCTTGAGGGCACAGGTAGCCAAGTTAATCCACTTCATTCATCTAACCTTGTCGAGGGTGGATCTAACACCTTGCAAGCCATTGAATCCAGTCTAGGTGGATAGATGCCCCCTAAGGTCTCTAGTGAAATTCCCAACAATTTCAAACTCTAGAACTCCTTTGAGGCTCTCACAGAGCAAGATTGCACATCAAACTCAATAAGTGGAGGTGATGTAGTCTCTCCCCTAGTTCAGTCCCAAGTCCCTCCAAAAAACAACATTTCCTCTCCCCAAGTGACCCTCATTGGTGATAAGATCTTGTTGGAAAGATTAAATTCACAACAAATTGCTTTGCATAATATCAAGTTCAAAAAATACAATGGCAAGATCACCCTATTTAAAAGTTTCCCTTGTCTAGAGCAGGGTGGTGGTGTTGGTTTGGATGGAAGCAGTAGAATTGCTGACATGCTTAATGATCTTGTCACGGAAATGGAGGTTAACTAGGGTGTCTCTGGCCCCTGTCAAAATGAAGCCCTAAATGTACCCTAGACTAAAACCAAAAAAGAAACCGTTATGGAAAATAGGGCCACCTCCTTGTCAGTGGGCAAAGGTCTTGAGCCACCCACCCAAACAAGCAGTCCCAATCATACTCGTGACTAAGAACCTATTAACCCTGATTCTAAGCACTTAGCTCCCAAAGATGGGGCCTCCCATGAGGAGGGTGCCTCTGAATCCCCAAACTTGGATGTGCTTGCTAAATACCCTAATGAAGCCCCCTATCCTCTTAAAAGTGATAATATTAACAAGCATCTCCCATAGGAAAACTAGGAACAAACAAAGGGCACAAGGAACTATGTTGATGAGAACATCACAAAAGGGCAGATGGGAAGGAAACCTAAAATCTAGGCTGGTTCGGGAAGGCCAAGAAAAAATGGGAAGTCCCTAAATGTAAGTAAAAGTTTTCAGTTGGAAAAAAACAAGCACAATAATTTAGTCTCCCCTAGCAGAAAGAATTGAAGCGAACGATAGACTACCTAAATATTTTGAACAATTCAAGAGTGACCAAGATGTTTCCCCTATGAAGGCTAACAATGAATCTTAATTGTACATGTCTCTTGGAATGTTAGGGGATTAGAATCCCCTAATAAAAAATACATTTTCAAAAAGTTCCTAAACCTTGAACAACACAAAGATGTGGTATTGCTTCAAGAAACCAAAGCAACGAGTCTTTCCCTTGAGACCAACTTGCAATTCATTTGGAAAAAAATTTCCCACTTCAATACCAAGCATGATAGAGGTAGGGAAGATGCGGATATACTCCTTTCTAACAAATGGAAGCATCATTTCACCAACCACAGTACCTCCCCTGGTAATAGGGTGGTATGGGTTACTATGAAAGTAAACAAGGCATACTTTGGAATATGCTCCATTTACACCCCCAATGACCACTAAGAAAGGGAAGTTCTTTGAAAATGGTTGTTAACACTACCAGATGTGCCTTGGATCTTGGGTGGAGACTTCAACATGGTAGAGCACTTGGAGGACACGTGGGGGGGTATGGATATGTCTTGGAAAGGGAGTGAGAAGTTCTTCTGGAAAAATATAAAGGCTAGGCTCAAGTTGGTAGACCCATTGGAAAAGGGAAAAAGTGACTTAAAAGGAGTGTGGTTCACATTGTGCAATTCACAAAAAAGGTGGTAACACAATTTACAGTAGATTAGACAGGTTCTATGCTAATAAAGACCTCTTCAATTTCCTCTTAGATGAGAAAAGGTGCCAGGTTTGTGTCCACCCTTACACTCTATCATATCACCACCCTATAAAATCCAATTTGATCACCAATCAACACAAACCCCCAATTGAGTGCAAAAAAGGATCTTTTATCCTCAACACTTAGTTACTCCAAGATCTAGAGTGTAGGGATGTCATA
This sequence comes from Sequoia sempervirens, assembly GCA_007258455.2. NCBI lineage: Eukaryota > Viridiplantae > Streptophyta > Pinopsida > Cupressales > Cupressaceae > Sequoia > Sequoia sempervirens. Next base: position 627,418,401 of record VDFB02047230.1, read on the forward strand.
GACTCAATTAGAGAGATTAAAAAATGGATGCTAAAATATGTAAGTGTCATTGAAAGGTGGGACCATAAAATTGTGGCCTTGAGGAAAATTCCCCAAACCATTGGCAAGAAAAAGGCATTAGAAAAAAGGAGGGAAGAAAGTGAACTCTAGGAGTAGTTACTACTAGCAGAATCCAGAATCCAAGATGATCCCAAGAATGAAAGGTTGGGGGAAGAGCTAAATTTTGTAAATAATAATTTAAGAAGAATCTAAGGCTAAAATATTTAGGGCCTTAAGGTGAGGGCTAAGTTAAATTAGCTTAGTTGTGGTGACAAGGGGTCAAAATTCTTTTTTAATTATATTAAATAAAAAATCTATAAGGCACAAATAAACCAAATTTGGGAGGAGGGTAAGGTGTTTACATCTCAAGAAGAAATTTTGGAGAAATTTCATGCATTTTAAAAAAAAATTGTTTACATCAGAAGGAAATAAGGAGGAAAATATCAAGGTCGGGTAGTACATAAAAGGAATCATACCAAAAAAGATAAGGAAGATATCTAGAAACTATCAGTAAGCATAAACAAAGAGGAGATGAAAAAAATGTCATCCTCTTCACGAATAATGACAAGTCACCTAGGAGTGATGGTCTATCGGTTGAATTCTATATTTAACCTTCATAGACTAGATAAGTGAGGACATACTACAAGTCTACACTGAAGCTCTAGACAAGGGCTCCCTGGGAAATAAAATCAATAAAGGTGTAATAAAATTGTTGTCAAAAGGGGGAGATAGCACTGTGATAAAAAACTAGAGGCCCATAATGCTATGGAATGTCTCTTACAAGGTTTTGGACAAAATTCTTGCCTTAAGGCTTGTGGACATACTTCCCAAGTTCATCAATAGCACCCAAACTAGTTTTATAAAAGGAAGATACATTTTGGAGAATTTTGATTACAAGCTGGGAGGCTATGGAGTGGTCCTACTTGATTTCAAAAAATCTTATGACAGAGTTGAATGGTCCTTCCTAAGAACTACCCTCAAAGCCTTTGGCTTCTCTAAGGCATTTTGTAATGTGGTAGATTCACTACTGAAAGATGTTGTGGCACATGTGGATGTGAACAATTCTCTATCTAAGGAATTTGAGCTTGAAAGATCAATCCAACAAGGATGCCCCTTAGCACCAGCCTTATTTTTCATAGTAGCTCTTTGGTGATCCCACAATAGTGGTTTACACTTTTTGGCCAAACTTGACATTGAACTAATTTTTTTTAACTAAATCTTCACTTTCGGGCACCTATAGCTACTAAACCATGAGGAATTTGAAGATGATGCAAACTAGTGATTTGTGACATTTTTTCTTAAGATTCTAAAATATATATTTTTAAAATAATTAATTATTGCATTTAATCTCCTTCAAAAACTAGTTTTTAATAGTAAACACCATTTTTAAAGAGTGACATTTTGCTAACACAAATTTTTTCTATTTTTTTTGAATTTAGATTCATAACTATGATATCTAGTGCATGTAATTGGTTTCATATAATTTTTTCTTCTTAATTAAGTTTTGAAGTCAAACACGTTACAATTTAGATGTAGGTTTACTTGCTAACACATAACTTTTTTTGTATGTATCAAAATTCTTTTTTTTGTTGTCCGTCAAGGACATCAATATCAAGTGCATGGATATTTTTTAGAATTTTTTTGATAATCTACTATTTTTCCACATGTGCAGAATAGAGAGCTTGATTTTTGGTGAAAAACCTACATTCACAAAAAATAAAAAAATAAAAAATAAATATAATAATTAAATTAAACATATTTAAAATTATACTTTTTGGGAAGCTTATAATAAGGACTGCATACTTACAAAAAATAAATTTTAAATGAATTCATTTGATCCCCCAAAAGGAAAATCAAAAGTGGTTTTTTATCAGCATTTTGATAGGTGTAAAGGAGACTTTGTTATAGGTGTGGTTTAAAACTAGCCAAGTTCTATCCAAGGGGGTTTGATATAAGGTGGTTTGATCAAACCCTCTTCAATTGGAATCCTTTAAATGGACCTTTTCAAGGCTTAAATCATTATATTTTCTAAAAACATGTGATTTTAGAAAAAATCAAGATGTCCCAAAAAGTGTAAACCACTATTGTGGGATCCCCCTATTGTGTGTCATTATATATTAAGGGATGAGACTCATTCCCCAAGGGTAAAAAGGTATCCAAATCCTAGATCAGAATGAACTAATCAACATGCAATTTCTAGATGACAACCATATTCTTAAAATTGGAAAAAGGCAACTTTTGTGCTCTAATGGAAAACTAAATGTCTTTTGTCAAGCTTTGGGGGTAAAGGTTTCCAATGAAAAATCAAATCTCTTAGGTTGGGAGGATTACCCTAGGTACCTAACTTTAGAAATATGATTTCCAATGGGGGGGGCCTAACAAGCAAGTGAGGTACCTTGGCATACCCTTTGTTGTCAACTCCAATCTAAAAGAAATGTGGCTTTGGATCAGTGGGAAAATTGTGAAAAAAATTGAGGGTTGGAATAGGAAATATCTCTCCCTTGTTGGTTGAATATAGGTCTATTAAAAATCCTCTCTTCCTATAGCATCTAATTTTCCTCAGTTTCATTTTTCTATAGTTACCAAGTTAATGAGATCCAAAAAAGAATTTGCAACTTCCTGTGGTGGTGTAGGGGCACCATGTTAATTTTTGTAAATAAGGTCATATGTGATGGTTTCTAGGGTGTTTGAATATAAATTCATTCAATAAGGTAATAATAGACCATTCTTGATGTAATTTTAGTCATTTTGGGTTCATCTTGCAAAAGTTGTTAATATTTTCAAATGTTTTCAAAATGCAATATTGTAAAAGTGCAAAAAAATACAAAATGTGGAAGATCAACGGTCTAGGAGTTCAAATGATAGTTTGAGTCAATTGGGTAGTTGATTTTTTGTTGTGTGTGGTTTAAATATTCCTGAGAAAGGCTTAACAAAGGGTTGGAATCTTGTTTAGAAGTTGAAACAATAATAAAATAGTGCTTTTCTCTACAATTTACTGGTAAAATTGCTGCTCCAAGTGACTGTACGATTTCGTACAGATGAATATTTCTCTAAAATCTATTGAGTGTGGTAGAGGCATGTGTTAACTTCATCTTGGCTTTGTTTTGGTTGGTTTTCATTGAATTTGAAGCAACTTATAAGTTTTTTTTTTTTAGAATGGTTTGTAGCACCCTGTTTTGAGGGTTTGAAGTAGTAAAATGGAAATCTAGGCCATTGTAGTTGATGAATCTTGTAATAACTTGGTTGAATTACATGATTATATGTAGGTTTTTTATTTGTGTGTTTTCCAAGAGCAGGGGAGGTGGTTTTTTAATTTTGGATTGATGCCCTAGGTGTTTTATAGTCTTGTTTTGAGCCAAAAATGGTGGTTAAGTGTTGGAGCTTGGTGAAAATGCATTGATAAAGGTTGGGTGATGATTTGGGGAGCATGTGCATACCTATTGTGATGGGTTTGAGGTATTGATAAGGTGAAATGAGATTGGGAGTGTTGAGTTTCAATAAACCCTCTTGAAACCTAGCCTAAATAGGCATAAACACGGGTTTTATCATTTGATGACTTTGTAGGCGTTCCTCCTAATAAAAATTATAGATTTGGCTCTTTTGTAACCTTTTGAGAGTATTGGAATAGAATTTGGAGGTTTTGGTGAAGAATTTTATAGAGTTCCTTTGGAAAAGTGGCCTAGCAGTAGGTATTTGGAGATGATGGTCCAAAGTGACCCTATGATATTTTAAGATATGTTAAAGTATGCCTTAATGGGTGGTTGAAATGTGCATTATTTTGTGGGTTTGGGTTTTATTTTTAACTTGTTATGAATAAAATTCACTATTTGCTATACTACAAGAAGAATATGAAGGAATGGAGAAAAAATGATAAGTTAGGGTTTTAGGGGATAAATAATTGTTTGATTTTGATTAAATTGTGATAGTTTGAAGTTTTCCTCCTTGCTCTACATCAATTAGTATCAAAGCATAGGTGTTAGATCTTTTGAAGGTGAAAATTTGAAGATTGAAGAAGAGAAAGGTTGAAAGTTGAAGGACAAGATACCTCCTAAAGGTAGTGTAGTACTTGCAAGAGAGATTAAGTTGTTAAAGGAGTCACAAGAAGAAATATTAGCCAGATTTGCAGCATTATAGACAAGTTAAAGAAGAGGAAAGGCCATTGAAGAGGAAAGTGACCGAGAGGAAGAGGAAGAGGAAGAGGGTGAGGATGAAAACCCTCCAAGAGGTAAAGTCCAAGATGATGAGTTGGACCCTTATGAGAGAAGAATGGTGAAGATTCTCAAGGATGTTAGAGGAGATGCTTCTGGTGAGAAAATAGATGTGCCAATGTATAATGGAAAGTCGGATGTTGAAGAAGTCTTGGATTGGATAGATGCACTGGATAACTACTTCAAGCACAAGTAGGTTGCAAATGATCAAAAAGTAAATTTTGCTAAAACTAAGTTGAAAGGACCTACTTTGACATGGTGGAATTATGTTCAAGAGGAAAGAGTGAAGAAGGGAAAAACAAAAATTAGTTCATGGGATAGGATGGTGTCAAAGATCAAGAGTCAATTTTTTCTAGGTGATCATGTTATCCAAACTTTTAAGAAGTTGCAAAGCTTAAAGCATAAGAATAAAGATGTCATGGAATATACAGAAGAATTTCACAAATTAAGTATTAGGGTTGGTCATGTTGAAGATGAGAATGAAAAGAGAGCAAGGTATATGTGTGGGTTCAAATTTAAAATTCAAGATGAACTAAGTTTGGCTACTCCAAGGACAGTTGAGGAATGTTTTCAATTAGCTTCTAGGGAAAAGAAAAAGCTAAAAAGAAGGCAAGAAAGACAAGGAAGAGGCAGAGGCAACACTAGTAGAGGAAGAGGTACAAGGTAAACTATGAAGACCAAGAAGATGCAAGTAAAGGCAAAGACCAAGGTGTTGATCAAAGAGGTGGATTCAAAGGTTTTAAAGGAAGGTTTAGTGGAGGTAAAGGTTCAAGCTCATTTTCAAGAAGGTGTTATCATTGCAATTAGTTTGGGCATCAAGCATAAAATTTTCCAAATAAACAAGGTTCTACTTCAAGTGGTGGTGATAAAAGACATCAATTGGTACAAAAGGAAGATTGTAAGAGTGTTCGTTCTCCTAATCAACTTGTTTCTCCAGAAGTTGGAGAATCCTTGATGGTGAGAAGAACACTCCTCAAAGCATCCAAGGAGGAGACAACACAAAGGAGGACAATATTCAAGACAACTTGCAAGTGCAATGGAAAGGTATGTAAAGTTGTGATAGATTCAGGGAGTAGTGATAATATGGTGTCTAATGAAATGGTTGATAAACTGAAGTTAGAAAAGATTCCTCATGAAATACCTTATAAAGTGTCTTGGCTGAATGACAATCAATCTATTTTAGTGAGTGAACAAGCTTAGGTTGAGTTTAATATTGGTGGGTATAAGGACAAGATTCTTTGTGATGTGTTGCCCATGGATTGTTTCCATTTGTTACTAGGAAGACCATGGCAGTTTGATAGGCACGCAATTTATGATGGAAGAAACAATACTTATTCTATTGAAAATGATGGAAACACTTTCACTTTGACTCCATTACAAGAAGATGATAAAGGATAGGGTAAGGCAGCAAAGGTGATTATGTTAGGAAAGAAGGATTTTGTAAAGATTGAGGAAGGAAAAAATGAAGAGTGTGCAGCCACTACAAAAGAAGAAGATACTAGGACAGTAAGTTTGGAGAATGATCCAAGATTGGAAAGAAAGGATAGTGAGTTGGTGATAAAACCTGATAAAGAGAAGGTCAAGGATGAATTGGTTATGGGAATGCAAGAGAATCATGTTGAGATCATGATAGGAATAGTGCTTTGTTCAATGATTTTAAGAGAGGTTAGTGGACAATCAAATTCTATCACTATAGTGGTTTGCAAACCTAATAACATAGAGGTACTTGGGAAGAGAATTTGAAAGAAGAGATGAAGCTAAAGGTGAAGTGAGTAAAGGTGAAAGGAAAGGACAAACAGATGAGTTTGAGTATGCAACAAGAGTTAAGAAGAGGACAGTCCAAGACAAGAATGCAAAAGATATGTTTGCAGGTATGAAGGAAAGTTTAGCATCAATTCCAAATAAGGGAAAGATAAGAGGACATTCATCAGGTCATCTTGTGAGGGTGGAGCAATATCTAAGTGGCAAAAAGTTCAATAGTACAAATAATGACACTAATCTTCAATACTTGATCCAGTGGAAAGGATTACCAGATGAAGGAACATTTGGAGACCAAAGAAAGGAAGTGATCAAGCATTGTTTGTTGCAACATGGTACTCAAGGGACTTGAGTTCTTTTTTCAATCTAGGTGTATGGTGTAGGGGCACCATGTTAGTTTTTGTAAATAAGGTCATATGTGATCGTTTCTAGGGTGTTTGAGTCTAAATTCATCCAATAAGGTCATAATAGACCATTCTTGATGTAATTTGAGTCATTTTGGGTTCATCTTACAAAAGTTGTCAATATTTTCAAATGTTGTCAAAATGCAATATTGTAAAAGTGCAAAAAAATGCAAAATGTGGAAGACTAACGGTCTAGAACTTCAAATGATAGTTTGATTTAGTTGGGTAGTTGATTTTTTGTTGTGTGTGGTTTAAATATGCCTGAGAAAGGCTCAAAAATGGTTGGAATCTTGATTAGAAGTTGAAACAATAATAAAATAGTGATTTTCTTTACAATTTACTAGTAAAATTGCTGCTCCAAGTGACTGTATGGTCCCATATAGAGGAATAATGCTCTAAAAGCTATTGGTTTGGCTAGAGGCATGTGTTAAATTTATCTTGACTTTTATTTGGTTGGTTTTCATTGAATTTGAAGCAACTTATAAGTTTTTTTTTCTGAGAACGGTCAGTAGCACCCTTTTTTGAGGGTTTGAAGTAGTAAAATGGAAATCTAGGCCATTCCACCTAATGAATATTGTAATAACTTGGTGGAATGGCATGATTAGATGTAGTTTTTTTTATTTGTGTGTTATCCAAGAGTAGGGGAGGCGGTTTGTTGATTTTGGTTTGATTCCCTAGGTGTTTTACAGTCTTGTTTTGAGCCAAAAATGGTGGTTAAGTGTTGGAGCTTGGTGAAAATGCATTGATAAAGGTTGGGTGATGATTTGGGGAACATGTGTAGACCTATTTTGATGGGTTTGAGGTATTGATAAGGTGAAATGAGACTAGGAGTGTCGAGTTTCAATAAAACCTCTTGAAACCTAACCTAAATAGGCATAAACAAGGGTTTTATGATTTGATGACTTTGTAGGCCTTCCTCCTAATAAAAATTGTGGATTCAAGTCTTTTGTAACTTGTTGAGAGTATTGGAATAGAGTTTGGAGGTTTTGGTGAAGGATCTTATAGAGTTGCTTTGGAAAAGTGGCCTAATTGGCTTAAGGGGCAGTGTAGCAATAGGTATTTGGAGATGATGGTCCAAAGTGACCCTATGATATTTTAAGATATGTTAAGGCATGCCTTAATAGGTACCTGAAATGTCCATTCTTTTGTGGGTTTGGGTTTTCTTTTGAAATTTATGAAGAAAATTCACTGTTTTCCATACTACAAGAAGAATATGAAGGAATGAAGAAATAGGGATAAGTTAGGGCTTTAAGGGATAAAGAATTATTTTAGTTTGATTAAATTATGATTGTTTGAATTTTTCCTCCCTGCTCTACATCATGTGGTTAGATGGCAAGGGAAAGAGGAAGTAGTACTCTATAAAATGGGAATGGTGCTGCCAAGGTAAGCTACAAGGGGGGATTGGCCTTTTTAAGGCTTCAAGGTATCTCTTTGGTAGCCACATGGATAGCTAAGGCCATGACTGGAAATGAACTAGGGAAGGTTCTAATAAGGAACAACATTCAAATGACTACCCCTAAATAGGCTAAATCTTGGAAGAATCTACCAATCTGTGATATTCTCATCAACAAATTCCCTATGTCCCTTGTAGGCTATCTGGTGTTTAAAAGCCTATGGAAGGCTTGGGAAATCATCAAACATAATGTGTAATTTAAGGATAGTAAGTTTCTTATTGATAATAATCTAAAATGTCAATCTTATTGTTCTATTTGGTGGAATATCAAACACAATAATAAACCATTGGCCTTGCTCTAAGGTTGTTCTGCAAAAAATGGAACCAATGGGGTGTCCAAACCTTTCAAGACATCTTGGAGAATGGGAAAATAAAAATTTGGAATAGATTAATTATTGATTTTAATATCCCTGCTACTAATTCTAGAACCTATAACACTTTGGTGGAAGCTTGTAAAAATGCATGTTTTCCTCAACACTGACAAAGCCATGGATGTTTCTAGTGATTTGATTTGGAAATATGGTACTAAATCGTGTGATATTAAAGTTGCGGTAATCTATAAGGAACTGGCTAGAAACTCTACCATCATTGAGCATGTAAACATTGTTGGGGGACAATGCTGATGGGCAATAACTGGTATAATATTTTTAGATCTTTCTAGCACAACATAAAGGATCCCAAAAAGGCTTGTTTTAAATGGCTCATTCTGTTATAAAAATTACCTTACAAAATTAATCATATAGATGTTGATATGTGCAACATTTGTAGGATCCTTGAATCTATAACACATATATTCATTGATTTTTTTTATGCAAAATAGTTTTGGAAGATATTCTATAATGATTTATTGATTTGGGATGCAAATGGAAAAATATTATGGAAAGATGTGTTGTTTAATAACAAAAAACTAAATAACGAATTTCAAATGTTTTGGGATTGTCTTTCGACTGAAATTTAAGGCACATATGGAGGGAAAGAAATGAAGATAAGTTCCAAGGGAGTAGAAGGGTGCTTATTGAGTTCACAAAATGACTCGCATTTCTTTCAATTATTTTGTAGGCAATGGTGACAATGGAGATATCAATGGAAAAATTCATGAGATTGATCAGTGATGGGGTCATGCTGGTGGACAAGGAAGAAGTTAAATATGGCCACACATGGCACCATAATCAGTAGGACTGAAAGACCTTTCTTAGAGCCCTACCTGAGAATTTCAAAGAGCCTTCATCAATGTGGCTGGAAGAAACATAGAAAGACCAAGGGAGATAATTCTGCCTGGACATTGTGTGATTGGAGCACCAACCCTTCTTGTGAAGATGTCAGATCTAGTGTGCAACCCCTAGATAAGGAATCAAAATGGGGGGATTCTGAAGAATGCAGCATGGGATGCAAGGGCCATTAGTGTTAATTAAGTCCATGTTAATTATGCTATCACTATTATATATAGAGAGAGAACTGAGTGTATTGTTATAAGTAGGATATGTTGCATCACATAGTGACACACTTATATACATGGTTATTTGGTTAATTTTTGGTTGAAAGCTATTACGTTATAATGAGCTCCAACACCTGTTGCAAGTGTGTCAGAGTCATAGTAATCTAAAAAATTGCTAAGGCATCTGAATGTAACTATTTTTTGGCCTACTATTACTAATATAAAAAATTAAATAAATAAATAAATATCATGGAGATTGTAGCTTTAAGGCTTGTGTCTTGCGTATGCATAGTTCAAGACTTGTAAAGGCATGTGAATTATGCATAATAGGCCACAATGCATATAGGTTGTGTGCATTTAAAAATATTCCCTTTTTTATTACTTCATTATATTAATTCCCTAAATAAAAAATATTTCTATGAGCTACATAAGTACGCTAGAAAATTTTCAAGGCATATTTTGATTTATAATTATTGTTGTATAATTTCACAAGATAAACCAGTTTATGAAAATAAAACTAAATTATTTCATAACAATTTTTTGATGAATAGGGGTCCATATCTAAATTATTTCATAACAAATTTAAGTTTTGAATGGGAAAAATTTAAATCATGTATTTATTTGTTTGTTCAAAATAAAATTTATAATGAAGAAATGAACCATAATTCAAAATAGAAAGTTTGTGACTAAAACTCATTTTATGATACAAGCAATAAATAGTTTAAATAAGAATATTTTTTAAAAATTTAAAACTAATAATTTTGTTTGAATTTTTATTTAGAACTTTGTAAGTAAATAAACAAGCTACATACATAGAATACACAATTTCCTCTCTTTTTTGAACCCTGAAATTGTTCTTGATCTTGATACCTATTGAATACTACACTTAATAACTTGCTAAACCTTCTCTTCTACCTCCTCTATTTCTAGTTTATTTTTCAAATTTCTTTATTTTATGCCTTATCTTAATTTAATTTTTAAAATAAATTTGTTAAAGGAGGAGTTATCTCCACGAATTAAGCTCATTAAATAGTTGAGAAAAATGATTTATAAAGAATTAAAATTTATTTTCTCCGCATAACTACATAATCAAGGAAGACAACTTAGTATTTAACTATTACAAAGAGTAGGTATCTCCCTCATGTAACTTATTAAGTACTTGAGGATAATTTTATTAAACTAAAAATATATATTTCTATGCAAACAATCTTATTGATTTTAGTAAACAAACAAATCAACTAATTTAACTATTGCCCAACTATTAATTTTCTCATGTACAAATTGATAGTAAATTTTAGTTTACTATCATTTTCCACAATGTGTCAAATTATGATATTACTAAGTGGACAATTCACTATCATTGCTAGGAAAATTCTATGGTTAAGTGTGCTCGAGTTGGAGTAGCACTAGGATGGGTGACCTCTCGAGAAGGCCAAGTGCTTCACCTCTATGAACATCACCTAGATGCAATGAGTGCTAAGTAGACCATTCACTATCATGAGAGATGGGTTCTTGTGAACTACTACTCATGAAATATGGGTCAATGAGTTTGACTCGTAAAACTACATGGTTGAATCTTGATAACAATATCACAATTTGACACGTGGAAAATACCTCCTACTTATCAATTGACAAGCTAAAGTGTCTCTATAATGAATGGTTCATGAGGCACACCACTCAATGTTTAAGGTTTTCAAAATGGATTTATAAGCTAAGTGGGCTTAACCTTGGGGAAAACTATGTGGTTAAGTTACGCTTGAGCTGGAGTAATACTAGGATGGGTCACCTCCCAGGAAGGCCCAATGCTTCACCTCTGTGAGAATCACCTAGATGATTTATGAGTGCTAAGTGGGCCATTCACTATCATGAGAGATGGGTTCTTGTGAACCACTACTCATGAAACATGGATCAATGAGTTTGACTCGTAAAACTACATGGTTGAATCATGATAGTAATATCATAATTTGACACACTATGGAAAATGCCTCCTACTTATCAATTAATGAGATGAAGGGGCTCTATATAATTAATGGTTCATAAGGCATAACACTTGTTGAAGGTTTTTAAAATGAGGTTGCAAGCTAAGTGGGATTAACCTTGGGGAAAACTCTATGGTTAAGCGTGCTTGAGTTGGAGTAGTACTAGTATGGGTGACCTCTCAGGAAGGCCCAATGCTTCACCTTTTTGAGCATCACCTAGATGCAATGAGTGCTAAGTGGACCAATCACTATCACGAGAAATGGGTTCTTATGAATCACTACTCATGGAACATGGGTCAATGAGTTTGACTCGTAAAAATACATGGTTAAATCCTAATAGTAATATCACAATTTGACACATGGAAAATACCTCCTACTTATCAATTGATGAGCTAAAGGGGCTCTATAATGAATGATTCATAAGACACAACACTTGTTGAAGGTTTTACAAATGGGGTTGCAAGCTAAGTGGGCTTAACCTTGGGGAAAACTCCATGGTTAAGAACGCTTGCGCTAGAGTAGTACTAGGATGGGTGACCTCCCAAGAAGGCCTAGTGCTTCACCTTTGTGAGCATCACCTAGATGTAATGAGTGCTAAGTGGACCATTCACTATCATGAGATATGGGTTCTTGTGAAACACTACTCATGAAACATGGGTCAATGAGTTTGACTCATAAAACTACACGGGGTCAGTGCAGGATCATGGGGGTCCAAACTAGTCCTCTAAGTGGAGATGAAAATTCAGAAAAATAGAGTTAGGTAACTTGACATAAAAATTTGAATAGGTTATTAACATAATTTGAAAAATATTTAAGAACAAAAGTTGTAACAAATTGAATGTAGTTTCTAGGCTACCAATCCTTTTTTGGAAACAAGTAAATATGTTTTGCGAAAATTTGAAATTTCAATGTAGTGGTACTAAATTTTCAAGAAAAAGATAAGAAGTGTGTGTATGTCTGACCACCTTAAGGATAAGAAAAATAATAATATTTTTTTTCAAAATCTTTCAATATATGTAGAGGACACATGCTCGAATGTGCCAGAATTTTTTTATAATTTTTTTCCATGTAAATAATTAGTTGTGACTTTTTTATTAGAACATTTCAAAATTATTAAAACATGTGTGTTTGACCACCATAACTTGGTCAAAGCTTTATGAAATTCATTTTTTTTATCCTATAGTATGTGAAGCATAGAATGTGATGCATCTTGTAGGTTCAAAAAATGTCAAGTAGTTTGAAATTTATAGAAGTTTTTCAATCGACCCATCAATCAAGACTTTAATTATAATGTATGTAGAAAATCAATAATAATTATTTATTAAATTCAAAATAAGGCATTACTTATATTGGTGGAAAGCTGACAATTTTTATTATAAACCCTTTTCAATTCATGAAATTTAGATTAAAAAAAGTCATCAGCCACAAGGGAAAACTTCAAAAAACTAAGGAAATTTTGTAAACATGTTTTTTTGGGTGACTTTCCTAGTTTGGCAATCCCAAGCCAAAAACCAAGGCAAACTCGAGGGAAATCCCAAGGCTACAAATTTTGTCAAACAAAATCAATATTCTTTTGTTTTTCAAAATGAATATCTATTTTGGAAAGCGGGAACCCTTTTTTTTGAAAAATAAAATGGATATCCATTTTGAAAAAAAAAAACGTCATTTTGAAAATCAAAACGAACATCCGTTTTGAAGACCTAAAAAACTATCTTTAGTAAAATGGGCATAAATTTTGTGTTTCTTATCAAAATTTTGATTTTTTACAGGCATTGGAAAGGTGATTGAGAGCTCTACGCAATAGACTAGGTAGTGTTTCTATATTATACATAAAAAAATTAATTGTAATCATTTGAACTTCATATTTCATTTTTGAAACATATAATGTTCACTACTTCTACATGCAAAGTCTCTTTTTCATTTTTTTTTTGTAACACTCATCTCAAAATACTTGAAACATTAGAAAAAGTAATCAATAGTGAAATATTTATATTTTTTGTAGGAAGGAGATGTAAAAATCTTTATAAATCATCATATCTCTCTATCCCTTTCTCTACCTCTCTATATTTCACTATGTCTCCCCTTAAGCTTTGGACCTATCCCTCCACTTGATTCTCCCTCCCTCTTTGCCTCTCTTTTTATCTCTTTAGACATCTCCCTATCAATCTGTAAGAGAGGGGGGCCAACCACACTAAGGCTCCAAGTCACAAAGAGCCGAGAGTGAAGGGTTTCCCTAACTTACCTCAAGCTAATGAGTGTTTCGAATAAATCAACAATGAAGAGCACTCTCAAGTGCTTCTATCACTCTAAATATTTGAGAGTCTAAATGGGCATAGAAAATCCAATTTCGGGAGTTTAGATTGCACCTCAAACAACTCTTTGTCCATGGAAGACAACAGGGGTCTGGGATGACAGTGTGTTGCGCTAGCGTTCATACGGTTAGAAAATGTAAAAATGCAATGTAAAACACCAAAAGCCTACTAGCTTTCTAGCTAACTAGTTTTAACGAAATAAACGAAATTATGAAATGTGAAAAGTAACTACGTAAAAGATAAAGTAAGTAGATGAAGACAAGGGTGACGAATATCAACTCACTAAAGCTCTAGTTTTCTAGGGAGTTCCACACATGTGTTCACCTACATATAAACAAGAGGGGAAAAATGTTGGGTTGTATAGGGGTTTGCCTCACTCAAACCCTTGCTTTGGTGTTTCCACCTCCACAAACAACCAAAAAATCCACAAAGGAGAAAGTATGACAAAGGAAATAGAAAGGAAATTATAGAACACTACAAAAGATGTTACACTACTCTATCAAACCACCAAAGGAAAATGAAGTGATGCCACCTCCACCCAAAGGCTCTCAAGGCCAATGAAGGGAGAATGCAAGCAACGACCTTGGAAAAGTTGACATGGCGGCAACAATGACGAAGGGAGGTCTCGCAAGAATCCAAACCCGCAGCTTCTATGGTAGCAACACACGTACAAGGATGGAATTGATGGAGTAACAAGCTACTACAATTCTCAATGGATGCAACAAAGACCAAGTGAATTGTGAAGAAGATCAAATGATTGTGTAGAGGATTGCTAAAGAGATGAAGTGATAGTTAAATGGATGCATTTGAAGACCAAAAGGAGTTGTTTTCAAGTTGGTTGGTCACATAGAGGCATTACAATTCATCCCCAATGAGGAGTGTAACGTCCCTACAAACTCCAGAGGTCGGAATCTATTAGGGACGACAATGTTCCATGCAAATGTTTGTGTGCCACACTGGCATCCCTGATGAAAATTACCCCACCAACACACACAACACATGCCAAGTGGATGCATTTCGGATGGGTGATGTGGAATTATGCCTTCAAGTTTTATTTTCTAAGGTGAGGGTATGCAAAAGGGGAATTTACAAAAGTGTGCAAATTTTTTCCTATACATTTTTCCCCCACTTTAGCAAGCACGAGTATCAATGAGTATTCGATAAAGTAGATCAAATAGTTAGAAATGTATACTTGAACCATCGAGGAAGCAGACCACAATATAGAAAACTTGAAAGTGTAGGGTAGGCAAAGGATTCCACAAATACTCTCTCCTAAGGAAGTTCGAACAAGAGGACTCCATAGCTCAGTGAAACTACGAAGTTGATCAAAGTACACCGAAGGCCTATAGACCAACGATGGACAAATCCTATAGGATGCAAGTGCTTCACAAGCCCTTAGACCTTCAAAGAAGGAATTCCCCCAAGTACTCTCTCATGAAGGAAGCCCAATGTAAGGGGACTCCATAGAGTCAAACTGGAAAGTGGCTTCATAGGTGCACCTACAAAGCAACATGTTGAGCCATAGATAAAAATGTCAGAAAATAAAAAGTAGCCATGCAGGAAAACAAGCAGGCAGTCATGCAAATAGTCAAAAAATTGAAAAGCTTTCAAAGGGGTCCCTCGGGAACCCTTCAAAAGAAGATGAGTCCACTCAAGGGATACATTGTTTGAAAGTGCAAGAATTTTTTTCACAAATCAATTCACCATCAAGGAATCCTTTTGAAATATGTTCACTTCATCAAGGAATTCAAAAGGAAGAAAATTCCCCCTCACAAGGGGAAGGTTGATGCTTCTCTCGCAAGAAAAGTTACTCCCTCCTTGGAGGAAATTTCTTTAAGTTCTCTCTTTGCAAACCCATGATGAAGGAAACACATTCTACTAGGGGGTCCTTGTTGAGAATGCAATTTTTGAAAAAAATTACAAAGATTTTCAAGAAAAGATTCATTAGTCACCGAATGCATTTTCTGAAAACCAAAGTTGATATGATAGCCCCTCCTTAGGGTGGTGCATGTTGAACACAAAGGCACACGACATCCTAAGGAGAGGAAAAGCAAGAATGAAAAAGTAATGTTGTGGCCTGTGGGAAATAGAAAGATGTCATTGTGGTGATGTTGTCCCACACACGAGGGACAACACATAGGCACCATAACATCACAACTCAAGTAAAGAAGAGAGAAAGATAAAAAAATTTGCAAAAAGAGACAATAACATCATAGACAAAGGGCATAGGGGCGATCTTATATTTCAGGGTTAGAGTTTCTCATAAATATATATAAGTATAGTAATAGTATATAGATGAATTCTCATCAATCCCCTACTATATAAGACCATATGAAGAATGCACGAGAAAAAAAATAAAAAATAAAAAAATTGGGTCAACATGGAAGAGGAACCTAAATTCCCCCAACACTTTGCATCATCCCCAATTTGCTGAAAATCAATACACATAACAAAGGAAGAATGATGCCACAAATAGAGGAAGTTTTACAACACATAATCACTCCTATATCTAAGCACCTATGAGGGTGACAAGGGTTATACAAGAGCACATAACGCAAGCATGAGGGAACACATCATAACAAACACACACCTAATCTAAAGGTAAAGAAAAGGTGCTCCCCTAACACTCATTGATTGAAAGGTCATTTTCTTCCCAATCTAGATCATTATATGAGGAAGGTGGATAGCCTACAAAGGTGGAATATTAAGGGGGGAACCTTCCAACCCTTCCGCAACAAGGGCCAAGGAAGAAGGCCCCACAAGGTCTTCTCCGCTCGGTTCTTATGGAGCAAAGGTCGGTGATTTTGCAAAGATCACCGACAGGGCCAAGACCTCGTCCAAAGAGTTAAACATGCACTTCAGGGGAGTGCCATGTGTTATCTCAACATACAGGGAAGGTTGTACTTGAGATTCACTACTAGGCTCGCCGAGTGACTTGGGAGTATTTACAAACTCAAGGGAAGTCAGAACCTGCTCCATCACTAGGATGGAACATGCTAGCGTAGGACCACCTTCTGAAAAATGTTGACTCCTCTTATGCCCCCATTGTTGGAAGGGCCAACCTCCACCTTCTGCTTCATTAGAGGATGTGAACTCCCCTTGGATGAGAAGAGAGGTGCAGAGGAGGAGGAGAAGACCATGACAGACACCACCGAGGTGTTCAGCATGTCCATGGGCTTCGAGAACTATGGGATGTCTGAAAGGGACATCAAGAGAGATGACTCGACCGAAGGAGCAATGAACACCTACATCTTTTTAGGGTTAGGGGCATTCACGCTCACAACAAGAGTAGGAGGAAGAATGGAATTTGATTAAACCAAAGCAGAGGGGATGGAAGAGGAGGACACAACAGGAAACAAGGGTGATCGGCTCCCCATCCTTCCTCTACAAAGTGACCTGCTTAGCTGCCATAGCCTATTGTCGACACTTGCACTCACGCGTAGGGTGGTTTATGCGACTTCGGGAGCTAGAGACCGGAAGCTAAGATGTGACAAAGGGATCCTACTTGACCATCTGAGTGTCCATCATGACTATCTTTAGCGAAGGGAGAGACTCCTAGACAGGAGCAAGAGGAAGAGACTGAGAGGAGGCTGAAGTAACTACAGGGGGAGTCGGATTTAGCACCTCAATGGCGGGCCTCTTACCATTCACTCCCTTGGGGGTAGGAGTGGTAGGAGGCCACAAAGGCTAAGACATAAAGGATTCCCCACGAGGACCCTTCCTTCTACCATATCAAATGGGCCTAGGCACCGTGGGCATAACGAAAAGTTTAAATGCAAGACACTTGGGCTTTCACCAAGTGGGCACCATAGGGTTCTCCCATAAATGTGGAGCAGAATTTGATGATGCCATAGTAGGGTGAGAGGAAGTGGTAGGCTAGATAGAAGAAGAGGAGGAAGAGGAACCTCGAGAGTGTTTCTCTTCTTCCCTTCTCTGGGAAATAGTGGCATCACTGTCAACTTTCAAACAAGCCCTTATGCAAGACAAGATAAGGAGATGGAGGGTATCTCACCTTAGGTGTTAAGCACTCTTTCTTGTACTTCTCATAGGTCTAGTACAAGAGGTATGTCCTTGGTGGAAGCAGACCAACAGGTGTAGGCCAAAAGTGATCCAGAGAATAGCTACCACAAGCAACCTATGGTTTATAGCTAGTGTCATGAATTATGTGCACTGAACCCTCATGGATAAACTTTAGACATTTATGCACCACCAAGGCAATTAAATTCATAGCGACCAACCAGGGGACACTTAGTTTCACTCTGAAGAGTTTGGACCACGGGATTATGTCAAAAATCATGTTTACTAATTTAGGTCCAACAAGGACCAATAAGGTGATGCTACCAAGGGGAGGTATGGAAAGTTCGTTATGTGTACGGATGGTACTTTTAGGTGCATCATACCCATCTTTATGCAAGAAATTGATCAACATAATCTCCTTAGTTATAGAATTCACCCAACACGTTAGGTCAACAAGAACACTTGTCACAGTGTTTCCATTAATTCTTGTAGGGATGTAAAGAGGAGATGACTCTCTATTAAAACCCATCGGCAGGTCTTGTAAGGTGAAAGTTATACTAGGAGCACTACTCATAGGTTGTACATAGGGGATAGGCAGATGTAGAAAGGAGGCCATCGCATACACTAAAGAACACTTTCATAGAGCCCCCAAAGGTTCGCAATCAAACAATGACCCAATTAAGGTTTCATTCTACTACACTTATGGAACCTTCCAACTATGCCTACTATGGGTTGCAGGTTGGGTTGTAAGGCGAAACGCCTCACAACACTCACACCCACAATGCTCCTAGGATATGAGGAAAAGACTCTTCTGCACCACTAAACGAAACCAAAATGGTTCACGTTAGGTTCACCAAAAAAGTAAGAGAGGGGGACCAACCACACCAAGGCTCCAGGTCATGGAGAGCCAAGAGTAGAGGGTTGCCCTAACTTACCTCAAGCTAATGGGTGTTTGGCAAAAGAATTGATAATGAAGATCACTCTCAAGTGCTTCTATCACTCTACAGATTCAAGAGTCTAAATGGGGCTAGATGAGCCAGTTTCTAGAGTTCAAATTGCACCTCAGATAGCTCTATGTCTGAGGACGGAAACACGGGTCTAGGACGATAGCACGACGTGCTAGAATCTCTCTGGTGTTGGCATTCATATGGCTATAAAATGTAAAATGCAATGTAAAACACCAGAAGCCTACTAATAGTCTAGCTAACTAGTTTTAACGAAACAAACATAATTATGAAGTGCAAAATGTAACTACGTAAAAGATAAAGTAGATGAAGACAAGGGTGACAAATATCAACTCACTAAATCTCTAGTTCACCAGCAAGTTCCATGTGTGCGCGTTCACCTACACACAAGCAAGAGGGAAATTTTTTTGGGATGTATACGGGTTTGCCTCAGTCAAACCGCCACTTTGGTGTTTCTACCTCCATGGATAGCCAAAAAATCCATGAAGTAGGAAGTACGACAAAAGAAATAGAAAGGAAAGTATCAAACACTAAAAAAGATGCTATGCTACTCTATCAAACCACAAAACAAAAATGAAGTGATACCATCTCCACCCAAAGGTTCTCAAGGCCAATGAAGGGAGAATGCAAGCAACGAGCTTGGCAAAGTCGACACGGCCGCAACAATGACTAAGGGAGGTCTTGCAAGACTCCAAACTCGCATCTTCTATAGTAGCACCACACATACAAGGATGGAAGTGATGGAGTAACAAGCTACTACAATGCTCAATGGATGCAACAAAGATCAAGTGAATTGTGAAGAAGATGGAATGAGTGTGTAGAGGATTGCTAAAGAGATGAAGTGATAGTGAAATGGATGAATTTGAAGACCAAAATGAGTCATTTTTAGGTCTGTTGGTTGCATAGAGGCATTAAAATTCATCCCTAATGAGGAGTGTAATGTCCCTATGGACTCCAGAGGTAGGAGTATGTTAGGAACATTCGCATGCCGCATAGACGTTCGCGTGTTGAGCTCACGTCCCTGACAAAAATTCCCCCACTGACACACACAACACACCAAGTGGATGCATTTTGGATGGGTGATATGGAGTTACACCTTTGGGTTTTATTTTCTAAGGTGAGGGTATGCAAAAGGGGAATTTACACAAAGAGGTGAAAATTCGCTCCCATACACAATCTATTGAACTCTAGACTTAACTATCTAATTTTCCATCCCTCCGTCCTCCTTTTATCCCTCTTTATACCTCTCTCTCTTAGGTCCCTCCCACTCCCTCTCCCTCTCTCTCTCCCTCTCCCTCTCCCTCTCCCTCTCCCTCTCCCTCTCTCTCTCTCCTTTTGAATTCTCCCTCCCTCTTAAGTCTCTCTCCCTCTTAGGTATCTCTCTCAGGTATCTCCCACTCCCTCTCTCCCTCATAGGTCTCTCTCTCTCTCAGGTCTCTCCCACTCCCTCTCTCACTCTTAGGTCTCTCTCTCTCAGATCTCTCCCACCCCCTCTCTCCCTCTTAGGTATCTCTCTTTCTCTCTCACACACACTCTCTCCATCTCCCTCTCACGCCTCTCTATCCCTTTCTCTACCTCTCTATATTTCACTATATCTCCCCTTAAGCTCTAGACCTATACCTTCACTTGCTTCTCCCTTCCTCCTTCCCCCTCTTTTTACCCCTTTAGACCTCTCCTTATCAATATATTGAACTCTAGACTTAACTATCTACTTCTCTATCCCTCCCTCCTTCCTTATCTCTTTGTCCCTCTTTAGACCTATCTTTCTCACTCTCACTCTCCTTGAGGTCTAGACCTATCTCTCTACCTCTCTCTCCATCCTTCCTTCCCTCTCTCTTTTTCCCTCTTTATATCTCTCTCTCACTCCCTCTCCCTCTATCAGGTCCCTCCCACTCCCTCTCACTCTCCATATCCCCCTCTCCCTCTCTCTCTGCCTCCCTCTTAAATCTCTCTCCCTATTAGGTATCTCTCTCTCTCTCTCACACACACACCTCTCTCTGTGTCTCTCTCTCTCTTTCTCCATCTCCGTCTCTCTCCCTCCCTCTGCTCCTTCCTCCGTCTCTCTCTCTCCACCACACACACACACCTCCATCTCCCTCTCCGTATCTCTCTCTGCTCCTCTCTCTCTCCCATTTGGTCTCTCTCCTCCCTCCCTCTCTCTTTTGTCTCTCTCTCCCTCTCTCTCTCTTTTCTCTCTCCCTCCTCTCTCTCTCCGTGTCTCCTCCTCTCCTCTCTCTGTCTCCTCTCCGTCTCCTCTTTGTCTCTCCTCTCCTCTCCTCCTCTCCTCTCTCTCCCTCCTAGGTCTCTCTCTCTCACACACTCCATATCCTCTCAGGTCTCTCTCCTCTCTCTCCTCTCCTCCTCTCTCCATCCCTCTCTCTCTTAGGTCCTCCTCCTCTCTCCTCCCCTCTCTTTGTGTCTCTCCTCCTCCACTCTCTCTCTTGGGCCTCATGCCTCCTCTCTCTCTCTCTCTTTGTCTCTCCGTCTCTCTCTCAGGTCCATTCCTCCTCTCTGTCTCATCTCCGTCTCCCTCTCCCTCTCTCTCTCTCCTCTTAGATCTCTCTCAGTTATCTCTCCCTCTCTCTCTCTCTCCCTCCTAGGTCCTCTCTCCTCTTGATCTCTCTCTCTCTCTCTCTCTCTCTCTCTCTCTCTCTCTCTCTCTCTCTCTCTCTCTCTCACACACACACACTCCATATCTCTCTCAAGTCTCTCTCTCCCACTCTCTCCATCTCAAGTCTCTCTCCCTCTCCCTCTCTCCCTTTCTCCCTCTCAAGTCTCTCTCTCCCTCCCTCTATCTTTGTCCCTCCCTCTCTCCCTCTTGCCCTCACAAGTCTCTCTCTCTCTAGTCCCTCTAACTCCCTCTCCCTCTCCCTCTCCCTCTCCCTCTCACTCCATATCCCTCTCCTCCTCTCTCTCTTCCTCCCTCCCTTTGAAGTCTCTCTCCCTCTTACATCTCTCTCTCTCTCTCTCAAGTCTCTATCTCTCTCTCACACACACACTCTCTATCACCCTCTCAAGTCTCTCTCCCACTCTCTCTCCTCTCTCCATCCCTCTCTCCCTTTCTCCTTCTCAAGTCTCTCTCCCTCTCCCTCTCCCTCCCTCTTAGGTCTCTCTCTCATGTCTTTCCCACTCTCTCTCTCCATCTTAGGTCTCTCTCTCTCTCAGGTCTCTCCCACTCCCTCCCTTTCTCTTAGGTCTCTCCCACTCCCTCTCTCTATTTCTTAGGTCTCTCTCTCTCAAGTCTCTCTCTGTCACTCTTCATCTCCCTTTTAGATCTCTCTCTCTCTGTCACTCTCCATCTCCCTTTTAGATCTCTCTCTCTCTGTCACTCTCCATCTCCCTTTCAGCTCTCTTTCTCTTTCTCTCTCTCACACACACATACACAAACACACACACTCTCCATCTCCCTCTTAGGTCTCTCTCCCTCCCTACCTCCCTCTCTCCCTCTCAATTCTCTCTCCTTCTCCCTCTTGAGCTATCTCTATCTATTTCTCTCCATCTCAAGTATCTCTCTCTCTCTAAGGTCCCTCCCACTCACTCTCGCTCTCTCTCCCTCTCCATATTCCTCTCACTCTCCATCTCCCTCTTTCCCTCTCTCTCCCTCTCAAGTTTCTCCAATTACCTCTCTCTCTCTCTCACTCACTTTCCACCTCCCTCTCGGGTCTCTCTCTCCCACTCCTTCTCTCTCTTAGGTGTTCCCATCCTAACTAGATAACACTCTCTCTCTCCCCCTCTCTCCCTCTCAAGTATCTCCCTCTCTCCCTCTCCCTCCCTCTATCTCTCTCTCCCTCTCTCCCTCTCAAGTCTCTCTCTCCCTCCCTCCCTCTATCTCTCTCTCCCTCTCTCCCTCTCAAGTCTCTCTCTCTCCCTCCCTCCCTCTATCTCTCTCTCTCCCCCTCTCTCTCCCTCTAAAAGTCTCTATCCTCTTAGGTCTATCTCTTAGGTCTCTCCCTCTCTCCCTCTCTCTCTCTCAAGTATCTCCCACCCCCTACCTATCTCTCCAAGTACCCTAGATAGAGAGATAGAGGTAGATAAAAGGAGAGAGATAAAGAGGTAGAGATATAGAGGGGGGGAGATAGAGGGAGGGAGAGTGGGAAATATATCGAGAGAGTGTACATAGAGAGATAGAGGTAAAGAAAATGAGAGAGATAGGTTGAGAGGTAGAGAGAGAAGAAGAGGGGTAGAGATATATCAATATATAGTGGGAGAGGGAAATAGGGAGAGAAAATGATAGAGGGAGATATATAGAGATAGGGAGATAGAGGTATAGAAATATATGGATAGAAATTGATAGCCCAAGAGAGAGAATGAATAAGAGAGAGAGGTAGAGATAATGAGATGTAGATAGATATAAACAGAGAGATAGAGAGATATAGATAGAGGGGGAACTTGAGTGAGAGAGAAAGGAGGTGATAGAGACAAGTAATAGAGATAGGGAGAGAGATATGGAGAGAGGGATATAGACAAAGAGCTAGATATAGGGAGACATAAATAGGGTGTGCGTGTGTATGAGTGAGAGAGAGATATGGAGATAACTTGATGAAAATGTAGATTATATAAATAGATAGAGGGAGGGAGAGGGAGACGGAGCAAGAGACATAGAGAGAGAGAGAGAGAGAAGTAGTGAGATAAAGAAATATGGAGTGATACAAATAGAGGGAGATAGGGAGAGATATAGATAGAAAGAGGGAGAGATATGTAGAGATATATAACCTGTGAAAGATAAAGGGGAAGAGAAAGGGAGAGAGCTAAGTAGAGAGGGAGAGAAAGAGGAGAGATGTAGATAAAGGTAGATTAAGGGAAAAGTGGAGAGATAGGTAGAGAGGGTAAATGAAGGAGAGGGGGAGAGAGGGAGAGGTAGCTAAATATATATATATATATATATATATATACAAATGGGGTTTATTGGCCTTTTAAAGATCATTAAGTGCCACTTCCTAATGCAATATTTATCCCTCTGCTCAATAATCTATTTTTGTTAATTAATGCACAATGGGCTCTGAGGATAATTTTTCTTTTAAAATAAATGTCCCTCTCTCTCTCTATATATATATATAATATATATCCCTCTTTCTATCCCTACCTCTCCCTCTTTCTCCCTCTCTCCCTATTACAAACATAACATGTTCCTATTTATAACAGAGCCTAATTATCTTCTTGATTCAAAATTTTATTTTGGTCATGTTTGGATCCATGTATGTGGATGCATAGTTTATTTGAAGCTATCACTTCTCTATTTATACCTTTATTGGAACATATTGCAATACCTCCTAGAAGCCACGTTCAATAGGAAATGTGTATACAAAATATGTGAAAGATTTGATCCATCTCCATCTTCATATCCATCTATATCTCTATCTCTATCTTCATCTCTATGTATTTCCCCCATCTCTAACTCCTTACCTCTCTTTGCATCTCTATCTCTTCCCCCTCTATCTTTCCCACTATATCTCTCTTTATCTCTCCCTCTTTCTATCCCTATCTCTACCTCTCTCTCCCCCTATATTTCTTGTTTATATATCTCTCCCTCTTTATCTCTCTCTCATCACACACACATACAAACACTCCATATTTCTCCATCTCTATCTTTATCTCTATATCTCTCTCACACACACAATCCTTGTTTCTCCCTCCCTATCTCTATCTCTCTCTCTCTCTCTCTCTCTCTCTCTCTCTCTCTCTCTTCCCATATATTGATATCTTCCTCTTTCTCTCTCCCTCTTTCCATCTATTTTTTTATAGCTACTTTTCTTTGTTTTCTACATCTCAATCTTTCTCTCTCTCTCCCCATATCTCTATATCTTCTTATATCTATATCTCTATATCATTATATCTCACCATCTATATATCTCTCCATCTCTCCCTCTCCCTCTTCCTTTATATATCTATATCCCCTCATCGTTATCTCCCTCTTCTTCCTTTATATATTTATATAAGTTCATCAATATCTCCCCATCTCTCTCTATATTTATCTCTCCCTCTAGGTCTATATCTCTCTATCTACTTGTCTCCCTGTTCCTCTCTTGATCTATCTTCATCTTTACCTTTATCTTCCTCTCTCCCCCTGTATCTCTAGACATGTCTCCCTTTCTCTATCCATCCATCTCTCTCCATCTCTCTCCCTCTCCCTCTTCCTAGACCTCTATATCTATCCCTTTGCATCTCTATCTCTATCTCTCCATATTCCTTCTTCCATCTCACTCTGTCTCTATCTTGTTATTTCTCCATCTATCTACCCCTACAGCTCTCTCTCTCTCTCTCTCTCTCTCTCTCTCTCTCTCTCTCTCTCTCTCTCTCTCTCTCTCTCTCTCTCTCTATCTCTCTCTCTCTCTCTCTCCCCCTTTCATATCCCTTTCCTCCATCTCCATTTTCGTCTCTATCTCTATCTGGACCTCTACTTCATATCCCTCTCCCTTTCCTTCTCTATCTCTATCTCTGTTTCTATCTCTATCTCCTTGCCCATCTCTCTCTCGCTCTTCCCCCCTCTCTCTCCCTCTTTCTATCCTTCTCTCTTCCTCTCTCCCTATTGCAAACATAACATGAGCCTATTGGTAATGGATTCTAATTATCTTAATGATTCAAAGGTTTTTTCAGTTGTGTTTGGATCCTTGTGAGTGGATGCATAGTTGATTTGAAGCTATCACTTCTCCATTAAGGCCTTGGTTGCACAAACAATGTCATTTTATGAATTTCCTGCCAATTCAACACATGCACCACACGAATGTATGCAATAAATAGGCTAAAATTTCCCTTAATTGACCTTCCAAACCTTTTTGGTGTACCCATTGCACAACAAGGAGTGATTGCTAGTTATATAACAATTTAAATATAGATGAATTGATTAATAGCATAAATAAGAATCCTAAAATTCCTATCATGATCTTTTAGAAATCATAGTATTATAGAAAATCCTAATTAAAAATCATTTTCATTTGTGTGAGAAAAGTGGTTTATTATGTGTAAGAGTCCAATCTAAATGAATAAAAGACTAATTAATTTTAAGAAATTAGAATTATTATTATTCTTAGTTGATTTTGTGTGATACTATGAAAATTTGTAAAAATTAAACTTGTTTAAGTCGTGATATTAATCTAAACAAATAAAAGATTATTATATTTATAATTTAGAAATAATTTTAGCTTGTCGAATTTAATACCTAGTCTTTTATTTATTGAAAATGGACATTAGAATCCAAATATCAATCATTTTAGCATATTCAATAATTCACGATTTAAAATTAATAATAATTTATCAAAAGACTTTTGTCAGCATCACGTAATCATAAACAAACTTTGACCCCACTTCGAATAGAAGACTTTTTAATATGAGGTAAGACTAGCTATTGCACTTGAGTGTGCAATGTTGTACGCCGAATAAGTGTATGGATGCATTTGAATTTGTGTATATAACTTCTAAAAGTAAGACATGGAAAAACTAAAAATGCAATAGTATAAAAATGAAAGGGAACTTCAAATTATAAGAATGTATACAATTGGTAGAGTAGTTTGTAGCATATCTTTGGGATGTGAATTATAAAAGAGAAGCTTATATTTTGAATTTTTTGGACACGAATGAATATTGGAAATAGTATGCAAATGAAAGGGAACTTGACTTGATTTGATAGATGATGATTCAACAACCTTTTTATCCCATTAAAACCTATTTTTTTAGTACACGAGATCAATTGTTAGGCTATTTAGCAAATAATGTTCATGCAAAAAAGGTCTCAATAGAGAAGTGATCCACTTAAAAGGTCCAAACATGACTGAAACAAAACCTATGAATCAAGAAGATAATCAAGTTCCATTACCAACTGACTCATGTTTTGTTTGCAATAGGGAAAGAGGGAGAGAGAGGGATAGAATGTGGGATAGATAGAGGGGAGAAGAGTGAGTGAGAGGGGGGGTCTAAGGAGATAGAAATAGGGGATATAGATAGAAAGGAAGATAGAGATAGAGATGGTGATGGAGATGAGGTTGAAGGAGAGGGATATGGAGAGGAAAGGAAGATATAAAGAGAGATAGGAGAGAGGGGTAGATGGATATGGAAGAGATAAATATAGAGAGAGGGAGAGAGAGGGAGAGAATGAGAGAGAGAGAAAAATATAGCGACAAGAAGTAATATATAGAGAGAGATAGAGAGGGGGGGGAGATATAAGATTAGATAGATGGATAGATAATGAGATAGAGATAGAGGGAAAGATAGAGATAACTCAATATATAAAAAGGGAGAGGGAGGGGGAGAGAGGGGGAGGCATAAGGTTAGATAGATGGAGACATAATGAGATAGAGATAGAGATAATTTAGTCTATAGAAAGGGAGAGAGAGAGTGAGAGAGGGAAAGATATAGATAGAGGGTGATATTGAGAGATAGAGAGGGGTAGGGAAATTGATAGAGAGATAGGGAGAGAGATAGAGAGATAGAGAGATAGAGGTAGACAAAAATATGGATAGAAAGAGATAGAGGAGTGAGAGGGAGATAGAGAAATTGAGAGATAAAGAGTAAGAGAGATGGAGGGAAACATGAAGTGAATAAGAGAGAGGGGAAAGGGGGAGACAACTCATTGGATAGAGGAGATATGAAGTAATATAGATAGAGGAAGATATAGAGAGGGAAAGAGAGAGGGAGAGATAGGGAGGGAGAAACAATGACTGTGTGTGTTTATGTGAGAGAGAATGAGAGGGGGAGATGAAGAGATAAAAAGATAAATATATAGGAAATGATATATAGAGAGAGGTAGAGAGAAGGATATAAAGAGAAGGAGAATTGGAGAAGATATAGGTAGAGAGGGAGATATGAGAAGATAGAGATAGATGAGGCAAGTGTGAGAGATAATGGACTTGTGATAGAGAGAATTAATAGAGAGAGGGAGAGAGATAGAGAGCGAAAAGATAGAGAGGGATGGGGAGGGAGAAGCAAGGAATGTGTATGTGAGTGAGAGAGATATAGAGAGAGATAGGGAGAAATAGGGTGTGTGTGTAAGTAAGAGAGATATCGACATGAGATAAAGAGGAAGAGATATACATAAATAGATAAAGAGGGGGGGAGAGAGAAATAGAGAGATGATAGATGAGATATAGGGATAGAAATAGGGAGAGATAGATGTAGTGGAAAAGATAGAAGGGGAAGAGAAAGATGCAAGGAGAGGTAATAAGATATAGAGAGATGAGAGAGAGGTAATATATATATATATATATATATATAGAAAGAGAGAGAGAGGGGGGGGGGGAGAGGAGGTAGAAAATTAGGAATATAAATATATATTATCTTATATATAATAATAAATATAACTATAATTTTGATTTTTAAAATGAGTTTTATAAATTATAATAATGATATAATTTATAATATATAAAATTAAATGTAATTATATTATACATAAATTATATATTATATATATTTATATCTAATAATTTCTATTATAAAATATAATATAATTATAAATATAACTATAATATTAATTTTAAAAATATATATATATATTATACAAAATACGCATATGTTAATAATAATAATCATGTAATTTATATGTAATAAGAAGTGTATTTTAATTTTTATTATATTAAATATATATTATATATTAACTATAATTTTTTTTTTTTATGTTAATAATTTTTAATATTTAATAATAAATATAAACAATATTATTTTAAAAATAAATAAAACTGGGTTGGGGCCCTAGCTCGGTTGGCTAAATCTTTCCTGTTGCAGGAGATTGGTCACGAGGTCTAGTCTCCCCCACCCCCGTGGTACCAGAGGGCGTGTCGCGCCAGCGCCGCCGGTCACATTAAAAAGTTTACTAGGTGCACTGTAGTTTATAGGGGGTCGTGCTACCTGATTCCTGCAGTCTAAAAAATAAATAAATAAAAGTTAATTTGTATTATATAATATATATTATATATTAATCATATATTGTATTATATTTATATGTAATAATTTTTAATATAAAATATAATATAATAATTAATCTAATCATAATATTATTTTAAAATAAATTTGCATTATATTTATCATTTTAAAAACTAATAATAAATAGTAAACTTATTAAATTAATAAATATACAATACAATTTCATAATTTAATTTATCTATTGTTACTAAGTATATTAATTGATTGTCTATCACGTGTGGGCTCGTGGCATGTGATGTGTCGGCAAATGATTTTTTCAACACATAAGGTAACAAGGTAACAGGTGGCTACACAGAGCGAAGCATGAGAATATCTTGAGGCGTTCCCACTTTCTTTCCGTCTCAATGGTGATTCATCCCTGGCTATTTCCCATCTTAATCTATTCCACCTGAATTAGGGCATCAGAACATAGAGCACCTCAGGACGTCGGCAAGGCATCGCACACTGGTCCCGCATTTTATCAATTCTCTGTGTTGCTTTTATTTCTTTCTGTGTACGGTGGATTTGGTTTTTATTAGTGAGCCCATTCTCATTCGCATTTTTGAGTTGTTCATTATACCAGGAGTCCACCTAACTTTAGGGCACTTTCCTAAATTGCAAGATGAAGGGGAGAGAGAGATGGATATTCAGCAATCTCATCTAGCGCCGATACTCTCATTGACTCTTCCTTGGATCGTGGAGCTCTGACAGCCAGGATCGGGGTCTGTTCTAAGGCATATGCAATTTGTTGTTATCAGGGAGACGAAGACATACATCCAACACGCGATTCCAGTTCCTGGCCATATTCTCAAGGCTCGAATTTCATCGGTACTAGAGACGTCACCATTCGGGGGTCGATCGTTACTCAATTTGGAGAAGGTGTTTCTACAGGATCAACGTGCCAGGAAGCAATGCCATATCACGACTTTTCATCATCGACCAATACATGTATCACGGGATCGCATAAGCATAGTTTGGCCATCTCTCTGGGTGCCGCTTCTACCTGTGACGGGATTAACTAGGGCGCAACAACGCTATTCTCTGGCCAGCGAAGGTGTTGAGGGGACGGGTCCTACCGTGTGCAGACCGTGAGGATTGTCTTACTACTGGTTCCAAACGATTTGCTGTTGACCTCTCTATTTCATTAACAGTGATCATTCCAGGGGGTGCGCACAGGTATACTGTGCTATTGTACTGAGATAGCATAATTCAACTCTAAAGATAGATTGTCTTATGGCAGTATGTGCTAGGAGCCTTAGTAGAACAATTATGATTCAAAACTACTTTGTAGAAATATCCGTTTTGAGCTTTAAAAGTAAATCTAAGTCTACGGCAAGTGACAGATGAGTCACCAAAAAAATATTAATAAGCCATTTCAAGGATTTCACTGATCGCTCCCACTTGCAATAAAGGCTATGAAGAACGATGAACGATGAGGATGTTGAGAATCGTCTCCGGAATGGCTTCAGCCATTGATGGAGTAAATCAGTTTGCCTCATTTCATAGTGGATACGCCTTCGGCGTAAATTACATATGAATAGGTAGAAGTGGTTTGTTACAGATGTAGTGGGTATTCCCCTCATTTGACCCTCAGCTAGGTTCGATTCCCAAAGCATCCCATTGTATGGCTTTGCGCTTCAGTGAAGTGCCCAGCGAAGACATCGGTGAAGGAGAATGGCTGATTCACATAAAACAGGGCCTTCAAGCCCACCAATCCATCGCCCGCCCCTCAACCGTCTGTATCTTCACCGTCCCCAAAATCCTCGTCGACCTGAAGCGCGATGCTTATCTCCCCCAGGTGGTCTCCATCGGCCCCTGTTACCACCGCACCACAGATCTCTACGCCATGGACAACCACAAGCTGCGGGCTGCCCAGAGAATGATTAAGCGCCTTCCCGGAAAAATAGACATTAATTCCGTGGTCGCAGAGATTGAGAAAATGGACGGTCAAATCAGAGACAAATACGAGAAAATCATCCCCTGCAACTCTGAAACGCTAGCGTGGATGATGCTTTTAGACGGTTCCTTTCTGCTGGAGCTGCTCAGGACTCTCGCAGGCAAAGATCAATCTGATTCTTCTGACGGTATGTATTTTGAACCCCTTTTCGACGAGAGTCGAATTAAGTCGGTGGGATTTGCAGTTGTGGGGGGCATCGTGAAGCTGGAAAATCAAATTCCCCTGCTCGTCCTGGACAAGATTTTACAACTGGAGAGCGGGTCTGAAAAAGAAGCACAGGCCAAGCTGTTCGACTTGCTCTTAAACGCCACTTCTTCGTTTTTCCCGTTCAAATACTTGCAGCGCTCACGATTTGAATTGGATAACCCCTTAGTGGGTTGGGAACATTTTTTGCGTTTCTTGCACGATGTAACCCTCTCTTTCTTTGCCGGGACAAACTCTTCTTCTGCATATTCTTCATCAACAGTAGAAAGTCGGTTTAATTATGTTCTCCCTTCCATTTCTAGATTATGCAGGCCGGAATCTACTTCCGCCCGTACATTGGAGATGGCGGCATGGCCCTCAGATTTGACAAGGAAACCTCTGTTCTCTACCTTCCAGTCTTAATAATATCAGAAAACACTGAAATTGTTCTGAGAAACCTCATGGCTATAGAAGCATTTCTTCCCGTGGAATTGCAGGTTGTCTCTTGTTACGTCGGTTTGATGAAGAGTTTGATTTTCACAGAGGACGATGTGATGAAGCTGAGAATGGCGGGGATTTTTTATATCCTTGTGGGAAACGACGCTCAGGTGGCTCAGAGGTGGGACAGTCTGTGCAAGGGCATGGCCATTTCTTCTCTCCAGCCGCTCAAGACATTGAAGAAGGAGATAACGGAGGGTTATAGGAGCAAATGGAGGGCTAGATTGATCGACTTCTGTATCAGCCGTTTTACAAGGCCCTGGCGCACCACAATATCTGTGTTGGCTGCAACATTCATTTTCTTATTCGCGTTTGCCCAAACCCTTTCCTCCATGTATGGCTTCCATAAGGCTGCCTAGCCTAGATCTAATCATTCTCTGTGAATTCTAGGGTTTGCTTGCTCGTTTGTAATTACCCAGAATGCTATTGGTACCTTTTTCTCTAGTGTGAGATATGGGCCAATTTTTTGTTGTAGTCGACACTCAACCCCCAAGGAAGAAAATAGAAAATGAAGATTGGATCAATATTTAGTTGTAATCGACACTCACATGATTACTAATTATATATTATGTTTACAATATTGTTGATGTATCATGGGGAAAATTTGAGTCACTATTTATAGCTTTTTTTTTCTTTATTTCAATTTAGGTGTAGGTCTCTTTGTAACTTCTTCCATATTTTTTTTATGAATATGTATAATATTATTTTATATACAAGTTATATAAAATGTTTTTCAAAATCGAATTAGTATGTATAAGGCATATGATATTAAAGACAATAAAGCTTCATTTTTCTTGGAAACTTTTCTACCATTTTATAATAGTGAAAATTGCATATACTTATTTTTTTAGTTTTGCAATTATTTTTTAAATATTTTAATCTAATAATAAGTGTGTAAAAACATGATTGTATGTGAACCAAGAGATTATATGACACAAAAAATCTAAGTTTATTGATGTGTACAAAATCATAATATAAAGGGTTCACTAATTGGACTAGAGTTGATGTTGATCACTTACCACTATTTGATTTAAGGTGAAAAGACTCTTTGCACATCTATGTTATTACCTTGTGTTGTGTATGAGTTGCACATGTGATAATTTGATGTTCATTTAAAGTTAGTTACTATCACTACATTAGTTGGTAAGAGAAAAGATCTTAGTCTTGAAAGAGGTGAGCTAGCCTGCTCCATAATGAATGAGAGATGGTTCATAGTGGAAGATAAATGTGAATGTATTGCATTATAGGTCATCCAAAAATGAAAATGGATTTAAGTGGTAGGAGAAATGATGAAAATACTAGAGCACCATGTGATGTTCTATCCAACATGTTTATAGCCATTCAAGTCATGATTGTATCCATTTAAGATTGTGCAAAGGTGAGGAATGGTGGTGGTTGCAAATGTCAATGATGACAAGCAAGTCAATTGAGAAGAGCTCAAAGATGGTACATCAAGTTCAGAGTAAGAGTGTTGAGGAGAAATTAACCTTGATGTTTAATAAGGTAGAGAAAAAAGTGATGTTTGAACTCATAAGAAACTTAGGAATATTATTTTGGAGTGAATCACTAAGATAGAAATTATTTTGAGTTTGAATCCATGGGTGAAAGTAAGAAGTTGGTATAAGAAAGGAGAAAAAATGTGCACCAAAAAAATCTTCGCATAAACAAATATCTCTAAACCTAAATTATAGATGTATGTTATAAATGAAAAATTGTTTCTAAATGTATATTTTGAAGAAGGAAAGGAACAAACCAAGGTTTGATCTCTCAAGCGACTTAAGGAAGCTTAAATATAAATGATTTGCTGGATTGGATAACTGAGATAAAAAATATTTTAAGTTTGAATCAATGGGTGAAAGAAAGAAATTGGGGTTCAAAAACTTGGGGAAAACTATAGGCCAAAAAATTCTATAAAAAATGGATACCCATGTTTAAGTAAAACATATATCACTAAACCTAAATAGATATATATTAGAATGAATATCTATTTCTCAATGGATATTCATTATAAGTGTATATGTTGGATTCGATCTTAGATGGGAATTAATTTGAGTTTGTATCCATGGATGAAAGCAAGAAGTTGAGGTCAAAAATAAAAAATATGGGCCAAAAAATTCTTCACAAAAATGGATATCCATTTTCATGTAAAATAAATATCTTCTTAGTTTGTAGGCCTAAACCTCAATATAAATCCATAATAAATGAATATTTATTTTGTAATGGATAACATTTAGAACAAATATCTATTTTAAAAAAATCATTTCTAAAAAGTATATTTGAGAGAAAGTGATTGTTGGTATGATAGAGCTAGATCACTCCCATTAAGTTGAAACCCCAAAAGGGTAACTTGATGGAGTCCAATGGTAAAAATTTGCAAGGATGCCAAAGGCTAGCAATAAGAAAACTTATCCCCAAGAAATACAAACCAAGATAAAGTATTCACAAGCCAAGTATACAACAATGTAGAACCTATAGCATAAACTATGACACTTACAAAAAAGAACATCAATGAAGAAACATGAAGAGGAACATATCCATATATGTATTCATTGCCATATATGTACCACATAAGAATAGAAGATATGTAGGATAAACAAATGAAAGGCATATGAGAGATATATAGGAGGCATATGAGAGATAAATGAGAGATATATGAGAGACATGTGAGAGAAATATGAGAAATATATAAGACCACTATTTGAGAGATAAAACATGTATTGATGGACCTGATGTATATGTATGCATGATGTTATAATTAATATATAATGGTTTTTGGGATCATATATTCGTGTGACTAGTGTTTATACAAATGGGTTTAAGTGTATAGAAATGGAATACAAAAAGTGGCCAATGTGCCAAAAATAAAGTAAACGTGTGTTATTAGGAAAATCACAAAACATGCTCACTTTATGACTTGGTAAGACTAAGCCATAACACAAGCATGTTTTATGGCTTGAGGCTTCCATAATGCACTTACATTATGCTTTTTGCAAGTGTTCATATTATGTTCAATAAAAAAAAGGTTTTCCATCATTTTGCAACCCATAGACATGACTTTCAATTTTCCCTTTCCTCCTTTTGCTCTCCACAACGTCTTCATAATTTACAAATTTTACAAGAAACTCCACAATGCCATGCCATAGAAGAGGTAAGCATTAAATTTTAGTGTATTAGAATCAAATTTGGTTTGCATTTGAAAATATGAATTATATTTGATGAATTTCATGTTTTAAAAAAAAAATAGTAGGTCCTATAAGCCTTGATCTAGAACCAAATTTGAATGAAGAAATGCCTAAAGATAACCCTACAATACCTGAATCTCCTCCAACCCTTCCAGAAAACCCCGAACAAAGCTGAGAGGATATGGTAGGGAATTTGGAACAAAATAAACTTCAAAATACATAATTAGTTTCAAACTTGAAGGCTTCAACATCAAACTCCATCACAAATCACTTGCTTCATCTTTGGAAGCAATGATGATCAATGTTGGTGACAAGTCAAATAAATCAATGGAAAAGTTATAAATATTCATGTTGTGAATTTTATGTAACAAAATTATCCTATGTTGAAGTGAAAAAGAAATAAATGATAATCATTGTTATTTCTAACTTCATAATGTTCAGAAGGAGTGATGATGGGCACATGCTTCGAGGAAACCTCATGATGGTCGTATGTCATTAAGGGTTTGGCTTCTGACCCATGTTACCCTCATGTTGTCTTGATCTTTTCATTTCTCAGGTTTTCCTCGTCATGATTATTGTTTATGCTACCTCGTTCATTCCTTTCTCTCTTCTCTGGTTCTCTTGTGTGTTATGCTCGCTAGGGTTCTTTGCTTAATCTAGTTGATCATATCTTGTGTTTCTCCTATCCCTCTATTGATTGTGGTGGATGTACATTTCCTTTAATGGGAGATTTGGAGTATCATTCAGACAACCCCTCGAGAGTGGGGGAGACTAACCCTAAGGCCGGTATTTCTAGCAACATGAGCAAAGATTGATCTGATTTAGGATCTAGACTAATTGCATAATTCAATGCTTAACTTGAACAATTTAATGGAAACTCAAAAACAAGTGTACATTATTGAAATTATGCATTAAAAATCAAGGTGATAACCAGAATATGAGAGAGAAGAAGAGAGGAAGTGCAAACAATCTGATAACAGAGTTCGCCACAATCGTGACTACGTCTCTGGGTCCCTCTCCAAAGAGTGACCGATCATATTATGCTCCAGAAAATGATTACAAGGTCTTCCACCTATTACAAGATTCTCGTCTCCTCAGATGATAATGAATTACAAAGAAAATCCTTCAACAAATGCAACAAGCTTAATAAAGCTTCAAATGCATAAGGATTAAAAATTCACTATTCAAAAATCCTCACTTGGAAATCTCTCACAAATTTTCATCTCTCCAAAATCATCACCAAAATCCACTTTCAGATCACTTAGCTAAAACCCCTTCCTTCTACCCCTTTTTATACATCAAATTTACTATATGGGGTGAAAACCACCGTAATTAATGAAATAACTCCCCCCTTAACCAAATAACCCCCTACATATCGTACATGATTTATTTTAGCCTTTGGTTAAGTTCTATTACATTGGAGGAGGAAATAATAATAATATACTTTTACAAAAAAACTCATTCCTAAATAATAATAATATACCTTTTGCAAAAAAACTCATTCCTAAATAATAGCTCTTATTTTTTATGAGCTTTACAAAAATAATGTTCCAAATCCCTTTTTAATAATCTTTAAGATTATTTTAAGCCCTTTTAAAATATTTACAAAGAACGAATTATATTCCTTAAGCCATTTTACCATTTAAATCCCTTAAAATCCTCTCAAAATCTTTTAATATCCTTAAAAATCTCTAAGACCCCTTAAAAATCTCGTAGTATGGGATTTTAAAACTTAATAGATATAATAATTTAAATTTAAGGGAATTTAGCTTTTAAATTATATTTTAAATAGTCATGTCATCATTTTTGCCACATCATCATTCTTGCCACGTCATCATTCCTGCTACATCGTCATGGTCAACCCTCAACTTTGACCGACCATATCTTCGTCGTATGAGCTCCATTTTTTATGAAACGAATGGCATCAGAATCGTGGCGATGAGCTCTTCGAAATGATGCTGCTTTTGACCATTTTTTAGATGATTTTTTTGTCTTTCTGACTGGCCCTTGTACCCGGCTTGACCCCAACTTTGGCCGGGCGTAACTCGGACATACGAGCTCCTTCTCAACCTCGTTCAAATTGTGTCGGATTCAATTTTTTGGGCTCTTCAAGATGGTGCTAAAATTTGGAGCATGTGGAACACTTCTATTTTTTAGGACAAGTATCCACCTAGATCAAAGATGCTCAGTCATTTAGAGATATCATTGTAGAGGAAAATAGGATCTCAATTATGGAATCTGTTGACTTCATTAATGTGGACGATGGAGCCATCTACGAAGAAGTGCAACCAAGAGGAAAAGGTAAGTGCCATACCAAATGCCTTAAAAAAAAATTTCTAATTCCTAATGATGATATGATGGGTGCAATGAATAGTGAGGAGCACAGATTAAAAAACATAGCAATTTTTTTTATGACATTAGATAGTAATAAAAACCCTACATGAAAATTCTTTGATCAATGGCTATGTAATGTTTAGAATAAGAAACTAGGAATCTAGATCATAGATTTTGTAGGATGATTCAAAAAGAACTCTTCTTGATTCTTTTCAAAACTAAAGAAATACAATTTAAAGTTATCTCCAAAGAATTCTGATTCGTGGGTACCTCTATGTTTAGGGCAATTCCATGGTCCTCAATTTTTCTAAACAAGGAAGTGGTTGCCCTATCCTACCCAAGATGGATAACGTTAAAAAATCTCCCTCTCATATTGTGGTCCTTCATCCCTCAAATTATTTCCCAATTCGAGCAAGTACTAAGAATTGAAGACACCAAGAACTCCTTAACCTCACATGGATGTAAGGGTTCTAAAAGCTCTATCCTGACCTATAAGATTGAACTCCTTGATGAAATCAACAGTGTGTTTCCTCTGCAAAAATGAGGGATATGTGAGGAAAAATTACTCGATCCTAAGAGGTCGTGAGGAATTTCAAAAAAAATTGGTCAAAGCAAACCCTAATGGTGGGATAGAAGCCCCTTCGGCGGAATTGGTCAACCTTGATCCCAAGGGAGGTGATGGCGCCGAGATGAGATCACTAAGTAAAAGCGGCTCTCCCGTCAAGATGAGGCTATTGCTAAAAATGCTTCTGCCCAAGGTGTAAATCTTATTACTAACAACTCTGAAGATCTCAATCTTGACCTCTCCCCCGAGGAGGAAACCTTGCTTTTCGAGAAAGGTAATCTATTTTAAAATATTGAAGAAAATGGAGGCATCTCAGATCCCTCTCCCTCAGCCGCACAGGTTGAAAGCGTGGTGTGTGCACAAGAAAAAAATATTAACCAAGCTAAGGTGGTCGAGGCGCCCAAGGTTATAAATTGCAATCCCCCAGGCATAAAAAAATACATAAGAATTAGTAATGGAAAGAATTAAAAAGCAAATAGAAGCTAATAGGAAAATATTTAATAGAATTAAGGTCGACAGTAATAGCCTAGAAGTAAAAGAGCCTCCAAACTCAGAAGACCAATTTAAGCGGAGCAATAATCTCCCTGAGTCTTCTCAGGGTAATAATGAGGAGAATAATGATGTTTCTAAAAGCCTTAATGCTGAACTTGACTCTCCATCGAGCCACGATGAAGAAATTAAAACCCTGATAAATTCTCGATAGTTGATAAGGGTGGTTCAAATGAAGATAATAAGGATAATATGAATTCAGACCCTAATAACAATAATTTCATGCAAAAATCAACCTCTAATGAGGGTTTGGCTCTGGATATGACGAAGTCTCATCCCCTAGGAACAAGGCATAAATAGTTTTAACTCTCGGTGAAGATGAAAAATAGTATTTCTAATAATGATGATATTACCAATAAAGATACTTTATCTTCAAAATCGTGGGATTTACAAGGTGACTTCAAACTAGACTTTGCTTTAGACAAGACTAACCTAGACCAACTAAAACAGGACTTTAACAAGGGTTGGAACCTACCAGGAGATAAAGGGAACTTAGTTAAGAAATAACAAGGAGACAAGACCCCCAAGAGGTAACAACTCCTAAATATGGAGAGGGGAATGCCACTTAAGTAAATAATATGTTGAGCCATGAAATCTTCAAATGATAGTTATTTGCCTAAACACTTGGTGACAAGGGAGTTCCTACCAATGTAAACTAATACTACATTAACAAAATTGTTTGGGATATGGAAGTCAATAGGGTCATCAACCATCACCACCAAGGTATCGCTTAAGGGAGAGGGAAACACTAGAGAAGATCTATAGTTTGGATATTTTTCCCTAGCTTTTGAATTTGTGTCCTTAGTTGACAATATAGGAGAGAGGTTTGGATTGGCCTTTTTTACAAACTCTCTACAAAAGGCATGAAATTCATGAAAGGGGTTAAATCTATTTTTGTATTCCTTGTAGATCTATTTATCCTGACAAGTATTATCTTTGATGGGAAGGGATTTGTCCATGATCTACCTAAAATGGGTGATGAAGTGAGAAATTCCCTACAAAATTTATTCAAAGAGACACCCTCCATCAATATTGTAGTGATATTCTTCTTGAGTGCATCATAAACTAGACTTTTATTACCTTTTGCGTCATCTTCCACTTACTTCTAGCCACACTTTTGTTCACCTTCACCCATACATGTCTCTTATTTTTACACATTATCATAGTTTGAATATATATTATTTTAAAATTATATTATAAGTATATACAATTTATATATAATAATTTGAATGTATAATAAATTAATTATATATATGAATTAAAGATATATTGTATAATAATTTAAATATAAATGAATTGTATATATCGTATATAAGAATCCTCAAATTTGTATCATGATATTATAGAAATCATAGTATTATAGAAAATCCTAATTAAAAAACATATTCATTTCTATGAGAAATGCAAGGCATGGGAGGTGCTGATAAGAGAGACCATACATGAGCATGAAAAGTCATGGTTGACTATGTGTAAGTGCCCAATCTAAATAAATAAAAGAATAATTATTTTATGGAATTAGAATTGTTAGTCATTCTTAGTTGATTCTATGTGGTACCATGAAATTCCATAAAATTAAAACTGTAAGTAAATTGGTGGTGACTAATATAAACAAATAAAAGATTACTAGATTTATAATTTATAAATAATTTTAATTTGTCAATTCAATAGTATTTTATTTATTGAAAATGGACATTAGATTTCAAATATTAGTCTTTCTATCACAGTCCAAAATTAACAAAAGACACATTGCATCAAGTTTATGCTGATGATGTAGTGAGTTCAGTGAGTTTTATTGTGTCTAATAAATTGACTGATGTTAGAAATATCATTTAAGGAGACAAAATAATTTTAAAGCTAATTTTATTAAGGTGAAAATTTATTTTCATATTAATTTACCTTGTCACATAGAAAATGATTATTATGATGTATATAAAAAATAGTGCTCATGTCATTCAAGACATTCATAAAATTGAAATTTTATTTAATATATTAGCATTGGATTAGACATGTACTTTACAAAAAATAATAATAATAATAATAATTTTTATACTACTATTCCATGAACCAATATA
This sequence comes from Sequoia sempervirens, assembly GCA_007258455.2. NCBI lineage: Eukaryota > Viridiplantae > Streptophyta > Pinopsida > Cupressales > Cupressaceae > Sequoia > Sequoia sempervirens. The sequence continues at coordinate 627,458,199 of VDFB02047230.1, forward strand.
AAGAAAGATAAATGGCATGTTTACAATTATTTAAAATAAAAAATTAAATGTAGATTATAAGATTGTTGCTCAGATTTTTTAATTCTATATGCTTATTGACTAAACTAATAAAATAAGTTGAATGCATCAAATGCATCATTAGTCTCTCTCCCTAAGAGTGATTAAAAATAGAAATAAAATATATTAAAAATATATAATTATTCATTACCCTTTATTAAATAATTAAATACTTATTTTCTTATTATTTTCCTATTGTTAATTTTTAAAATATTTTAAATTAACAGATATAAATTTTATTTATTTTATTGTTAATTATTTTAATCACAATCTTTCATATTTTCTTTGTTCATCTTTTTAATAAATTAAAATTGATTCAAATATGATAAAAATAATAATTGTATTAATTGGCTCACAACCCTTTGAATAAAATTAATGTAATTATCAAATAGTGTCATGAAAACAAATTTACACTCTTAATTTTTTTATAGTCAAAGTAGAAAAAGTTAAAAGATTTCATAGCTTATGTCACACTAATAACACTATTTACAACTATTATTCAATAGAAATAGATAAATTAATTTTGATATTTAAAAAAATAGAAAAAAATTTGATAAACTATTTTAATTCTAACATGTAAATACATTAAAAGACAAAAATTAATAATAATTTAAAAAAAACTTTTTCAACTAACATGTAATCCGGAAGACTTTTGGCTACCTTTATATAATAAAAAATTAAAATAGAAAACTTGTAATATTAAAAAAAATAAAATTAGAAGACTTATAATATCTAGGAGACTATGGATGACCTATGAATAGTAGTTTGTTACAGCTTAGAAGCAACTGCGCCATGCAGTGGGTACCTCATTTCTCCCTCAATAAGGCTCAATTCCCAAAGCATCCATATTGAAAGCATCCATATTGCATGGCTTTGCCCTACAGTGAAGTACCCAGCGAAGACATCGGTCAAAGCGAATGGCTGATTCACGTAAAACAGAGCCTTCAAGCCCAGCAATCCATCGCCCACCCCTCAACCATCTGTATCTTCAACGTCCCCAAAATCCTCGTCGCCCTGAAGCGCGATGCTTATCTCCCACAGGTGGTCTCCATCGGCCCCTGTTACCACCGCACCACAGATCTCTACGCCATGGACAATCACAAGCTACGGGCTGCTCAGAGAATGACCAAGCACCTCCCCGAAAAAACAGACATTAATTCCGTGGTCGCAGAGATTGAGAAATTGGACTGTCAAATCAGAGGCAAATACGAGAAAATCATCTACTGCAACTCTGAAACGCTAGCGTGGATGATGCTTTTGGACGGTTCCTTTCTGCTGGAGTTGCTCAGGACTCTTCAAGGCAAAGATCAATCTGATTCTTCTGACGGTATGTATTTCGAACCCCTTTTCGACGAGAGTCGAATTAAGTCGGTGGGGTTTCCAGTACTGGGGGGCATTGTGAAGCTGGAAAATCAAATTCCCCTGCTCGTCCTGGACAAGATTTTACAATTGGAGAGTGGATCTAAAAAAGAAGCACGGGTCAAGCTGTTCGACATGCTCTTAAACGCTACTTCTTCGATTTTCCCGTTCAAATATCTGCAGCTCTCACGATTTGAGCTCGATTCCCCCTTCATGGGTCGGGAACATTTTTTGGGTTTCTTGCACAGTGTAACCCTCTCTTTCTTTGCCGGAACAAAGTCTGCTTCTGCTTCTTCTTCATCAACATTGGAGAGTCGGTTTAATTATGTCCCCCCTTTCATTTCAAGATTATGGAAGGCCGGAATATGCATCCGCCCGTACAGTGGAGATGGCGGCATGGCCCTCAGATTTGACAAGGAAACCTCTGTTCTCTACCTTCCAGTCTTAATGATATCGGAAAACACTGAAATTGTTCTGAGAAACCTCATGGCTATAGAAGCATTTCTTCCCGTGGAATTGCAGGTCGGCTCTTGTTACGTCGGTTTGATGAAGAGTTTGATTTTCACAGAGGACGATGTGATGAAGCTGAGAATGGCGGGGATTTTTTATATCCATCTGGGAAATGACGCTCTGGTGGCTCAGTGGTGGGACAGTCTGTGCAAGGGCATGGCCATTTCTTCTCTCCAGCCGCTCAATACATTGAAGAAGGAGATAACAGAGGGTTATAGGAGCAAATGGAGGGCTAGATTGATCGACTTTTGTATCAGACGTTTTACAAGGCCCTGGCGCATCACAATATCTGCGTTGGCTGCAACATTCATTTTCATATTCACGTTTGCCCAAGCCATTTCCTCCATGTATTCCTTCCATAAGGCTGTCTAGCCTAATCTAATCGTTCTCTATGAATTTAGTTGTACTCGACACTCAACCGTATAATACTAGCACTTGCAGCCGGGGGAGCTGCAAGGAAGGCAAAGGCTATCCAGCCCCCAAAACCGCATGGGGGCATGGATGCATATGGCTCTGCATATCTGACGGCCAACCGTGTGCTGCAGGCGTGCATCAGTTGTTTTCTGTTTTACGTGTCTGACATTTACTTTTTAATAATTTTATATATATATATTTTTAGCTGTTTATTTTTAAGTTAAATATTTGTAAGATTTTTTTTATTTTTATTTTTTTTAAAAAGTATAATATGATGTTTAAATATATTATAGATTATGTAATATTATATATTAAAAATATAATCTAATAAATATATATAATATTTTTTATATAAATATAATTATATTAATATATATTGTAAAATTATATATTTAAAATATATTTATAAATAAATATTATATTTTTAAATATATAATATTATATTTCTCTTTTTAGCTGTTTATTTAAAGATTTGATTTTTTTTTCTTTAAGTATAATATAATGTTTAAATATATTATAGATTATGTAATATTATATATGAAAAATATAATATAATAAATATATATAATATTTTTTGTATAAATATAATTATATTAATGTATATTGCAAAATTATATATTTAAAATATATTTATAAATTTAGATTTTTTTATATAATATAATATTTATATTTGTATTACATTATTTATATTTTTAATATATAATATATAATATATTTTATATTTTTTAAATATATTATATAAATATATATTATATATTAAAAATATAATGTAATAAAAATATTAACATTATATTATATAGATTAACACCTAAAATATAAATTATATTACATTATTTTATATTTTATATATCAAAAATATAATATAATGTAATATTTATATTTGTATTTATAAATTTAGATTTTTTTCTATATAATATAATTTACTAGCTTATCTATCTTAATATATTAATCTATATATTATACGCTGAGAGATATCATTTTCGAGGCGTATTTTTTTTGCTTTTTTTGCTTTTTTGAATTTAAAAAATACGCCTCGACAATGATATCTCTCGGCGTATAATATATAGATTAATATATTAAGATAGATAAGCTAGTAGCATCCACAACGCGCAATGTAAAATAATAATTTATCACACATTTTATTTTAAATAAAGAATTATAATACTTTACAAATTGTGATTCATATCATATTTATTCAAATGCACAAAGAGATGTGTACAATAGAATTCATAATGAATGAGACAATTCATCTTTTATACCAAAAATTTAATATCAATATTAATAGAAGAATTCACTTGAAAAATATATACATCACATAAACATGTTATGTTTCCAAAGATTTTAGTCTTTCTTCCTCCGCTTTTCTTTTGGCGAGTTGCTTTCATGTCTTCATTTTTTCATAACGATCATATGTAAATGGTGGTGAGATTCTAATTCCATCCAAAGACTTAACATGTGATATAGCAACAAATGTTAATCCCACCCTTTCTCTTGGTCCTATATCAATTGTTGCCTTGGAAAGAGTTAATCCTTGTGATTTATGGATCATTAGTGCCCAAGCCAATCGTAGGGGCAATTGACGTGTGCGGCCCCTTTGTATTGGTGAAATTGGAATTAAATTTGGAGATGCATCTTCAAAAGGAATTCCAGAGTAATTATCAAATTCAACCATAACATATGTAGGTGGATCTGGTGGGCCACATCTAGGTTTGTATATGATATTTCTGATGTATCCTAAAGCTCCATTCACAAGACCAGCTTCTATCCATAAATTAGATGTTAACATGACCCTTGCATCCTTTGAAACTAATAATTCAACATCCAATTCATCATTCTGACCTTCTGCTGGATTAGCACTACCTTCTTTGGTTGCAATGCTACAGGCTACTGGTCTTCTTAATGAATGCAACTTTTTTCTGTTATGGCTATGTACATTATCATTTGTTGCAAATAGATGAATATTATTATCAAACTCCTCCTTAATTGTTGGATGTAATGAAGCATCTGTTCTTGTCATGAGTAATTTCCAATCATCTATGGTTGGATGTGCATCTCTAATATTTGTGAGCAATTGGCGAAACCTTTTTTGGTCTTCACTTTCACCTTCTTGTCTAAACACCTTATCCAACGTAACAACTATCTTAAACTCTTCCCATAATATTTTTGCACGTGTATTACTATCATAAGGTGGTTTGTCACTTACAGGAGGTAGTTGTCCCGAATCCCCCACCAAAATGATTGATCTTCCACCAAAACTCATGTTTGCTTTTTCAGGATAAGCCTGGCGTAGTCTTGAATCAATATTTTGTAACAAATTTTGTCCAATAAAACTCATTTCATCAATTAATATGTATTTTATATGTTGAATTTCTTCTTGAAGACTTGTGAGCCGTGTTCCTTCTAATTCAACAAAATCTGCAATAGGTATTCTTAAAGTTGAATGAATTGTTGATGCACCAATGTTAAAGGCTGCAACTCCAGTTGGTGCTAGTAATAATAAGGGAGAATGTTCTGGCTGTGATGCATCATAAAGAGCTTGACGAATTGCATTAATCAAATATGATTTACCTGTTCCAACTGTTCCTTGAATTATCATGTATAGTGGCATGACATCATCCTATCGATTATAATGTGACATAATAATATCAAGTGCTTTTTTTTGCTTAGCACCTAATGTTCCATATGATATAGTCGACAACATATCATCAGGTATCAGTAAGCCCTTTTCTTTCATAGAGTTGATAAAATTTATTGCATTATTTGTATACTCTTCTCCTTGATATTCAGCACTCCATGGAGTTTGTCTATCAATATCTCTTCTTCCTAGCATATCTATTTTTGTTGCATCCATAATTTGTCCATGATGTAATCTTGATATGATCTCCCACTCATGTTCAATTATATTCTGATCATTTGGTAAATTATCCTCATCTTCAGAATCATTATGATTTCCAATTTCTTCTTAAATAATTCTTCGTTCTAAATGCCATGGATCATAATTAAGTGAGTCCCAATTTGACATAATTGTATTATCATCAAGTCCAATATCCCTTTGTATATTATGAAATGGCTTGTACAACAATAACTCTGACCAACAAAAATCAACCCACTTTTCTGATTGACGTGTAGGTATGGTGGTAAATCTTGGAAACACTCTTACAATAGCTGCCATAGTCCTTGGTTCCCATTTGTTATCTCTTTTTCTTTTGGGACTATATGTCCATGATCTAGCTGCATCTATAAGTGTGATACTTTCCATTGCATATGGTCTATCCATGTATCCTTGAATGAAATGTTTTAGATGTCCATCATCATCATTTTCTTCATTTTTTAACACTGGCTTGAACACCTCTCTTGAAACATTTAATGTAACAAATACTCTACTACATTCTACCAATGGCAACTCCAATAACATATGACATGTTTCTTGTGCTCCAATGTCTCTCTCAATGAGGGTTTCTGTTAGAAGTCTCCTATACGCCTTTGATGCCGCTTCATCTGGGTTTTCAATATTTGCAAGTCGCATTAAGATTTGACGATAAGTTTCTGAACTCTTTTATGCTTTTGCTGCATACTTTGCAATATAATTTATTACAGCATGTCTTGAAAGAACTGGTTGCCAATCGACATTTGCTCTCCATAACTAAAGTATATTACGATTATGTGTGTTTACTCGATCATCATTTCTTGCAGGTTCATATACTTTATCTCCCGTGGTTGGATCTTCAAATAATTTTGATCCATCTAGATGTAATGGCCATGGTGCATTGTACCTACAAACAAAGAGTAAATTGTTAGCTTATATAAACATTTTAGTTATTTATTGGTACAAAATATATGAAAGTATACATATCTTACCTACAAACCATTCTTCCTCTTTTTTTTCGAAGGCAAGCACCCTCTTTACACATTGTATGGCGTTCAACACAATTGAGCAACTCTTCATAGTCACGTGCCAAGTCTATTTGGCTTAGCTGTTGTGTATTTCGAAGGCATGGATGTTGTGTAAAATTTTGTAGGACCTATCATTCATGATATAACATATTTTATTAATTGAAATACAAAATTTTAAGTATCATATATTGTAAAAAGAATATATAATTGATAATTAATACCATACATGTATGTTTCTTTGATGTGGGTCTCCTCGTGGATTCCATGCATGAACAATAGAATCAAAATATTTTTGAACATTTTTTATTTCATAAGCATTTCTCCAATTAAGGTTGTCTATGTTAGGTGCTCCAGCTAACCATATGAATCCATGCACATGTGGTGATCCTCTATGTTGCCATTCATATCTTGACCAATAATCTTTTACCTTCATTCCCTTTTGTAGTATTTCCTTGTGAAATATTGTATATCATAGGTGCATGTAATGTGCCACAATATGTGGATAGTCAATAATATTTTGTCGTCTCCATTTTTGTGCTTCTTGTGGGTTAGTTGGATGTGTCCCTGGCATTAATGCATGTAAATCTGGCCAATACATATCTGCTGCACTCAAAGTAAAGAAAATTGTTGGTGTTCCAATTTGATGCAATAGATCAGTTAATTCAGCTCGACATTTTGCCCAATAAGACCTTGTACCCCTTAGCGTTGTACCAAAACGCATCAGACGATCGGCTAGATGTGAATGAGGAACATTTTCCATATGTTCTCTTAACTCATTGATTGTGATTGGCATATCTTGCAAGCTCTTTTTGACAAACACCGCAGATGAGTTTTGTGCACGATGTCGCATAATCATATTCATCATATAATATCTAAATCGTGGGTGTCTTCCAAAACGATGATCTCTATATCTGAATAAATGCTTAACAAACTCATGTAGATGAACTCTCCTCATTCGTGGTTCTATCCAATCACATCGTCCATCTGGGAATAGTGTTGGAAAAGCCATATCAAGTAATCCTTCAGTAACATACTCATTCACTGGAGATGATCCAATTCCTGGCCAATCAATTAGTGATCCAGGATCTACATTAGGGTTATTTACCCATGCATGAATTAGTTCCATCTCTCTTCGAGCATTTGGTGGTTTAGAGGCCATTGATGTAGTGTGATTAATAATGTTTCCTTCATCTATCTCCAATATTGGACTTGCAAATACATACTCATCTGCATTTGAATCAAACTCCATATAAACAGAATTTAGTTGGTCAAAAATGTTGTGATCTGAATTGCATGTAAGTTCACTAAGCGCATTTTCATCAATTTGAACATCTTTATAGAACCTATCATGTTCTATTTTATATTTAAGTGCTCTATATACCCTTTCTCTATTGACTACAAAATTATAAGTTGTTCCACACTGATCCTTTTTTCGAACAATAATGACTGGTAAATCTTTTATTTGATGTGGTAAAATTTTAGCTATTTCTCTCACTTCTTGTGGAAAACTTATGGTATGTCCTTTATATTTGTATTGCCCTCCAGTTGCATGTGTTACTTGAAGTATTGGGTTGACACGTACTATCAACATTTCCTCTATTTGTGTTAAATTTGCAAGTTTCGATGGTTGTGGACCAGGATCCATATTGTTTAATGCTGAAAATCGATGTTCATTCCTCTCTTGTCGACATCGATTGCAAATTGGGCCCTCAGGTACCCGTACAACCTTCATTGCAGGATAACTCTCTTCACAAATATAACACATACTTGGTGTAGAAAGTTTATTAGTCCATGTCGAAATATCATTTGTAGACTTTTCAAATCAATCTTAGTAGTTGTATTATTATTAATTACTTCTTGATCTCTTCTATTATCAACATTCATTACATTTTGAATTCTATCATCTAGTGTTTGTAGCACACGATCTATTGTAATAGAATTCACCCCTTTAGAACTAACCTCAACATTCCCATGAGATTGACGATGTCTTTTAACTGATTCACGATTGCGCACTTGTATTTGTTGTCTTTCTATCTCATTCAATTGATCAGAATGCATAGTTCTTTGAATTCGTGAACGATGTGTTATCATTTTATCTGCATGTTGTCTCATTTCTGCTTCAATCTCTTCCATTGTCATATCTGCCCTACGTTTAAGGATTCTTTCTCTATCATTTTGGTTTCGACGAATCCTTTCTTCTTGTCTTTGTACATCATTCATTTGTTCACGTCGCTGTCTCATATAGTTCCAAGTATATTCTCTCCTTTGTTCTGTTTGTTGTTCTTCAATTGTAAAACTCCTTGCTTCCTCTCTTTGTGCATTAGCCATTTGTTCATGTCGTTGTCTCATATAATTTCGAGCATATTCTCTTCGATGTTCTCTTCGTTGCTCTTCATTTTTTAAACTTGTCCTTGGACGACGAGGCATCCTACAAATTGTAATAAAAATTAATATATCTTTAAAATTGTTAAGAATTCGTAAGGACACTTAATGGTTCATAGGTATATAAATAATTTTATCAATCAAATACAATATTAAAAGACATTGTTAAAAAAAATAATTACATATTCCCTTGGCTAGTATTATTTTTAAAGTAGTGATATTTGTTTATTTTCTACACACTAATCCATTGCACTACATATTTACTTTAATTTTTGTATGATTACAAGTTTGTTAATTAATAACATTTTCAATAAAATTAGTGATAAATAAATTAATTAAAAAATATATTAATTTTTAAACCCACAATGAGAGTTGAACCCATAACACTTCAATTACAAATCAAATCTATCAATCCATTGCACTATTTGCTTATTTTTATATGTGATAAATTGTACATGTTAAATATAAACATTATCACATAATAGATATTTTATTAAAAAATTATTTACTTACTTATAAAAACAATATTATAATATAAGGATTAAAAACATTTTTAAAACATTTTAATGAAATTAACTTTTTTAGGATACATGTATATTTTATATTAAATTACTTTAAAAAGCATTATAATAGAATTACTTTTTTACCCTAAAATGAATAAAACTAAACAAATATTTACTTTCTTATAATAGATATTTTATTAAAAAATTATTTACTTACTTATAATAAAACAATTATTATAATGTAAGCATTAAAATGTTTTTAATGAAATTACCTTTTACCCTAGAAGAATAAAACTAAAAAAATATTTACTTTCTTATAATAGATATTTTATTAAAAAATATTTACTTGCTTATAAAAAAAAATTATAATATAAGCATTATGAAATTAACTTTTTTACCCTAAAAAATAAAACTAAAAACAATTAATAATACATTTATATTTTACATTAAATTACTTTCTTATTTGTAATTGAAAAGCATTATAATAGAATTATTTTTTTACCTAGAAAGAATAAAACTAAAAAAATATTTACTTTCTTATAATAGATATTTTATTAAAAATTTATTTACTTATAATAAAACAAATATTATAATGTAACTTACTTTTTTTCTCTCACGGTATTTTATTTGCACCTCTGTATTTATTCGCACTATTTGCACCTCTATATTTATTCGCGCTATTTATTCCTGCACCTCTGTATTTGCACTATTCCTGATAATAATCTATTTTTTATTCCCACTATTTACTTCCTATTTATATGAGTTCCAAAAGCTATGACCGAAACGATATACTATTTCATATCTCTTTAGTTGTCGGCTGGAAAATTTATGACGGAAAATATATAATATTTAATAAACGCTTTGGTTGTCGGCTTTTACTTTTTATAAGTTAACATTTTTTTTTTTACACGGTCACGCTCCACCCGTGCTATCACTGTAGGTTACGCCTCTCGGCGTAATAATATAATATATAATAGAAAAAAACCTAAATTTATAAATATAAATATAAATATATATTTTATAATATATAATATAAATATATATTATATATTAAAAATATAATGTAATAAAAATATAAATATTATATTATGTAGAAAAGCACCTAAAATAAAAATTATATTCCATTATTTTATATTTTTAATATATAAAATATAATATAATGTAATATTTATATTTGTATTTATAAATTTAGGTTTTTTTCTATATAATATAATTTATATTATATAGAAAAAAACCTAAATTTATAAATATATTTTAAATAAATAATTTTTATAATATTAATTAATATAATTATATTTATATAAAATATCAATTAATATTATGTACTTCATTGCTGGATTAGTTTTATTATTTGAGTTTTAGGTAGTTGGTAGTTGACAATGTTGATTCATTCTTTACACCTTGATTTTGGCTTTAGGAAAATTCACCGATTGGAAAATTCACCCTCAACAATTCACCACCATGACAAATTCGCCTTATGGGAAAGTCACCACCACTAATTCATGGCGGTGAATTTTCCATGAGGTGAATTTGTAATGGTGGTGAATTTTCCCACGATGAATTGTTGAAAGTGAATTTTTCCTCTGTGAAGCCCTTGATTTTAACCTATTTTATATAAACAATAAAAAAAATAAAGGGGAAAATTCGTGCCCAGCAATTCTATGTTCATTTGTACTTCATTGTTGGATTAGCGTTATTATTTGAGTTTTAGGTAGTTGGTAGTTGATAGTGTTGATTCATGCTTTACACCCTGACAGTCGTGCTTCACTAACCGTGCGCTGAGGTATTGCTCAGAATTTTTTTGTTTTACGTGCCCCAACTACTCATTTTTAATGATTTTATATTTATTTTTAAGTTTGTATAATTTTTTATTTTTATTTTAGATTTGGTTTTTTTTCTTGTAAGTATAATATAATGTAAGAAACATATATAATATTTTTTTATATAAATATTATTATATTAATATATATTGTAAAATTATATATTTAAAATATATTTATAAATTTAGATTATTTTTTCTTTCTCTAATATATTTATATATCAGATTTATTACAATATATTATATATAATATTATGATATTATAATATAATATAATAAATAATATATTAAAATATATACTTAAAGAAAAAATATGTTATACTTAAAATAAAAATTATATGTTAGATTTGTAATAAATATATTTAAACATCTAAAATAAAAATTATATATTAATATAATTATATTTATATATAATATATTATATAATTATATAATTTATAATATTATTATACTTAAAGAAAAATATATATTACACTTAAAATAAAAATTATATGTTAGATTTGTAATAAATATATTTAAACATCTAAAATAAAAATTATATATTAATATAATTATATTTATATAAAAAAATATTATATATATATTTATAACATTATATTTTTAATATATAATATTACAAATTCCATAATATATTTATTAGAATAAACACAATATTCTAATAATATATAATATATAAAAGTTATACTAAAATATATAATATAATATATTATATAATTATATAATTTATAATATTATTATATCAATTTATAATTTTTATTTTAGATGTTTAAATATAATTTTTTATTTTATTTTAACAATCTAACATATATTTTTTTCTTTTAGATTCAATTACATGGTTAGGATTAAGATAAATTTTTAATGAAGTTAGGGTTAGATTTTAATCATAATATTAACTCTAAAGAACCCTAGATCTATCATAACCCTATCTATAACCTTAACCTTAAATGAACCCTAGATCTAACATAACCCTAGCTATAACCTAACTGTAACCCTAACACTAATCCTCATCCTTATATTAGCAGTAATCCTAATACTAACATTAAATCCAACCCTAATTCTAATTCTACTTCTAACCCTAACCATAATGCTAATCTTGATTCTAACTCCAACCCTAACACTAACCCTAATTGTAATGATAACCCCAATTGTAATCCTAATTCTATTTCTAACCCTAACTTTAATCCTAATCCTAACCCTAACCCTAGCCCTAATTGTAACCCTAAACAATTTAAAATCTTACACATTGCATTGTGAATAAAAAAATCAAGGGTAGGAGAGCATAGGAGTTAAAAGGGGCAGTAAATAATATTTAATCACGAAAGAAATTAGATCGAAAAAATAGACTAATAATATATAGAGAAATGAAAAAAGAAAGTGTAGGTTTAAATTGAATTGAAAAAAAATGGTGCACAACCCTTTATAATTTAATGATATATTTTAATTAAACTAATATGTTTCTATTTATAACCTAATATACTAATCATTATATTAGTGATTAAAACTTGTTGTAAAAATACACATAGTTAAATCAGAAGCACTTTTACATTTGAGTTCAATGTTAAAAATAAAACATTATGAACTTTTAACACTTTGATTAATTAGATCAATGAAATAAAATTTATAAATTTATTAAACATATTTTTGAATAGAGATATTTTAGTATATTTAATGATCCATATAAACACAAAACATATAATTAGGTCAAGATAGTTACAAACTTATTATTCAAAAATAATCAATGTTAATTTTTCCTATTTTAAAACATGGTGATTACATATATTTTTAGTAGATTAACAGGCATTCTCTTTAAAAAATAAATAAAATTCAATTAATATTAAAATTAGGTTATTTTGTGACTCTTAAGTTATTTTACTTTTTACTTTAGAACTATTTAATGATTATTTGATTTTATTTATATCATAGGGCCTCCACAAATATATCTCTAGGTCTACATTAAATATATTTTTTAAATATAAATATGCTAGTATATAAATATATTAGAGAAAAAAAAAAACTTAAATTTATAAATATATTATATATCACATTCATTACAATATATAAAATATATTTTAAATATATATTTTACAATATATATTAATATAATTATATTTGTATAAAAAAATATTATATATGTTTATTACATTATATTATACTTAAAAAAACCAAATCTAAAATAAAAATAAAAATTATACAAACTTCAAAATAAATATAAAATCATTTAAAAGGAGTAGCTGGGCACGTAAAACAAAAAAAAAACTCTGAGAAACACTTGCAGCACATGGTTAGTTACGCACGGCTGTCAGGGTATGCATGCAGAGGCATGGCATCCGATGCCCCCATGCTGTTTTGGGGGCTGGATAGCCTTTGCCCTACAAGGAATACGCCGATAGTATTAGGAATGGATATATCACATGCCTTAGAAGTAATTCCATGTTGCAGATGGGATTAGTTACATTTTAGCTGAGTAAATACAATGAATCAGATGGTTTTATCATGTGGCCACCACAAAGGCCACTACTAATAAGCATTCTTTAAAAATAATGTCCTCTCTTTCGCTTTTGGTTCAAAGGAATCCTTCATGTACAAAATGAACTTCAACATTTTCATAATGTAGCCTTTAAGTGAACACTGGGTCTACTAGACATGCTTGCGCTTCAATACCTATGTGATGATAATATGCACTTAATGATGGGTTTGCAAGAGCATATGAGCTGTGATGATTTTTGCAAACTTTCTCTGTGTCTATGGGAGGAATTTGAATCTGATGGTTTTATCACCCCATCTAAGCTTCAAGAAGTCCTGCTAAGCCTGAGATTGGCAGAAGGGCAAGACTTGGAGAATTGTAAAACAATGATTGCAAGATTTGACAAAAAAATCTGATAATCTGATAGTAGAATTCATTAGAAATTGAATATATTCTAAACTGATAAACAGTATGGTTTATGTATATTATTGTATATGCACAATCTGTGAGCAGTTAAGTGTTATATTTGTTGGCATTGAAATCATGAATACACCAGGGCAAGACTTGGAGAATTGTGAAACAATGATTGCAAGATTTGACAAAAAAATATGATGGTAGAATTCATTAGAAATTGACAGCTTTAGTTAGAGCTGTCACGTAACAGTCAGATTGAAGTTCTAGTGACACTTACCATGTATGGTTTGCAGCAATACAACACTTGCACTAGTAAATAAGTGCAGCATGGAAAACAAAGAAACCCTGATTCAATGTGAAATCACCAAAATACATATTTCTTCTTTTGAATTCCTTATTCAACAAGAAATCATGCAGTTGTTAAGTACAACAGATATTTTAGCAGAAACAAAAGCAATGATGTAAAATGGCTGCTATTGAAGATTGTAGCTGAAAATGAAAATGGGATGAAACCCTGAATTTTTCAGCACCATTTTTCGGTCATTTTGAAAGCAGAGGGTTACCTAGAACAGCAACCCCTGGAAACTCTAACAAAGATCTCCACAATTCCAGTGCGGCTTTTATTTTCCAGATATTTGTGCTCCTAAGGGATTGGACAAAGTTGCAAAGAGAATTTTAAACTATCACACAAAAAAAATCCCTAAAAACCTACATGGCATGAGCAAGCATCCAAGTCATGGCAAGGTGGAGGCTTTGGTTCACTAGGCAAGGTGGTATTGCGACCAGCTGGACCTGACTTAATATGATCTGGATTCTGTGTCCCAAACTGCAAGAAAGAAAATAGGAAATGCATTTAAAAGTTGGCAAGTGTCACATCCTCCTGTACAAAAAGCATTGATAATTTAAAAACCAAACACACTACCAAGGAAAACTTCATTGCAGTTAAAAATCAAATATTAATCAGATCTACATGATCCTAATATCAAAAAAATTGTTCTTCAAACATAATAAACAGAAATAGAGTTCCACGTGCAAAATAACAGCATTTAGACACCAATCAGCAACAGTAATCATGGGAGCATTCACACTCCATTTCGTCCACTGAATTTAAGGTATGCAACCAGGAAATGCCTCAGGCCCAGATAAGTTTCAACTAAAAGAATATTATTTTTTTATGGTAGAAACCAAAATCATTTAAAATCTCAAAAAAGTACATGAAACAAGTGGATGCACAACTATGACCATTAGATAGCTCTGCAAGTCATGTTTTACAAAATGCTTTTCCATAATTAACCAACATTACTTAACAGTGCAAAATAGATAAATCGTTGATCTAGATCTCCATTACAATGTGTCCTTGATGGGAGAAACTCCTTTCTCCTCAACAAAACAAGCATCAATAAATTGTTGGTTAACTCCAAAAGGATGATACACAATGAAACTATCATCCTCATTGAACCACCAAGAAAGGAAGCCGCACCAAGCACTGTAAAAAGACCTTGGTCAAGATTTGATGATATTCCCATCAGCATGCTAGTAAATGGACCATAAGTGGCACCTGTCAAGATCACTGGTATAAAGAGACCAGCGGGAACTGAAATTCCATATGTAAATAGTGCAAGTATATACATGGCACCAAAGAACATTAGCACTGAGGAGTGCTGGGAAAATATGCGGATTCCCTGAATTGAAGAGATTCTGAACTGCATCATCATTTGTATTGAAAATCAAGCTTGCTAGATCATTGTAATAGCGATTTGGGCACTGGAACTGCTTATAATTCCCTGATGGCTCTTTTGTGGGGCATTGTTCCTCTGTTCCTTCTGGGAATGGTGTGCATTCTACAAGCCATGGTAATCCAAAGCAGCAAGAAGAAGTAATGATAGAGATGAGAATGTAAATTAACTTTAGGTCTTACTAAATTTGTTTTTAGGTTTTATTAGGTGATCTCATCTATCTGAATTTCGCCAAATATTACAGTTGGTTCTATCATCAATTCTCCCCAATGGACTTGGCATCCCCAACCAGCTTTTGAATTCAAATATTTTGTAAGTTTTTTACCTTGTCAAAGATAGTTTTGTTTACCAAAATGCATGTACAGTGAATTTTAAAGCACTTAAGCCACCGTAGAACAGTGGCAACAGGGAGGAGCTTTCAGCATGTGGATGTATTTCAAACAACATTGTAACCAGTTTCCTTAGATAGACTACCAAACAGATAATAGAAAAAAGGCCAAATTGGTGCTTTATAGCAAACAGATAGCCAAGGCAGAAAAGGAAACTCATTTTATGTTTCAATCAACACGTCTTATTGTGTTTGCATGGTAAAAAAAACTTGGTCAATTTCAGTATACACACAAAAAATTCCATTTATTATCTACAATCTGGGAAAGGATTTTGGACATTACTCAGTGAAGTAGACTCAATCTTATGTGGAAATTATACATTTTGTCTACCACAGGCAGAAGATCCACAGCATGGTAGGAATTTTAACTGAACTGACATCAAACATTATAAGGCTGCCCTCTCCAAACAGGCCACACTTTCCACTGCTACAGAAATCTTTGAGTGCCCGTAGAACCACTGTAACCACTGCTGTTGTGAAAAATGTTTTCCAAAGAAGAGCACTCTGCCACCTGAACAATGGAATTATGTCGGAGCCTTTACCAATACAAGTTCATAAGAATATCAATTCTCTTGATTCCTTGACAAGAATTAGAGTACTTAAATTTAGATTATGGTCAATCTTATCAAATATAATAATAGATAATAATCAATACATATAATCAACTCTGTAAGGAGGACATGCAAAATGTTCAATAACTTGGGTACTCGCAATTGTCTCCATTAAGTGTCTGTCTCTCTGTGACTTGAGATTAACAAGGCCAGGGAAAATTATCTCAATCAAAATCTTAAACAAAATAGATAGACATACCATGATGATACTTCTTCAAGGGCAAATAAAATCCCCCCCACAGGAGCATGAAATGCAGCAGCTACTCCTGCAGCAGATCTGCTCGTGATTAGACCACGCCTATGTCTGTCATTTTTGAAATACCGCAGCCATCTCCATGTTAAATGGTACCGTTTGGAGCCATCCTGTCCTAGAAGTGATGCTATGCATGCTCCAGTATGTACTAGAGGCCCTTCCTTACCCACATATAAGGAACCGGTCACTGCACCAATGCTACCCAATATCTGCAGATAAAGACAAATCCAGTTAAAATCTCTCCCAAATGCTAAAACAGATGAATTCAAAATTCAATCACATGCACCAAGGAACAGTGGTGGTTTCAAGGAAGGGAAGATTTCAAGATAATATAACCCTCTTCCATCGATATGTACATCAACAAATATCATAATTTATGCTACTCAAGTCATTCAGTTCTCAGGGACTGTAAAACCCATTAGGCCTTTGGTGTAAGGAAGAAATCCCAATTGTCGTCATCGTCACCGTGGTTGGAATATATTGTTGCAGTCTGGCGGAGATTTCCTCATGCCCTTCATTGATGTCAATCCAATTCCTGAATTTTGATGCAGCATAGGTCAAGAAGGCGATGGGTAGTAGGAACAACACAGAAAGGCCCAAGAAAGGTGAGTGATGAGCATGGGTTCCATGACCATGTCTGTAAATAAATGGATGAAGCCTATACAGTAATGGTATAAACCCTAGCAAAGTAGAAACTTTTCTAAATGAGACGAACCCAAAGCAATCTGCTATAGGTACTTCAATCTATTCACGGTAAACGTGGCCATGATGAAGCAGCTGCTTGGCAGTCGCCAAGCAGCTCCGTAACAGGATCAGGAAGCATGAAGCCAGCAGCTGTAAAAACTCCGGTTAACAAACACTGTTTTTACCCATGGCGGACACGTTGCACTCCCGGCGTCCACGTTAAATATAGCCTATCCGATATGAAAACTACACGGTTGAATCCTGATAGCAATATCATATATTTGATGGATATGAAAACTGTTTAACGGCAGGGTATTCTGGTTGACAATCTGAAAACAGAAGCTGTGAAGGGTATTCCGGTAGCGTGAGACAGGTTTGCAGGCTGAGTGTGCACTGGCGATCCCAGAAGTAGAGCCTATCGGCTAATTATTTTTTATTCAAATAATATAAAATGTTTTTCAAAATCAAACTAGGTGAATGATATATGTGATATTAAAGATAAATAAAGAGTATTTTTATTGGAAACTTTTCTATCATATTGTAATAGTGAAATTTATATATGCATTTTTTTAATTTTGTAATTATTTTAAAAATATTTTAATATAATAATAAGTTTGTAAAACATGATTTTATGTAAACCAAATGAATTATATACTACAAAAAACCTGTTTATAATACAAAGGATTCACTAATTGGACTAGAGTTGATGGTGATCACTTACCACTATTGGATTCAAGGTGAAAAGAGTCTTTGCACATTTATTTTGTCACTTTTTGTTAATAAGCAACCAAGAATATGTAATTGTAATATATTATGGGATTACCTAGAGATTAATATTTGAAAGCATCATCTTTTTTCTTTTGTTGTGTATTGTGCACATGCAATAATTTGATGTTCATTTCAAGACTAGTTATTATCACTACATTAGTTGGTAAGAAAAATGATGTTCAAGCATCTCGGGTGATTGACAATCCGCATCAATTTTTGGTTTTAGTTTGGTATTCATTTTGTCTCTTTTTGATTTGGAGTTCAATTTTTGGTTTAGTGGTTTGTGGGGCAGAGCAAAATAACAATTTTGTCATTTTCAATTGACAAACTATCTCTTAAATTCTTATTTTTTACTTAATCATTCTTTGCCATTAAATGCCATATGATTTTTTATTTGCATAGAGAAAAAAAAATTGGCGAGGAGTTCTAAAATTTACATATGGTGGATGTCTAGAGGACTTGGAAGGGTTGCAACTTGAAGAAACTGTAGAAAAAAAATTATTTAGATAAGAACAAAGAATGCCAAGGGGTCACACCTACAAGGAATAGGGGGGATTTAAAAACATTAAAAAAAAAAGCAAGGTGAATGAAGGAGATAGGGGAGGCATGAGTAAGGAAGGAGGGAATATAAAATAACGGGATAAAAATGTATGTAGCATGAAAAAAGTCGCACCATTTTATGAAGAATGAAGTTTGAAGATTTTTAATGCCAAAATGAATGTAAGGCAAGTTGTAGCATGGGGAAAGTGTAAGGTTAGAGAAAATGCAATGAAAAAGTAATAGAGTTCAGGTAGGGGTAGGTTGCATGGAGAAGAAGGGGGAATGAAAATTTAAAACTAAGTAAAAAATTGTAGAAATAACAAAGGGGGTGATACCATATTAAATAGTGCAAATTAAATAGAACATAGCAGGGTGTGACTATAGATAAGGAGATAAAGATAGGATTGAATGATAAGGGAGAGAATTGTATGAGGCTTTTGGGGAACAAATATTGTAAATGTTTGATTCTTGAAACATGCCTTCAATTTTAATTGTATGTAAATTTGAATGGAGTACAAATTGTCTTTTGTTGAATGGTTATTGTTTAATATAGTACAATTTTAAATCAAATTTTGATTGACAAATGAAATTGTCAATTCAAGTTATTGTTTGGCTGCAAATTATATCAATTTAGTAATCTAACTCACACAGATTTGATCTGCGCCAAGAAAAGATCTTAGTCTTGAAAGAGTTGAGCTAGGCTCCATAATGAAAGAGATATGGTTCATAATGGAAGAAAAACATGAATGTGTTGTATTACAAGCAGTCCAAAAGAGAAAATGACCCCCTAATGTGGTAGGAGAAATGGTGAACATGCTTGAGCACCATGTTATGTTCTATCCAATATGTTTAGAGCTATTTGAGTAATGATTGAATCCATTTAAGATTGTGAAGGTGTGAGGAATGGTGGTGGTTGCAAATGTCAATGATGACAAGCAAGTCAATTGAGAAGAGCTCAAAGATGGTACATCAAGTTCACAGTAAGAGTATTTGCTAAGGAGAAATTAGCCTTGATGTTTAAGAAGGTAGGAAAAAAATTTAAGGTTTGCTCGTAAGAAACTTAGGAATCTTTGCCAATAGTGGCATAGTTTGATGGTTAAGTTGTGGTGTTGTTCTTACCATCAAGGTTTTAACCCCACAAGAGTGTAATTGTTGAATGTTTAAATTGGGGATGAGGTCCCCCATTTGTGACCTCACCAGGTTCATAGCTCTGGATCAAAAGCTTTAATCCCTAAAAATGAAAAAAAAACTTAGGAATCTTAAATTTTGGAGTGAATCACTAAGATAGAAATTATTTTGAGTTTGAATCCATGGGTGAAAGTAAGAAGATAGGTTTAAGAAAGGAGAAAAAATGTTCACCAAAAAAAGCTTTACATAAAAAAAAATCTCCAAACCTAAATAGATATATGTTATAAATAAATAAAAAATTGATTCTAAATATATATTTTGAAGAAGGTGAGGAACATACTAAGGTTTTTTCTCTCAAGAGGCTTAAGAAGCTTAAATACAAATAATTTGTTGGAATCAATCATTGAGATAAAAAAAATATTTTAAGTTTGAATCAATGGGTGAAAGAAAGAAGTTGGGGTTCAAAAAAGGGGGAAAATGTAGGCTGAAAAATTCTTCATAAAAAATGATACCCATGTTCAAGGAAACATATATCCCTAATCCTAAATAGATATCCATCAAAAATGGATATTTCTTTTGTAATGGATATAATTTATAACAAATGTCCATTTAAAAAAAATCATTTCTAAAAAGTATATTTGAGAGAAAGTGATTGTTGGTATGCTAGAGCTAGATAACTTCCATTAGGCTGAAAACCCAAAATGGTAACCTAATGGAGTCCAATGGTGAAAATTTGCAAAGAAATCAAAGGCTAGAAACAAGAAAACATATTTTTCACAAGCTCTATAATGAATGGCTCATAAGGCACAACACATGCTAAAGGTTTTGCAAAGGTGGTTGCAAGCACCCTATATCTAAATTAGAAGTTATCATTTGGTTAAACTATCACAAGTAAATGATCCAAAACATAAAAAATATTCAAGGATAGAATAAAGATCAATCATACCAAAAAATTAAAATTTGATAAATGATATAATACAAAACAAATCATCATTCTCACTATTTAAATACAACTAATTTTCTAAAAGATAGACATAAATTATTCATGGGTCTAAAAGATAGACTAGGCCCACTTGAAAAGATAACTCCAACTCTCTACATATAAAAGTGGAGTCAAGATAATTTTTCAAAGGGTCTTTTTATGACAAGAGATAGAAAAATATGATTACATACAAATGGGGTTTATTGGCCTTTCAAAGATTATTGAGTGCTACTTCCTAATGCAATATTTATCCCTATTTCAATAATCTATTTTTGTTAATTAATGCACAATGGACTCTAAGGATAATCTTTCTTTTAAAATCTCTCTCTCTCTCTCTCTCTCTCTCTATATATATATATATATATATATATATATATATATATATATATATATATATATATATATATATATATATATATATATATATATATATATATATATCCCTACCTCTCCTTCTTTCTCCCTCTCTCCCTCTTTCAAACATAATAGGAGCCTTATTTATAATGGAGCCTAATTATCTTCTTGATTCAAATGTTTATTTTGGTCATGTTTGGATCCATGTAAGTGGATGCATAGTTTATTTGAAGCTATCACTTCTCTATTTATACCTTTATTGGAACATATTGCAATGCCCCCTAGAAGCCACGTTCACTAGGAAATGTGTATAAAAAATATGTGAAAGATTTGATCCATCTCCATCTTCATATCCATCTCTATCACTATCTTCATCTCTATGTATCTCCCCCATCTCTAACTGCTTACCTCTCTCTGCATCTCTATCTCTTCCCCTCTATCTTTCCCACTATATCTATCTCTTTATCTCTTCCTCTCTCCTGTGTTTTCTTGTTTATATGAGCTCTCCCTCATCTCGTACACACCCGCACCGCAGCATCCATATTTCTCCATCTCTATCTTTATCTCTATATATCTCTCTCTCACACACACAATCCTTGTTTCTCCCTCCCTATCTCTATCTTTGTTGTCTATTCTCTCCTCCCTTTCTCTATCTCTCTCTCTCTCCCTCTCTCTCTCTATTACTTGTCTCTATCTCTACCTCTCTCACTTCCTCTTCACATCTCTCTCTCTCTCCCCATATATCGATATCTTCCTCTTTCTCTCTCCCTCTATCCATCTCTTTTTTTTTATAGCTACTTTTCTTTGTTTTTCTATCTCTTAATCTTTGTCTCTCTCTCTCCCTATATCTCTATATCTTCTTATATATATATCTCTCTATCATTATATCTCACCATCTATATATCTCTCCATCT
The DNA here is from genome assembly GCA_007258455.2 of Sequoia sempervirens. Taxonomy (NCBI): domain Eukaryota; kingdom Viridiplantae; phylum Streptophyta; class Pinopsida; order Cupressales; family Cupressaceae; genus Sequoia; species Sequoia sempervirens. The sequence continues at coordinate 627,480,373 of VDFB02047230.1, forward strand.
CTCCCTCTCCCTCTTCCTCCAAATCTCTATCTCCCTCTCCCTCTTCCTTTATATATCTCTATCTCCTCATCGTTATCTCCCTCTTCTTCTTCCTTTATATATTTATATATGTTCATCAATATCTCCCTATCTCTCTCTATATTTATCTCTCCCTCTAGGTCTATCTCTATCTCTCTATCTACTTGCCCCCCTCTTCCTCTCTTGATCTATCTTCATCATTACCTTTATCTTCCTCTCTTCCCCTCTATCTCTAGACATGTCTGCCTCTATCCATCCATCTCTCTCCCTCTCCCTCTTCCTCTTCCTAGACCTCTATATGTATGTCTCTTTGCATGTCTATCTCTATCTCTCCATATTTCTTCTTCTATCTCGCTTTGACTCTATCTAGTTATTTCTCCATCTCTATACCCCTATAGCTCTCCCTCTCTCTATATATCACTTTCTATATATATATATATATATATATCTCTCTCTCTCTCTATATATATATATATATATATCTCCCTCTCCTCCATGTATCCCTTTCCTCCATCTCTATTTTTGTCTCTATGTCTATCTGGACCTCTACTTCATATCCCTCTCCCTCTCCTTCTCCATCTTTATCTCTGTTTCTATCTCTATCTTCCTCTCTATCTCTATCTCTTTTCCCATCTCTCTCTCACTCTCCCCCCCTCTCTCTCCCTCTTTCTATCCCTCTCTCTTCCTCTCTCCCTATTGCAAACATAACATGAGCCTATTAGTAATGGATTCCAATTATCTTAATGATTCAAAGGTTTTTTCAGTTGTGTTTGGATCCTTGTAAGTGGATGCATAGTTGATTTGAAGCTATCAGTTCTCCATTGAGACCTTTGTTGCAGAAATAATGTCATTTTCTAAATTTCCTGCCAATTCAACTCATGTACCGCACAAATGTATGCAATAAATAGGCCAAATTTTCCCTTAATTGACCTTCCACACCTTTTTGGTGTACCCATTGCACAACAAGGAGCAATTGCTAGTTATATAACAATTTAAATATAGATGAATTGATTATATATCATAAATAAGAATAATAAAATTCCTATTATGATCTTATAGAAATTATAGTATTATAGAAAATCTTAATTAAAAATAAATAAAAGACTAATTAATTTAAAGAAATTAGAATTATTATTATTCTTAGTTGATTTTGTGTGATCCTATGAAAATTCGTAAAAATTAAAATTGTTTAAGTCAAGTCATGATATTAATCTAAACAAATAAAAGATTATTATATTTATAATTTAGAAATAATTTTAATTTGTCGAATTTAATAGTCTTTTATTTATTGAAAATGGACAATAGAATCCAAATATCAATCATTTTAGCGTATTCAATAATTCACGATTTAAAATTAAAAATAATTTAACAAAAGACTTTTGTCAGCATCACGTAATCATGGACAAACTTTGACTCCCCTTCGAATAGAAGACTGTTTAATGAAGAAAGATTCCATATGAATAGGTAGAAGTGCTTCGTTACAGATGTAGTGGGTAACTCATTTGACCCTCTCTCGGGTTCGATTCCCAAAGCATCCCCTTGTATGGCTTTGCGCTACAGTGAAGTGCCCAGCGAAGACATCGGTGAAAACGAATGGCTGATTCACATAAAACAGGGCCTTCAAGCCCACCAATCCATCGCCCGCCCCTTAACCGTCTGTATCTTCACCGTCCCCAAAATCCTCGTCGACCTGAAGTGCGATGCTTATCTCCCACAGGTGGTCTCCATCGGCCCCTGTTACCACCGCACCACGGATCTCTACGCCATGGACAACCACAAGCTGCGGGCTGCCCAGAGAATGATTAAGCGCCTTCCCGGAAAAATAGGCATTAATTCCGTGGTCGCAGAGATTGAGAAAATGGACGGTCAAATCAGAGACAAATACGAGAAAATCATCACCTGCAACTCTGAAACGCTAGCGTGGATGATGGTTTTGGACGGTTCCTTTCTGCTGGAGCTGCTCAGGATTCTCGCAGGCAAAGATCACTCTGATTCTTCTGACGGTATGTATTTTGAACCCCTTTTCGATGAGGGTCGAATTAAGTCTGTGGGATTTGCAGTTCTGGGGGACATCGTGAAGCTGGAAAATCAAATTCCCCTGCTCGTCCTGGACAAGATTTTACAACTGGAGAGCGGGTCTGAAAAAGAAGCACAGGCCAAGCTGTTCGACTTGCTCTTAAACGCCACTTCTTCGTTTTTCCCGTTCAAATACTTGCAGCGCTCACGATTTGAATTGGATAACCCCTTCATAGGTTGGGAACATTTTTTGGGTTTCTTGCACGGTGTAACCCTCTCTTTCTTTGCCGGGACAAACTCTTCTTCTGCTTATTCTTCATCAACAGTAGAAAGTCGGTTTAATTATGTTCTCCCTTCCATTTCAAGATTATGGAAGGCCGGAATATGCATCCGCCCGTACACTGGAGATGGCTGCATGGCCCTTAGATTTGACAAGGAAACCTCTGTTCTCTACCTTCCAGTCTTAGTGATATCAGAAAACACTGAAATTGTTCTGAGAAACCTCATGGCTATAGAAGCATTTCTTCCCGTGGAATTGCAGGTTGTCTCTTGTTACGTCGGTTTGATGAAGAGTTTGATTTTCACGGAGGACGATGTGATGAAGCTGAGAATGGCGGGGATTTTTTATATCCTTGTGGGAAACGACACTCAGGTGGCTCAGTGGTGGGACAGTCTGTGCAAGGGCATGGCCATTTCTTCTCTCCAGCCGCTCAAGACATTGAAGAGGGAGATAACAGAGGGTTATAGGAGCAAATGGAGGGCTAGATTGATCGACTTCTGTATCAGCCGTTTTACAAGGCCCTGGCGCACCACAATATCTGTGTTGGCTGCAACATTAATTTTCATATTCACGTTTGCCCAAGCCTTGTCCTCCATGTATGGCTTCCATCGTTCTCCATGAATTTTAGGGTTTGCTTGCTCGGTACCTTTATTTCTTAGCGTGAGATACGGGTCAATATTTAGTTGTAGTCGACACTCAACCCCGAGGAAGAAAATGAAGATTAGGTCAATATTTAGTTGTCGTGCTTGAACTTTAGGTTGTAAATTCTTCTATTTTTATGAATATGTATAATATTATTTTTTATATAAGTAATATAAAATGTTTTTCAAAATCAAACCAGTATGAATAAGACATATGATAATAAAGACAAATAAAGTGTCATTTTTATTGGAAACTTTTCTATCATGTTGTAATAGTGAAAATTACATATGCCTTTTTTTAAGTTTTGTAATTATTTTTAAAATATTTTAATATAATAATAAGTGTATAAAACTGATTTTATGTGAACCAAATGAATATATGTCCCAAAAAACCTAAGTTTATAAATGTGTAGAAAATCATAATACGAAGGGTTCACTAATTGGACTAGAGTTGATGGTGATCACTTACCACTATTGGATTCAAGGTGAAAAAAGTCTTTGTACATTTATTTTATCACTTTTTGTTAATAAGCAACCAACAATATGTAATTGTAATATATTATGGGATTACCTAGACATTAATATTTGTAAACATCATCTTTTTTTGTTTTTGTACTTTCTGCACAGCCACCCAATATTTAATATTCAATGCGTCTCTGTCGTTAAGCCAAACTCAAAATGTTGGTTTTGGTTTGGTGTTCATTTTGTCCACTTTTATTTGGAGTTAAATTTTTGGTTTAGTGGTTTGTAGGGCAGAACAAAATGACACTTTTGTCATTTTCAATTGACAAACTATCTCTTAAATTCTTATTTTTTAGTTAATCATTTTTTGCCATTAAATGCCATATGATTTTTGATTTGCACAGAGAAAACAAAATTGGTGAGGAATTCTAAAATTTAAATAATGTGAATGTCTGGAGGACTTGGAAAGGTTACAGCAAGGAAAGAGGCTGTAAGTGTTAAGATAAAACCAGCTGAGAGAATGAGGGGATCCACCTAAAGGGGATAGGAGGAATTCACAAAGGTGAATAAGAGATCGGTGGCATGAAGTAAAGAATTAAAGCAAGGGATAAAATATATGCTTAATGTCACAACAAATTGCTTACCATTTATAAGAATGAAGTTTAGAAGGATCTTTAATGCATAGGCAGATAAAATTAAGATAAATGCTTATAGAGGAAGTATATGGTTAGAAAATGAAAAAAAATAAAGAGTAGGAGACATATTATGGAGAAGCAAAGAGAAATTCCGCTTTCAAATAAATAAAGGGGTGATACCATATTAAAATGAGAAATGTGATTAAATGAAAATAGCAAAAGGGTACAGCTATGAATGGAGATAAAGATAGGATTGAATGATAAGGAGATAATAATTGTGTATGAAGACTTTTTGGGGAACAAATATTGTAACTGTTTGATTCTTGAAACATGCCTTCAATTTTAATTGTATGTAAATCTGAATGGAGTACGAATTGTCTTTTGTTGAATGGTTATTGTTTAATATAGTACAATTTTAAATCGAATTTTGATTGACAAATGAAATTGTCAATTCAAGTTATTGTTTGGTTGCAAATTATGTCAGTTTAGTAATCTAACTTGCACAAATTTGATCTGCGCCAAGAATAGATCTTAGTCTTGAAAGAGGTGAGCTAGGCTCCATAGTGAAAGAGATATGGTTCATAGTGGAAGAAAAACATGAATGTCTTTTATTACAAGCAGTTCAAAAGAGAAAATGACCCACTAAAGTGGTAGGGGAAATGAGGAACATGCTTGAGCACCATGTGATGTTCTATCCAACATGTTTACAGCTATTTAAGTCATGATTGAATCCATTTAAGATCGTGAAGGTGCGAGGAATGGTGGTGGTTGCAAATATCAATGATGACAAGCAAGTCAATTGTGAAGAGCTCAAAGATGGTACATCAAGTTCAAGGTAAGAGTATTTGCTAAGGAGAAATTAGCCTTGATGTTTAAGAAGGTAGGAAAAAAAATTAAGGTTTGAACTCGTAAGAAACTTAGGAATCTTTGCCAATAGTGGCATGTTGGATGGTTAAGTTGTTGTGGTGTTGTTCTTACCATCAAGGTCCAAACCCCACTAGGGTGTAATTGTTGAATGTTTAAATTGGGGATGAGGTCCCCCATTTGTGACCTCACTAGGTTCACAGCTCTGGATCAAAAGTGTTTACCCCTAAAAAAGAAAAAAAACTTAGGAATCTTAAATTTTGGAGTCAATCACTAGGATAGAAATTATTTTGAGTTTGAATCCATGGGTGAAAGTAAGAAGTTAGGTTTAAGAAAGGAGAAAGAATGTGCACCAAAAAAAGCATCGCATAAAAAAATATCTCCAAACCTAAATAGATATATGTTATAAATTTAAAAAAAAAATGATTCTAAATGTATATTTTGAAGAAGGTGAGGAACGTACTAAGGTTTGATCTCTCAAGAGACTTAAGAAGATTAAATACAAATAATTTGTTGGAATCAATCATTGAGATAAAAAATATATTTTAAGTTTCAATCAATGGGTGAAAGAAAGAAGTTGGGGTTCAAAAAAGGGGGAAAATGTAGGCCAAAAAATTCTTCATAAAAAATGATACCCATGTTCAAGGAAACATATATCCCTAATCCTAAATAGATATCCATCATAAATGGATATTTCTTTTGTAATAGATATAATTTATAACAAATGTCCATTTAAAAAAAATCATTTCTAAAAAGTATATTTGAGAGAAAGTGATTGTTGCTATGCTAGAGCTAGATAACTTCCATTAGGCTGAAAACCCAAAATGATAACCTAATGGAGTCCAATGGTGAAAATTTGCAAAGAAATCAAAGGCTAGAAACAAGAAAACATATTTTTCACAAGCTCTATAATGAATGGATCATAAGGCACAAAACTTGCTTAAGGTTTTGCAAAGGTGGTTGCAAGCACCCTATATCTAAATTAGAAGTTATCATTTGGTTAAACTATCACAAGTAAATGATCCAAAACATAAAAAATATTCAAGGATAGAATAAAGATCAATCATACCAAAAAATAAAACTTTGATAAATGATATAATACAAAACAAATCATCATTCTCACTATTTAAATACAACAAATTTTCTAAAAGATAGACATAAATTATTCATGGGTCTAAAAGATAGACTGGTCCCACTTGAAAAGATAACTCCAACTCCCTACATATAAAAGTGGAGTCAAGATAATTTTTCAAAAGGTCTCTTTATGACAAAATATAGAAAAATATGATTACATACAAATGGGGTTTATTGGCCTTTCAAAGATCATTGAGTGTCACTTCCTAATGCAATATTTATCCCTATGCTCAATAATCTATTTTTCGTTAATTAATGCACAATGGACTCTGAGGATAATTTTTCTTTAAAAATAAATGTCCCTCTCCATCTTCATCTCTACCTTCCTCTCTCTCTCTTTCTCTCTCTCTTCCCTCTATATCTCCCTCTTTCTATCCCTACCTCTCCCTCTTTCTCCCTCTCTCCCTATTACAAACATAACATGAGCCTATTTATAATGGAGCCTATTTATCTTCTTGATTCAAATATTTATTTTGTTCATGTTTGGATCCATGTAAGTGGATGCATAGTTTATTTGAAGCTATCACTTCTCTATTTACACCTTTATTAGAACATATTGCAATGCCCCCTAGAAGCCACTTCACTAGGAAATGTGTATACAAAATATGTGAAAGATTTGATCCATCTCCATATTCATATCCATCTCTATCTCTATCTTCCTCTCTATGTATCTCCCCCATCTCTAACTCCTTACCTCTCCTTGCATCTCTATCTCTTCCCCCTCTACCTTTCCCACTATATCTATCTCTTTATCTCTCCCTCTTTCCATCCCTATCTCTCTCTCTCTATCTCTCTCTCATCACACACACACACACACACTCCATATTTCTCCATCTCGATCTCTATCTCTGTATCTCTGTCTCTCTCTCACACACACAATCCTTGTTTCTCCCTCCTTATCTCTATAGATTTGTTTGTCTATTCTCTCCTCCCTTTCTCTATCTCTCTCTCTCTCTCCCTCTCTCTATTACTTGTCTTTATCTCTCTATCTCTACCTCTCTCCCTTTCTCTTCACATCTCTCTCTATCTTCCCATATATTGATATCTTCCTCTTTCTCTCTCCCTCTATCACCCCTATTTCTCTCTCCCCCTATCCATCTCTATTTTTTATAGCTACTTTTCTTTGTTTTTCTATCTCTCAATCTTTGTCTCTCTCCCCATATCTCTATATATTCTTATATATATATATATATATATATATTTATATATGTTCATCAATATCTCCCTATCTCTGTATTTATCTCTCCCTCTAGGTCTATCTCTATCTCCCTATCTACTTGTCTCCCTCTTCCTCTCTTGATCTATCTCCATCTTTACCTTTATCTTCCTCTCTCCCTCTCTCTATCCATCCATCTCTCTCCCTCTCCCTCTACCTAGACCTCTATATCTATATCTCTTTGCATCTCTATCTCTATCTCTCCATATTTCTTCTTCCATCTCACTATGTCTCTATCTTGTTATTTCTCCATCTCTCTACCCCTATAGCTCTCCCTCTCTCTATATATCACTTTCTATATATATCTTTATCTTTATATCTCTTTGTCTCTCATTATCTCCCTCTCTATATATATATCTTTTCCATCTCTCTCTCTCTCTCTCTCTCTCTCTCTCTCTCTCTCTCTCTCTCTCTCTCCATTTCCCTTTCCTCTATCTCCATTTTCGTCTTTATCTCTATCTAGACCTCTACTTCATATCCCTCTCCCTCTCCTTCTCCATCTCTATCTCTGTTTCTATCTCTATATTCCTTTGTATCTCTATCTCCTTGCCCATCTCTCTCTCGCTCTTCCCCCTCTCTCCCCCTCTCTCTATATATCACTTTCTATATATATCTTTATCTTTATATCTCTTTGTCTCTCATTCTCTCCCTCTATATATATTTATCTCTTCCATCTCTCTCTCTCTCTCTCTCTCTCCTCCACATCCTTTCCCTCCATTCCATTTTCGCCTTTATCTCCTATCCCCTCGACCTCTACTCCATATCCCTCCATCTCTATCTCTATTTATATCTCTATCTTCCTCTTTATCTCTATCTCCTTGCCCATCTCTCTCTCACTCTTCCCCCTCTCTCTCCCTCTTTCTATCCCTCTCTCTTCCTCTCTCCCTATTGCAAACATAACATGAGCCTATTGGTAATGGATTTTGATTATCTTAATGATTCAAAGGTTTTTTCAATTGTGTTTGGATCCTTGTAAGTGGAGGCATAATTGATTTGAAGCTATGATATTGCTATCAAGATTCAACCATGTAGTTTTACGAGACAAACTCATTGACTCATGAAACATGGGTCAATGAGTTTGACTCGTAAAACTACACGGATGAATCCTGATAGCAATATCATAATTTGACACATTGTGTAAAATACCTCCTACTTATGATTTGAAGCTATCACTTCTCCATTGAGACCTTTGTTGCACAAACAATATCATTTTCTGAATTTCCTGCCAATTCAACTCATGTACCACACAAATGTATGTAATAAATAGGCCAAAATTTCCCTTAATTGACCTTCCACACCTTTTTGGTGTACTCATTGCACAACAAGGAGCGATTGCTAGTTATATAACAATTTAAATATAGATGAATTGATTATATATCATAAATAAGAATCCTAAAATTCCTATCATGATCTTATAGAAATCATAGTATTATAGAAAATCCTAATTAAAAATAATTTTCATTTGTGTGAGAAAAGTGGTTTATTATGTGTAAGAGTCCAATCTAAATAAATAAAAGACTAATTAATTTTAAGAAATTAGAATTATTATTATTCTTAGTTGATTTTGTGTTGTACAATGTTTTTTTATCCTCAATGGACGCTGCATTTATTGGTTGCAATTTATGCAGGGAAGAGTGGTCTTTACACCAAATATACTTAACACTTGAGCATGTGAGTGGTGCTTTAAAAACATTTTAAATATATTATTATTATTATTATTTTATTATTTTATTTTATATATATTGTTTTTTATTTTATTTTTTCATATTAAATTTAAATATTTAATTATAATCTTTGTGAAAGCATTTAAAATATTATTAAAATTTAATGAATATGTAGTATGAAAAAATATTGAAATCTTTTAAAATCTTATTTATATTAAATTAGTTTAAACATTAAAATTTTCATATATTTAATATAAACTAATGTTTAAATTTTGATAGAAAAAAAATTATTTATAAATTTTTAATTTGATTATTGATAAACAAATAATGTTAAAAAAATTGGAATAAAATTTTAAATATTATGAATAAGATTTTTAAATATATTTTTTAATTATTAAATTTTTTAATAAGAAAGAATATATTTTTTTTAATTAAGAAGAAAAGTTATTCAAAATATAATGAATACAATTTGAAAAAATGAATTATTTGTTATGTAATTTTTTATATATAATATATAAATCATTTTAAAATATTTTGAATGTAAAAAATTAAATACATTTAATTGTTAAATATGAAATTTTCTAAAAATTAAACTTACATTTTAACAATTGAATGTATTTAAGTTTTTTTTTTTTTTACATTTCATATTTAACAATTGAATTTATTTAATTTTTTACATTTGAAATATTTTAAAATATTTCTTTTAAATCTATTATATATAAAAAATTATATAACAAATAATTCATTTTTTTCAAATTGTATTCATTATATTTTGAAATTTTTTTCTTCTTAATATATTATTTATGTTAATATTCTTAAGAAATTGATATTAATTTTGATAAAAACTTACCTTTTATGATATTAGTCATATGCTAAAGACTTTTCTTTGTGTTATTTAGGGTGATTAAATCAAATGTACACATAACACTTTTTTTTTTACTTGATTTTTTTCAAAGTCTTTATGTTGTTTTTTATTACCTTTGCACACCTTATCCATATTTTTTCATCTTTGCCACATTTTTTTCTATTTTTTCCTTATTCCTTACTTTTCTAATTGTTTTTCATCTATGCTTGATTTTATCATGATAGTTTTCTTATTCTTTTATGCCTATATACCCATGATCTCATCCCTTGTAATACCTATATTCTACTAAATGATTACTTGATGCTTATAAGTTTATGACCTTTTACCTTGCTTAGATCACATGTCCATGTCATATCATTGTATTTTATTATGTGCCTTATCAATTTACCTCATTCCTAGATTACTTATGTACTCATGCCTACTTTTATAACTTATGTAGCCATATTGTGTCTCTAGTGCCATATTATCCTATTATTTTATGAGGCATCATTCTTCCTCCATATTCACTCATATTATTCTATCACACTTCTAGAGACACCCTCTTAGATTGGGGCCATCTTATTTTATCCATCGTGTTGACCTTTTCTTATAACACACTATCGATAATATTACATTGAATGCAATTTGAGTTTCTCCATATCATCTTATGCTTACATGCTTGATTATGTTGCAAGAGCTACCTTTACCACATTGGGGGAATCATACATTTCTTATCCTATCATATGTTATCACATGACTACCATGTTGTAAGAGCCACATTGGGGAAACCATGCCTCCTCATACCACTTATATTACACCTCTAGGGCCATTTTCACCTTACCATTAAATTTCATACTAGGGTTAATCTTATATGCCTAGATTTTTATCTATAGTCTATGTGCTTCAACACCTATCTTTATATATGTCTTATTGACTTGTTACATGATGTATCTATGATAGTGATTTACTTTACATGCTCTATATGATTAGCATACATTTAAATTTTACATGTTATTTTCCTCTCTTCTTTAATTCCTTGCATTCAACAAATGTGAACAATTTAAGGGGGTACATATTATCTTTAACTCTCCTTATCAAGCTTGCAAATAGATATAGTTACAAGAATACAAAGATTCATTACTATCTCTAAAGAGAGCTTTAGAACATGGCATGACAATGCCTAATATGCTATATTTTGATCGCAAAATGTGGTAGCACCTAATATGTCACACTACTCTTTATACAATAAAATTTTCCTAACCTTATTCCTACTTTTTCTAATTTTCTAACACATTCAAGAAATTTTATGACCCTTGTATTCTACTTGTGAGAAACACAAAACTCATTGCATATTTTTTCTTTCTTTTGTAGGATTCTAAGGAGTAAGCATGCCAAATATGAACACTCATGAAGATATATAGTTGGGTCAATTTCTTTATATGGACCATAGTATATTTTTTATTACTAAGTACATTTACAACTTAATTCATGTTTATGCATTCTCTTTAGATACACAATCATGAGGGTTTTGATGTAACTTAAAATGGAGGCAAAATATATTAGTGAAATTAGCTAACCTATACAATATTCCTTTTAGTTGTAGGTTCATTTTGAAAAATCACATTTGTATAATTATATAGTGACATGTGACACACTTACATTCCAATTTTATCTACTTCCATGATTGCTATGATCCATCTTCATTCACTCCTTCTTGCACACATTTGATCATATCATTTCCATATTTACACTTATTCACATACATACACATACATACCTTATTAATAGCTTATATTTTCAACATTCATCCTCTATTTCAAGATAGTCATTTATGTGGCACACAAGATCTATCTTGCATGACATAGATCCTAGCCAAAAATAAAAAATAAAAAAATTCAAATGATTGATACATGTAGTTTCAATGTTGTTGGGAACTTACATGATACACACTTGTGAAAATGAGTTATTACATGCCTTGGTATTTAAATACATTCATTTGAGCATTAAAATGTCATCTAAAAATAATCATTTTTTAATCAATCATTCACATTAAGAGGAAGTTGTTTTAGGAATACTTGGAATTGAAGATTTAAAAGACCAATACATTGCATCATAATCAACATCTAATAACTTTCCTATTATCTATCAATGTTTGTTATGATTATAATATCAATTTAATTAAAAGGGTTGACTTAGGAGAACTCGAACCTTCTTAAATAATACCAATCCTTAATAATCAATAAGGAGTAGAGAATTTAGTGAATCAAATAGCATTAGGGTAAGATCATCATAACATAGAATTGATCCATAATTTTGGAATCATCAGTAGGGTAATTATAATTAAGCACAAAATTCTAGACAATGAATATATCCAAATTACTAAGTGGAATCATCCTTACATCAAATCTTATCATACCCAACTATCATCATTTCAATTTATAAAATATTTAGTATTAAAATAAAATTTTCAATTAACCTTAGAAATAACATAAAGAAAAGTCTTTAGTATATGACTGACATCATTAAAAAGTATGTTTTTTTATTAAGACTAAATATTAGTTTTTAACATTATTAATATATTCACTAGAAAAAAAATTCAAATAATAATGAATACGATTTGAAAAATGTGAATTATGTATAACACATAATTTTATATATAGTAATTTGTTATCGTAACATATTTAAAAGATTTTTTTAAAATATATAAAATATTTTGAATGTATTCAATTATGAAAAAATATGAATCTTTATAAAAATTAAATACATTCAATTTTTAAAATATGAAATTTTATAAAAACTAAACTTACATTTTATTCTATTATATTTTTTCTATTAATTTTCTTTAATTTAAAGGATTATATGAAATCTTATACATAAGATTTAAAATTCTATTTTAAAAATTTAAAAATTATATATTTATTAATAATTAAATTATAAAAATATAAATAAAAAATTATTTTATCAAAATTTAAAATATTAATTTATATTAAAAATATTAAAATTTTAATATTTAAATTAATTTAATATAAACAAAGTGTTAAAAAAATAAATATTTTTATATTAAATTTTCTTTTTTACATTAAAATAAAATACTTTATTTATATTAGATTCTAATAATATTCTAAATATTAAAAAAAATAAAAAATAATACATATTAAATAAAATAATAATATATATTTCAAAATTTTTAAAACTACTCTTCGCACATTCACTTATTGCGTAGTTTTTGGCATGCAGTCAGTAAATGTAGCGCCCACGAGATGAAAAACAACCCACTCTCCCAAATTGTCGTACAACAGCTAAATTAGAACATTTAAACAACCGGAAACATAACTCAATTGGGTAAAGGGTTGAGTTAAAAGGAAACATCCACCTAAACAGTCAGCACTTAGTGTGTGATGTTTAAGCCCACCCACATAAAACAGGGCCTTCAAGCCCAACAATCCATTGCCCGCCCCTCAACTATCTGTATCTTCACCGTCCCCAAAATCCTCATCGACCTAAAGCGCGATGCTCATCTCCCACAGGTGATCTCCATCGGGCCCTGTTACCATCGCACCACAGATCTCTATGCCATGGACAACCACAAGCTGCGGGCTGCTAAGAGAATGATTAAGCACCTTCCCAGAAAAATAGACATTAATTCCATGGTCGCAAAGATTAAGAAAATGGATGGTCAAATCAAAGACAAATACGAGAAAATTTGTTAATTTATGTAGCTTGGACAGGTGTCTCCATTCCCAAGAAATGTTTATTTAATTATTTAATTATTTTCTAGAGACTTCTAAAAAGGGCTGAGTTGTCTAGATAATTATGTAATTAAATAATTGATTCCTCTGGAGACTTCTAGAATCCAGTTAGTTAGGGTTGTTAGAGTCTATTTAATCTTAGCCATTGATTGAGATTAAATCATGGCCATTGGTTTTCCAATGAGAAAAGTATAAAAGGGGATCAATGGGCATTTGGAGGACACACAAGTAGATACACTTGAGAAAGACTTGCAATGATAGAAAGTAGATTTGCAGTGAGAGCAAATAGTCTTGCAGTGTTAGCAAAGGTGCAGTGATAGCAGCTATGGAATTTCAGCAGGAGAAATTGAGGGAAGAATTTTCGGAGAAGAATATTGCCGGAGCTCTGCCAGTAAGAGGCAAGCAGTTTATGTATTCCTTAATTTGCTGAAGTTTAATAAAATTCCTCATCTGTAGTAGTGGTTTTCCCTTCAAGATTTTTCCACGGACAATTTGTCCAAAAATATTGTGTTCATTATTTTGTATGTTTTCTTCTCTATTCCTGTGAGTTTATTGGTGAAGTTGCAGTTGTGTTATTTTTTTATATTTGTTGTGAATTAATTTTCCAAAGTCAAATCATCTATTTAGATAGAAGATTAATAATCAGTAACTCCAATATAATTTTCACATGTTATCAGAGCTGATCTAAGGGCAGAAAAAGCTCAACGTAGGAAAGAGGGTTTATAAAAAACCCAGTTCTACCTCTTCAGAATTATTTTTATTGTTATTTCTTTTATCTTTTGAGATGGCCTCAGCAGGCTTAAGATATTAGGACAGATTGGATGGAGCCTCAAATTTTGGTGTTTAGAAATCCAAAATTTCTTTCTTGCTGGAAGAGAATGGGATCAAGGAATATGTAACCAGTGTTGTACTTGTACCTATAGATCCAGCACAACTCTTAGCACATAAGAAGGAAGATGCAAAGGTGAGGAGGTTGATTCTTGATGGTGTCAAGGACCATATTGTTCCACATGTCATAGAGTTAGATACAACGAAGAAGATGTGGGTCGCCATTCTGAATCTATACCAGAATGCTACCACTAATTGGAAGCTGATTCTCAGAAAAAAGTTGAGGAATACTCGGATGAACAAGGGAGAAGACGTGACAAGTTACCTCACCAGACTCAAGCTTGTCAAGGATGAGTTGGCAACTATTGGAGATAAACTAGATGAGGACGAGCTAGTACGAGTAGCCCTAAATGGGTTTACTAAGCAGTGGGATGTTTTTGTTCGAGTTATTAATGGACAAGACACCTTACTGAGTTGGGATCGACTCTGGAGTGACTTCACTCAGGAGGAGTTTAGACTTAGTCTTGTCAATGGAACCAACAGCAAGAGTTAGAAAAGTGAGGCGGAACAGGAAAACTTTTCCCTTATAGGAAAAGGGAAAGCAAAGAAGGGGTCTAGCAAAGGATCAAATTCATAAGGTGAGAAGAAGAAGGACTTATCTAAAGTCAAGTGTTATGGCTGTCACGAGTTTGGCCACTATGTCAGCAATTTCCCGCAAAGGAAGAAAGGCAAGAAGCAGATGGTAGCTTTAGCAAGTGCAGATGAGTTCTCTAGTAGAATGGAGGATGAGTTCGCTCTCATAGCTTGTATGGCTAGCTCAACCTCACAGGGTGTTTGGTATATAGAAAGTGGGGCATCATTTCATATGACAGGAGTTAGAGAGTACTTCTCTAGCTATAAGGAGGAGGAAATTAGAATACAAATTTCTATGGGGAACATGTCCAAACTCAATCCAGTTGGGAAAGGGACTGTTCTATTTCAAAGGGAGAATGGCAAGAAAATTCCCATTCATGATGTGTTGCATGTGCAAGGCTTAGGTATGAATTTGATTTATGTTTCTGTCCTTTAGGATAAAGGTTACAATGTACTCTTTAGAGGGGTGAATGTGTTAATCAAGCACAATGATTGGAAATCACCCACAGCTATTGGAGTTAGGAGCGACTGACTTTACAAGTTGCAATTTGATACTCATAAAGCACTGATGAGCAGCAATAATTCTAGAGATCAAGGAGAGCTATGGCATAGGAGGATGGGCCATATACATCATGGAGCACTTAAAATGCTTCGTGAGATAGTGACAAGTGTTCTAGAGGTGAGCACAGAGCATGATGATGTATGTAAGGGATGTGTATTGGGGAGGTTTGCGGAAGAAGCTTTTCCAAGGAGTGACACTAGATCCAAGGGTGTTCTTGATCTAGTACATTCAGATATATGTGGACCAATGTCAACGAAGTCTCTCAGAGGATACAAATACTTTGTTACTTTTATTGATGATTTCTCTAGGAAGACCTAGATATACTTCTTGAAGACCAAGGATGAGGTTTTCAGTCGCTTCCAAGAGTTCAAAGCTCTTGTGGAGAATTCGACAGGAAAAAAGATAAAGGTTCTTTAGTCAGACAATGGAGGCGAGTACAAAGGGAAAGAGTTCCAGGAGTTCTGTACCAGGGAAGGAATCAAGAGAGAGTGGACTGTTCCTTATAATCCACAGCAGAATGGGGTTGCTGAGAGGAAGAATCAGTCTATATCGGAGGCGGCAAGGGCTATGTTGTATGACCAGGATATGCCATGTTACTTATGGGCAGAGGCATGTAGTACGACAGTGTACATACAGAACAAGGTTCCACATAAGGTATTGGGCAAGATGACACCAGAGGAGGTGTTCTCAAGGAAGATGCTAGATGTCAACCACTTCAGGATATTTGGGAGTTTGGCATATTAGCACATTCTAGGGCCTACATGTTCCAAGTTAGATCAGACTACAGAGAGAGGGTACTTTGTGGGGTATAGTGAAACCTCAAAGGCATATCAGATATTTATTCCAGGGACTAGGAGGACTATAGTTAGGCGTGATGTCAAGTTCATGGAGGACAAGGCATTAAGGAGGTCCAGAGATTTGCCAGCAGATGATCAGAGTGAGCAACTAGTGGAATCTCCAAGGATCGTTCAACCAGATCAAGGACAACAAAACTCAAGTATAGTTACTAGTACAAGCACAGGCTCAAGTACTGAGAGTTCGTAGAGTATGAAGCAGCAGATGCAATAGATCCAAGAGATGCATCAGGGTGATATGGAGGTTGATACTTCATACTCTATAGTTGGTAGCAGGAACCAACAGTTACAAAGGGATACTTAGGAGTTTGTGGGAGCTCCTAGGATGAGTAGTAGACAACGGAGACAACCAACCAAGTATAATGACTATATGGAATTAGTTAGTCAGTTGGTAGATAGTGAGCCTTCCAGCTATCAGGAGGCCGCACAGCAGTAGGTGTGGCAAGATGCAATGGTTGAAGAATATACCTCAATAGTGTAGAACGATGTGCGGGAGGTTGTGCCTAGACCAATAGATAGGGCAGTGGTTGGATCACGCTGGATCTATAAGATCAAGCACTGTGAAGATGGTAGCATCGAGAAATATAAGGAAATGTTTGTGGCCAAGGGGTTCTCTCGGAAGGAGGGAATAGACTATGAGGAGACATTCGCTCCAGTGGCCAGGTATACTTCTATATGAGTCGTGATCTCACTTGCAACACAAATGGGATGGAAGATCCATCAGATGGATGTCAAGATGGCATTTCTTAATGGTGAATTGAAGAGGAGGTATACATAGAACAACCAGAGGGCTTTGTGGCACACAACAGTACAACCCACATGTGCAGATTGAAGAGAGATTTGTACAGACTCAAGCAGGCTCCCAGGGCGTGGTATGAGCACATTGATAGATACTTGCAGGGAATGGGCTTCGTGAAGAGTGAAGCGGATGCTAATCTCTACTACTTGGTGGTTGGGGTGAGGTTCTCATTCTTGTTCTATATGTGGACGACTTGTTTTTAACAGGTTCATTGGGGCTCATAGAGGAGTGCAAGAGGGACCTTGCAGCAGAGTTCGAGATGAAGGATTTGGGGCTTATGCACTACTTTCTAGGCATGGAGGTATGGAAGACAAATGAAGAGATTTTCCTTGGACAAGGGAAATACTGCATTGAAATCTTGAGGAGGTTTGAGATGAAGGATTGCAGAGCCATGTCTACTCCTATGATCATGAATTGGAAGAAGGTAGACTCATCTAGGGAGAAGGATGTAGACCCCACCTTATACAGATAGTTGATTGGGTCTCTCATGTATTTGGTCAACACTAGACCAGCTATGTCCTTTGCAGTAAACTCTCTTAGTCAGTTCATGGTTGAGTCGAAGAGAGTGCATTGTACATCGACAAAACATGTGTTGTGGTATTTGCGTGGTACAATCGAGTATGGGATCAGATATGCTTGAGGTGATGGTGTGAGGTTGATAGGCTATACTGACGCAGATTGGGTAGGCAGTACAGCGGATAGGAAAAACACTTCAGGGTGTTGCTTTAGTTTGGGATCAAGAGTTGTCTCTTGGTACAGCAGGAAGCAGAAGTCTATGGCTTTGAGTTTTGCAGAGGCAGAATACATAGCAGCTAGCATGGTGATGTGTGACGCGATATGGCTTTGCAAGTTGCTGGCTTTGCAAGTTGCTAGTAGCCTTGTTTGGTCAGAGGGTTGAGACTACAGTGATACACTGCGACAATCAAAGTTGCATCAAATTGTTTGAGAATCTGGTGTTTCATGATAGGTCTAAGCATATAGACATCAAATATCACTTCATCAGGGATTGTGTACAACGCGAGATTGTTCAGCTACAGTATATACCTACAGATCAGCAGGTAGCATAAATTTTTTCTAAGGCATTGGGGAAGGAGAAATTCATCTTCTTCAGAGATAAGTTGGGTGTCATGCAAAACACCTTCCTCGCTAAGAGAGAGTGTTAATTTATGTAGCTTGTACAGGTGTCTCCATTCCCAAGAAATGTTTATTTAATTATTTTCTAGAGACTTCTAGAAAGGGATGAGCTGTCTAGATAATTATGTAATTAAATAATTGATTCCTCTAGAGACTTCTAGAATCTAGTTAGTTAGGGTTGTTAGAGTCTATTTAATCTTAGCCATTGATTGAGATTAAATCATGGTCATTGGTTTTCCAATGAGAAAAGTATAAAAGGGGATCAATGGGAATTTGGAGGACACACAAGTAGATACACTTAAGAAAGACTTGTAGTGATAGCAAGTAGATTTGCAGTGAGAGAAAATAGTCTTGCAGTGTTAGCAAGGGCACAGTGATAGCATTAGGGATAGCAGTTGTGGAATTTCAGCGGGAGAAATTGAGGGAAGAATTTCTAGAGAAGAATATTGTCGGAGCTTTGCTAGTAAGAGGCAAGTAGTTTATGTACCCTTAATTGGCTGAAGTTTAATAAAATTCCTCATCTGCAGTAGTGGTTTTCCCTTTGAGGTTTTTCCACAGACAATTTGTCCAAACATATTGTGTTCATTATTTTGTATGTTTTCTTCTCTATTCCTATGAGTTTATTGGTGAAGTTGCAGTTGTGTTATTTTTTGATATTTGTTGTGAATTAATTTTCCAAAGTCAAATAATCTATTTAGATAGGAGATTAATAATCAATAACTACAATAGAATTTTCACAAAATTATCCCCTGCAACTCTGAAACGCTAGCGTGGATGATGCTTTTGGACGGTTCCTTTCTGCTGGAGTTGCTCAAGACTCTCGCAGGCAAAGATCACTCTGATTCTTATGATGGTATGTGTTTTGAACCCCTTTTCGACGAGGGTCGAATTAAATCAGTGGGATTTGCAGTTCTGGGGGACATCGTGAAGCTGGAAAATCAAATTCCCCTACTCGTCCTAGACAAGATTTTACAACTGGAGAGCGGATCTGAAAAAGAAGCACAAGCCAAGTTGTTCAACTTGCTCTTAAACGCCACTTCTTCATTTTTCCTATTCAAATACTTGCAACACTCTTCATAGGTTGGGAACAATTTTTGGGTTTCTTGTGTGGTGTAACCCTCTCTTTCTTTGCCAAGACAAACTCTTCTTCTGCATATTCTTCATCAACAGTAGAAAGTCAATTTAATTATGTTCTCCCTTCCATTTCAAGATTATGGAAGGCTGGAATCTCCTTCCGCCTGTACACTGGAGATGGTGGCATGGCCCTCATATTTGACAAGGAAACCTTTGTTCTCTACTTTCCAGTCTTAGTGATATCAAAAAACACTGAAATTGTTCTAAGAAACCTCATGGCTATAGAAGCATTTCTTCCCTTGGAATTGCAGGTTGTCTCTTGTTACGTCGGTTTGATGAAGAGTTTGATTTTCATGGAGGACGATGTGATGAAGCTAAGAATGGCGGGGATTTTTTATATCCTTGTGGGAAACGACACTTAAGTGGCTCAGTGGTGGGACAGTCAATGCAAGGGCATGGCCATTTCTTCTCTCCAACTGCTCAATACATTGAAGAGGGAGATAACAGAGGGTTATAGGAGAAAATGGAGGGCTAGATTGATCGACTTCTATATCAGCCATTTTACAAGGCCCTGGCACACCACAATATCTGTGTTGGCTGCAATATTCATTTTTATATTCACACTTGCCCAAACCCTTTCCTCCATGTATGGTTTCAAGGATTGTAATTGACGAGATAACAGTGCCTTATGGGAAACTCAGTTCAAGGGGGACCCCTTTGTGCCAAATTGAGTGACCTCCGGATTTTAAAGAAGCCGACTTCTTCTATATAATGGGTTTTGGAAAGGGAAAAGGAAGCGGATATAATGAAACAAATATTAATCTAAGGCGATGCACCAAAGCTTACTGGTAGGCACGATAAATCATAGACTTAAGGGCCTGAATGTTATAGTTATGTTCCAAAACATCAGAAACTTAAAGTTATAGCATAAACAATTCATTTAATTGACATAAAACAGTATCGCATACATTCTCACTGCTAAGAAGAGTCGTTAAGACATGATTTAGACCAGCAAGTTTGCATTCAATATATAGAAGTCTCCTCAAATGAAATGCTTGAGACGATAAAAAGCACAGTTCACAGTTTAATCAAGACATGAAAAATAGAAAGGCCGAACAATAGGCACAGTCTGAAAGTTTCTTGCAAATAAACATGCAAAAGAGGCCTGGTGTCTCTTGCTAAAACCAGTATTCTTTCTAAAAATCTTGGACCATTTCCCCTCAACAGGGAGAGTATATATAGCCGGAGAGCAAAATCCCACAGCTTGAAGAGCTGTAACAGAAAGATTCCACAATCTCCCGTAATGATGCCCAAATAAGAATATTCCCAATGTCGTTATGAGAGCAGCCAGTCAGAGCACAGCATCCAGTTGATCAGTTACAGGCATGCCCCTTGTGATGATGGCAGTGGTCCCAACAAGGCTTCGAAGCGACAAGTGCCGCCCACCACTTTAGAGAACCATGACGAGCAGCATCCAATAACACTATCCCGCTCGGCCATCTCATAGCTTGCTTTGATAATCACCGGCACGCAGCAAATAAATCGCGTCCGGTCGAAAATCCTCCTTCTATCAACCGAGCTTAAGTGAGAAGAAACACAAAGCAACAGAAAATGAAAACCCTCAGAGATGGAGACGCGGGCTTCAAAGACAAAGATTTCAAGATTAACGGGAGCCGCTACCGAAGGCGGCTTATGGAATGCACAAAGGAAAGATCAAACCGCCGAAGCCGGAAGAAACGCCGGAGACGACAGCCGAGCACTAACATGTGCAAAGGACCTAAAGAGAGCTACTGAAACACACCGACCATACCAACAGGGGCGTTTCGGATAAGGAACGGAGAACCCAAAAACTCTCTGGTTCTACAGACCAGAGCCTTCATCTATAGGGCGAATGGAGTTAGAGCTTGGAAAGTGCAGCCTGCAAAGGCACCCATTCATTTTCGGACGGCTTTGCCATGCTGCGCAAATTCTCTTGTGCCCCGCGGAGATCAATAGCTTCCTTATGAGGCAGCACCTCTGGCAGGCCAGCGCCTGCTTGGATATGGAAAAGCAGCTGAGAGAGTGGATGAATGATTGCCTCGATATCTGCTGCTGTTGGGGGGCTGCCGAATTCCTTGAATGCCTCTGGATCGTTCTCCTTCTATTCAATAACCTCTGTAATCTATGCAGCTGTGGCAATAGTGTCATCTTCAAGGAATGGAGAAGGCAATCCCAACCTGCCCAACTTAGAGAAACTCCCTCGAATGCCATCCAGCGCTTTGTTTAAAAAAGCCACCGCTGCCTTAGTACGCTGGAAAGTGGAGTGGCAATAAATGAATTTATTTGCCGTTTGAGCTGCGGTGTCCCGATCTTCGATACCCGCCCCGGCAAGGATCTCGTCTGAGACCGAGTATAGTTTATTTAGCAAGTCCCTTACCTCGGGAACCTTTTCTAGGATGAAGCGCAGGAACTGTTCCATTGTATCATGGGCTTCCTGATTGAGTTTTAATGCCTTGTCGATGAACCAGAGGGTAGGCTGCAGATTTAGGCAGAAGGCTTTGATTTTCTCCCAGTGAGAAACGTACAATTGCCTGACCAGTGGGATGATATCAGGTTGGGCAGGGGCTGGTAGCAGAGAGGCCTTAAGTGAAGAAATCTTCGTGTCTCTTGAAATGAGGGCTTCGGCGAATTCTGCCTTCTTCTTTTTCTCAGATGCCAACTGCTTTGCATAGCTGTGCATTTCTTTGTTCCAAGTTTGTTCAGCTCTGAAGTGGTTAGCCGATTGTTCTTCTAATGAAGCTTTTGTCTCTCAGAGCTCCACTTCTAGCTTGGTCTTTGTCTCTCGGAACTCCTCTTCTAGTTTGGTCTTCAAACCTTTGAATTCGGCCTCTTTTTCCTGTATCTTTTGCTGGTACTGCTCTTGTAGGTATTCCATCTCCTCACCTTTCTCTGCCAGCTTCTGACTGTACTCAAGGCGGAAACGTTCAAGCTCCCCCTCTATCGATTGTAGGCTCTGTCGCGCTGCTTGGTTTTAATTCTGTAATTCTTTTAATACGGCTGGGTCGGCTACTTGGGTCTTTGCGATTTCGCCCTGAAGCCTGTTTCTCTCATTTTCTGCTGTTAGTGCCCTTTCTGTCATTCGGGCGATATCTGCCTCTAAGGATTTCTCTTTTGCCTCTAAAAAGCTCATCCTGTCCTTAGCTGCCTTGAGATGTTCATCCTTCTTCTTTAACTGGCGACCAGTCTTTAGGAAGTCAGAAGTGACCACCCGTTGTGTCTCCATGATTTCGACTTTATCTTGTGGCCGGGCTACCTTCATGTCCAGTCCGACAGCATAAATTTTATAGTCCTCTGGTTGCATCTCTCTCTGGGGTTTGCTTATCCTTGGGTACATTTTGCAAACTTTAATTCTTGGCAGGCCTCGTCATACGAAGCCTGTACTCTCGGCTCGGCAGGGGCATTGTCATCCTTTGCCCTTCGTCGCCTCATTCTATTTGCATGCGCTTTCTTTCCCATAATCTATCTATGCACGAACCTACCGGTGATGAACCAGCCCAATTCGAAGAAAACACCCGTAAGGCAGGCGAGGGACAGTAACTTTCATAGACGCGCAGATTATTTCTTCCTGAGGGTGAGACTGCTTATGGAGAGAGAAGGTACATTCCATAGCTTAGCCTGGGGGTTATCAGCATGGCTAGATATTTGCAACGGCTGAACTGGAAATTCAGTCGTAAGGCCTGTTGGCCGAGGAAAAAGAGTCACTGCCTGGGGCTCGGTTTGCTGTAGTGGGAAGGGATCTGTAAGCATCTCGGAAAAAGAGTGGGGGCCGATGGGAGGAATACTTTCGGAGAGCGAGGTGAGGAAAGTCTAGGCGGCAGCAGTAGGCGTTAGCATGCTCGGAGGGGTGATTATAAACGGTTGGGCTTGTGAATACTGGGCAAATCCAACGGAATAAGATGGACCAGAAACAGAGGGTGGAGGGCTCGGACAAATGGCAGGAGTTGCTAATTGAGCAGGGACGGACGTGAAAGAATGAGATGTAAGAGAGGAAGGAGCAAAACGTAATTTGCCGATCGGTCATGGGCATTCCAGATCGTTTCGAGATCACTACAACCTCCGGCATTTGAATTAGCAAATGGTGTTTCTTCGGCCGGTTCAAGTATGGAAATCATCCTTATAACACTTTCCGCATGCTTGCCTTTCGCTGGGACACTCATCACCCCTGTGAGGCCTGATCCTCTCGTCGGGGCAATAGCCTGACGGGCTTAGCGCCCATGCGGCGTAAGCTGTTCTCTTTGATATGTTAGTGCCGCACATTAGTGCTCACAGGCGATGCCCGGCATCGCCTTCCCCAGTACCGAGCATCATTTTCCTCCTACCATTGAGCTCTTTCTACTACCCTCATAGAATCGAGATTACCGGGATGGCTTTCATCCTGTGATCTTTGTAAATTTCGTCATCCTTAATTGATTATATGAGCTTAATCACTCTTAAGCTCATGATTCCAAACTTTTATTTTTTCATCGCTCCATTCCTCGTCCACTTTCAACTTATTATGTATGTTGCGCTCTATCAGAAGGTTGTCCCGAGCCACGGCCACTGGAAAGTATAACTTGTGCCATGGGCCCCTGGTATCCGGCGCAGGGATTTGTGCCAATTCAACCAAATCTTCATCTTTATCAGTCCGTTTATTACGTCGCTTCTCCCAGTATGGTCGGGGAACATGTGTAACTTTCATATGCGGCTCAGGTAGGTCATTGAAAGGGTTGTAATCCCACTTATCATTTACTAGTACTAACCCCAGGTGTGCCAGCTTGTCCCCTAGCAGCTCGTGCGATCATTTTTTAACAAGCGTTATTGACTTGAAACTCTTCGGGCAAGTGAAGAATCCCTTCCTCTTGACACTTTCACTGCTACAGAACATGAAATCAATGATGCACACCTACCGGTAAACCTCCAACACTAGCACTCTATCGGTGATGCAAGCCGGGAGCAGGAAAGGCCTACCAATAAAGCCCCTCATTCGAAGGATCGTAAAATCCTTTCCCAAGAACCAGTCACAAGCGGGGGTGTAGCCTTGCAGAAATCTAGTCTGCTCAGTGTTAAGCCGAACGATATCATCCTCTCCGATCAAATCATTCAGGACCGGGGCTATGAAATAGTCCACGAAGGCATAGTAGTCATATGTTGTGGAAAGGTAGGGTGTCCATGTAGATACCGGCTTTCTTTTGTTCTGCTTGTCAAAAATTGATAGTGGGATAAATCGGGCGAAGAAATCTGGATTCTGATGCAGGAACATGTGGACCAGGTAGGAAAAAAATCTAAATTTCTTCTTCGCCTGATAATTCTCTATTTGCTGTATCATTTCTTTGACCATGAACTCAGCAAAATCATACCAGAAAAGTTCATGTTGCTTGCGAAACTGTATTGCAGGCCCCAGCTAAAAAGCCTCGATCTTCTCATCGGAATCACGGCCGCAAACAAATGCCAGCATGGATATGGGGTCTTGGAGGTCATCGCGGAATGAACCGCGCAATAATGGGATGTTCGGTGCCTTAGCGGACATAACACCCTTCTTATTGGTCTCTTCTAATAGGAAATCAGAGCTGGTTCTCATTCTTTTCCATATCTTTTCCCCTTTGTTTGGGCGGAAATGTTCGATTTTCTCCTTTCTTGTCCTGGGGTCAAGAATGCATAACATATGCCAGATGGCTTCCGGGCCAATATGAACCCTTAAATTGCGACCCTCAATGCAGTGGGTCTTTGGATTATAGCGTTGAACAGCTGCGTTGACCACCTCCGGGCAATAGTGCACCAATGGGACCATGTATTATGGAAGACCGCTAAACCAGACCCTACTTGCCGTGGCTTGATCCGCCCTTGGCGCTGATAACCTTGCGCAAGCCGCCTCTCTAAGAGATTTAGGGTTCTTGGCAAGCTTTGGGTCGTAGATATTAGCCCACTTTTCTGTAACATTTTTCGGGTTATTCCACTCTTTGGGCCTCTCTAGCTCCTATGTGTTGGCTCTTTTCACCTTCTTGGGTATACCAGGAGTGGCATACGCTACATCTTCGTATACGTAAACCTCGGCCGAAGAACAAATAGCCGAATACAGTTCCTGGCTAATCCCTTCCTGCGTTGGCTGAGTTGAAGATTCCGCCATTTTTTCTTCGCGGCAGAACTTGAAAGCTCCCTGGCCTTTGAATATGCTTGCACTGGAATTACAGACAGAAAACACTTCACGCACTCCTTAGCTTTTGAAAAAAACTTAGGAACAATAAGCGTTTTCATGCAATAATAGCAACTTTCCTCAAGGTGGTAGGTGAGTGCGAGCCCTTTGCATTTAATTCGGCATGTACCGTTAACTCCACAACTCGTGCAAGATGAGCTGATTACTTTTTTGAGGCGGCCGGATTTCATCATTGCTTTCACAAGATCGTGTGATACGCCCTGATTTCCTTGGAAATTAAGCTTGCAACTGGCCTTCTCACCTTGGATTTGCATGTACCGATAATTAATATCCCTGGCTGGAATGATTACGCCAAGCAAATGATCACCGCCTGAAAGAGATACGAATATCGCCTTGGGCTCTGGGATGTGCTTGAGATTTGACACCATAGCATACGGCCATACGTCCCTTCATCAGCAAGTGCCACCTTTTTAAAGCTCAATTAATTAACTTGATTTAATTAAGCATGCCTTGAGCCATGCTACCATGCATGTACCAGCCCAAAACATGAACAAACGCAGACTCGGCCCTCGAGATCGCAGCCAATATACGTCACGTTGCTTATGGGCGGATTGGCATTCATCTTGTCAATTTTCTATAAATAGGCCAGTAGATAGCGAACATACACACTTTGCATCTAAGAAGTGATAGGCAAGTAGAATACTGCTAAGCAAGTCTTTTCATAGGTTAGGTGGTGAGTAGATTTCAGCATTACTCAGTAGATTTAGGAATAGTGTTAGGAGAGATGGATACTCCTATTCGCCTAACTTCCTTCAAATCACAGACAGCGTTTGTAGGTGAGATCTCTACTAGGAGGCTCAAGAGAATGACGAAGAACAAGCACTCGCTGGTTCTAGTAGCCATCAAGTGGGTTCTTGGCAAGGACTGTGTTGAATATGAAGATAAGCATCGGGTGAACACCGACGTGTGCTCGCACTTTGTAGCGTCCATGCTGGACATTTGTGTCCCTCGACCGCTTGTATTGAAGCTAGTCAAAGAAATCTTCCCGAAGAAGTACCTGAATGGGCTCAGCGAGGTTGTTACCCATGCTGCGTACGGGATAGGCCTGCCAACAGCCGGCGACCTGCGTCGCTTCATCGAAGAAGAAGCTGTTGTCGTTTGGCAGCCATTCTTGAGCGGATTTCGCCTGCAGACTCGTGGTGTGCACCAGCAAAGGGTTACCCAAGCTCTTCACTTCCTGTTCAGGAGCTACAACGTGATACCCTTCTACGATGTAGAATGGTATACTGATTTCAGGAACCTGGTGTATCCACCACTGACGACAGCCGTGTTTAATGATGCTGCTAGTGCCGCCGAGGAACCTGTTGATGAGGAAGAAGCGGACGCTGTCTTAAATGCGTCGGTTGTTTCCAGCCACTCCTGCGGATAGATGATCCCCTTGCCTTGGTGTCTGTTGATGTAACCCACCTGCTCCATATAAGCCTGATAAAAGGCCATCATATATATATATGCTCTAATATTTTGTACATTTTGAAAATCGGCATCCATGCCATTTTGTAACTCAGGAACATGTATATAAATATATATGTCTCTTTTTTTTTGTTGTGAAATCTATGCTCCTGTTTGCTTCTGTGTGCAATTTTTCTGGGTTTGCCAATCTTGTATGTTTTGTCTCTGTTTACGAGCATACTTTTGCGTTTTAAGAAACTCTGGTGTTTTACCCACTAATGATGATAAGCGAATGCGTAGCAAGTCTATTGATTTTAGCAAAAGGATAGGCCAAAAATAGGAAAGGAAAAAAGAAAAAGCGTTACTTACAACTGTACAGGGTAGGGTTTGACGCTTAATGGAACAATTTAAGGTGAATCCCATTAACCAGGATTCCTAGAGGCTCTTTTTCCATATTTTCCAGCTCGAAGGCATTGTGTTGCATGCACCGAATGATTTTGAAGGGTCCTTCCCATAGGCTATCGAACTTACCATACTAACCTGGCTTCGCAGCCCTACTGTCGTATTTTAGCACTAAATCTCCACTTTTTAGGCCTTGGTCGGAAGCCTTTTTGTCAAACCACCGTTTGACCACCTGTTGACGGTCTGTCATGGCTTTTAGGGAATTCTCCCTTTTTTCCTATACTTCTAATAGTTCGGCAAGCCGAACCTCCATGGCATCATTTTGTTCTATCTCGAGAGATTTCAACAACTATATCGCCGGAATCTCCATAGAGATAGGTAGCAGCGCTTCCTTCCCATATACTAGCTCATAGGGCGAAGTCTTGAGGACTTGTTTAGGAGTTATGCGGTTGGCCCAGAGTGCTTTTCAGAGATTTTTATGCCATTCCCTCTGATGTTCTGAGCCAACCTTTTTGAGGAGTCAGACTAAACTTTTGTTTGTCGACTCAGCTAGGCCATTTCCCTGTGGATAGTAGTTTGACGATGTTTTAAGGAAAATGCCATTTTTTAATGCAAAGTGACATACCTTTGTACCTACAAATGCTCTAGCATTGTCCGAAATGATTGTCTTCGGAGGGCCGAACCTTGTCACCAGAGCCTCGAGGAAGTCTACAATCTCTGCCTCCGTCGCCTCCTTAAGGGGAACAGCCTCCGCCCACCTTGTGAAGTAGTCCATAGCTGTTAAAATCCATTTATGTCCGGAGCTAGAAACTGGGTTGATCATCCCGATAAAGTCCAGGCCCCATTACACAAATGGTTCATCCGCCACGATAGGTTTGAGGGGCATCGCTGAATTCTTCCTTCTGTCAGAGAATAACTGACATTTTTTGCAAGTCTTTACCAGAGAGTAGGAATCATTGAAAAGTGTAGGCCAGTAATATCCAGCCCGTAGGACCTTGATGGCAGTAGTTTTAGTGGAGAAATGTCCACCTTCGTCACTATTGTGAAATGCGTCGAGGATCCTCTGCGCCTCCCCTAAAGTAACGCATCGTAGGAGCACGCCATTAAAATTCCTTTTGAAAAGGACTCCCTCTATCAGCGTGTATCCGCAATTCTGGAGCCGGTAATACCTTCTTTTCTGGGATGAGAGGCCTGGCGGGTACTTTTCGGTTCGCATGAAGTTCGTTCTATCTTCCAACCAATCATCCTCTGATCCCGATCCATTTATCAGGACAAGCTCTGGCTGTTCCTCTTTAGTAGGTATCTCCTCGTCCTGTGTCATATACTCACACAGACCTCTGCCTTTAATAGTCCTAGTAGGCCTGACCTCGATGTCATATTCCAGGATCTTGGTGATCCAATTAGCCCTTTTTTCTATGATTTCTCCCTCCATGATGTATTCTCGCACACTAGAATGTGCGACATATACTAGGACTTTGCTACAAGAAATTAGATGGCAGAACTTTTTAAGTCCCTTTACTATTGCGAAAGCCTATCTTTCAACGAAGTTATAATTCACCTCATATTCCTTTAAGGTTCAGGAATAGAACGCAACTGGATGCTCTCCCTTTCCTTCTCTATCCTTTTGAGTCAGAACAGTAGCGATACTGGACTTGCTACTGAAGGCATACATTATAAAATCTTTATATTGATCTGGATTAATTAACACCGGGGCTGAGGAGATTGCTTCCTTGACCTTTTCAAATGCCTCCCGAGCCTCCGTTGTCCACTTGAAAATTTGATCCTTTTTCAGCATTAGGGTGATCGGCCTAATTATTCCTGCAAAATCAGAAATAAATTTACTGACGAAATTTACTTTGCCCAGAAAAGACTGGACACCTTTCTTATTTACTGGGAGAGGAAGCTCCTTTATAGCCCTTACTCATTCTGGGTCAATTGAAATACCTTCCTTCGACACAACATGTCCTAACAGCTTACCCTGAGGTACTCCGAACACACATTTCCTCAGATTTAAGGAAATCCTGAACTCTTGGCACTTTTGAAAAACCAACTCCAAATGATCAAAATGATCATCTTTAGACTTAGAGAACATAATAAGATCATCCAAATAGATTAGGATAATCTTATTGATCAGTTCGCTAAATGCGACATCCATAGCTCTCTGGAAGGTTGTCCCTACATTAGATAAACCAAAAGGCATTTTAGCATATGCAAATGTCCCCCACTTGGTGGTGAACGTAGTCTTGTGCTGATCTTCCTCTTTTACTCGAATCTGGTTATAGCTAGAGAAGCCATCCAGTAGAGAGAAAATTTCCAATCCCGCGACAGTTTGGAGGATCGACTCCATAGAAGGCAATGGATAGTGGTCCTTCAGAGATGCTCTATTTAGGTCTCGAAAATCCACGCATAAGCGGATATCACCATTCTTCTTTTAGACTGGTACCAGATTTGATACCCAAGTACTATGTTTAATCGGGAAGACAATACGTGACTCAATGAGCTTGGTTAGCTCTTGTGCCATCAAGGCTTCAACTTTAGGGTTGACCGACCGATGTTTCTGTCAGATTGGCTTCGCATCTTCTATTAGCTCAATAGTATGTTGAATGATACCAGGATCATAACCTTCCAGATCTTCGTAGGACCAGGCCACTACTCCATATTTCTCACAGAAACTGATAAGCCTTTCTCTATCTTGCTGTGAGACATCTTTTCCGACCTGAAGGTTCCTGTCATCGGAAACCCGAAGGTTTTCATAATAACCTTTTTCTGCCACGAATTTTTGCTTATCATTTCAGGCGTCACTACAATCGAAAAAATTTTCGAGAGTAACCAATCCTTTCGGAAGCTTATTTGACTTTAGCTGCATAATTTGTCCTTCGTAGGCCTCGGCGATCTTTGGTTGGAGTTGATCCGCGAATTCCCCCGAGTGTTGAATAAACGAGGCGATGTGTTCATCGCTCTCAAAGACTTTCCAACTTTGGTCATTGTCGGGTATTGCTGGTCTAACAAGCACTCGCACTGAATATCTGTTCCGAAGCAAGTCAGAGACAGGATCAAACTGAGCACTGATTACCACCATGCGATCCGCATCGCCATTCTGTGCTCGGGGAATGGTCAGGATGTTGAAAGCTTCAAAACTTTCTACAAGATCCCAGATTCGATGCCGATAGGATCTCATGCGGATATTCTTTGCTGCTGAGATTCCTCGGACCTAATTAACTACCAGTTCTGAATCTCCGAACACGATCAA
Organism: Sequoia sempervirens; assembly: GCA_007258455.2. Lineage (NCBI taxonomy): Eukaryota > Viridiplantae > Streptophyta > Pinopsida > Cupressales > Cupressaceae > Sequoia > Sequoia sempervirens. Next base: position 627,511,050 of record VDFB02047230.1, read on the forward strand.
TTGCTTGACACCCATTTGTTCCGCTAGGCTTAGGCCCTGGACTAACCCCTCATATTCAGCCTCGTTATTTGAATAGGCGAATTGGAATCGGAAAGACCTCAACAACTTTTCATTCTGTGGGGATATTAGACATATCCCTGCTCCAGCTCCAACTTTTCTCCTTGCTCTGTCAAAATACAATGTCCACAGCTCACTTGCTTGGTCATTGTCGGGTTCTTTGACGACTTTTGGAAGAACTTGGTCTTCATCATAAATCACGTATGTGCCTAATCCAGTAGCATGATAATTTTTGAAAGGATCATTGTTTATATGTTCACTCAATAGAGCGTCTTCATTATCACTTTGGTCTCCGTTGACCTTCTCCTCTAGCAGTTCGACATTGTACATGTCTTGCTTGGTGGAGGTATGTGTGGCTTCAAAGTTAATCAGAGCCTCATTCGCCACATGTTCGGAATGCAGAGCCTCCGATTCTATCTTCATCTTCGTGCCATGCCTGGTTCTAAGTATTAGATGTGACCAATCTAAAGACAAATAGTCGCCCACCTTTGAAGTAAACTCTCGAGAAGGCAAAGACCAAACATTGGCGGAACATCTATGATCACTGTGTCTTGCGGGACCGTGATACTTGGGCAGGCAAATAGAGTCAGCGGAAGTGCTTTGATGACACCCACAGTATCAACCTTATTTCCATCTAGCTGCATCACCCCCTTTTTCATAGGTTCGTAGCTGAGTCCCAAGGCTTCGGCTATCAGTTTTGGCATAACCGTAGTACTAGCGCCAGAATCAATCATAGCATTGTGTAATAGTTTCTCCCCTATAATGAGGGTCAAGAAGAAGGGTTGAGGTTTTGGCCTACCTCCGCCTTCCGCATGGGATTCCTTCGCTTTTTTTGTGAGAACCTTAGTTGGCGACATTTGATAAATCGCCTCGGTACTGGCCGCGGGCTCGGTCAGTGCTGGGTCCATCTGTTGCTGAAGCGCCTTTTGGAGTATGGTTTTCTATTCCAGGATAGCTAGAATGTCCCATAAAGACACATTAGTGGGTGATTTCTTCAACTGCTCTATCACATTAAGAGGTGAGGAGCTCAGAGATTTCTGCTCCTTTGCTTTTGTTATAATAATTTCCTTCCGCGGTTGAGAAGACAAAGAGACGGTCGGACCGCCAGGAATTTGATCTGAAACGTCTTTGCATTGCGGACTGTCCGAAAGTGAAACAACAGCCTCACCGGTGAATCTTCTCTTGGAGCACGTGTTATAGTCAGACTTTACCCGCGGCGTTTCGGCTGTGGACGTGTCATTTGCAAACACCATTTCCTCATCCTCCATCCATGAGAAGAGTGCATGATCAGGAACAATGTCGGACTCTTGCTCTAGGGACATTCCTTGTATTTGCGCGGTAAGGACCACATTCTCCATTGCCGGGGCATATCTGTATTCTTCGTTCTCTGTCACAATACCTTCACTACGTTGCTCTGCTATCCTTTGTTGTAAGTTGCCACGCAGACAATTTTGGGGCATATGTGCATCGTTTCAAGGGAAGCACCATGGATTGATGTCATCAATCAGATTGTTTTATCCCGTAGTTAATTCTCTGCTAGAGCTCGGCGACGCACCTGCCAGCGGTGTGGGCACCAGAACTATTTGGTTCATAGCCGCCGCTGGTGAATTAGTGCGATGCGCATTCTGATATTGATTTTGCTGATAGGTAGGCCGCCCACCTTGATAGTTCTGATATACAGGCCGCGGAGGCATTGCTTGATTCCGCTTGAGAGTTGTTATATCATTCGCCATAGTCCGCAACATCTCCTTGAGGTTGCCCATCTCACCCTTGGGAGAACTTGATGTAGAGGCCAAGTTTTCAGGAGCGGCTGCATATGAGTACGCTGACTGGGGAGTCGTTGGCGCACTGGTCGATGCCACCTCTTTTGCTACGTTCGATATCTCAAGAAATATCGGCATAACAGGTCGAGGAGGCAATTTCCCGCAGTCTATCAAGTGATTCTCTGCTTTGATAGCGGTGGCATATGCGTCTGGTAAAGTGGCTCCTCCCAGAGACTTGATCATCATAGAAATGTCGGGATTAATGGACTTCAGATAGAACATGAATGCCAATTCTGGAGTCGGGTGGATGGTCACAGGAATCCTCCGCCAACTTGAGTGAAATCGGGCATTGAAGTCCGTCAGAGCCTCCTGGGGTGCTCGTTTGATGACAGATAACTGATAATATAGCGAAGAACGATCTCCGTCATTTGAAAACCTTTCATAGAACGGATCTCCGAGGTCATCCCAAGTGCGAATGGTATTAGGAGTCAGTGTTCGGTACCACTCCAGAGCTTTGCCTTTGAAGGATGCAGCAAGGAGCCTTAGGGCTACATTCTGCACTATGATACCATGTACCAGGCATACATCCACTACATCCTACAAATGCTTTGCTAGCGTTTTTGTGTTATCTCCGGTGAATTTGGGAAGAGCTTTCAGGGCCGAAACCGGAATGGTGCCCCAAACAGCAGGTGCTACCGGAGCTACCAGGGGGCTTCCAGCATCCCATGCTACATAATTTTTGTTCCCAGCTAGCAACATGGTGAGAGGAAAGGGTGGTGGGAATGGAACGGTTACTAACTGATTTGCGGCCTGGACTGTCCCGAATGGAGGCACTAGTAAACCTGGGTTATTTGCAGTTTGGGATCTAGTTACAGGCCGATGGCTCATACACCCTTTTAGAAGATGATTTCACTAGTTTGGGTCCCACCGGGCGTGCCAAAAAAAAGGACAAACTATTGACGCCAAAAATTGATGAGATAACAGTGCCTTTATGGGAAACTCAGTTCAAGGGGGACCCCTTTGCGCCAAACTGAGTGACCTCCAGATTTTAAAGAAGCTGACTTCTTCTATATAATGGGTTTTGGAAAGGGAAAAGGAAGCAGATATAATGAAACAAATATTAATCTAAGGCGATGCACCAAAGCTTACTGGTAGGCACGATAAATCATAGACTTAAGGGCCTGAATGTTATAGTTATGCTCCAAAACATCCGAAACTTAAAGTTATAGCATAAACAATTCATTTAATTGACATAAAATAGTATCGCATACATTCTTACTGCTAAGAAGAGTCGTTAAGACATGATTTAGACCAGCAATTTTGCATTCAATATATAGAAGTCTCCTCAAATGAAATGTTTAAGACAATAAAAAGCACAGTTCACAGTTTAATCAAGACATGAAAAATAGAAAGGCCGAACAATAGGCACAGTCTGAAAGTTTCTTGCAAATAAACATGCAAAAGAGGCCTGGTGTCTCTTGCTAAAACCAGTATTCTTTCTAAAATTCTTGGACCTCTTTCCCCTCAACAGAGAGAGTATATATAGCCGGAGAGCAAAATCCCACCACTTGAAGAGCTGTAACAGAAAGATTCCACAATCTCCCGTAATGATGCCCAAATACGAATATTCCCAATGTCGTTATGAGAGCAGCCAGTCAGAGCACAACATCCAGTTGATCAGTTACAGGTGTGCCCCTTGTGATGATGGCAGTGGTCCCAACAAGGCTTCGAAGCGACAAGTGCCGCCCACCGCTTTAGAGAACCATGACGAGCAGTACCCAATAACACTATCCCGCTCGGCCATCTCATAGCTTGCTTTGATAACCAATATAAGGCACGTGGCAACAAATCGTGGCCCGAATGAAAACTCCTCCTCCATCAACCAAGAGCTTGCGGAGAAGTGACACGCGTTCAAGGGACTGAGGCTACTTTGAAAATGGGGGAAGGCCGTATGAATCGGGTGGCAAAAGACACGTGGCCGCGTTTCGCAACCCGTGGTGCTCTCATCCCTGTTGTTGTTTTAAAAGCTGTGAACCGCTGACACGTGGGCAAAGGTAGGTCCCGCCAGGAAATAAAGAAGGCCAATAGAAATCTTTCGCAGCCCACCGCAGCATACTCTATCCTTGCTAGGAAAGTTTGTGATACACCGCCACATACAAAGATGTGGGCCCCTCGATGAACCTTAGGAGTATCGGACCTTTATGGAAGGCTTAGCAACCCGAAGAAAACACAAAGCAACAGAAAAATGAGAAACCCCGTAGGCGAGACACGTGGGCGCCCATCGCAGCATTTCACGAGCCGAACGGGGAGCCGCTTGCTGAAGTTACGAAGTGAGGAATGCACAAAGGGAAAGATCAAAACCTACCGGGAAGCTGAAGAAATGCGGAGACGCACAGGACAGCGCACGAACATGTGCCAAAAAGAAGACCCGAAGGGAGCTGCTTGAAACATTATTTCAACAGGTTGTTTATCCAAAAAAAATTACAAGTGGAATGTGTTGTCCGCTATGCAAACAAAATGAATGCTCACAGGGGCTAGTGAAGCTATTTTTCCATTAGGTGAGCCCCAAGAGGTACATATCAAAGTCATACCCCCATGACAATGATAAGGATACAAAGAAAATGCAAGCTCACAAGAGCTAGTGAAGCTATTTGTTCACTAGGTGAGCCCTAAGGGACCATATCAAAGCCATACCTCCATGACTTTAATAAGGTACAAACAAAAAAGAGGGATGTTCAAATGGATTTTTTCTAGCTCTTGCGAGGTATCTTCTTATGCAGCATTATGCTTAACATCGAGCTGAGAGAGGATAAATACAAGGTCTCATCCTGGGAAACATTGTACGAAACACTTCCAAGAGAGGAAAAATGAAAGGTCTCATCTTGGGAACATTGTACCTAATGTTCCCAAGAGAGGATAAGTGCAAGGTCTCATTCTAGGAACATTGTACCTAATGTTTCCAAGAGAGAAAAAGTGCAAGGTTTCATCCTAGGAACATTGTACCTAATGTTTCCAAGAGAGGAAAGTGAGATATCATGGTCTCAGAGGAAATCAATCCTAATGACACCATCGAGAAAAGGACACATCACAAAAAGAAAGAAAATCTCATAGGAAACATGAAAAAAATACAAATTGCACATGAAACATGAAAACAAATACAGATGAAATCATGCCAAAGTATTGCTAATGTATGCCCCCTCTTTAAAGAAATTGCTAAAAACCATGTTGTGAGCAATTACTTTAAAGCAGACAAATGTGAACAGAAAAATGGAAAAGAGAGGGTTTCCCCCTAGAAACACATAAGGGATATATGGATTCAGGGTCAATATATGTCTTTGCTGCAATGATATTAGAGAGCTAGGAATTGACATCATTCCCCAAACACACAAAATTGAAAGAATGACACAAAGAGAGAAAAATAAACACTAGGGGAAAGGATGCTTTATAACCTAGGTCATAGAACACCACCTTTCTCCACTAATTGATCATTCAAGAGATGCCCTAGGATCCCAAATTGGATTGACTATCAACCCAAAGGTGAGTCGGTTCTCAACAAGGATGACCTAGGGGGTTCTTTAGGTTTAGAAGGGTTCACCACCAAGAACAAGCTTGGAAAAGACAACTTAACATTAAACTCACAAAACCTATTAATTCAAGCTAAATGATGAATGCAAATGATGAAATAAAGCAACAATAAGTTAGGATGTCTGTACCTGGGAATTCTGTAGATCTAATGAGGATTCTCAAAATGAAAAAATTCTATCAAAATGTGCTAGGGAGAACTAAGATTCCCTTACTATTGTCTTAGTCACATTGATGATTTATGGGGGAAATGCACAATCTTTGGGTCTTGAAATAGAATCTGAAAGAATTTCTAAAAAATACCTCTGGGAGGATGAAGACACCCTATGTGGTGACTTAGTCTCATTTTGAATTTCCAAAATATTTGAATGTGATCCTGAGGTCCAAGGTCTACACGTCCTTCTTCTCTAATCTCAAGTCCTGAAACTTCAATATTTGACCTGAAAGTGAGTTTCCGTAAAGATGAAAACATTGCAACTTTTCACTTCAAATGATCTTCAAGTCTTCAACCTAAATCTCCAATCACAAACATGCAATAGAGGAAAAACTTGTTGATTGTTTGTAAATGGGGGTTTACCATGGTCAAACCCTTTGTTGGTAATTAAACCTTAGAATGCAATGAAATAATGAAGGGAAATGATGAATGAACAACATGCAGTGTTACAAAATTTGCAACCTGATGTGAGATGGCTAGCTTGAATGTAGATCTTGACTTGCTTGAACACTTGAAAGATCTTGACTTGGAATGCTTACTTGAATCAAAACCCTACATCACAAATGTCAGCTCAAAAACACACATGATAGAAGAATATCCTTGATATGATGATTGAATCTTGATGATGGCTCCAAATGCTTGATAACTTGCTCTTGAATTCTCTTGTGAACTCCAATTTGCTATTAGGAATTCTTGAGAACAAAATTCTTCATGTGAAATGAGTGAAGGAACCTTGTATTTATAGGTATCCATGCTTAATATCCTAAAATTACACCACAACAAGCCGACATATGAATTCATTAATTAAAGGAGGCTAAATCCTGCCAAGATTTGAAATTAAATCCCAAAAATACCTCAAGGAGTCCACTAAGACACCCTTGGTGGCATCTTAGTCCTGAGGCATGAAACTTGGGGCATAGATTCCAAAAAGGGACCTTTCTAGGTGCTTTCAATATCAGGGTCCCAAGACCTATGGATGAAAAAGGCGCCCTAGATGGTGACTTGGTCCCAATCAAAAAATCAGGGACACATAGCCAAAATCATTAAATTATCATTTATCCTTTGATGTTTTTCAGGATTAGCCATAAAAATATGTTGTTTATTAGGCTTGTGAATGGAAAATAGGATCAATTTAGACATAAATAGGGATAAATAAAGCAAGGAAGGCCCAAACAAGTGTGAAAATGCAAGGGTATGCATTTTCCTACACTAAATTTAACCCCCACTTTAGTGAGAGGAGGAACTTGCTCTAAATTCACACTAAAGTAGTCAACCATGCAATTTAGAGGGGTTCAAATGTATGAATGCTAGTAAGATAGGATGACAATAACCAAGAGGGTGACCAAGCCCCTAGGATGAAGATCCTATGGAAAGCCAACATAGGCACAAAGGAGCACACTTGCAGATGGTATATGAAACCATAACCATATCACAAACATACACCATCAAAGATAGGAAAAAGAAAAAGGACAATGCAATGGATCAAGCTTCAACTGGCCATCCAACACGTTGTGTACTAGGTCTAGGTTTTTTTTCCAAAAAGGGTTTATAAGTGGAACACGTTGTCCACTATGTGAATAAAATGCATGCTCACAAGGGCTGGTGAAGCTAGTTGTCCACTAGGTGAGCCCCAAGAGGCCCATATCAAAGTCATACCCACATGACTATGATAAGGACAAAAGGAAAATGCACGCTCACAAGGGATAGTGAAGCTATTTTTTCACTAGCTAAGTTGCAAGGGACCATATCAAAGCCATATCTCCTTGAGTTTAATAAGGTACATACAAGAAAGAGGGATGTCTGAAGGGATTTTTCTTAGTTCTTGTGAGATCTCTTCTTAGGGAGAATTGTGCTTAACATCTCCCAAAGAGGATAAATGCAATGTCTCATACTGGGGAACATTGTATTGAATGTTTCCAAGAGGGGACAAATGCAAGGTGTCATCTTGAGAACATTGTACTTAACGTTTCCAAGAGAGGACAAGTGCAAGGTCTCATCCTAGGAACATTGTACCTCATGTTTCCAAGAGAGGACAAGGAGATATCATGCTCTTGGAGGAAATCAAACCCAATGGCACCACCAAGAAAAGGATGCATCACAAAAAGAAAGAAAATCACACAGAGAATATGAAAACAAATGCAAATGAAATCATTCCAAAGTAATGCGAATGTATGACCCCACTTTAAAAAAATTACTAAAAACCATGTTGTGACCAATTACTTTAATGTAGAAAAACATGAAAAGGAAAAGGAAAAGAGAGGGTTGCGCCATAGAAATGCATAAGGGATCTATGGATTCAGGGTTAGTATCTATCTTTTTTGTAATGATATTAGAGAGCTAGGAACTATCATCATTCCCCAAATACACATAGAACTAGAATAATGATACAAAGAAAGAAAAATGAACACTAGGGGAAAGTATCCTTTATAACCTAGGAAATAGAACACCACCATTTTCCCCTAATTGATCATTCAAGAGATGCCCTAGGATCCCAAATTGGATTGACTATCAACCCAGAGGTGAGTTGAAATTCTCAACAAGGATGACCTAGGGGGGTTTTTTAGGTTTAGAAGGGTTCACCACCAAGAAAAAGATTGGAAAATACAACTTAACATTCAACTCACAAAACTTGGTAATGCAATCTAAATGGTGAATGAAAATGATGAAATAAAGCAATAGTAAGTTACGATGTGTGCACCTGGGAAGTATGGAGATGTGATGACGATTCTAGAAATACAAAAATGTTGTCAAAATGTGCTATGGAGGACTAAGATACCCTTACTATTGTCTTAGTCACATTCTTGATTTTTGAGGGAAATGCATAATCTTCAAATCTTGGAACATAATCTAAAATAATTTCTGAAAAATACCCCTGGGAGGACTAAAACGCCCTAGGTGGTGATTTAATCCTATTTAGAATTTCAAAGATATCTCAATGTGATCCTAAGGTCCAAGGTCTGCACTTCCTGCTCAAATCTCAAGTCCTAAAACTTTTGGATCTGACCTATAGGTGAGTTTTTGTGAAGATGACAACTTTGCAATGCAGCTTTGCAACTTTTCACTTCAAATTATCTTCAAGTCTTCAACCTAAATCTACAAACACAAAGATGCAAGAGAGGAAAAACTTGTTGATATTAGTAAATGGAAGTTTTCCTTTGCTCAAACCCCTTATTGGTAATTAAACCTCAAAATGAAATGAAATAATGGAGGGAAATGATGAATGAGCAACATGCAATGTTACAACTCACCAAACACTTGTTATGAAATTTGCAAACTTATGTAAGCTGACTAGATTGAATGTAGATCTTGACTTGAATTGCTTACTTGAATCAAAATAGCACATCACAAATGTTAGCTCAAAAACACACATGATGCAATAATATCTTTGATACTTGAATCTTGATGATGGCTCCAAATGTTTGATGAATTGCTCTTGAATGCTCCCGTGAACTCCAATTTGCTATTAGGAATGCTCTCACAAAATTCTTGATGTGAAACGAGTGAAGGAACCTTGTATTTATACTTATATGTGCTTAATATCCTAAAATTACACCACAACAAGCCAACATATGAATTCATTAATTAAAGGAGGCTAAATCCTACCAAAATTTGAAACTAAATCCTAAAAATACCTCAAGGACTAAGATGCCCTAGGTGGTGTCTTAGTCCCAAGGCATGAAACTCAGAGCACGGACTCCAAAAAGGGACCTTTTTAGGTGCTTTCAATATAAAGATTCCAAGACCTATGGAGGACAAATATTCCCTAGGTGGTGACTTAGTCCCAATTCAAAAATCAGGGACATAGCCAGAATCATTAAATTGTCATTTATCCTTTGATGTATATTGAGATTATCCATAAAAAAGATGTAGTTTATTAGGTTTGTGGATGCAAAATAGGACCAATTAAGACATAAATAGGGATAAATAAAGTAAGGCGGGCCCAAAAAAGTGTGAAAATGCAAGGGTATGCATTTTCCTACACTACAATAGATTTATTTTAGGTAAGGTCCTATTTCACACTCCAACATGTCAAAAAAATTTGGACTACATTGCATCAATGATTTCTCTTAAGAGACCAAAGTATGAAATGGTAAAAACCTTTGAAAAGTTGTTACCTAGAAACTGTGGCTCTTCGAAACATTCCATCTAAAGGTATAAGGTCACATAGTGTCTCTCTATAGTAACCTCCCTTAGTTTTTCACATATCCAAGTCATTCCATTGTGGCAACAATGTTTCAAATCTTCCAAAAGGTGTCAATTACATTTATTAAAAAGTTGTCAACATGAATTATTTACATTCTTTATCTCTTGGAGGTAAACTGATAATTCAGACATGTTGGGGTGGCTATATAATAAGCACTTTACAATTTTTAGTCAATGTAGGTGTCTTTATAATATTATAATTGAATAATCTACACCAAAGAACTAGTCTCCTCTATTTCTTGAACTCAATGTAGTCATAAACGTTTTGGTCAATACAGGAAAAAAATTTTTTGAGATGAAGGAAAGTGTGTGCATGAAGAATACATCTCTAAATTTGAAGTAGTGATCACACAACTAGAGGATGGATACTTGAATGGATGGGTACTTGAATACAATTATTAGAAATATAGTGTAAATTATTGGTACTTTGTCTTGAATAAAACTTAAATATGGTTGGAGTGTTGAAAGGAAAAGATAAATACTCGAGATGAAGATCATGGCTTCAATGTGCATGGGTGGAAAGTTCATCATGCTTCAGTTGTGAAGGAAGCTCTATTTGAAGGAAATGGGTCTAATGTCCGTGGGTGGCATGGTCATTGTGTTGTAGTTGTAGCTGATGTTCCTATGGATGCTCCTATGTCTCATCCTTGTCAAGCTCTACAAAATTTAAAGGTTCAAGATGAAAATTTTGTGTAGGATGCGTGAGTGGAATTTTATGTAGCACAAGTACAAGTAGTTTTTTGAGTTTGTTACTAGGTTTCTGAAGTGATGTTTGAAGGGTTAATAGAATGTTTTAGGTTTTTATGAGCAATGTACCTGGGTTTCTGATATGATGTTCATTAGTAGTTTGGGTAATTTTTGGGAAAATGTTTTGAATTTTGGGTATTTCTCTATGCATTGTATTGAAGTATCTGAATGATTGGGAAAATTATGGATTTGCAAAATTCAACTTCATAATCCTATGTACAAACTTATTTTATTATATATATCAATATATAGGCTTTTTCCTTTGCTCCAAAAAAAAAAAAACTTAATTCCATAACTAGATGCCAAAAATAAGTCATGGAAGACCATAAACACATACTAGTATAGGAAAGTTAATAATTAACTAGCAAATATAGGTGAAATTAATGTGAAATAAGTTATGAAGCATGGAATACTTTTGGATTTTAAATATTTGAAGTAATATATCTACAAATATCTATTGAAGTGTGGATTTATAATGCAAATATGGACACCATCAATAAAAAAGATGTATATTAACCAAATAGCCATATAGGCATACGCCAATATATGTTGATATAAGTATGAAATATATACAAAACAACCATATAGGCTTCCAAGAATGCCATATAGGCATACAATGCCACATATATGCAATATAAAATATATGTCCAAAAATGCCATATAGGCATACAACAAATGACCTCTATAAAAATTCATTCCCCCCCAAGTGAAGAAAATAGATCACAGGCGACCTTTGATCATCAGGGGAATGGAGATGTGTATGCTAGTGATATACTTAAAACTTGAGGTTTTATCCTATTTAATTCTTCATGGAGTTGTACCTATTATAAAAAAAAAGCATAGACATTAATATATATAGAAATTACATTATGAAAAATAAAATACTTAACAAAATAATCCCTAACCACTACCAAATGATCTTTGTCCTCATTCACAATAGTTAAATTCTCAAGCTATGGTGTTACAAATTCTTATAGAAACCATCTATAGTGTTACAAAGTCTTATAGAAACCATCTAGATAGAAACTAAACTATAAATCAATAATCATTTTGTTTTCCAATAATAAACAACTATACCAATGAATGTAGTTTGAAATTTACTAATCTACCTCATACCCCAATCAAAGGCATCGAGTTGTCTATTGAAGTAGAGGCACCATTCTCCATTTACCTATCAACATCAAGAGGATTCTGTAGTTGCATCATCTAAAAATAAAACAATATTATTCAATTATAAAAGCTAGAAGAGTGATTCAAGTCATGGCTTATAATGTATGAGATAGTCAACAAAATTTTGAGTACTTATTGAACTAGATATTACTTCAAGGGTTTGCATGTTTCATAAAGATAATTTCAAAGTAAAGGATAGTTGTGCAAGATGATATTCCTAGGGACAACCATATCATGCAAGCAAGGGACAATATCATGATTACATAAATATGTCATGCAAACATTTTTTGATGTGAGTGAAAATTTTTTGAAGTGGGGATAAGATTTATGGAAATAATGTAAACCACGATAGTGAGATGCAGGAAAAAAATCAATAATGAGCACTATTAACTAAGAACAAAATGAAGTAGTGATAGTGAGCAATGAGGGGAATGTGGTCCTAATATCTTGATAAAAATTCACACCCTTATATACACTCCTTGGTTTTCATAAAACCCCAAAATTCTATTCATATTGATGGGTGAATCACAAAGAAGAGATAGCTATGAAATGGAGTGAGATATCTTCATTACAGTGGATAGTGTAATATTCACATAGAAATTAGTTATGCTTTTAACCTTGTAGTAAATAAATCATTTCCATAAAAATAGGAAGTAAAACTTTTCTCTTTTAACATCAAAGTTTGCACTTGCATATTTGAAAACATAAAATATTTCATAAATGAAATCACATTGTTTTTCAACATGGAAAGGAGATACAACTTTTCATTTTCAATTTCACATATCTGAATGTAATTAAGTAAAGTATTAACAATTAGCTATTGAGTTTAAAGTCAGGAATTCCATATCTGAATTACTTTTCTATTTCATAAGCCTCGACATGTCATCTGCAAGAAGGAGAGCATCACCAAAATGATTTAGCTCCAACCATAGACTAGCAGTCCCTCACACACCTTCCAAATGGAAGTGTCCCTACCCTTCAATGAATAATATAGTCAAGGACCCCCTTGTATTTCCACCTGAGTTTCTAATGTTGTGTCCTACATAACCAATATGACCATAAAACTATAGATTCCTTCTAACTATGTATGACACTACTAACTGGTTATGCAACTCTGGAGCATAGTGAACCAACAAGTGCAAGTAGAGACTTTTGCACCTACTTTGGCCAAATTTTTGAATTAACTTCAACCACTTCCTTAGAAAGTGGAGTTGTATGCTCACCTACCTCTAATTCAACTTGGAAACCTTTACTAACCTATGGTTAACTCAAGTTGACTTCTTGAAAAAATGATTTTGAGTTTTCATAAGATTCTTATTCATAATGTGATGATGTACTAAGTCGATAGATGACTAGATTGGTTAATTATTCATGATTTTGAACACCCATGTTACGTTCATGTAACATCTTGGGTCTTGGAAACTACCACTTGTTCAAGTCTTTACTAATTCAATGAAAAACTTAACTGGTTATACTTTTCTGACCTTGAACACCCGGGTATGTGCAGGATCATGATGGGCCAAAAAGTGGCAATATGATGGGTATGTGTAGGGGATGCGGTTGATGACTTATTTTTTACCCAAAATTGATGAAACGAAAAGGGTTTTTAAATGAGATACTTAGCTTTCCACCAATATAAATTATGCTTTACTTTGAATTTAATAAATTATTATTATTCATTTTCTATTTGAATTATGACTTCAGTCCTGATTGATAGGCTAATTGAAAAACATCTATAGCTTTCAAATGGTATCACATTTTTTCAATCCAAAACATACATCACATTCTATGCTTCACATACTATAGGATTAAAAAAAATGAATTTCATGAAGTTTTGACCAAGTTAAGGTGGTCAAACATACGAGTTTTTATATTTTTTAAAAGTTATAATAAGAAATTCATAATTAATTATTTACTTGGAAAAAGATTACAAAAAAATATGCATCACATTTGGACATGAGTCCTCTACTTATATCTAAAATATTATAAAACAATATTATCATTTTATTGTGATTAGGGTGGTCAGACAGACACCTACTTCTTATTTTTTCCCTAAAATTTAAGTACTACTGCATTGAAATTTCAAATTTTCACGAAATAGATTTTTTTTAAAAATAAACCTAGTAGTTTAGAAACTACATTCAATTTGCTATAGATTCTATTCTTACATAATTTTGAAATAATATAGGTAACTTATTCAAATTTTTACGTCAAGTTGCCTAACTCTTATTTTTTTGGATTTTTCACCACTTAAGGGCTTTTTTCTCCATGATGATCTTGCAAATACCCACCCAAGTTATGTTCACATAACATCTTGGGACTTGGCAACTACCACATGTTCAAGTCCTTAGTTTTTTTTCCATGAGAGTAACTACTCTTGTATTTTATGCACAATATGTTTAATACTAGTTACACAATGTCATTGATTAGACTCACCGGGTCTCAATCTAAAAGTATTGACAATATGTCAAATATGTATAATAATATAATATTAAACTTAAATTGAATATTACTTCTCCATATTAAAGTTTCAAATGTCCAATGTTTGATCTTATGGTTTTGTTCAATAAAAACACCATATTAAATATGGTTAATCTCATTGTTAACCTAAGTAATATATCATCTTCTTCTTAAATAATGTTTTAGACACTTCGTGGTTACACCAAGTATTGTTCCATTCTTCCAAAACACCATAATAGATCTGGTTGTTCAGGATACTAAATATTGTTTAATTTGAAATTCAATATAAAACTATATATCCATAGTAATGTTCCTTAATTATTCAATATATTAAATTGTCTAAACTCTCATAACTTATCTGAAAAACTATCTGACTAATTAATTATATTTGTATTGAAAACCATATTAAATCTTGTTACTTATGATAATAGTATTGTTTGAATTTGCACAATGGATAATTACTTCATGTACTAGATTTTCACCAATAATTTGGTTTAATAAACAATCCAATCTTGGACAACTCAACAAAGATAATAAATATCTAATCTCATATTTTCTTTATCATTTAACATGTTTAATTCTTTATAAAATTATATATATACACACACACACATTTACAATGTATATATATTGATTGAATACTTAAACCCAAATTGGTAAAGTAAACTGTGATAGAGTGAAATAATTTTAAATTCATTCTTTCATGAGACAACTAACAATCTTTCCAATACACCGCTCTTAAGAGTAAACACTGTTATTAACTAACTCGTTAATACTCAAGAGGTAAAATCTTAATTTTTCCTTCCTCAAACTGAAGAAATAATAAAACTAAACTATATGTTTGCACAATTTTTTTTTTATAAGAATGTTATGTCCTACCAAGTTTTCGATATAGGGGGATAGCAAAATGACAAGATGTGTTTAGGGGACAGTATTTTTTTAGGGGATTTTTGAGGACGGGGGGATGACTATATATATATATTTTTAAAAAAATATAGGGAAATTTCAGATATTAATATGAGTAATGATAATCATAACAATGAAAATTGATAAAGTTGCAAATGTAATGACTAATCATATTGACATATATATTATAGAGTCGAACAAATTAATACTACAACTACTTAATTGCTTCCATAATTCATGTCAAACAATCAATGTGCATATGATATAAAATTCCCAAAGGCTACAAGTTTGCACTAAAATTTTCAAAATGACAAGGTCACAAAGGTCCAAACCATAGTAATAGAAAGTATGATGGCTACCTCTACTCGACATCTACCAACATTGCATCAAAATCAGACTTAGAGTCTAAGTCACTGCTAATTTTTCTCTTGCTCACTTTCTTCTTAGCTACATTTTTTTTCTTGGAATGTAAAAATTAACTCAAATGTCTTTGAAAGCAATTTTTATGTTTCATTTTAGGCTTGGGAGGGTGTGGGAACACTTAGAAACAATAAAAAATAAGCATTTTTAATTGCAGAGTTTTTTTTTGTAAAAACCTACTGCCAAAAAGGGGATGGATGGTGCACTTTTTTTGTCAACTATCTCAGTAATATAGATACAATGAGAAAATTGGAAATTTAGAGATTTTTAGAGTGAAAAATATAGAATATCCAAACATCAAATTGTGCAACTTCTGGTCGCAGCCCCTTCCCCAAACACAAAAAAGATCAAACTCAGAACTGTTGTGATGCTCTTTCCCAAAAAATCCCCCCAAGAGCATGAGTAGAATAATGGAAACTCTTTTCCCCACTTTTTAAGCTTTTCCCTCAATGAAAAAGAAAGATGAATGACCAAAGAAAATTACCTCTCTCCTCAACCGTTGAGTTTGATCAAGAAAGTTATGTTCCAAAAACAAAGACTTTCATCTTATTCTTTTTCTCCATGTTAACTTTTTAAAAGAATCTCCAATTGAATCTTGAAATCATAACCACCTTTGGGGCAGGTCCCCATGTAGCTACTTAGATTATTGTGTCTAGCAACCACTACTTAATATTTTAAGCAATGTCTTAGTATTTTGTGGAGCTGGTAGCTCAATGAGTTTATTTTTTCTGCTTATTAAGCAGACAAATTAAATTAACATTTTTTAACACAGAAAAATTATTAATAATATTTTGTGCCGGTGAAAAATGGAGGGAGGAATTGGAGGAAAAAAATGAAGTACATATAAAAAAGGAGGCAAAGTAATTTGTGGAGCCACATGGCATTTTTTTCATTTGCAGCAACTACTTATTTTCAGCCCCCCAATTTTTTCTCAACCTATTCTCAAATTTTAAGCAGTAGTTGCTCCAAAAAATTAGGAAAAGATTCCAAATTATCCTATTCTCATAAAAAAATAAATTCAGGGGAACACTTAATTGCTTAATTTTAAGCAGATAATAAAATTAAGTAGCAGCATAGGGACAACATGGGGACAGCATGGGGACAGGGGATTGATGTATCTTCCTTCTTCCATTATGTGACCGCTTAAACAAATAACAATGTTTTTTAAAGGAAATAGTTATATATATCTTCTTACAAGGTGCCTTTATCCTCCATGCTGGCACAGTCTCATTATGAGACTTTAAACAACAACCGATTTGAAACTAAGCCTCAAAGCATTTTAAAACCAATGTCATGTCCCAAAAATTTTAATCCCAAATTTTGATTATTAAAATATAGGAAAAATTGCAAACACTGAAATACAAATAAATAAATAAAATTAATAACAAATATAAATATATAAATACAAATATTAACAAATTAAATATGATTATAATTATAATCATTCTAATAAATTATAGATATACAAATTGTCATGTCCTCAAAATTGGAAACACTAAACAATATGATATTATTATGATTAATATATATATATATATACATGTATATATATAATGAATATAAAAGTAAATATACTTATATATTTACAATAAATTCAATTTATAAATATAATAGTAAAACAAGAAATATATCATATATAAAATACAAAATAATATGTTAAAAGAAAATACAATAATAAAAATATATTAAAGTAAAATGCAAAATATTAAATTAGTAAACAAATAACAATGACAATGATTGATGTATTAAGAAAGCAGTAATAAATTAAGGGAGATCATGAGGTTGAAGGGATGCAAAAGGGAGCGATAGAGTTTAGAAGGACAATAGTTGTAAATAGAGGGGCATCGATCATCTAAATGGCAACAATTAAAATTAAAATTTGCAGTAAGTATAAGGAGCAACAATTAATTTAAAAGACATCAATTAGCATTAATAAATAAGTCAAATCCATTCATGAGGAGTCACCTCCATTCAGGCATACAATAGGAATATATATGGGAAACCACATCATTTGCAAGGGGATCATTAGGGATTAAATTAGAAGTCTGAGCAAGAAAAATAAGAATATATTATGTCAGATTTAAGAGACAAAATATGAAAATTTAATAGAAACATTAAAAGAAAGAATTATTTTAGAAAAAAAAATATGAGCAGATTAGGAGGTAAAGAATATAGGGAAAACATTTAGGAAGAAAGCAAGAATAACAAGCTATAGCAACAATGAAGGAAAAAGAAAGGAGTCTACAAAAGGAAGCACACCAAGGTAAATCTATAATATTTTGTAAATATGTTACAGGTTGTAAGTAACACTTTATGTATTTAAGTATTGTGTATATAGTAAGTTGCAAAGGATCCAATATAGATTGGTTGTAATAATCGTAGGTTGCACATCTATGTATTTTTGAGTTGTCATTTATTATTGTTCATATAAATAATAGGTGTAGACATGAAAAAATGTAGCGATTGATCTTATGCACCTGATCCTGATTTACTAGCACCGCTTCGTCTTGAATCATCTCCTTTGTTGGTAATTTAATTAAATAATCTTTATTTAATTAAATTCATCACATTTCATCTCTTAATTAAAAAAATAAAATTTATCTGGTTAAGTCATTCCCTCCTATTAATTAAATATATCATTTTGTTTAATTAATCCTAACATCTTCTTTTGATTAAATAATTAACCTTTTTTTATTAAATCATCATGGTCTCTTTGTTAATTAAATAAATAAATTTAATTTAATTAATCTCTAAAGTCTTTCTATTAAATTGAATAAATTAATCCTTGTTTGATTTAACCTAACATCACTTCCTTTTAATTAAATAAATCAAAATATTTATTTAATTAAGTCTTTATCATATTCTTCTCATTTTTATTTAAAGCAACCCAAAAATCTAAATCAAATGGTCACATTAGCTAATCTCCCTCTTAAATTAATCAAATCATTAATAATTTAAATCTCACCGATCACATCGTCTAGCCTTTGCAACTTTCACAATAAATCATTTCTTTTTATTTATTAAATCCTCCAATTTCCCTCAACATGGCATCAAAAGGGAATATTCCTCCAAATTTGAAAAATCCCTCCAAGTGGATTTGTCCTTCCAACAAAGCATTTAACTCCTATTACATGTCCTTGTGCATTGAGCCAAGTGGCATTTAAGTCATTTCTTTCCCCCTTCACCATGTCATTTCATAAATTTCAAATTCCACCTAATATTATTTATTGGCACATTCATCAAAATGTGCTCAACCTTCCTCCATTCACATCTTGACAAGTGGCACTTGGTCATTGGATGTTGATCAATCCCACATTCATCCATTTTGTCTCTTCTTCCATCTTGTTCTTCTAAAAATAGAAGGCTCTTCTTCTCATTTTGGATCCACAACTTAGAGCAAAGTTACTATCTTTATACTTAGAGAAATTTCATCTATTTCCATAGCATTTTTCCATCATCATAGCTAGGTTATTGCAGATTTCACCAAGGAGCTCATTGTTCTTCATCATCATGTGGATCAATTTTCATCAAGCTTGCAAAGGGATGGGGAAAGTGCCAGTTTCCACATCAAATTAGCACCACTTCCCCCATGGGATTGATAGTTTGCATGCTTTAATAGGATTTAATAACTTTTCTTGTTTTGTTCTTCATTTCATTTCCTATTTTGAGCATTGTAGATGAATTTCATGGGGAATCTTAGTTCTAACTTGCATATTGAAACATTGTGTTTGTTCTTTGTGTTTGTGCAGGTCTAGGATTGGGGTTCACATTTTGGCACTAGAAGGAGGGAGAACTTGAAGATTTCAACATTTTTTTCTCAAAAATTATGTGGTTTTTTGTTAATTTTTGTGCCTACAGGAAACTATGTTGCTATCAGTCCAACAGTGCCATACAATGATGCTGACCAATCCAGCAGTGCCATACAACAATGCTAAAACTTCAAACTCCACTGTTGTGTGTTCCTGCCCAAAAATTCAAATTTTTAAACTGCAATGCTTGACCATTTCTCCTATTCACCAAATTCCAAACTCCAAACTACGCCACTTGCCAAAACAACGCTATAATCATGTTCTCTGTTCCTGTTGCAAAGAATCATTGTTACTCCTAGCGGTGCCATATAGCACCATTGATCTCTTGAAACTGTGACACATATGCAGGAGAGGGGTAACATGTTGATTTCTAGTTATTCTTGACATGTGACATTTTGATTTTGATTATTTTGAGCTATTAATCTATTTTCTATCTCTGTATTTCTTGGACTAATCAATTTTTGTAGGTGGATTCAATGGAGGAGCAAGGAGAAATTTGAATTATAACATCATTTCTTTGCTATATTAAGTGTTTTTAAACACTTTTGGGAGAAATTTTAATCCCTCTTCTAAGGATTTGTTGTCTTTCATGCTTTTAGTACTTACTAATTTTCAATTTGGATTTAAAAAGATAAAGACAAAAGGATTAAAAAGAACCTTACGAAAATTTACTAGATTTTTTTTTCAAGGTTAACAATTGAACAAACAACTTTCACTATTCCTTTTGGTGCTTAAAAATAATTCACTCTTGCTTTGAAAGGATAAAATGAACATTTGCTTCTATGTATTGCAATCACCTACCCAAAGTAATATCATGTAAAAGACGTATGCGCTTCTCTCACACCTCATGGCGATCTTGAGAATCAAAAGGATTTTTATGATATTAAGTTGTGTAAGTGATTACCTTCACACTTCATTTGGGTTCTTAAAATTGGACAAAACTTGCGAGTGTGAGTGGAATATATCACATGTTTTCTCTCTTTGTTTCTCAACAAAGATCGATCGAACTACAGATGTATTTGCTCACTTTTGTGTTATCTTAGAGGGCCTGCCTTGTGGGAAAAAGTAATCACCCAAGGGAACAACCCAACCGGGAACACGCTAAATCCAAATGACTTCCAATTTATATATAAGTGTGGGTACTTGAGGAAAGGAAAGTATCAGGAGGATTATTCTAACAAGAAGGGCAACAATGTAATGCCCCGTTGTGCAAAACCCAAAGGAACAACTAAAAATGCAATAATTTTTTTTAAAGAACAAAAGGAATGTACTATAAGTATTCCAACATAACTAATGTTCCAAGTTGCACAACTAAGTCCCTTGGGGTACACGAGGTGACATTACCAAACTATCCCATAACAAAGTTAATGGATGAAACATTAAATTACCAATTACGTAATCCATTTATTCACATATCATCACTTAACCATTCATTAATGATAACCAAAATGATATGAATAAACCATACATGAAAATTATAATAAATTAATCATTGAAATATTAAGTACATATTTCACAGATACAACATTACATTAACAATATTTACAAATGGTAGTTCAAGAATGATTTACATGGTATGATAATACATTACATCAGTCTAATAGTACATCTCAAAGAAAACATATACAAAAATATATTATAATTCTTCCCAACACATGTGGGAGTGATACATCAATACGTAGAATACATCTAGAGTACAAATATACATTTGGTAACTTATGAACCCTGGATCAAATGACATCTACAAAACTCTACACTGAATGTTACAACTGCATCATAAGGGGACCCAACAGGGTGCATAGCATGTTCCACCCAACTGCCCTCGTGCTAGGAGTAAATGAGGAAGGATCCCCAACCGAGCACATCTAAACAGAAGATGCAAGACTAAACTCTAGACATGAAAAAGCAAGAATACACAAAGAAATATCTCATAACAATAATAAATCTCAAAAACATAACAATAGACCACTTCTAGAGGATTTCAATAAAACAACTCAAAGGGAATGCTAGAGGAGAGTGTCATCACATGGCCTTACATGGATTATCTAGAAAACCTATTACAAGGTGCCTCCTCAATCTATGGTTATCCTGACTACCTTTCTCAAGGTGCTGCTCCATAGGGTGACTCATGTGGAACCATTAACCTCTCGTGAAGATGAGGCAACTATCATGCAAACCACGGCCTTCTCGGCCCACCTTTAGTCTATGAAATCCCTAACAGGTGGATGAGGCATCCATAATTATCTTATTAATGTTTTACTACCCACCCCCTAATTAATTAATTAGGTTATTACTTATTACTCTAACTCTAACGTGGGTTATCCTAATAGCCCCTCTGTGCACCGACGCCCACATAGAGTCACTTTCCCTAGAAACCTGAAACATAAAATCCAATACTAAGGAGTCATACCAGCAAGAACACTGAACCACAAATGGAACATCTGCAAGGTAAAACCATCTTGCCAAAATCATATGAAACAACACTCATAAAAATGATACAAGTCCATATGTAAACTCAAATCACAACTAAAACATAGGGACCAAAATCAAATTAAAAGATAAAAATAAAACATCATTTCCCCACCTTTGGAAGTGCCTAATAAGTAACTTAAACTCCTATAGAAGGATAACAACTAAATGATTTTTCCCATAATACAAAATCCCAATTAAGAGAAAACCACAATTAACTGAATGAAAATTTCAAGAGTAAACAATTACGTAAAACAACACCATATAACATATTTCGTTACACAATAATTTCACCAAGAAAATAAATAAATTAGTTTACTCAAGAATATTCAACTTCATTTAAATCACATGGTTTGTTTCTAATTTACTCGATTACACTATAACATTGCAACTTTTAAAATTATCTAATTATTCCATAAACTCAACATATATAACCATCCATATATATATTATAAATCATGCATTTAAAACATTTTATAAAAATTAACACAATAACTTACTGTAAATTTACAGATATATATATATATATATATTTATATTTATATATATACATATATATTAAAATATATATATACACATATATATATTTATATATAATATCTATATATATACATTTATATATTTATATATAATATCTATATATATTATAAATTGAATCGAATAAAATTAAATTAATTTTAAATCCAAGTAGCATAAATCATAAAACAAAAAAAAAAAACAAAATTAATAAACTGCCATATGGTACTACGTACCTCATAATGGGGAGGCCGCAGTCCCCACTTGGCTATGCCTAGCAGCCATCAGCTACCGTGCGTAGCGATGGTGGTTGCGTACAGCCCCACGGGGAGTGGGGTGGTATGGCAACAACTGACCACTCTCCCCCATAAACATATACATACTTATATATATATATATATATATATATATATATATATATATATATTTAAAAAAGACATAGACACAGATCTCCAAAAAAATGTATATACATATATATTTCTTTTAAAAGGAGACATAATATAAAATATGAATATGTATATGTATATATATACACACACACATATATATAGGTATATATATATATATATTCCCACAAAGTACAAAATAAATAATATAAATATAATCAATCAACAGTCCAATTTTTTTTCTTAGGCACAAAATAAATCTGAGAACACAATTTTAATTCCATAATAAATTGATTTTTATTTCAAAAAAAAGAATTTCTCAACTAGATTTATTGAAGGAAATTCAGAAGATTTCAAAATAGATTTCTATTGAAGATTTAAAGGTTTAACACAAGCAATTTTTTAATAGCAAAACCTTTTTCAAAACATAGATATTGATTTTTGAATATGGCAGACATGATTTTCATTTCCCTTATAGAACAATGAATTAATAAATCAAAATAATTAATAATAAAAAAGAACCTGGAGTCCTTCATTTGATTTTGAATCCAAACACGGTAACCCTTCTTCCTTTTTCAAATACAGACTTCCTTTGCAGTTCCTTCTCCAAATTTATTCTTTCAGCTAACTTCTGGATTAGTATTATATTTTTCCTTCCAAAGAACAATTTTTACTAGATAAGCACAAAACATATATATATATATTTTAATTGTCCCCTCTTCTTCTTCTCGCCAAAATATTAATAAATAAAAATAAATCAAACTCTTTCTTTTTCTTCAAAAATCTACCACATGCATTGGTTCCCTTTTTTTTTTGTTTTAAAAGCTCACATTTATCTCTCAAATTCAATTAAAAATTCATTATTTTCACATTTATCCTCAGATGATATTATCCTTAGATTTTATAATATTAATATTTTGAGAAAGACAATTTACCATTATCATAAACATTATTTATTTAAATTAATTACTTTATACTTTTAATTAATTAAATATCTTTTAATTTACAATATTTTAAATCCAACATTTAACTAAATTACAATTACATACAATTAATCATATCAACAAAATAACATTAATTAATCTAATATAAAATAAAGATAAATTAAATAACAACAAACAATACTGAGACAAGGACAAGGTGAAGACCACGACACTAAAAGACTCACAACGAGGTGACAGACTTGGGACAGGGATACTTCCTTATCAACTCCCTTTTTCAACATCATACCCATTGGGTTTATGGGACAAGCTCAGTCCTACCAAGTAGGTGGATTCGGTGTCTTGTACCTACATCCTGCATAGAAACAAATGTCAAGTAGCATGTAAATCTCCATTGTAGACACATCATGAAAGGACATCGTGGGGTAGCAGGGTGCTCACAAGTGAGTGATGCTACTTCGTCTTTCACCAAGACTCACTAGCAAACACATTAGAAACCATAGCAACATAGAATCACAACATCACCACATATAATATTAAAGAAAACCATAACATGACCAAGTAATATAATCACCACATAATGTATCATCAAACATCATAAGTAATGTCAAGTGCAGCAACCCAACCAAACTATGAATCCACACACAACTAAGTCAGTGAACTAATCACCATCACAAACCAAGTACCAAACCAACACATAAGATTATCAAAGAGTATCAAAGAGTATCAGCAACATGAGGGGTATTACAAACAAGGGTCTCTTGTCGTATGGATGATCCCCCATGAATGAAATTCCCTTACTAGGACCTTTGTTTAGAAAAGCCAAAATCCTTGACCTATTTGTTGGTGCAAGAATAGATGTTCTGAAGCCATCCCACATTTTTATAGCTCTTAGTAGAGATGAGAAGTATGCCATGGGATTTTCATGGGTACTGATGCTTGGATGACTTGAGAAGTGAGTGCACTGTAAGGGGGATCCTGTGTGGTCAATCATCTAATCATCTAATAAGAGTAGGCATAGATAGAGAAATCCAAGTGGGAACTCAACAAATATTATTTTTTCATTATCCATAGAGTCAAGTGTATATTCTTTGAATCGAAAACACTTTTCTTGGATCCTAAACATTGGGAAAACAAACATTCAACATGATCATCAAATTTCAAATCCTTTAGGGGAAGCAAATACCTTTGAAAAAATTCAAGTGCTATTGCTTACCCTAGGGATTCTATCCTTATAGGCTTCTAAGTATTTGAAATTACATCTCAATTTTCTTTTACTAAATTCAACATTAGGGAACTATTGCCTTGATTCTCTTGATTTCCACATAATGGACCTTGTGGGATGAAAAGAAATTGAGACATAGACATTCAGTTTGAAACTTAAGCAAGACATTGGATGTGGTAAAAGCAATTCATTAATCAAGATAAAATCAATTGAACCCCACACATGTGCTTGTTTATCTTTTATCTTATGGTCTTTTGAACAAACATTGATCTTTTAGTTTGAACTACTTTTTGGGAAAAGCATGTTCTTCAATATCTTGGTCTTGTAAACAAGGTCCCTCTAAGATTCATTTAGGATCAAATAAAACACTTCATCCATGCCAGACATCAATCAAAAATCATCTCACCAACAACTTTTAGAACCTTGGAAAAATCATTCATACTAGACTTTTGGTAAAATCCTTCAAATCAACATCAAAATCGCCTTATTTCTCTAAGTGTGTGTGGATGAATCCTTCCTCATACATCTAGTTAAATTATCATCCTTTTGGACAATTTTATTCCAAGATAACATCCAACATCTTAGGGTTTATAATTCCATTATCCAAATAAAATAAAATCCAATCCAAATCAAAGAATCCAAAGAATCCTAAAGTCTAGTATTCCTCCAAGGGTCTTAAAAGTTCAACACCCATATCATTCACCCCTTTCATCCTTCATGTCATAATTGGTCCTAAACACCTTAGTGGTTCACTTTTGCAACAAGGTCAAAACACAAGAAAAACATGGAATATAAGCTTGATTCATACATCATGAGTGGTCTAAATCAACCAAAGTATCGAAGCCTTACAATGCCAATTGATTATCAAAAATCACATTTATACAATCCATACATGGGATCATTATCTCCTACAAACCTTAATGGTACAACAAATGTGAGTATGCCCAATCTAAAGTTTGGAACACCATTCCCTATGGTAGATTTAAATCAAATTCCAAACCTACAAATCTATCAACCAAACAATCAATGCATGAGTCTTCAACAAAACAACATCATCCCACCAAATCCATACATGACAAATGTGAATATACCAAGTACACGTTTACCAAACATGAAAATTTATAATCCACACCTGGTAAACTTTGGGATAGATATGTTTACGAATCATAAAAATGTTGTTCAAAGTCCAAACAATATGTTAACGACCCCATGTATTGATCCAAGTCAAGGTAACACCATGCAAAATCAAAGTTACCTAAATCAAGGCAATGAGATTCCCAACCACAAAAATGTTCAATTTCAAACTATCATGCCAAATCTAAGCATCATCCCAAATCATAACATTGTCCAAAATAAATTTGTCCATGATCCCATACAAACACCACAAGTATACATTCCAAATATGCTTGAACAAAAACCAAATCAACTATATCAAGGGTGTCAAGATCAAAATAAAGATCAAATTTTGCAAGATCAAATTGCTACACTTACCAAAATAGTTGGTTAATTGTGCCAAGAAACATCTCCACCCCAAAATCAATACACTCTTTCATTGGTCAAACCATGTCATCAAAGCATTGAGTTGTGTCCACAACCACATCAAGAACATCTCCAAAGTCAAGAATTTGGATATCAAGATCAACATAAACAACAAACCCAATATCCACATCTTGAAGACCAATCACCATATTTCCAAGATCAATCATGACAAGGTCAATTTAGAGTAAAAATCTCACAAGGTAGCAAACGAAAATACACACCGCTTGGGGGACCCATCGAATTGATCATGCAATAGTTGGTACAAGAAAAAAACATCACAATTCCAACCTATGAAAACTATCAGGAGCCCTTAGTGAAACTACCATGGTACAATGAAAATCACCTTTGTGATTTTCACAAAATAAAGGGACACACAACATCAGATTGCATTTGACTCAAAAATCTCATCCAAGACCTAACTGATAAAAAAGTAACAACTATGGGGGATGATGATGATCAGGATTCAACCACTAGTGATAGAATTGACAATATCTCCACCAAAATTGTTGAAAATAATGATCAAGATATATCCATCAATGAACACCTTGAAGATGTTTATATCCCATCCAATGATCAAATCAACCTGCATCAAGAATCATTTTTTAGTCGTGATCAAAATCCCTCAACAATATTCAACAATGATCTATTTCAAGGGGTGTTAGACTTATTTGATCCTATTGACATAATCCACGACCCATCGAGCAATGATCATGTTGAAAATGTCTCTACATCACCTAATGAGTTAGAGAACATATCTCAAGAATTTATTCCAAAGCATGATCAAAATATTTCACCAAAATCTAGCAATGTCCCTTTCCAAGTGAAACGAAAGATTTTGGCCCCACCTTTCTCCTTTTAGGTGAAAAACCCTTGGAGTGATAGAAAGCAAGTAGGTGCCAAAATATTTTAGGGCCAAGGATACTTATGTTACATTCAAATTCAGTGAAATATGGATAGAATAAGGATGAAATATGCCTAGATATAATGCTTGAATGCAAGAAACAAATGAGATTGATTGACTAATGAATAGAAACTAAGGGAAAAAAACTTGTTTGAACACACATTATGTAGTGCAACAATGAACTAGGAATGAATGAAAAACTTAATAGAAATGAACCAAACTAAAAGTGTGCACCTGTGAACCATAGATTTTTGGACCCAATGGAATCTCTAACTCTTATAGGGTTTTCACCCAAAAGGAGAGAGATTAGATCCAAAAATGCTAATTAGTTCATTCAAAGTAGGTGATGAAAATGGAGTGATCTAAGTGCTGCTAAACTATGAAATTGATCAAACATGCGTGCAAAATATAAGAATTATGTCTTTTTTGAAAACACATTGTGAATTGCAACAATGAATTAGAAACTTAGGTAAATGGAAGCATAATTTAATGAGATTGAATAGAGTGCACCTGGAGGAAAAATGAATCCATTGGAAGGTTTTGGAATGTGTCTGAAACTTTAGTTAATGGCCACTAGGACTCATTCACCAAGCATGGTGAATTAGTCTTGCTTCTGCTAAAATCTTTAGGAAACCTGTTTTTGACTGTCGGGGGTTGAAATATGAGAAATTCACTTTTCAGACCCATAGATGGGACTCATTCACCATTGGTGGAGAATCAGTCCACCTACAAAAATTTGGAAAATTAGAGGAAGATTCAAAGAAGTTAGATCTATACTTCTGCCTCCTATAGGTCTCCACTTCTGAAACTGTTAGAATTGGGTTTGAAAACGACTCTTTCTTGATCATTTGATCTGAATGAAGGGAAGAAGACTTGGATGACTTTGAAATGAAATCTTCAATGATTATCAAGCTTCCAAAGGACCTAAATTTACATACAAACAAGACAAGAAAGAGAAATTGTTGATTGTTAGGGCATGGGGGTTTGCCTTGGTCAAACCCCGTTTAGGTAATTAAACCAAAACAATGAAATGAAGGAATGAAGCATGAAAAATGGAAGTAATTACCTTGAAAATTATGATTGATCTTACATGCATACATCAATACATGAAAAACCAACCCTTGAATTCTTTAGAATGCTAACTTGAAGATCTTGCTTGACTTGGAGTGAAAAATTGGTAATAAGAAATGTGATAATGAAGGGTTAGATATGTGGGAGATGTGGAAGATGTAAAAATGAGGGTAAAAATACTTATTTATAGTCAATTTTGCCCTATTACCCAATAATACTATATCACAAGCCGACATGAAGTGAAAATAAACTTTAAATTTCACTTTTTCCTGCTCAAGGGTCAAAATGGGGGCCAGATAGGACTCATTCACCAAGCATGGAGAATGAGTCTCACCTAGATGGGACTCATTTTACAAGAATGGAAAATGGGTCCCACATGAGCCATTCCAACACCTATGAAGCTAAGGATATAGGAAATAAGGTTTAGATTGCGATCTTGTCAGGTAGTTGATTAATTAAAGCCTCGGGATGCACAATATGGGTAAAATGGGACATGTCATTGATAATGTAAATGTTGAATAGGACTTGGGGCACATAAATCAATGTGAAATTATGATTAAATGCACTTTACAACACTAAGATTAGGTCCACATAGCCTAGAAATGCACAAGAACCAATGCAAATGTGTAAATCACATTACAACACTAGTTTGTCATTAAGTTCACATTAAGAATCTTCTAGATTTATGTAATAATGTAATTAAATATGTTTTATAATGTTGAATCAGGGAGAAATAAGTTAATTAAGTCTAGAAAAGCATTTTATTTGTTTTGCAAGGGTCCAAGACCTAGTGTGGACACATAAAATACCTCACAACACTAGATTAGGGCCTCATTATGTCCAATTATCATGAATTAATCCCATGTCAAGCAAAGGGTACAATTTTTATGGCACATTAAGTCCCCACTTTTGTGAGAGAAACTTGCTTCCTGACAATAAAGTATCCTTTCAAGAGAGATCCACATGTATGCCAAGCCCCCAAGATACAAGATCATACAAAGGTAAGAAAGAAAAGGAATGAGATGGAAAATATGTACTCACTCTGGGGCCACAGAACTTTAGGTCATTTGAGGGGTGAGAAGACTAAAAGAATTAAACAAATGAAGAGAGTAACATACTCTAGTTGGAATGTACTCACAAACAAATAGAAAAGTGGCTATGGGGAAAAGTCATGCCGCTAGTAGGGCTTCCCGCTCAACCATGCCAAAGCTATACTTGTTCAATAACTTTAACAAGGTGCCAAAAAGCCAAAGAAAATGTAAATGTCAGTTTAATTTTCATGAGAAAATAAAAATAGGATGGCACCATAGGCATGCAAGTTGTGTTATGCAAGGTGGCTAAACAAATAAGACAGATCCAACAAAATCATAGACATATTTCTCCACATCACTTTACCAAATCTTCATAGTCATGATACTCAACCTTTTCCATCTCCTAATATCCCTTCTCGATGTAAAGAGGAAAGATTGGAATTATAAGATATATCTATCACAAATAATGACACTCTTGCTCTTCCCTTCCCTAATGTCCCGATCCTATGGGAAGATTTATTTGGAAACCATAGTGATACTTCTCTTGATACCTCCTCCACTTGTGATGAAGCTAATTTAACCTTGAATGAACATATTATAAGCTCTCCTTGTAGGAGACACATTTCACATTGGGTTCACCAAAATGAACAGTAGATTTTTGGACCCAATGGACTCTCTAACTCTTATAGGGTTTTCACCCGAAAGGAGAGAGATTAGATCCAAAAATGCTAACTAGTTCATTCAAAGTAGGATGTGTGCAATGTGATGTGATGAAAATGGAGTGATTTAAGTGCTGCTAAACTATGAAATTGATCAAACATGCATGCAAACTCTAAGAATTATGACTTGTTTGAAAACACATTGTGAATTGCAACAATGAACTAGAAACTTAGGTAAATGGAAACAAATTTAATGAGATTGAATAGAGTGTACCTAGAGGAAAAATGAAGTCATTGGAAGGTTCTAGAATGTTTTTCAAACTTTTGTTAATGGCCACTAGGACTCATTCACCAAGCATGTCGAATCAGTCCTGCTTCTACTAAAATCTTCCAAAACCTGTTTCTGACTATCGGGGGTTGAAATTTGAGAAATTCAGAGGAAGATTTAGAGGATTTAGATATGTACTTCTTCCTCCTATAGGTCTCCGCTTCTGTAACTATCAGAATCGAGTCTGAAAATGACTCTTTCTTGATCATTTGACTTGAATGAAGGGAAGAAGACTTGGATGACTTTTAAATTCAATCTTCAAAGACTCTCAAGCTTCCAAAGGACCTAAATTTACATACAAACAAGAAAAGAAAGAGAAATTGTTGATTGTTAGGGCATGGGGGTTTGCCTTGGTCAAACCCTGTTTAGGTAATTAAACCAAAATGTTGAAATGAAGGAATGAAGCATGCAAAATGGAAGTAATTACCTTGAAAATGATGATTGATCTTAGATGTATACATCAATACATGAAAAACCAACCCTTGAATTATTTATAATTCTAACTTGAAGATCTTGCTTGACTTGGAGTGAAAAATTGATGATAAGAAATGTGATAATGAAGGGTTAGATATGTGGGAGCTATGGAAGATGTAAAAGTGAGGGTAAAAATACTTATTTATAGTCAATTGTTCCCTAGTACCCGATAATACTACTTCGCAAGCCAACATGAAGTGAAAATAAACTTTAAATTTCACTTTTTCTCACTCAAGGGTCAAAATGGGGGCCAGATAGGACTCATTCACCAAGCATAGCAAATGAGTTCCACCTGGATGGGACTCATTTTCCAAGCATGGTGAATGGGTCCAATAGGAGCCATTCTGATGCCTATGAAGCTAAGGAGATAGGAAATAAGGTTTAGACTGCTATCTTGTCAGATATTTGATCAAGTAAAGCCTCAAGATGTACAATATGGGTAAAATAGGACATGTTAGTGATGATGCAAATGTTGAATAGGGCTTGGGACACATAAATCAATTTGAAAATGTGATTAAATGAACTTTACAACCCTAAGATTAGGTCCACATAGCCTAGAAATGCACAAGAGCCAATGTGAATGTGTAAATCACATTACAACACTAGTTTGTCACTAAGTTCACCTTAAGAATCTTCTAGACTGATGTAATAATGTAATTAAATATGTTCTATAATGTTGAATTAGGGAGAAGTAAGTTTTAAATTAAGTCTAGAAAAGCGTGAAAGTCCTTTACAAGACTTTACAACACCTTTAAAAGATGACATTAAAATCATGTTATTTGATTTGAAAGGATCCAAGACCTAGTGTGGACACATAAAATTCCTCACAACACTAGATTAGGGCCTCATTGTGTCCAATTATCATGAATTAATCCCATGTCAAGCAAAGGGTACAATTTTTGATGGCACATTAAGCCCCCACTTTTGTGAGAGAAATTGGCTTCCTGACACTAATGTAGCCTTTCAAGAGAGATCCACATGTATGCCAAGCCCCCAAGATACACGATCATACAAAGGTAAGGAAGAAAAGGAATGAGATGGAAAATATGTACTCACTCTGGGGCCACATAACTTTAGGTCATCCACAGTGTGAGAATGCCCAAAACATTAAAAAAAAAAGGAAAAGATTAGCATACTCTAGTTGGCATGTACTCACAAACACATAGAAAAGTGGCTATGGGGAAAATTCATGCTGTTAGTTGGCCTTCCCACTCACCCATGTCAAAGCTATACTCGTTCGATAACTTTAACAAGGCACCACAAAGCCAAAGAAAATGCAAATGTTGATTTAATTTTCATGAGAAAAGAAAAATAGGATGGCACCACAAGCATGCAAGTTGTTTTATGCAAGGTGGCCAAGCAAATAAGATAGCTTAGATAAAATTTTGACTAGTTTTACTTTGAAATGTTATTACGAGAAACATATAAATCAAAATTTAAAACTTTTTTCCCATGCACTGGATATTGAAGTTACTTATGTGGAAAAAAAAAATAGGGGAAAATGAAGTTTTTTTCTATTTGTTTCTTGACATTAAGTGAAGGTTATTTTTTCTTGAAATTTTCAGCATTCCAAAATCTACTCTTAAATTGATAAAAAAAAAAAAATCAAATCAAATTTTAAATTTTTTAGAAGATTACAAGAATCAACTTCATCAATATTTATATATTTCATTAGTTTCAATCATTTTGAAATTCAAAACATAAAGACCACTTTTATGTGGTTGAAGTTCAAAAAAAAAATTGTTGTTCATGGATCCTTTATAAATTGTGACATATAAAATAATCATTAAACTTCTCCCAAGAGAGGGGGACAAAACTCTAATAAAAATTGGAGGCCAATCACACTCCTAAATTTTTCTTACTGGATTTTGGAAAAAATCCTAGTAAGGAGGTTGGTAAACATCCTACCATTCTTCACTAATAGCACTCAAACTAGTTTCATCAAAGGGAGGTGCATATTGGAAAATCTGATCACTAGTTGGGAGACAATGGATTGGGCTAAGTAGTCCAATTAGGACTCTACAATGCTTCTCCCAGATTTTGAAAAAATCCTATAAAAGGAAAGAATGGAATTTAATAAGGACAAATCTAGAGGCATTTGGATTTCCAGACGTATTCTATAACATGGTTAATCCATTGTTGAAGGATGTAGTTGGAAAATTTGATATAAATAAGGACCTCACAAAAGAATTTTGATTGGAAAGATCAACTAGGAAAGGGTACCACTTGACTCTTGCTTTATTTGTGATTGCATTTGATGCTATATATTATATCCTAAGGGATAATGACAATTCCACAAATATCAAGGGCATAACCCCGCAAGATAAAAAGGAGCTTACTAAAATACAATTTGTAGATGACACTGTAATTTTTATCAAGTTAAATGAAGGTAATTTGGATAATCTAATGGAAAAAATTAGTGTTTTTTGAAGGATTCAAGAGCCATTATTTCTCTTTCCAAGTCTATCATTTTGGGATGGGAAGAAAACCCTCCTGGCTGGTAAAAGAAATACAACCTACAATAGGGAGGCCCTCAAAAGTAGGTGAGGTATTTGGGTATACCATTTGTTGTATCTCCCAATCTAAGAGAAATGTAGGTATGGATCAAGGAAAAAATTGAAAAGAAGATTGAAAAATGGAACAAATAGTATATATCCTTAGCGGGAAGGATGAAAGTATTTCAAAATATTTTTTCATCATATAGTCTCTATTTTTCCTTTTTTGGCTATTTAGCAGCTATCAGGTTAATGAAATCCAAAAAAAGATTAGGAAATTTCTTTGGTTAGATGGCAAAGGAAAAAGGAAGAAACATGTAGTAAGGTGGGAATGGTGTTGTATTGGTAAAAAAAGGGGGGCATTAGCTTAAAAGACCTAAAGCTACATGGTATAGCTTTTTCTACTAAATGGGTAATCAAATCTTTGGAAGGGGATGAACCTTGGAAGGTCCTTGTATGGAATAACATCAAGAATGCAATTCCCAAACACAAAATTTTTGGAAATCATTCCCTTTATGTGATCTCTTTATTAGTAAAATCCCCATTTCTCCTGTAGGATCAAATATTTTTAAAAGTATATGGAAGGCATGAGAATACATAAAGAACAATGTCTTAAATTTCCACTTTCGTATGAATAATAATATCATTTTTTCTCACAGGGCCATCTGGTGGAACATGGAACACAAGGGCAAGCCCCTTTCCTTGTTGCAAGACTACTCAACCAAAATTTGGGCACATAAGGGTATTAAATGTTTTGGTGACATAATAAAATATGATTCCCTTAAAAATTGGGATGTTTTTTCTGTAGAATACAACGTACCCCAAACTAATTGGAGGACATATACTCTATTAAAGGAATCTTGCAAAGAATTTCACTTTCTCATTGAAATAAAAGATGATGAAAACTAGTATCTATACTTCCATTTGATTGATTATAGTTCTCTCCTGAAACTAAATACTAAAACAATCTATAATTTCCTATCTAAGCAATATGATATTTCAAAACATGTTAATAAAATTTGAGGCATCATCATGGAAAAAAATGAATGGATTAAGATTTTTAAAAAAATATTATGTTGTGCTAGAGCCAAAAAAACATGTTTTAGATGGCTGCTTTTAATCCAAAAATATCCTTATAAAATAGATTCTATCCACATTGAAATTTATAACATTTTTAGGGTTCTTGAAGCAGTCAAACACTTTTTATTTGATCATCTTTATGCTAAAGAAGTATGAAAAATAATTTGTGGTAACCAAAATATCTAGGAAAATAGTAATGATCTCATGCTAGAAAAAAATCTCTTTGGAAAGGACACCAAAATTGATAAATATCTCTATATGTTTTGGCTATCTTTCTACTAAAATTTTATGGGCTATCCAGAAAGAAAAGAATGAAGACAAGTATAAGGGATCTAAAAGGGCTCTTATTTGGTCTATTAAAAGACTCACTTTACATAATGTTGCAATGTAGTTAGTCATCACAATGGAGATCTCCATATGAAAATTTTGGAGGTTCTTCGAGCAAGGCACAATAAATGTTAATCTACATGAGGTTAGATATGGGAACACTTGGTAGGGGGTCACCCCAAAATTGAAATCTTCTTAAAAGCACTACAAGAATCCAAAAAGGAGTTTAACAAAAAAATCATAAAGAATGGATGGGGAACCAAGGGACATAACAACCAATCTATACACCACAATTGATGCAGAAGCCCCTCTCTTAGATGAAGAACATGTAGTAGTAGATATTCTTATAGGATGGAGGAACTCAAAGGCTGACAATGATAGCAGAACCAACTAAAGTTTAAAAGTAAAAGTCCTTTTTTTATTTTTGTTGTGAAAATCTGTTTATAAATATGATAGAAATATGAAAGCATATAACCTCTATACATGCTTGTAAACAAGTATACAAATATGTAAATAGTATGCAAATGTGTAATCAACAAGTATAAAAATAATGGTGTATCGAATTTGTAGATAGTCAAAAGGACAAGGTTGTAGGTAGGATATCATACTATTGTAATATATAGTTGTAGCAAGGCATATGTGCAGGAAGTATATGTAAAAATGATGTAATCCTTTTGTTGCTTAAACTATAATCAATACAAAATAAATAAATAAGTCATCATAAATAATCACATGATGCTAGCTATACATGCGTAAACCTTTATATGAAAAAATGTCATCATCAAATAAAAGCACATGTATTAACCTTCAAATGCTAGAGTACATACGCAACACACTTTCTCCCTTCAATCTAGTTGTACTTTAGTAACCCCTATGTACCCATGAGTTTTTAATAAAACTCACTACTCACTACTCTAACCCATATTGTATGTGTGAATATTAATAGGAATGTAGAAAAGGTAGTTTATAACACCATGGGCACCCATAGCAGTCACCCTTGGTTGTATTGATGATTAGAGGCATAAATCTATTTTTAGCCCATGTTTCCCCTATAAGACAAATTGGAGTAGCTTTGGTATATTGACTATATCTTGGGCATACAAACTAGGATTTTCACAAATCGTATACCATCAGAATTTTGGTTTTCAAACCCACCATTAGGGCTTTTGATATTTCTAGATCAATAATTTTAGAAAAAGTTTATATTTCTTGCTATCTGGTTAATATATTCCCTTGTTTAGCTCTTATCAATAAAAATCATAATAAAGTGAGGCTAGGTAACAAAATTTCTATTTCACATTTAAGGGTATTTCTCTATGAGGCTTATGTTCATGTGCCAAAGTAAAAGTGATCTCAAATGGATTCAAAAGAGCATTAGTGTATCTTTATTAGTTATGGTGAGAATGTAAAAGGTTATAAGTACTGGAATTCACTAAGCTATAAAATGCTATTCTAGAGATCTAATTTTTAGGGAGTTTGGAACATTTATGGATCTATAAGTGTCTATACTACACAGGCCAACATGACAATCCAATGAGGATCTAGCAATCCAACATGCAACCCAAAAGTTGTGGAATATATTACCACTCAACATTATTTTAAGTTGATGATAATTCTACCATATTTCTTAGCCCTATTATCAAAGATAATTTTCTTTATGCAAGAAAAATGTTATTTTTTGATACATAAAATGCAGCTAAAGCTGCATAGATTATATTGAAAATATAAATTTGTACATCATTTCAGCCCGCAAAATTTCTAGGCTATATCTAATATGCAATTTCTGCTCCTCCCAAGAGGGATACAAAATTTCAAAAAACCAAAATTTACAAACACAAACTAGTTCATCAACCCATTGATGCCTACAATGGCTCCCGACCTACACAAAACAAAAAAAAATATTTCCACCATCCCTAACCTTCAATCCCCTTCATTGTAAACTCTAGTTGATTCCACTAGCTCAACAAATTTGTGGCACTACTGAATACTATCTACCTCATTCAGGAAAAATCTTCTATAGAGGAAATTGTAGCCTATGGTCACCTAGTTTCTGTGGTCCTCCAGACCTTCTACATCCATGTTGAGAATGAAGGGGTTCCATTCCACCTTGGTGCCCTACAAAAACAGTTTGTCGATATCATCCAGAAGGGGGATTCCAACCCCCAGCTGAGCCACCGTCACCACATCCATGTCATCCAGCAAGATTGCAGCTTTGAATACCATCCTTAGTAGCAATAGACACCATAGTTTTGGTAGATTCAAATCCAATAGTGAGGCCAGGAAGCACAAGGATATGTCTAAGTTTTCCCTCATTTGATTTCCCTAAAGGAAAAATGTCTTCCCTATCACCATCCTCACAACTTCGAGACACAATATGTCCTTATTAAGGAAAATTTGCTTGAGCCTCTGATCAGTAATGAAGCCTATAAAGGTTGATTGCTTCTTTGAGCAACACAATCTAATCGGGGTTTCCATCTTCGTTGTGTTCAATTTTTTAATCTTCATTAGAAGTAGGCTCAATCCATTGAGTGTTTTGTAATTGACAACCTTGCATT
This sequence comes from Sequoia sempervirens, assembly GCA_007258455.2. Lineage (NCBI taxonomy): Eukaryota > Viridiplantae > Streptophyta > Pinopsida > Cupressales > Cupressaceae > Sequoia > Sequoia sempervirens. Next base: position 627,548,378 of record VDFB02047230.1, read on the forward strand.
GTTAATTGCATCTACATCTACCTTTAGAATCAATCACTTCCATACGGCTCGTTGCAAGTGGTTATAAATTCCTTTAGGTTTTAGTACTCATTTTCTCAAGATGTTTCTTGAGGAGTCATCTGATCTTTGCCTCACATCATTAATCATCCTTTCTAGCTCTTCTCCCATCTCATTTCCACACATACCAAAATCAGTTGATCTTGCTAAGGATCTTTTTGTTGGCTAAGTTAGAGGGCATTGAATGTTCATGTCCAATTCTTCCCAACTACCTCATGTGATCAATCTCCTCATTGCTTTGATAACGAAGAACGTACGCCCTATGTCAGATTTGTCTCCTCTCCTATTCTTGGAAAATGTTGTGGGTATACGACTAGATTTCCCTAGCAACCAAAATGGTGTATTGGCCATTTTTGCCTCTTTTTAGTGGGGATGCCCATGTGCCTGATCTGGCCATGGATGCTCAGAATATTACCCCTTTTTGGAACATGGGCAAGACCCTTATGTACCATTTACTCCCTTGTTGGCTAGAGCATCTGCCTCCTTAGTACCCTCTCTATAAATGTGATTTTTGGTGCAATTCTCAAATGTTTGTATTATATCGACTGCCTTGGTGAGGAGAGCTCAGATATTCCAATTGATAGTATTGCCACTTCTAAGAGAATTGATAACCAAGGAAGAGTCCCCTTCAATTGCAATATTGTCCAATCCTAATTCTTTTTAGAGCTTCATTCAATTGATGACAGCTAAGAATTATACTTCATTGTTTATTCCTTTTGACAACCTCTTAGCTGAGGATGAGACTGTGTTCCCTTGCCAGTCCCTAATAATACATCTAGCTCTTGATGGACCCAAATTCCCTTTGGACACACCACCAAAATTTAGTTTGTACCACCCTTGCGGAGGAGGAGACCAAACCACTGAGGCTCGGGCTTGCTCAGTCCTAATTCCACCACTCCCAACCCAGGTTTAAACCTATGGAGAGGGCCAAGCTACATGCAGTTTCACATCCCACTCTAAAAATATTTTGTCATTGGCCACTTTCTGATCTAGTTTAGCATTCAAAGTTTCAATTATAATAACCTCAATATTGTTGATGAGGGAAGGCAAGCACATTCTCTTGTCCTAAAATAGCTGCCTATTTCTTTCCTTCCATAATTCCCATACCACTATTGATGGGTTGACCATCCATAGATCCTTGAACACCGATTTCCTTTTTAAGAGAGGCCATGACCAAAACCAACTGAGAAAATCATATGGCATAGCGCAAGCCCACCCCAGCCTAGCAAACAACCATCTCCAACACTCTTGTGCATATAAGTAGCCTAGGAGAGGATGATTTTTAGATTCTTCAGCATGTTCACACATCACACATCTAGACATACCATGGTATCCTAGGTGGAAAAACCTTTATGTTGTCAATATTTGGTCTTTCATTTCTGCCCATGCAAACGTCCTTGCCTTGGGGAGGAAAAAATTTCTCCAACACAAGTAGATGGGAAAAATATCTATAATCCTTCCTCTTTCATTATACAACATCTTCTATTCCTCATTGGCATTGTAGCTTCTCATTTGGACCCTACTAAGATCAAAGTATCACTGCCATCTCGTGAAGTTAGAACTCTATTCTACAAAGCTTCATTCAATTTTTGCACTTCTTTGGGTGGTAAGTTCAAGTCGAAGAATCTCCTCCACTTCCAACCTAGCATTTTATTATTCTCATTTGGGACTATGTAGCCTTTTACTTTGTCTCCCCAGATGCTTTTTAGAACTTGTTTAGCCTCGCTTAATTCTATAATGCAATCTAAACTTGGTAGGCCAGCCCAAGAGTCCTCCCAAATAAACGCCTTACTTCCATCCTTCACATCCCATGAAAGATAATCACAGACGACTAGCTTGCATTTTGCATGAAGTTTCATATTTGGGATCCAGTTGGAGGATTGGAGATTGTAAGGATGCCACCATTTTTGTCATCTTTTAAGTACTTATTGTGCAAGATTTTTTCCCATTTTCTTTGTGAAACGAAATCCATACACCATACAAGTTTTTCCCCAAGTGCTTTGTTTTGCAAGTTCAGGTGTTTGAAGTCCAACCCTCTGTCTTCTTTGGTTTTGCACAACTTCTAGGAAATTATGGAAATTTTCCTTTTCTCATCATTACCTTTCCAGAAAAATTGTCTATAAATCTTTGTCAATTTGGAAGAAAACTTTCATGGGATGTATAATACCAACATCAAGTAGATTGGAAGAGTTGACAGTACATATTTTATCAATGTTATTCTGCCATCTTGCTTTCCATGAATTCAATTTCGCACTCATTTTGAGATTGAGTGGATCCCAAAGGCCAGTTGACCTTACTCCCTTTGCCAGTGGTATACCTAAATAGGTACATGATAGCTCTCCTTTTTTAAAGCCTAGCACCCTTAATATTTCTTGTTCCTTTTGCAATGATGTATTGAAGAAAAGAAATTCTGATTTTCTTTCATTTACTGTTTGTCCTAAAGCTTTGGCATACTTTCTGAGGATTGAGCTCAGGTACAATGCCTCCTTCCTCTTGCATGCTCCCATTAATGTTGTGTCATCAACAAATTTCTAATGAGATACTTCTTAGATGTTACTTGTGACCCTTATTCCTTCAATTTGAGAGGAGTTAATTCCAAGGGCTATTGTTCTACCGAGGGCTTCTACCATCAAAAAGTATAGAAAGGGGGAGATTGGATCCCCTTGCCTTAACCCCCTTGGTTCCTCAAAGAAACACTCTGGTGTTCCATTTACCAAGACCAAAAATCTGGGTGTGGAGATGCAGTTGAAAATCCAATTTAGCCATCTCTTGTTGAACCCAAAGGCCTCAAGGACTTTGATTAGAAATCTCTTGTCTACCATTGTATAGGATTTCTTTATGTCCAGTTTGATTATCATACTAGCTTTTTTATTTTGTTGAACTAAGTGAATTGCATCTTAGGTGATGATGATTCCATCCATGATTTCCCTCCCTGGTACAAAGCCTATTTGCTCCTTAGCTATCACCAATGGAAGGATCAAACTTTAGCCTATTTTCCATGGCCTTTGTCATGACCTTGTATATTTTTTTGCACAGAAAAATTGGTCTATAATCATTTCTAGTGTATTAGTGGCTTGTTTCTTGGGAACTAGAGCTATGAATGTGTTATTGACTTCCTTGAGAAGGCTGCTTGAGTTCCACAAGGCTTCTATTGCATCTGCTAGATCATTACCAACCAGTCCCCAAATTTTTTGAAAAAGACCATCTGGTAGACCATTCAAACCAGGGGCTTTGTTCGGGTGTAGTTTGAAGAGGGCCACCTTTATTTCATCCTTGGAGAAGTTTTCATTGAGCATCTTTTTTTGATCCTCTATGAATAACTTTGGGATGCTCCCCAAAAGCTCTTGTTGGTAATGCAGATTTGAACTAGCCATGTTGTTTAGCAGATTGTTGAAGAATATCACCACTTCTTCAGCTATTTCTTTTGGGTCCTCTGCTATAGATCCATCCAATCACCTTATACTCGTTATTATATTCATGATTCTTCTCTTCCTTGTACTGTTGTGAAATAATTTTATGTTTTTGTCCCCTTCTTTGATCCACACCTCTCTTGACTTTTGTTTCCAAAAGGTCTCTTCTTTGGCTAGAATGTCTTCATATTTCCCTAGAATTTTTTTTTCTCTAAGGTATGCCATTCTGCATTATATCCTCTTCCACACCCTAGAGATCCGCCTCTATACTTTCCTTTGTTTCAAAGATATTTTTGAAACAACTCTGATTCCATTCCTTTATCTTTTTTTTTCAGCCACTTCAACTTTGTTATCAAACAATACATCTTAGATCCTGTTACTTAGAACCTCGTCCACCATTCTTCTACTAGGATTGAGAAGCTTGGGTCTTTTAGCCACATATTCTCAAATTTAAAGGGGGAGCAGAAAGGACTTTGATTCCTCTTGGATATCTAACTGAATTTGTAGATGATCTGAGCCTGCGCTGGGAGAAATGGTGGCTTCAAATGTGCATGGGAAACTGTTCATACCCCCCCAGAATAAAAACCTATCCAATTTCTCAACTATCATGCCAGGGCTTGCTCTCTTGTTTGTCCATGTGTACACACCATTTATAAAATCTATATTCAACAATTGGTTTCTTATGATCCATTCTTTGAAATCTCTCTAGGATTGGTTCTCCCTTTGAATTCCTCCCAAATTATTCTTGTCTTCTAGTACTGCATTGAAATCTTCAACTAATATAAGGTTTTTCCCTTGCATGTCCACAAAAAATGCTTTAATTTCTTGCCATAAACTTCACTTTCTTGAGCAGGATTTGGGCCTGTACACATTGATGAGTCCAAATTTAATCTTGTAGTGGATGCTACTCAGCTAGTAGCCTTGCCAATATGGTTTTTCTATAAGCATTTCCACCTGCACTAAACTCAGTTTCCAGAAAACTACAATGCCTCCTAAGGCTCCACTCACATGGACACCTTCACCATTCCATCCTACAATCTTCTTTTTAGGTGCCTCCAAGTCTTCTTTGCTTAGTTTTGTTTCCTGTATTAGGACTATATCTACCTTGGTCAAAATAAGCCTTCTTTTGACCAAGCGTTGTTTGTTACAGGAATTTAAGCCCCTAACTTTCCATGATAGAAGCCTCATGGAAACCTAGGAAGGGGGGTTCACTTCCCTATTTTCAGGGTATGTGCAGGATCATGGTGGGGCCAAAAAGTGGCAATGAGGAAAAAAACACGTCTTTCATCAACTGAAAAACGTGAAAAGAATGTGTTGACGTTTTTTAGGCTTGGGTGTCACCATACCAAACACCAAACCTAGTTTTACAAATTGAATATCTAATTTGGATCGGATATCTGATTTGCAAAAAGCATATATAAAAAAACTCAGTTGTTGTTTTTAAGTTATTTCACGGTGAACTACCCACGAGCGCAAAGTGAATTGATTCTTCGCGTAACGGATATCCGATTTTGCCAAAATCTGATTTGAAAAGGTAAGTTTTTTTATTTTTATTTGATTTGATTCAATTTTGATTTAGATTTGAATAATTTCATATGGTTTTTTGTGGATTTTTTTTAAAAATAGGGTTTTTGATTGAGTTTTTATGAAAAAAATTGAGTTTAGAATGGATTTTGATTAAAAATGAATGTTTTTTGTGGATTTTTTTCACAATAGGGTTTTTGATTGAATTTTTATGAAAAAATTGAATTTAGAATGGATTTTGATAAAAAAATGAATGGTTTTTGTGGATTTTTTTCAAAATAGGGTTTTTGATTGAATTTTTATGAAACAATTGAGTTTAAAATGGATTTTGATAAAAAAATGAATGTTTTTTATGGATTTTGATTTAAAAATAGTTTTTCTTATGTATTTGTATTAAAAATTAGAGAATTTTATAGATTTTTGTTAAAAAGTAGGGTTTGTTTTGGATTTTTTTAAAAAACTAGGGTATTTTTATAATATTTTCATTTATATTGTCTAATTTTAATTAGATTAATTATTTTTTAACTTTAATCAGGCATTATGGATGTCAAGAATGAGAATGCACAAATTCCACCAGTTGAGAATGAAAATTCACCAGCCGAGAATCAAAATGCAGAAATGCCAAATGCTCCACCACCTCCACAACCATCACTTGAAGACTTAATTCATGAAAAATTGGAGCAATTGAGGGGCATTTGTGATGTTTATAAGAAAATCCCTCGATTATCCTGTATGTCAACCACATTGACATGAATAATTACAAATGTAGAAACCCTCTCCACCCAACATAATGCCTTTCATTCGTGGCGAGAAACCATGAGGAAATATTATGCATGTGGATTGTCTTATGATGATGTGAAAGATCTCCAAATAACAAAAGCCCAAATAACCTCTTTATTTATTAACCCCAGCATTGGTTTGCCAGTTAATGTTAAAAAACCAAAACTTTCTATAAAATGGTGCACGCATAGGGGCATAGTAGATGACTTTTGGGATCGTTGATGTATGGTTTTTGATAAACCACCCAACAATAATCTTGATGTACCTTTTTACTTTATTAAAAAAATATATGCTGAGTTTTTGTTAGGGCATCATGTCAATTACTTTGACATTAAACCCTTCTAGGGCATTGGTGGAGGTATGCCCCAAGATAGGCCAAGGGCAGCTAGAGTAGTTAGGTATCCTCCCCTTCCTCTGCCACCTCCAGTACAACATCCAAATATTATGGAGGATGCAGCCACACAAACTATCTAGGCCATTCACTCTTTGAGTGGTCTTTTGGTTTCCCATGCTTCTTCAGTAGCTCAGCCACAGTCTGGTGATCTTGGCGATGGATCCAGTCATGTTGCATCATCCTCCTCAGGTCCACATATTTTTGTGCCACATATTTGCAATATGTGCCAACAAATATGCTTGGGTCCTATTGTACAACCCCCTGAGCAGCCATTAGACACTTCTGATTATGACATCCAGGATGTGGAGATTATAGCAGATCACATGCAGGGGAGTGGAGCACACCCTACAGAGTCCTCTCCTGCTAGAGAGGTGGACATTGGAGTAGTTACACAGGTAACATTTAAGGTGTAAATTCATAACTTGCATTTTTTTAAAAATGAATATTAATAAGAGATAGTATCAAGTACTAATATTTATTTACATGGTCTATTTAACAATTAATGTTTGAGGAGGAGCTCACACGGGTGACTAATAGCACCCTTACGGCCATTTCATTTGGCCTCGAGACGCACACAATATGTATTTTCACACTCACTCATTTACATTTTTTTACTGTATACTTTCTTGTCATTTGAATTGTCATTAATGAAATTATATATTAACTTATATGTTTATCTTATTCTCTGCTTGTAGGAAACACCTAGTGCGAGCGAGGTGCGATGCTCTCCAGACTATGGATGCACAATGTTAGATAAAGGAAAGGTAATTAAACTCAAATTTGATTGAATTAATATTTATAAGATATTTTATTGATTATGCATACATTGACATAGATTCGTAGTTTCATATGTACTTGTCATTTTTATGTACAGGCAGTTGTGCGCTATACATCATTTTTGATAAGTGTCACAACACCTAAAGGAGTAGGTATTCAAACACCTGAAGGAGGAGTTGTTGAAACACCTCAAGGAGGAGGTGTTGAAACACCTAAAGGAGATATAGAAAAAGATCAGCCTAAAGAGGTATGTGTTTATTTTATTTTGTGCTTGGTAAATATGTTCTTATTACTGACAATTCTATGCTAACTTGGATCAATTTCATGTTTTTGTTCACGTATATAGATTGACATTACAAAGGTTGGTTTGGTTACTTCTTTGAGAGGGGTATATTCTAGGACTCCTGACCCTTCGAAGAGACGTATATTTCAGGTAATCAAGATTTCAATTTTAGAGTTCAATTATAATTCAATGTGTATTGATTTTTATGTTAATTATTCAATTTTAAATTATATAGTATAACTAATCTCAATTGTGGTTTGAATTTTTCTTATGCAGCTACCTTCAGAGCCAACGAGTGCTTCAAAGAGGCTCCATTTTAATGATCCACTAGTAGTTTAAGATGAGATAGACATTTTGGCATGTAAATTTTTAATAGATACCGAGATGGCATATGCCACATATTGTAAAACTTTGTTTGAGTTGGCGTTGATGCCATTTTTGTATATGGACATACACTTGATTATTGGATAATTTGATATATATAGAAGTTGACAATTAAAATTTAATTTCCTCCTCATGTGCATGATTAAACTCTTTGAAAAATTAATCAAGTGAGCAATGGTTAAATATCAATGTACAATAGCATAAAAAGAATGGTTAAATATTATGTAGTTTATATTCATATTGTTGATTGCATTGCATTGCACATCTTTCAAACTCAAAGCATTACTTCACATTGCATAAGTAACAACTAGATGCTGATAGATGAAAAAAAATCAATAATAATATAGTTTTACAAAGTCAACCTAAGCAGTTATGCAATTACTTCACATTACATAACTAATAACTAGGAGCGGGGTTGGGGCTCTAGCTCGGTTGGCTAAATCTTTCCTGTTGCAGGAGGTTGGTCACGAGGTCTAGTCTCCCCCACCCCCGTGGTACCGGAGGGCATGTCGCGCCAACACCGCCGGTCACGTTAAAAATTTTACCAGGCGCACTGCAGTTTATATGGGGTCGTGCTACCCGATTCCTGCAATCTAAAAAAAAAAAAAAACTAATAACTAGGAGCAACTATCAATTGCATTAGCTTGTCATGGAATTCTATGAGACCACATTTCTTTGAGGAAACTTGGCATAAAACTCACAAAAAATGAAAAGAAAGCACTCAAACAAACTTTAAAGGGGTCTCAGGCCTATTGCCCCCTCATTCCACACACTATGCAACCATTTACTTGCAGTGTAGGGGCCGAACAATGGAGAAAACATGTAAAAATTATATATATATATAGATGTGCAGCCTAGAAGCATGAATTACGATTAGAATATCACATAACATCATATAAACAAAAAAACCACTATAAACTTGAATGTCATTTAAAACATGCATGATAAATATTCATCGTTGAAACTTGAATTGTGGTAGCTTGATATACAAATTCTATTGATGTCAGGGTTCAATTTGTATGATATTGAAAAAATAAGACAACTGAGTAGAGTTATCAACATTCTTAAAAAATAATAAGAATTATTTGAGTACACTCAAGAGTTATCAGATGTCTTCTTGCAGTCTCAAAATTTATTTTGTATCATTGTTACATTGGTACTTGAGAGTGGTAGCTTAATATAGGTCCACAATACAAAACCTAGTTTACTTGTGCAATGTAACAGTGGCATAGGAAGATTTTTCTTTGAAAGAAAAAATGAAAGCTCATCCTCTTGGAATGAAAATGCTTGTTTGCAAAATAAATGAATAAGAATGAGGTATTTAAGGTGTTTGAAGTGATTCAGAGGTCACTTTTAGGGTCGCTTTTAGGGTAGTTAAGGTGTTTGAAGTGATTTAGAGGTTGCTTTTAGAGAAGAGAGATGTTGAAGAGTACATCAAGTCAGTGAGAACCGAAGTGTAATGTGTTTTAGTTTGTGGTAATCCTTTTTTTTTCAGCAGATGTGTGATAAATTCTTAGTTCAATGATCTTGAACAATTTTTGAAAAAGGAAAGTTGTGTCACAGTCTGCATTCAACCCAACAAGCAAAAATAAAAGCTCAACCTCTTGGAATGAAAATGCTTGTTTGCAAAACAAATGAATAAGAATGAGGTAGTTAGGGTGTTTGAAGTTATTTAGAGATCACTTTTAGGGTGGAAGGCTTAAAAATCCATTTTAAATGCACAAAAAGAATGAAATTACTTCAAACCAAGTTTGTGAAGAAGTTAACTATGTTGCCCACTAGTTTCCCTTAAGAGTCCAAAGTGCTAAAAGGCAGAAATCTTTGAAGGTCTATTTCTCAGAGACCGTGATGCTTACAGACTCTTCGTCCAAGGCTATGGGATCATGTTGGGACCATCTACTAAAACCTCTCTCAGTTTTTGCTATCTCAGAGGTTTTTTCCTGTGGTGATGACTTTTCAGTGGAGGGAAAAGTTGCCAAATGTAAGCAGTGTAAAGTTACAAAGTGGTGCAACTTTCATTCCGCAACTCGTACGACCAAACGGACTGTTCCAACACATCTGTATGGGTACGTTTATGCTAGGGATGGTCCTCTCTTTAACCCAAATATGCCAAATCACTCTGAGCTACATTGGACTGGTGATTTCCCTTAAGAGTCCAAAGTGCTAAAGGGAAGCAATCTTTGAAGGGGTATTTGTTGAAGACCGTGATGCGTATAGACTCTTCATCCAAGGCTATGGGATTGTGTTGGGACCATCTACAAAAACCTCTCTTGGTTTTTGCTATCTCAAAGGAATTTTCCTATGGTGATGACTTTTCTGTGGAGGGAAAAGTTGCCAGATGCAAGCAGTGTAAATTTGCAAAGTGGTGCAACTTTCATTCCACAACTTGTATGACCAAACAGACTGTTCCAACACATCTGTATGGGTACGTTTACACTAGGGATGTTCCTCACTTGCACCCAAATATGCCGAATCACTCCGAGCTACATTGGACCGATGATTTCCCTTAAGAGTCCAAAGTGCTAAAAGGCAAAAATATTTGAAGGTCTATTTCTTAGAGACCGTGATGCTTACAGACTCTCTGTCCAAGGCTATGGGATTTTGTTGGGACCATCTACAAAAACCTCTCTCGGTTTTTGCTATCTCGAAGGTGTTTTCCTGTGGTGATGACTTTTCAGTGGAGGGAAAAGTTGCCAGATGCAAGTAGTGTAAAGTTGCAAAGTGGTGCAACTTTCATTCTGCAACTCGTACGACCAAATAGACTGTTCCAACACATCTAGATGGGTACATTTATGCTAGGGATGGTCCTCTCTTGCACCCAAATATGTCGATTCACTCCGAGCTATATTGGACCGAGTGAAATTAGGTGAAAAATTGATGCAGACACAAGGGCACAATCACAAATTCTTTGCAACTTGCCTATTTGAGGCATCTAACAAGATTATTCTAACCTCTTTGGATATTCCAAATCTCCCTTAAAACTTGACAAGCAACTAAATACACATTTCCCTCTTTAACCCCCTTAAACCCTTGTAATAGTGAGAAACTAGTTTTTGTCCAATTAATCCAAAATCTTCCAAAACACTAGACGAACACATGACTGATTCAAACACCCATATCCAAGTTACACAACATATATGAGAAACAACATAGACTCCTTTGGACCAGTGTTGACTTCCTATACATTCACCCTTCAACAGGCTACTCAATTAGCCCAAAAATGCAAAGCAGCATACCTTCAAACACCACACAGACCCCTGAAACCTTGGGGAAGCAAATAAATTGCCAAGAAAACAAAGATTCTACAATTGGATTCCATTTTTACAGACCTGTAACCGTCAAATAAAAAAACCCTTGTTTTTAGTGTAATTCTTGAGGCTTTATTGGATGTAGCACTTCCACAACCTTTCAGACTTTTCCACCACCTTAGACACTTTTATTTAGGCCCCAATATGCTTATAAAACAAAGAAACTTCTGGTATCTCAGAGATTTTTGCAAACCCTAGGGTAAAAACTCTATTTTCAAGTGAAAAAAAACCACCATTTTTAGACCTTTAACTCTTCATTTTATTTCAAAACCTAGTTCTCCACACCTTCCACTCTTGAAATAACTTCAAGACATGTAATAATGTTTCTACATAAATTTTTTATACAAAAATTCTTGAATGGATTGTGCACAAGAAGAAAACACAAGAAAAATAGTAAAATATGAACTAAGCAATTGAAACTTTATTGATTCAAAGAAAAAAACTCCAACCAAACTTGTCTCGAGCCCTTGAAGGCCTTAAGTACACCTGCATAACCCATGAAACCTACATATAATTCCTCCAATTTACAAAGCAATGGGAAGATAAAACCATGTAAGTGGTTTCCCCAAACTAATTGCCACCAAAACCATTCTTGATAGTTTAAAACCACGAACCACCCCAACGTGTAATTATGATAGCACTCAAGATAGAATCCATGAATAGATAATGTATTTGACCAATAACTCATCGAGATCACAAATTCCCAAAACTATCCCTCCACTATGAACATATCAACTAAGTAGGAACCCATAACTTTATGGAAAGATGATCCACTTCTCCCAATGTAACTCCCAAGCATTACATGTGAGAGATGGTCAATTTCATTGATGGAAACGATTGTGTGACTCCCATTGATGACCTTCTTTATTCAATTCCATTACAAAAATATCCCAAGCATTCCAAAGAATACTAATGAAAACAATATTTCCCTCAACACCTCATGATCATTCAAGTACTCATTCTAACAATACAAGAGATTTACACATCAAATTTGAAAATAGAATGTAAACTTAGAAAACTGTAGATTTGAAAGCCTTAATAATGTAAAACCCTAAAAAGAAGGTTGGATCAAATTTAGGATTGGTTGGGCTCAACAAAATATAAAGAAAAGAAAAGTTTATTTATGAAGTTAACCTAGGATAATTAAGTAAATGCAATCAATCAAACACAATCAACCTAACATAATTAAGGGTTGATAGGGGTATTTGATAATTAAGGGTTGATAAGGGTATGAATGTTTATCTTTGATCTACTCTTGAATATATAGGGACTTGGTGGTATTTAGAAATATCATAAGGGTTGTTGATTTCTCATGGGGAGGCAAGTTCTCCTAGATGAATCCCCAAAAAGTGAAACAAGATTAAAAATAGTTGGCAAGCACTCTAGATGTTCAAATTTGTTACTCATTTTTATTGCATTGAATCAAAATGTCTCACTATTAATTGCTCCAATGCTATAAGATAAATGAATGTTTTCATGATTATAATGAATATATTGTATGTTATTAATGCTAGCGTATATCATCAAATTATGCCAAACATGTGTTTAGTCAACTCAAAGTGGGTGAATGACACCACTTAGCCAAAAGTTTGAATTTTGAATTTTAAAATGAAAGGGAATAGGTTTGTGACCATGAGGTCACCCTTGCAATTGAAGAAGTGTCCTAGAATGGGTTAATAGTTAAATCTAAGTGGCTAACAATCAATTCCAGGTGGCTAATGGATAAATGAGGGCATACCCATTGGTGAATGTGATAAATGGGAAAATAAGGTAAATGTATAGATGTGTGTGAATAAGAATAGGATAGGGCTAATTGTATAGTGATTTAAGTATGAAAATTGATAAAAGGTTAGAGAGATGAGCTTGAATTTAGATGTTGAGTCACTACGTACATGTATCAAGACATTTCTTCAAAATAGACACAAAATTGTGTGGAAAATGACATGGTATGCACAAATTTTAATGTTACAATTACACACATATTGATTTACAAATTCTTTCCATATAGATTAAATTAACTTCAAAATTAATACCTATTAATACTTCTTCTTTAAGAAAACATGATTATGTATTCTCTAATAAAAATTTCACCATAACAAGACTTCTTGCAATTACTTCAATTGTAGCATACATAATTTCATATTGCACCTATCAATGTGCCCATTACATCTTCACGTGTGATTGCTAGTATATGTGTGTCTCTTCAAAAAACATAGATGGGTTAAGCTCTCTCCTTACTCTTTGAGTAAGGGATAGAGTAAGAGATAGTAGGGGAGAGGACTAGATAGTATTACAAAACCTGGTTCAAACGAGCATACCGACAGGAAAGAACCAAGAAGAAAACCTTCGGTTATAGCTCGATTAAGTACAAAACTAGAACCCTTTACAAAACCTATGAGTTTCCAAAATACAAACCCTTTACATTTTAAACATACCCTTTATAAAATGCCAGACATTTGACCCATATTTCAAAAAACATCACTAGGTATAGATTATGCCCATACACAATTATGACTGTTTTACATTGTTTCCAATTTGAGAATTCAAATTTTACAAAAATTTCCTATTAGATCCATTCAAGGCATAGTCTTCAACAATTCACATTCTAGACTGACAAGCACCTATACAAACCATTAAGGTAGCTTAGAATAACCAATCTATATTATTCTAAATGACACAAAATATGATTAGATGGTAATGCAAACTATAGAAGACACTTAGAATAACCAATCTATATTGTTGTAATCTGTTGCATACCTCTTCGAAAGGATCAGAGCTAGCTATTGTTGCAGCAGGTCCATGATCAACCGTGCCAGGAATATTGCAAAAGTGGGAAAATGAGAAATCTATATTGTCACAATAGAAAAGATGCTTAGACTAACATATCTATATTAATCTAAACAACCTGAATGATGATGAGTTGGTGATGCAAACAATAAAATATGCATACCTCTTCAAAAGGATCGGAGCTGGCTATTGTTGCAGTAGGTCCATGATCAATCATGCCAGGAATATCGCAAAAGTGGGAAAATGAGAAATCTATATTGTCACAATAGAAAAGATGCTTAGACTAACATATCTATATTAATCTAAATAACCTAAATGATGATGAGTTGGTGATGAAAACTATAAAATATGCATACCTCTTTGAAAGGATAAGAGCTAGCTATTGTTGTAGTAGGTCCATGATCAATCATGTCAGGAGTATTGCAAAAGTGGGAAAATTAGAAATCTATATTGTCATAATAGAAAAGATGATTAGACTAGCATATCTATATTAATCTAAACAACTTGAATGATGATGAGTTGGTGATGAAAACTATAAAAGACGCATACCTCTTCGAAAGGATCAGAGCTGGCTATTGTTGTAGTAGGTCCATGATCAATCTTGCCAAAAATATCACAAAAGTGCATACAAAATATCACTATTAAAGACACTTGCATTGCAATAGTATATAAAATATCAGTATTAAATAAAGAACACTAATGAATTTTATCATAATGAACATAAGCATTCTACCTTCCACTCTTGAAAATGCTATTGAAGTGTGCCTGAAGGGTCATCTCTTTGCTTAAGAGTATCCAATATTGCTTCATGATCAACATTACTAAGTGACCATAGTTGTTTTGTCTTTGGTCTGGCATGATGCTTCAAAAACTTAACATTTGTTGCTATAACAAGGTGTGAATACATCATAATGGATCTCTGATTCATTTGAAAAAAATTTATAATACTTGTAATGGTATAATTTAAGTTCTACAAATCAGATATCCTATTCAAATTGGATATCCGATTCAAATTGGATATCCGATTTGTGTACACATAGGCCTAAGGGTTAATGGTAGATAGTAGAGGGTTTAAGGGTTAAAGGTTTAGGGTTTAGGTTATATGGTAGAGGGTTTAAGGGTTAAGGTTTTATGGTAGAGGGTTATAAGGGTTTAGGTTTTCATGGTTAAGGGTATAGGGGAGAGAGATAGATGGAGTGAGTGTGTGAGAGAGAGACCTGAGAGAGTGGGATAAGGTCAAAGAGGGTGGCAGAGTGGGAGAGAGTGGGAGAGAGGGGGTGGGAGAGA